>OY740782.1:52008495-52608495 GCA_963514005.1 Raja brachyura
GTGCGTGTGATGCCGCATTCCCCCCCTCCCCCCCGCAACTGCCCGTTGGAAGAACAAATCCAACGGGTCTGCACTTGGTCAAGTTAATATTAAATTCTCCAGTTCCAGGTAAAGTACTCCCCCTTTGTCCCTTTGTCCCTTTCTCCCTCCTTCTGATTTACCCAGGTCTTCTTGCACAATCCCTTTTTAAATTCTCCAACTCTTAACTAACTATTTTCTGCTATTCCATTACCCACACATTCCTCCCACAGGGTTCTCTATCCTGCTATTCCCATCTGCCTGACATCCCTCATTTATTCAGTTCCACTCATCAGATTCCATGATCCTTTTACTGTCTCCACAGCCCTTCCCAGACTTTGTCGCTATCTCCACCCTTCCCTCCCCAACCTTAATCCAGATCAGGCAGAGGAGATTAGTTTAATGGCATCATGTTCAGCGTGAACATTGTGGGCTGAAGGGGCTGTTCCTGTGCTGTACTATGTTAACCAATCACCCTTCGCATGAATCCACACCTCTCTGTCTCCCCTATACTCTTAGTCCAAATGAAGAGTCCTGACCTGAATGTGCATGTCCGTTTTCTTCCTCTGGTGCTGCCTGGCCCACTGAGTTCTTCCAACAACTTTATTGCTCTCGGATTCCAGCATCTCCAGTCTCTTGTAACTCTTCTATCTTTTTACCAAATTACATAGCTTTGTAAATAATTGACATTTTGGAATTGCTTACTTTGATTAAAAAATATATATTTGTAATTGTATGTGTAAAGATACTTTCAAAATAACAGTTAGGCAATGTTGGCAAGTCCATTTTCTAGTTGATAATTATTTGCTTGTTTACATTTCAGGCCTTTCGCTGATAGTACTGAGGAAGTTAAGCCTGCCACTGAGTGACCGATTGTGTTTCTTTATTACGGAGAGGAGCGTAGGCTCGTCTATCTGTCGCTTTCCTGCACTGAGATCACACAGTTGTGGCCTTCCTATGCGCTCCAAAGATGAATATCACATTAGCTACAATATACAGAAAAATGTATTATTCACACTTAGGTGGGCATAAGGAGTTTACCTTTCCATTACTTTGCACATGAATGTAACTCGCAAGGATGCAGCCCAGAGTTAAAGTTTGGTCCTCCTGAACTTAAGTTTTCACCCAAACAATTAACCATTGCAGTTCTCTTGCTAGTTTTGATACCAAGAAAGGTTGAAATGCTATTATATTTTATCTTTTAATACTTTCTAAGGGCTTGTTGCAATTGCTCACAATCTTGAGCGATTTAAACATAGAATATTATGCAGGATGCTAATGTATTGTAAACATGGTATACTAGTTTGTTTAGTTTCTTCCATAAATGTTTATACAGTCTTGATGTATTGGCAGGTAGCCTGATTTAGCCTTGCAACTATGTAGCTAATACCCAGGCACGTGACGTCAGGGTAGGCAAGGTAGGCACTGCCTACCCTGACTAAAATTATAACATGGTAATAACTAAATATAAATAGTAAAGGCATGGGAGAATTATGCCTATCTAAGAGATCGATCTCTTAGGTAGGCATAATTCTCCGTGCCTTTCATCCGCAGCGCTTGTAACACGGAAGGTCTGTGCAGCTGATGTGCCCTCGGCGCTGCTTCAAGCCGTCAATTTCAAGTGGAGCTAAAGGCAGCTGAAAATCTGCCTTTGCAGCACTGCGCTTGCACAGCGCTATTTTCATGGCGGGGTTTTCAAATATGGATTGTCATTATTTTAAGTGTATCTCAGGAAACAGAGAGAAGAATGGAGCTCGTGTACCAATGATGTGGTAATACATTTCTTGGTGATGTTTTTAAATACTGTATTTCCCGGGGGGTGGGGGGAGAGCTCCTTTCACAACGTTTGGTGAGTCTGGCCCGGGGTAAAGTTGCGGGGAGGGCACGAAGGTTGCGAAGGAGTGGATCGGGATGGTGCCACCTGCGACGCTCCTTGCACGGAGCCACCGCATTGAGGCGGGGGGGGGGGGGGGGGGGGGGGGGAGAAACAGCTCGGGTGGCTGTGAGCGGCATGACAGTGGAACCGGCCGCCACCTCAGCGCCTTCTGCCGGTCCCCGCTCACTCCTGGCAGCTCCCTGTCTAAAAACCTCTCTCCTGCCGCTCGCTGGCCTCACTCATGTCTCGCATATCCTTAAATTCCAACAGCGCGATTGAGGTTACACGGCTGTGGGAATTTAAGGATTTGCAGGAAGCGGCTGACATGAGTGAGCGGCAGGTGAGAGGTGTTCAGACGGGGAGCACTGCCAAAGGTGAGCAGTCCGGCAGAAGGCGCTGAAGTGGCAGCCAGTTCTACTGTCGGGTCCCGGCGGTCGCTCGCAGATCCCCGAGCTGCTTCTATCCCCGGCTACAGTGCGGTGGCTTTGCGCCCGGAGAGCAGCGGCAGCGGTGAGTGAGTGAGTTACTGGCATTATCCCTGACCCCCTCCTTCTCAACACTCCTGCCCTCCCCGCAACTTCACGCCTGGCACAGACTCTCCACATGCTATGAAAGGAACACTTGGACCCTTGAACAAGTGTTGTCATTCAATTAGATGACAACTGATTCAACGTTTCCCTGTACTCCCGTTTTTCCCACCATCTCTCCACCTGCCATCACCCTTCACCCCCCACCCATTCAGTAATTAAGAATAAAGGAGACTAGGAAGCCATGGGCAAATTGAATTGTTACTGTTTTTATATTTATTTTTAATTTTTACGGAGCGAACAATCTGCGCATGCACTGTTTATTTTTTTTAAAAAGCCAACTGACTGCCTACCCTGAGTAATTACTCACGGCACGTGCCTGCTAATACCCTTCCCCTCCAAAAAATGAACTACCAACATTTATGTGTTAGAGGAATGCTTGAATAATGGACAATTGAATATGGTGTTTACTCAATCATTCTCTTTTGAGATATTTTGAATTAATTCCCTTAAATATCCACTCCTGGGTTGGATGCCTGCTGTTATTCTGAGATTATGTTGTGCCTCTGTTCAAGCTAAGATGGTCTAATTTGCATTATTATGTAATTGTAAGTTTAAGTGAGTGGGATGGTGTAAGTAATAGTGGTAACTGAGATACACAGAATAAAGAGACGGTAAGATTGTGGTATTTTGGCTGCACTTTGAGATTGGAATTATAGATGGGATTTGCCCTTGTGCTTTTGCTGTACACTCCATGGCACAGCTTGAACGGCCAGGTTCAATTTTGACCGGGTGCTGTCTGTCGGTGTGATCATGTGGGCTTGTATATTAATTTGCCACTAAATTGCCCCATGTGAGAAAATGAGCGGCAGAATCTGAGGAGATTAACTACATGTAGTAACTGGATGATTAATGGTTGGTTGGCAGAATACCTCTGCTGACCTCAGTAGCTCCAGAAATTACAACCGATCAATGGAGGGATAAGGAACAGAATATATATCTGCTTCCCTCTTACCCAAGGAATGCAAGGGTTTGATGAAGGGAAACTACTTTTTGGAAAGGTATCGTCTTCAATTTCAGCCCCAAGCAAGTTCAGTGATACAAATTCAATACAAACTTAAGTCGCATACTTCAGCAGCCAAAAAGTATAGTTAATGAATGTTGGTTTGATTTCAAATATTTTTCAGTGTACATGGATTTAAATATTTATAGCTTTAAAGTTTGAATTCCCATTTCCTTGAATTTGGAAAAGAGCCAACAAGTATATTCTAGCCAGCTAAATAGGATAATAATGTGTGTGAATGCTTATTCATTTCAATTGTAATTCCAGCACTTCAGTGGAGGTACAGATGTTAAAATATGCACTGACATGAGTTTCATTTTCAAAATAATGTAAATTTGAGGCTATTGAATGGGAGGAGATAAAATTAACCAGCAAAAAAAAACAGAATGTATTATAAATGGTTAGTTAAATGTTACAAAGGAATGGAGACCATTGCCAGTTTTTTTGCCTGTAACTTTTTAATCCTGAGGGAATAAAAATAGGAAAATGTTTAGCTGAGAATCTGATTATTCTGATATCAATTAAATTAATAAATGTTAACATCTTACAGGGTACTTAATGGGTACAAGCTGTATTGAGAAAATTACACAGAATTGTATATTTATGAAACGGGAAGAATATGTTAGTCACTTAGATATGTTGGTCACTTATTTTCTGTTTGCTTTTATAACCCGTGTCTGGCTGCATAAAATCTACAGGGTTTTTTTTGTAATTTCAATCACTATCAACTGCTTCTAAAATGCTGTAGTTAGGATACAGGCAAATAAACTCATTTATACTGGCTATTTTATTGTTTGCCAGATGGTTCCAACTTCTAATGAACACTTGTATGGTATGCAATCTGTCACGAAAAAGTACTTGGAAACTTTTGAATGTTTTTATTTAGGTAAATTGTCGTATCTGTTTACAGATTCCCTTGTGCACACTAAATACAACCATATACAAAATAAAATAAAAGCTGTATTAACAATGGATCCTTGTCAAGGAATTCCATGAGTGTGCAAAATATCAACTCAAATGTGTATCGATGCTGATGTTTGCTTGGTCCAAACCTGTGGAATGTATTTGTTGTAACATTTAGAGTATAGATTTAGCATTGTTTTAATGCCCTTAAACATTATTATACAGAAAACAAAACTGTTGTTCAATTATCTTATTTGCCAACTTGACTATCTGAAACCTGTCTTAACAGAATAGATATAAAAATAAAGCATAAATGTAATTTTTTAAGTT
Source organism: Raja brachyura (assembly GCA_963514005.1). Next base: position 52,013,213 of record OY740782.1, read on the forward strand.
TGAGTATGTTTAAGTGGCATGGACAGTATTTTTGAAGGACCTTTATAATCTTTGGAAAGAAATGCTGGAAATATAGTAATTCAGGGGTTCAGGCAGCATCCCTGGAGAACATAGATAGATGATGTTTCAGGATGAGACCCTTCTTCAGTCGACCCGAAACAACACCCTGCATGTTCTCCAGGGATACTGCCTAACCTGCTGAGTTACCCTAACATTTCTTTGGTAAACCAGCATCAGCATTTCCTTGTTACAACTTTATAATCTCTGCAATACTTTTACACTGTTTTGAGGTGATAGACAGGGCTGAGTGAAGCATCCATTCTTTCATGATAATCACAGAATTTCCTAACCTAATATGCAGTGGAAGAATCAACATTGGAATGACTTTGGGGAATTGAAGATGACTTGTTAGTTTCAAAGTTAGTTTCCAGCCTGGGAGAAGAGCAGTGATGAGACAGTTTAAAAACAGAGTTGCTGAGATGGTCAGTTTCCAGCCCAGAGGCAGAAAAGAGCAGGGGCAGGACAATGTTAAAAAGAACCATTGTTTGGCTCACTGAACAGCACAGCAGTAAATATGAAACAAGGGCACAGTGGAGCTACCATGTCGGGAGAGGCTGCGTGTTGAGTTGTAGGTTAAGTGCTGAGGCTTCTGTAAGAAGACTGAGGTTGAAATAAGGTGTTTTCTTTCCCACATGTTTTTTGAATGGTAGTCCTGTGTGAATCACAGCTGGGGAATCCTGAAAACTTGTATTGATTTTTCTGGAGCATAAGGGACTGAGGAGATACCGTATAGAAGTATATAAAATTGAGAGGCATAGATAGGATAAACAGTCAGAATATTTTTCCCAGAGTGGAAATATCAAAGACTGGAGGGCATAGTATCAAGGTGAGAGGGGTAAAGTTTAACGGAAATATGCGGGATGAGATTTTTTGAAAAGAATGGTGTGTACCTGGAATGCATTGCTAGGGATGGTGATGAAGGCAAATGCGACATTGACATTTAAGAGGCTTTTAGATAGCATATTGATTTGTAGGATATGGATCACGTCAGGCAAAGGAGATTTGTTTAACTTGGGCCTACAATGTTCGAGCTGAACATGATGCCAAGGGCCTGGTCCCGTGCTGTACTGTTTGATATTCTATATTCATTTTCAAGTTATAAATGGAATAAATACCAACCTTGTCAGTACAATTCATGCCATCATTTTTTTAAGTCAAAGCTTTGCACTTTTCAAACACCATTCCAATAATTCACATGCTTTTTTATTAAATATTGTAGTTTAGCTGGCACATCTGTTCTTGCCTTGTGCTTCTAACAATCTTTTATTTTAGCAAGTAATGGAATTACTTGATATTATGATAAATTGTTTTGATGCACCCCAGCTTTTAGAGACTGGTATTAATCCTGAAACAAGACAACCAGACTATTTTGTGAAAAGGCCGGGGCTGGAAAATATCCAAAGCAGCAATTCACAGTTAATCTGATGAATTTTTTTCCATAAAGTTTAAGTTTCAGAAACAATTTTAATAATGATTACATTATCTTTAGGATGTTTTGTCCAATTCCTTAATTTGAACAAGACTCCTGTTATTGTGTATTGTGGCATAGGAATACAGTCTTGGCCTTGAAATGCAAAGACCTGCAAACATATTGGTAAAGTGTGATCATTCATGCTTTTATCACCAAGGACATTGTAATCAAACCATAACCTTCAACATCAGGATTAAACAAATAATAGTGTACAACTAAAATCATTCACCCTTTTGTACAAATAGTACCTATTTTTGTTCCTACCATCCCTCGGTTTAAATAAATGGTTCAAGCATAGGACTATTGCCAACAACTACCAAACATCATGCATATGATGTTTGGTAGTTGTTGCAAAAAAAAAAGACACAAAGTGCTGGAGGAACTCAGCCAGTCGGGTAGTGTCTCTGGAGAACATGGATAGAAGGCACAACGTCAGGACCCTTCGTCACATTCAACCATTGCTCTCATCCCCACAGATGCAGCAGGAGATCCCTGATGGGGAAGTTGTCTGAGATGGTGTTCTCCCTCTGCTGTCTACCTACCTGGTAATCTTCACAAAACAGAGGTCACACTGGGAAAGTTTGTTTCACTCTTCCATATTTCTCCCATTACACTGTGATGCAACACACTGGAAGTTTGTTGGAGCTTACATGAAGACTTATCGGAAACAAAAGCATCAGGCCAGCCTTGTTTGACACAAATCTTCACTCGTATTGGTTCTGTTTGTGTCCCATTAGTTTGAATTGTGGCTTGTATGGCGTAAGCAAACATACAGTGCCATGGAAAGTCAAATTTTGAGAACTGCTCAAAAGACTCTCCCGATTGATGCAGTCAAATGCTTTGGTGAGGCTAGTGAAAAATTCCATCCAGTTATCACAATAGCTGGAATCCACACACTGATTCAAGAAATATCTCTTCAACCACCGGGAGGAATTAGTAGAGGAGGACCCTGCCATGACTCATGGGTGTCAGTAGGGGGAGTCCTCTGAATGAGGATTCAACTTCTGCAATTTACAGGTCCATTTACCAACCGCACCTACCAACATCAGCTCAGCAACCCAGCCCTCCTACAACCAAAATTAATGGTAAGATCCAAGTAAGTAAGTCACTTCTCCTACCTCAGAAACCACCTCTCATGACAGCAAATGTCAATGAAGAAATTTACTCTTCAATGCAACAGCACATGTGGTTGGTTGCGAAAAAGGCTGGATATCAAGACCTCACACCTGACACTAAACAATATGGTTACACAGTCAGCTGTATCGGGCAGGCCACATTATTTGCATGCACAACACCAGACACATAAAACAGCCTTTTCATTCTAAGTTCTATTACATGAAGAGATTACCAGGCAGGCAGACAGAAGACGGATAACACCATTTCACAAACTACCTCCCCATCAGGCGTTTCCTGTTGCACGCGTTGTCGTGTTCCCCAATGGTCCTGTGGATTTCAAGGTGCCTGATGAGGCTGCAGTGAAAGCAAGTCTTCAGTCCTGGGTCACTGCTGAGATGATTATTTATACTTGCAGAAATGACAAATATTTTAAAAGCATAATTTCTGTAAAGTTGCATTTTTAGCCCTTAGGTTTATATTTTAACCTTTAAAATAGATTTTGTTAAATATATTTAAAATTGGACGAAGGCAGTTCTCTGATCGTGAACTGTAATCTATGCACTTCCCGATTTCTCAAACCTGGCTGCAAATTATGTTTACTTTTTCAACACATTTGGTACAAATTCTATTCAGATGTGCTGTTTTAGTTTAGAGAAACAGGTCCTTCGGCCCACCGGGGTCCGCACCGACCAGCAATCCCTGCACATGAACACAATGATACACACACTAGGGACAATTTTTACACTTATACCAAGCCAATTAGTGTGGGAGGTAACTGAAGATCTCAGAGAAAACCCACTCGGTCAAGGGGAGAACATACAAACATCATACGGACTGCACCACTGTACAGTTGTCATGAGGCAAATAACCCAAGATTGTAAAAAATCAATTCATCAAATTCATGGTCTACTTAAAGATGAAGATTGCTGGCCAGTTTTATAAGGGCCTGACAGGTCGGTGGGGGGCGCTGTGAGCCGGCAGCCCTGCCAGTGGCGTGTTCATTTTTTCTACTTTTTTTGTTTTTTTAGTGTGCCTTAATGTGTGTTTTTAATGTTTCTCTGTGTGGGGGGGGGGTAAGGGGGAAACCGCTTCGATTGCCTCCTCCACGGAGAGGCGACTTTTTCCATGTTGCCTCCCTCGTGGCCGAACATCGAGGATCAGTGTGGCCTTTCCCGGAGACACGCCCGGGGCTTCAGCGAGGACTCTTTAGTCGCGGAGCGGGGAGCCCTCGCTGGGGGTCGCCGGAGGGGAGCGCTCCGTTCGCTGGCCTCCGGCAGCCTGAAGCCACAGTCTGCGGAACTCTGGCTGGTACGGCGCCCGGAGCCTTGGATCCCTCGTTGGGGACCCTGGAGGAGAAGAGCTCCGATTGCCGGCCTGCAGCCAACTACTACCGCGGCCACGGCAGGGACTTACCATCTGGAGCGGGATCCCTGGAGAGGAGCTCCGACCGCCGGCCCTGTGGTCTGCGGTGTTTCTGGCTGCGGCACGGACTTTAGATCTTCGACTGCTGGCCAGCAGCCTACACCATCTTGAAGCCGCGGTCTCCGGTGGGGAGGCACCGATTCCGGACTTACCTTGTCTGCACATCTGGATGCCCGCAGCGGCGACTGCGGAGGGTTGAGGTCCCAACCATGGGGGAAAATGGAGGAGGACTGACCACATTTTGTGCCTTCCACCACAGTGATGAATGCTGTGGTTGATGTTTGTGTTAATTTTTTATTGTGTATTGTGTGTTCTTTTTTTATTGTACCGGTGCTGGCAAATTAATTTCACTGCACTTTATGTGCAAGTGAGGAATAAAACTTGACTTGGCATTGTCACGAGCCCATAAGTATGATATTCATCTCCCTTACAAAAGTGCACGTAAGCAGATTTAGCAACATTTCTCACACAAACGCAAATGGCACCTGTGACATTCAGTAACTGAGGAAATGTCACAGGTGCAGCAGCTGAGGGTGGGGTCTGGCAGCCAGCCAACTTTCAGACACAAAAGATCCACAAAGTGATTCACAACAATGAACTGCATTTAAAATAAGCTCCTTTGATCAAGTGAAACCATCTACCACATCATCAGAGACCTTTGAGTTACCTTTATTGGACCTTATCTTGCACTAATCATAATCATAATACTTTATTAGCCAAGTATGTTTTGCGGCATACGAGGAATTTGATTTGATAAATGTTATACCCTTTATCTGTACAGTGTGGACAGCTTCATTGTCTTTTCTTTGACTGGATAGCATGCAACAAAGCTTTTCACTGTACTCAGTACATCTGACAATAATAAACTAAACGGAAAAGAAATGCCGTTTTAAAGAAACGGAAAAGAAAATACATTTTAGGGGAGAGACTGAGCAGAATGTTTGCAGAAATATAATCAATATAATAGAGCTTGAGATTTTTAAATGGTGATAAATGAACCATTTGACTGCTGTGGAAAGTGAGGGCTTGATAGATGAGGGGAGGGTGGGGGGGCAAAGCCAAGATTTTTGAAAGGTTTGTAAAATAGTTACTGTCAATTGTGTGTGGCATGGAAGGAGGACAGTATGGGTAGGTAGAGGTGTTCAGTAGGACAACACTTCAATCATCTTGGCATATAAGTCAATGGACTAAATGCTGGTAAATGTGATTAGATTAAATGGTCAGCGTGGAACATGGTGGGCCAAAGTCTATGTCAATGCTGTATGAATCTCGGACAAAAGTGTCACAAGGTCTGAGGTGGAAAAGCGATGCAGGGGAAATGTTCAAGAGATAAAAAAAGGTTCATTTAAAAGCTGAATAGTGCAATGTTTGATGCTCATAAATGCAGCGCAGAGACTTCCAGGTTCCACTTGGAGGATATTGGGCAAGAATTCAAGTGCTGAGTTTTTATCCCAATCTTCACTGTGTTTGAGCAACATCTTATAAATGTGCCCTTTGTCTGTTATTGAACCAAGCTGGAGAAACGTTAAATTAAAGCTGATCAGAAGAAACAATCATGAAATAGCCTTCACTCCAGAAAGTGGATAGATTATTTCATCAACAAAGAAATTCAGCCAGTGTAATATTTTAGATAATTCCCCAATTCTAGTCACTCCCATTTCATTTGACACCTGCATAATCATAGTGTTATATAGCATGGAAACAGACCCTTTGGCCTGACCAAGATGCCCCATCTACACTAGTCCCACATGCTTGCATTTGACCCATATCCCTCTAAAACATTGCTATCCATATGTCTTTTACATGTTGTTATAGTACTTGCCTCAACTACCTTCCCTGGCAGCTCGTTCCCTATATCCACAATGCTCTGTGAGAAAGAATTGCCCCTTAGGTTCCTATTAAATCTTTCCTCTCACACCTTAAACCTATATCCTCTGGTTTTCGATTCTCTTATTCTGGGTAAGAGACTCTGTGTATTCACCCTGTATATTCCTCTCATGATCTTATACACCCCTAAAAGATCAGTCCTCAGCTTCCTGCACTCCAAGGAATAAAGTCCTAGCATGCTTCACCTCTCCCTATAGCTCAGGCCCTCGACTCCTGGCAACATCCTCGTAAATCTTCTCTGCGCTCTTTCCAGCCCAACGGATTCCTTCCTGTAGCATGGTGACCAAAAGTGAACACAATAGTGCGGTCTAACCAATGTTTTGTACAATTGTAACATAGCACCCCAATTTCTATACTCAATACCATGATTGATGAAGCCCACTTTATCAAAAGTCTCTTGACTACCCAATCTACCTGTAACGCCACTTTCAAGGAACTGTATCTGCATGCCTAGATCCCTCTAGAACACTCTCCAGGTCATTCACTGTCAAGGTCCTGCTTGGATTGACTTCCCAAAATACAACACTGGCACTTATCTGCATTGTATGCCCTGAACTCTTGTCATCACATAATTTTAATGCATACCACTTTCCGGACGTTCCGTTGCCTGCAAACAAACAATGCAAGTTACTTTCTCAAAGTTGGCCTTCCCCCAATACAGAATTTTAACTTTTTAAAACTAATAAAACAGTGGTCGCTGGCCGCAAAAGCCTCGTCCGCAGATATTTCAGTCACTTGCCCTTCCCAATTTCCTAAGAGCAGATCAAGCTATGCCCTCTCCCTAGTCAGTCCCTCTCCACGTTGCCCGAGGAAACTTTCCTGAAAATATTTAACAAATTTCACCCCATTTAAGCCCTGGGCAGTATGGCAGTCCCAGTCTATATTGAGAGTTAAAATCAGACCAGACTTTATGTTATCTTACTGTCACCATCTATGCCAAAGCCTCACACTAACAGTCCAAACAGCACTTAGCCTCCACAATGCCACTCCCTACACAGCTGCTCCACTTGTATCTACCTTCCTTTTATACAGCCACGAAGGAGCAGCACTCAAGGATGCGGACTGCTTTCAGCTCAACTCACTTCAGCTCTTTAACTGTGGGGCCCAGGGCCGGATTTAGATGAAGAGAGGCCCTAAGCTATTTCACTGGTGAGGGCCCCCACCTCCCTCCCAATTACCCACCCCCACGTCGAGAGGACAATGACTACCCAACAGTGACAGTGTGACACTTTTAGATCCTACAGTATGTTGTCATTAAACAGTTGGTTTTAAAATACATATTGGATTCACCGCGGAGCAGGCGATGCTTTACCTGGATCGCCGTTTGAAGCTCTGGAGTGTTGGGCCTGCAGCTTCAACATCATGGAGCTGTGGTTTGTGGAGCTCCCAGCCTCGGGCCACGCTGATTTGAACATCTGTTTGCCGAGGGCCGCCAGCATGAATCTCCGCCCAGCTCAGCCTGTGGACTTCGGGAGCCGCGGTCTCCGGTTGGAAGTGGCCGATTCGGAAGTCCAAGCCACTGAGAATGTTCTCCCGTTCCGACGTCGGATGGTGACCCCCAAATTGCATTGCACCAATTGGTGCATGTGACAATAAGTGTCTCTTGAATTGAATCTTGAATATTAAGAAATATAGAAACTACAAATACACTAAGAGCAAAAATGTTTTTTCTCACCTTCTTCATAGCAAAATCATCCAGAAGTTCACCAAGATCTGTTTGTCTAAGTTTGTCACTCTCAATGCACAGAATGCTCAGTGCAGACAACCTCTTGAGACATTGTGGACCTTAATTCATTTTTAATTCTTTTGAGTCTTGAAAAAGACTTCTCTCCCGAGCAGTTGGTGACTATTAAGCTAAGAAACAGCCGCAAGATTGCTTCCACATTAGGGAAGGCCAATGTATATTATTCCTTGTATATTATTTGATAACGGTCTGTATGAGACAGAGAGTGCTCTTCTGTATGCCTATGACTTTGTCTCACGTACGAGTGAAAGTGCAAAAGTTAATCAGTAAGTTTCAGGTCAACATCTTCTGGATATGCTTCCATCAACAGTTCAACACCTTGCTGAATTTCTTGCTTAGATGTGGTCAGATTAGCAAGAAAGGAAAGCTATTGTGCAACTTCACTGTACACAGCACCTCTTCTTTTTAAATTGGTTTCAAGTGCATCTCGTATCGGAATAAAGGATTTTATCCTAAACTTATCTCGTGAAGAGAGTTTATCTAAAGCATCAGGACCAGGTGCACTTCCATCATTTCTTTGCCATTGCCTTATTCTTTGTCTCCCTGTGACAGTCCTGTAGTTAACATCTGGCAAGGTGGCCTTTGCTTCTTGCTCAAGCTCATCAAAATCTTTTCTAGTTTTGTTTACAAAATGCTGAAGTGAACTGTACAAACTTGCACAAGTACTCAATAACAGTTTGGATTTCGGAATGGCTTTGTTGACCTTGTGGAAATGACCTAGCGGACGGGTCCAAAAATGTAACTTAAACACAAATTCCAGATCTTCCATTTTCTGCAAAAGATTGTTAGCTTGAAGCCTGGTATCACCGTTCACATTAACATCAGAGTACAAATTACTGAGGGCATCAGTGATAGCGCTGTAACTTTCCAAAATAGCTTCTGTGGCTTTTGCATGTGCTTCCTATTGGGAACTATTTCTTAAACAATTGTTCCCTATTGACAATTATATTGCAAAACCTGATTCAAATCTGCTTGAAAAAGGCTAACTTATAACTAAACAGACAGGTTAACTTCTTAATAAACAGACAACTCACAAAGCAGTTTGGTAGACCAATTCAAAACTTTACTCTTTATCGGCCGATGGAAGTGGCAAGGAAAACAAACCCCAGCCAAGTGAACAACACAGACACTTGGCTGTCCTCTCTCCACTTCCCTGAACACAGAATTACATGGCATATACTGATGAGGCGGTTGATGTCCCGCCGGCAGTTTAAAATAAAATGGTCTAAAGCCGGAAGATGGCCATGGGGGGGGGGGGGTCCAAGAGGAGGGGGTCCGGGAAAAGGGATCATCAATGGGGGGCGAGGACTCCTTCCCATGGAAGAATGGTGTGAGGTGGAGGCAATGGAAGAAGAGCTCCAAATCGCAGTGGACACGGAAATCATTGAGGTGGGGCAGGAGGGGAACAAAGGTGAGGTCTCTGCTGAGGACTGACCGTTCGGTACCTGAGAGGGGAGGTCGGGGGGATGGTGAACACATGGCAGGGATGGGGGTTGGGGACAGAGGAAGGCAGGTGAGTGGACTGAGGTTGAGGCGATGTCTGGTGGGGGGGTAGGGGGGTATGAGGACTGTAGTGTGGGTGGGGAAGAGCTGGGGTCACATGGTTTGAGGGAAATGGGGAAGACCCAGTGGAACAGCCACTGAGGTTACCAGGGTTGGGGGGGCCCTAGCACTAGGACCCAGCGCAGTCAAACTCAGGGGAGTTGGAGTCTGCACGGTGGAAACAGCACCATCGATGGTAGGTTTTGTAACAATGCCACTATGTCAAATGTTTTATACACCTTGGTGGAGCGGGCCGAGGCCCCCCTAGATCTTGAGGCCCTAAGCTTAAGCTTGTTTAGCTTACACGTAAATCCGGCCCTAGTGGGGCCTCAATAATTGACTGGCCTCTTCTAAAAGTCCCGCTCTTCGGTAACTTCTCTCAGCGTGCACAACTGATACTCATCTCAGCTCGTTAACTGTTAAAATATAAACAGTTCATAGATTTGTTTTTAGATGTAAACTGCCACCAGTTCTTCAACGTTCATATTTTAAATCAGTGTGATCACAGCACCAGCAATCGAAGGTGACCTCCAAAGTTGCCTGCGTGGAATTTTCATGTTCTCCATGTGACCACATGGGGTTCCACCCATCATCTCAAACACTCGCCGATAGGTTATTTGGCTTCTGTAAATTGACAGCAGTATAGGTGAGTGATAAGAAAATCAAGGGAGCATTGATTGGCATACAAGAGAAAAAGGTTACAGGAAAATAATGGGAGAATGATCCAGTATAGTTGTGTGGTCAGAACAGCTCTCTATGTTGTCATTAAATATAAAGAATTACCAAACAGAATGCAGCACAATGCCATTTACATTCAAATCCCAAAATACTTGCAAGATTTAGATTTACAGAGGTATGTAGATATGTGTGCAAGCGGTCATTGAATTGGATTTGTTGAAACAGGTTTCACAAAAACAAATAGACTATATGCTAAAGATTAGACTCACATTCACATCAAGCCCATATGAATTAGGAAAACATGCACAGGCCAATTATCAAGAGAGGAAAACGTCCCAAGATGCTTGTTGTTAACCTGGCTGATTAAGGTAGAATGCCCAAAGGACAACCTCCTTATACATACCCAATAATAAAAAACATGTTGTATTTCACAAGCAGCCATTCCACTTTATCCAGGCATTTTAAAAGTCACAATTTAGCGAGTTAAAGTGACAATGGCTCGGATTCGTATGGCAAAGACAAGAAAATACTGATTACGGACAAAAACAGTGGCTGGCAAAAGTTTTCATATCCCTTGAACTTTTCCACATTTTGTCACATTACAACCACAAACGTAATTGTATTTTATTGGGATTTTATGTGATAGACCAACACAAAATGGCGCATAATTGTGAAGTGGAAGGAAAATGATACATGGTTTTCAAATGTTTTTACAAATAAAAAACTGAAAAGTGGGGCGTGCAAAAGTATTCAGCCCCCTTTACTCTGACACCCCTAAATACAATCCAGTGCAACCAATTGCCTTCAGAAGTCACCTAATTAGTAAATAGAGTCCACTTGTGTGTAATCTAATCTCAGTATAAATACAGCTGTTCTGTGAAGGCCTCAGAGATTTGTTAGAGAACATTAGTGAACAAACAGCATCATAAAGCCCAAGGAACACACCAGACAGGTCAGGGATAAAGTTGTGGAGCAGTTTAAAGCAGGGTTAGGTTATAAAAAAATACCCCAAGCTTTGAACATCTCATGGAGCGCTGTTCAATCCATCATCCGAAAATGGAAAGAGTATGGCACAACTGCAAACCTACCAAGACATGGTCGTCCACCTAAACTGACAGGCCGGGCAAGGGGAGTATTGATCAGAGAAGCAGCCAAGAGGCCCATTGTAACTCTGGAGGAGCTGCAGAGATCCACAGCTCAGGTGGGAGAATCTGTCCATAGGACAACTATTAGTCATGCACTCCACAAATTGGGCCTTTATGGAAGAGTGGCAAGAAGAAAGCCATTGTTGAAACAAAGCCATAAGATGTCCCCTTTTCAGTTTGCCACAAGCCATGTGGGGGACACAGCAAACATGTGGAGGAAGGTGCTCTGGTCTGATGAGACCAAAACTGAAGCTTTTGGCCTAAATGCAAAACGCTAGGTGTGGCGGAAAACTAACACTGCACATCACCCTGAACACACCATCCCCACTGTGAAACATGGTGGTGGCAGCATCATGCTGTGGGGATGGTTTTCTTCAGCAGGGACAGGGAAGCTGGTCAGTGTTGATGGGAAGATGGATGGAGCCAAATACAGGGCCATCTTGGAAGAAAAGCTGTTAGAGTCTGCAAAAGACTTGAGACTGGGGCGGAGGTTCACCTTCCAGCAGGACAATGACCCTAAACATACAGCCAGAGCCACAATGGAATGGTTTAGATAAAAGCATATTCATGTGTTAGAATGGCCCAGTCAAAGTCCAGACCTAAATCCAATTGAGAATCTCTGGTAAGACTTAAAAATTGCTGTTCACAGATGCTCTCCATCCAATCTGACTGAGCTTGAGCTATTTTGCAAAGAAGAATGGGCAAAAATTTCAGTCCCTAGATGTGCAAAGCTGGTAGAGACATACCACAAAAGGCTTGAAGCTGTAATTGCAGCAAAAGATGGTTCTACAAAGTATTGACTCAGGGGGGCAGAATACTTTTGCAAGCCACACTTTTCAGTTTTTTATGTGTAATAAAATTTGGAAACCATGTATCATTTTCCTTCCACTTCACAATTATGCACCACTTTGTGTTGGTCTATCACATAAAATCCCAATAAAATACATTTACGTTTGTGGTTGTAACGTCACAAAATGTGGAAAACTTCAAGGGGTATGAAAACGTTTGCAAGCCACTGTATGCATGCAATTCACAATAATTATTGACTATCAACAAATGAATAGTTTTAGCAAAAATGCCCCCATTTCCTTCAGTGATTCAAGCCTCCTCAGCAGACTGCGCTATGTTGAGGCAATCAAACAACAGTGACAAGGATTTCAGGTATATACAAGTGTTTTTTTTTTTAATAATCTGATAATGTTACACTTTACTGAACAAATTCTCAATGTGCCTTATAAGGCACAGTTACTGCGTAGCAAACTCTCTGATTCTTAAAGAAAGAAAACTTGGTATATAAAGATTAGAAGATAATTAAACATTTGCAAGAAGTCATTTCTGAAAGTTTGAAACTTCAATATCTACCTCGATCGCACAATTCAATACTTACTCTACTCTGCATTTTAATTAAAATATGCACCCAATCATATTTCCTTCCAATATGGGAATCCGTTCAACCCAGAGTCCATGCCAACTCTCAGACCAATCTATCAATCCTGATTAATTTTATTTCCTTGTAACCTATTCTCTCTGACATCCCCTCCAACTCCCCACTGATTGACCTCCTAGCTTTGAAAACCAGGAGTAATTTACTTCTGTCAGCATGTCTTTTGGTTGCAGCAGGAAACAGTTGTACTTGGGGAAAACAATGCAGTTACCGAGAGAAAGGGCTAACTTCACATTCACAGCATTGGAGGTCAGGATCAGAATCAGATTGTTGGAATTGAGAGCTTGCAAAGCTGTCTGCTGTGCCAGTGTTCCTCTCTCAATTGATATCTGAAAGGCTGTTCATGTAATTGACTGCTCAACCAGCTAATGACCTCATATCTGCCATTCTTTGGAGATCCCTTTGAAATGAAGCCCGATAGCAATGGAACTCAGAAAAAGGGGAGTCAAACCACAATGTTTTTGTGAGTAGCTTTCTTCAAGATTTATTTGCATCATCTTCAGCCACAGGTGTACTGTTATTTAAGAAGGGCAGCATGGACAAGCCAGGTTGGTAAACCAGATTTCAGTGATGGGAAAGTTGTTGGGAGGAGGTTGTTAGGAACAAGATCTAACAGCGTTTGATAGTCACACACGGATTAGCGATAGTCAACATGGATAGTGCATGCAAAATCATGCCTCACAAACCTGACAGATTTTGGAGGTCACCAAATGGATTGATGGGAGTAATTGAGTGGACATTATCTATTTAGACTAGGCAAGCCATTGCTTGGCTACTTCGGGCGATTCGATTGAATTCGATTCCATGTACGTGGTATCCAAGGTAAGCTAGGTAATTGGATTCAAAATTGGCTTGGAGGAAGGAGTGAAAGGATAATGGTGGAGTGCTGTTTTTCCTGATTGGAGGCCGGTGGCCAGTGGAATGCCACAGGAGTTTGTGCTAGGTTCACTTTTCTGATGTATGTTAATGATTTAGATGACAATGCAGTCAGGTCGTACATTTACAGATTACGCCAACACTTGTGGTATAGTGTGAGGAGGATATCCAAGTTTACAACAAGATGTGGATCAGTTAGGAAGGTGGGTCAAGTAATATTAAATAGAATTTAACTGACAAGTGCGGGATGTGCTTTGGTATGTCAGGACAGGATAGGACTTGCACAGTAAATGGTAGAGCCCTGGAGAGTGTTGTAAACCAGAGGGATTTGGGAGTACATGTGCATGCCCCCCTGCAAGTGGCAGGTTATTGTGGTGAAGATGATATTTGGTTCACTTGCCTTCATTGGAAGGGTAGAATAAAGGTTGGGACATCATGATGCAGACCACACTTGGAGTGTGCACTTCTGGCCACCTGGCTATAGGAAGGATGCCATTAAGTTGGAAAGAATGCAGGAGAGATTCACCAGGATTTAACCTGGACTTGCAGGGATGACTTATTGGGAGGGGCAAATAGGCTAGGATCTTTCTCTGGAGTGAAGGAGGCTGAGATGACCTTGTTGGTGTGTAGAAGATCATGAGGGGCAAAGATAAAGTGAACGCTTACTGTCTTTTTTCCCCAGTGTAGGGGAGCTTAAAACTAGAGGGCACAAGCTTAAGGTGAGAGGGGAGAGATTTAAAAGGGACACTCTTTAAAATAGAAGCACATATAAGTACGACTTGCAAAAGCCATTTGGACAGATATATGGATAGAAAGGGTTTAGAGGGAAATGGGCTTACTGCAGGCAAATGAGACTAACCCAGATTGCCAACTTGGTCAGCATGGACAAGGTCCTGTATACTTGCAGTATAGCTCTATAACCTTAAGATCACAACAAGTAGTGTTACTCGTGTTAAAGAAGGAACTGCAGATGCTGGAAAATCGAGGGTACACAAAATGATTTCGCCGAACACCTCCGCTCGGTCCACAATAACCAACCTGACCTCCCGGTGGCTCAATATTTCAACTCCCCCTCCCATTCCGTATCCGACCTCTCTGTCCTGGGCCTCCTCCATGGCCAGAGTGAGCAACACTGCAAATTGGAGGAACAGCACCTCATGTTCGCTTGGGGAGTCTGTATCCTCTTGGCATGAACATTGAATTCTCTCAATTCTGTTAACCCTTGCTGTCTCCTCCCCTTCCTACCTCTCCCTCAGCCCTCGGGCTCCTCCCCCTCCTCCCCCCGCCTCTCCCCACCCCCCATCAGTGTGAAGAAGGGTTTCGGCCCGAAACGTTGCCTATCTCCATCGCTACATAGATGCTGCTGCACCCGCTGAGTTTCCCCAGCATTTTGTGTACCCCCAAGTAGTGTTACTCCAATGATGACCATAATTTTTGGGTCAACAAAAGGTATTTACTTCAAAGCTTTTAAAGCACTCGTTCATTGTTTTTCTTGTTTGACAAATTGTTTGTCGCAATTAATAAACAGATCACACCACACCAGGGCATCGGAAATGTCCTCATTCTTCAGGGAACGGGGGTTCCCCTCCCCTATTATAGATGAGGCTCTCACCAGCGTCTCTTCAATACTCCGTAACACTGCTCTCTCTCCCCATCCCCCCACTCGTAACAAGGGCAGTGTCCCCCTAGTCCTCACCTTTCACCCCACTAGCCGTCACATACAACAAATAGTCCTCCGTCATTTTCGCCACCTCCAACGTGCCCCACCATTCGCCACATCTTCTCATCTCCCCCCGACTGCTTTCCGCAAAGACCACTCCGTCCGTAACTCCCTGGTCAATTCTTCCCTTCCGCAACCGCAAGAGATGCTACACTTGCCGCTTGACCTCCTCCCTCGACTCCATTCAAGGCCCCAAGCAATTGTTCCAGGTGCGGCAGAGGTTCACCTGCATCTCCTCTAACCTCATCTATTGCATCCTCTGCTCTAGATGTCAGTTGATCTACATCGGTGAGACCAAGCATAACCTGATCTCCCGGTGGCTCAGCACTTCAACTCCCCCTTCCATTCTGAATCCGACCTTTGTGTCCTGGGCCTCCTCCATGGCCAGAGTGAGCATCACCGGAAATTGGAGGAGCAGCACCTCATATTCCGCTTGCAGCATAAACATTGACTTCTCCAATTTCCGGTAACCCTTGCTGTCTCCTCCCCTTCTCAGCTCTCCCTCAGCCCTTGGGCTCCTCCTCTTCCTTTCTCCTTTCTTCTGCCCCCCCCCCACCCTACATCAGTCTGAAGAAGGGTTTTGGCCTGAAATGTTGCCTATATCCTTCGCTCCATAGATGTTGCTGCACCCGCTGAGTTTCTCCAGCACTTATGTCTACCTTCGATTTTCCAGCATCTACAGTTCCTTCTTAAACAATAAACAGAATAATGTTGTGGTTGACAATCAAAAACTTGCATGCTGGAAAAGTGAAACTGAATGTGCTGGTAAACTCAGCAAGTCAGACAGCTTCTATGAAAGGGAAACAGGATTAATGATTCAGGCTGAAATTCTGGTGATGGGCCTTTGACCAGAAATGTCTTTCTTTCCACAGACATTGCCTGACCTGTGGTGTGTTTCCAGCATTTTCTGTTTCTGTTTGTACTATTGAGTGCACAACCATTTTGCACATTAGGTAATTTCAATCAGAAAATTACATTTAGGCAGGTTTCCCCAAACACTCTATGCCAATTAAATCCCTTAATCTGTAACTGGTTCTGTTACACGTGATTTAACTTTAGATATCAAGCTAATGGTTAAAAGGCAGCCAGAACGAAAGTCAATTGCAGATCATCATTATAGCTTTCAGCAATGAGATGGAAACTTTATAATAAGTTTACTTAATAGATCTTGGCACGAAGATTAAAAAAATCTGATAAAAATGAAGAAAGTCTGGATTTTGGATTGTAGGGCCGTGCAGAGGTCGGGTGAGTGGCGCAACGCGGCGCAAAGTGAGGCGAACTTGGAGCGAAGTCTTAACGTAAGTTCGCCAGGACAGAGAGGGGCACACAGAGAGGGGCACGGAGCCACACACATAGTGGGTCACAGAGGCACCTACAGATAGGTTCACGGAGGCACGATGTCGAGGCGGTGTGTCATGCGTCGCGGCGACTGCAAGCCGACAAGCCGTTGCCGCGCGGTATTTTTGAACATAGTCAGTTTTTCGGAGCCCCGCGCGATGTCGGGACGAACTCTGCACAATTCTGCACGGCTCCGGCGATCGAAGTGGGACCGGCCCCGCGACGCCGGATGGCTCAAGCGACCACGTTAGGTCGCGCTCATCGCATAGAGTTGCATGCTGGTAAGACAGACCCTTTATTTGCTAATAGTGCCTTGATTTGCAAACAGAAGAGGCTCCATCATGGTGGGTTTTCATTGTTAGGTTCATGCAACTGACCAGTCGCTCTGTGTCGGGCATAATGGTCTTCATGCACAGCATGAAACTCCAGCGCATTAAGTTCTCCATGTGCTAAGCCTGAGCTCATTCTCAAGGGTCACTTGCCAACCATTTCCTTGCATATGCCCAGCTTTCTACTAAAACCAGTGTCCTCAAAGTCTATGCACTATACAGTTAAACTCATTTGTAATCGAATTCCCTCATCCTCCATAATCTCCAATTTTCCATGTTCAATGCAATGAAATGTCTTCTGGATTGCAGGCTCCAAGACTGGATCATATAGATAGTTTTTAACTTAGGTGATCAGTCTTAAAAGGTTGATTTCAAAATCAATCATGTGAAACTTCAGATATTCGGAACTTGCTGCTCCTGCACAACACTCAGCACACTGCCTGTTCCACATCAGCTCGTCAGTCCTGTCAAAAGGCCATCTTCAACCATTTCCTGACAGGAAAGCTTTCACAGCTGAAGCAACTACACAAAATAAACAAGAATGGAAAACTCCAGCTGTTTGGACAGAGATACCAAAGCACAAAATGGTGATCTTTATGAGTGAACTGTGCCATACGTTAGATAACTTCATTTTGTTTAAATTGAATTTAAGCTTCTAAACCAGACTGAGAAATTCGTCTTCAGAAGAGCCTCTTTTAAAATTGCCATTTATTTATTTGGTAAATTATTTACACTATTGATAGGTATCTGAAAAATTAAAGTGAAATATGATTACAAAGTAACCCAGCCAGGATTTGGACCATTTTCAATAGGCCATGAGAACAAATAAATGCCAAATACATTATTCATGAACAGAATTAATGAGAAGCAGATTTAATTATTTTATTTTAAAGGTAAATTAATATGGTTTCAAATATTAAAAGACCAAATATATTCTCTATATTGATTAATCTTCATATATAGCACCATACAATGCATAGTATTGGGGAAAGTGCAAAATATGTATCTTTATTCATTGCTATGCTCCATTTCAGTCCTCTTTAAAAAGGTGCTGGAATTATATTTAAATTTCTAGTCAGTCCACTGCACACCAAAGTAATATTGCATTGCATCAGATGCTACATATAGTTTGTTCATTAATGTTGAATCAATATTTAAACAAACTGTGGGCAATGAGTGGTAATGAGTGACTACACACACCTTTTGTAAATTTGCTTAAGTGTTTTCTAAAATTATTTCCCATGCTCAACCATATCAAGCACTGTGAAGAACTGTGATATTTGCTCTTACTGAATTCTACTCCGAAGTGTTTTTGATAAAGGCCAAGTTATTGTCAATCTGGATGGTTTCTTGCCACCTATTATCTTGCAACTAGAATATGCTTCCGGTATTAAGCCCGTTGTAGCTCTGAATGGCACTGGATGTTTTTTTTTAATGGTGGTCTCATGGGCTGGAACATCATCTGGACCTTTGGCTGATAAGCAGTTACGTTAAAGGAATAAGAGTGGGTTAAGTGCCCATGTGGGAATTCAGATAACCATAGTTCCTTGAAAATTGCACCAGCCTGAAAATTCTTCAATTACTTCCATAATTTAAGCTTCCTATTGTTGAATGACAAAATGTAGTGTTTGCGAAAGTTTCATATGTCCATATGAAAAGACTGGAAAAAAATCCTCAGCAGGAAACAAACAGTTCCAGGATGTGGTTTTAAAAATAAAAATAATTAAACAGTGCAGGACAGGATGCTGTCAAGTTCATACCACCATGATATAAAATAGGTTCATTCACTTCATAAGTTTAATCATATGTCAGCATACACAATTACTTTTTTTTGGGAGGGGCGATAGTTCACAAGTAAGGTATTGCAAGTCATCGGGATAGGAAATATCCATTCTGTTTTTCATTGACTGAATAATTTAAAGTCCAGGTTTGGGCTTAATGCAAAAGTCCCACCTGTCTAATGGATTCATTCTGGGGCCAAAGCAACAGGTTCAAGAAAGAGCTAAAGCTCAGCCTGGGAATGGACAAATACAATATCTGCAACACAAAATTGTTCAATTCAAAATTAATGAAACATTTAACATAAAGGAATGTGTACAATTTAAAAAATGGTACCATAACCCAATTTCAAAATCTAAACTAAGAGATAGATGGTTTCTGTTACTTCGAAGACAATTTGCCCAAACTGTTAAAATGCTCTAAACTGAAGTAACATTACTAAGTCCCATGCTCTGAAATATAAAAATATGATTGAACATATTGAGGGTCATAAATCTAATTTAAAAATATAGAAATTAAATAAAAATGTGTTTCCTTTTGCTTCTTATGGGAGTAGAAACTTAGTTTGGTGTTCAAAGTAATCACCTTATTTTCTGTTGCCAGAAAAAGTCATCTACAAATGGTGGAAATGGGAAATTTGGTTCCTTTGGCGCACAATTTTATAACCATTATTTAGTTAGAAAGTATCTTCTGCATTCCTGTCAATTTACTTTCCTATCAAGTGCATTAAATCAAATAAACTCCCTTTTTATTTGTGCATATCATTTTAACCAATTTTGTTTGACCATTTTGATGAATTGCATATTCATAGATTTTTTTGTTTAGATTATTAGATTTATTAGACAACTAGATTATCTTCATTCAAGAGTACCACGCATACAATGACAACATTTAAAAGACATTTATTAAGTACGTGATTAGGAAAGGTTCAGCGGGACAAATGGGAGTAGTTTACAGTATCTTGGTCAATATGGGCTGATGGACCCATTTCCGAGTTGTATGACTCTATGACTATCTTGGAACAGTGCAGTACAGAAACAGGTGTTGTTAAACAGCCTCTTAACCACCACTATCATATCAGCTTTCAATATCAGCACTCACCATTATCATATCAGCTTTCATCAAATTTAGCTCCAAGGGTATTGATATTAGAAAAAAAAATAATGTTTTACAAGAGAACTTAGAATCTATTAGAAACATAGAAAATAGGTGCAGGAGGAGGCCATTCGGCTCTTCGAGCCAGCGCCGCCATTCATTGTGATCATGGCTGATCGTCCCCAATCAATAACCCGTGTCTGCCTTCTCTCCATATCCCTTGATTCCACTAGCCCCTAGAGCTCTATCTAACTCTCTCTTAGATAGCTGGGGGAAAACATTTACATAAGATTGTGCAAAAAGATTGTTCACTACCCAGCACCTCTGGAGGAAAGCTGCCACCTTTGTTGAATATACATTCTTTAAATCAAGCATTTCGCATTTACCTATTCTTTATGGTTTGCAAGCATGCAGGTAGTCATGTTACAT
Organism: Raja brachyura; assembly: GCA_963514005.1. Next base: position 52,033,288 of record OY740782.1, read on the forward strand.
TATGTATGCTTTGTAGATGTATGGTTTAATGCAATTTTAGCTAAGACGTGCAAGTTACTTGCATATCTTAAAAGAGGTAACACCTATTCATTCAACCAATATCAATGAAAAAGGCCAGAGCAAATAAGGAAATATTATACAAAAAATATTAAAGTCCAAGTAAACAATTCTGTAAAGAGGAATTAATAACTACGTTGCAGGTAGAATACAAGATCATGGAACACATTGTAAATCCCTTTGATGCTTCAAACAATTTACCATTTGATATTTGAAGACTAGCAATAGATTTCAAAGGTACATAAATTCTCAGGCTGTTAAGACAATTGCATTACACTGATAGTAAGTAATTTGTTTATGAATGTTCAATATGGTCACTGGGGTTTTAAATAGATTAAAGTACATTTTACACTTGCCTTTAAATACAGGAGAGGTGCCAGAAGACAAATGGGTGACAAAGGTTGTGCCTCTATTCAAGAAGGGCTGCAGGGAAAATGCTGGGAACTATAGGTCGGTGAGCTTAACATCTGTAGTTGGAAAGTTACTGGAGTGTATTCTGAGGCTTAGGATATATAGGCATTTGGAAGGAACAAGGGCTGATTAGGAATAGTCAGCATGGTTTTGTACATGAGCAGTCGTGTCACACAGATCTGATGGCGTTTTTTGAAGATATGGCGACAAAGGTTGATGAGGGCAGAGCTGTAGATGTTGTATACTTGGATTTCAGTAAGGCATTCAAAAAGGTTCTGCATGGTACGGTGCTCTGGAAGGTTAGATCTCATGGGGTCCAAGGAGACATAGCTGAATGGATAGCTGAAGGGTAATGGTGGAAGGTTGCTTCTCGGACTGGAGGCCTGTGACTAGTGGTGTGCTTTCAGGGTTCGGTGCTGGGCCCGTTACTGTTTGTCATTTTCATCAATGATTTGGATGAGAACATACAGGACAAGATTAGCAAGTTTGCTGATGATACAAAAATGGGTGGTTTTGCATATAGTGAAAATGGTTGCGAAAAATTGCAGCAGGATCTGGATCGATTGGCCAGGTGGGCTGATGAATGGTTGATGGAATTTAATACAGAGAAATGTAAGGGGTTGCATTTTGGGACGTCTAACTTGGGCAGGATCTGCACAGTGAATAGTAGGGCTCTGGGGATTGTTGTAGAGCAGAGGGATCTAGAAGTATGCAGGCATGGTTCCTTGAAGGTCGAGTCGCAGGTAGATAAGATGGTCAAAAAGGCTTTTGGTACATTGGCCTTCATCAGTCAGAGTATTGAGTATAGAAGTTGGGAGGTCATGTTGCAGTTGTATAAGATGTCGGTGAGGAGTATTGTGTTCATTTCTGGGCAACGTGTTATAGGAAAGATGTTTTCAAGCTGGAAAAGGTACAGAGAAGATTTACGAGGATGTTGGCAGGACTAGGGAAAGATTTATTAAGAATCTGAAGGGGTAACGTTTTCACACAACGGGTGATGGCTGTATGGAACAAGCTGCCAGATGAGGTAGTTGAGGCAGGGACTATCGCAACATTTATGAAACAATTAGACAGGTACAAGGATAGGACAGGTTTGGAGGGATATGGACCAAATGCAGACAGGTGGGACTAGCGCAGCTGGGACATGTTGGCCGGTGTGGCACGTTGGGCCACAGGGCCTGTTTCCACACTATATCACTCTATGACTCTACATAGGGAGGTTGCACGGCAGTCGGGTCGCGACCCATGACCCGTACTGTTGCCACGCAATGCCAACTGGAGTACATGCGGTAAACTGCAGGTAAGCACTTACCATGGATTCCACTGTAGCGGACCCGTCTTCTGTCCCAGCATCCGGACTCCACGCTGATTGGTTCCACACTCGCGGACCCCGGGCTGTCTATCCCAGGGGTGGGGAAGAGGTCGGTGGGCGGGGAGAGGGGGGGGTGCTGATGCAGCGCAGTCAGTGACTCTGGGTAGCAGAGGGACCTGACTGTCCCCAACTCTGTTGCAGCTGACAGGGACATTGCCAGGTTTTCATCCCCATGTGTCCGCTGCCAGGAGCCGCGGCCCGCGTGCATGGGCGCTGCCGACCCACAGCCCGTGACAGTGCGGTCGCACAGGGGGAGGGTGGGTGGAGGGTGGCCATGGCTGGACAACGCTAACCCCGGGGGGTGAGTGGGGGCTGTCCCGAGGGATGCGCTCCTTCAGCCAATTACACCTTGGTGCTCGGGTTCAGAGCAAAGATACATTTGGTTCAGAGCGCTCAGTCACCCTCCACAATTATTTACAGAGCAAAAATGAACCATTTTTTAACAGGTAAGAAATGTACATGTTTCGTGTGTTAACAGAGTATGCCAGAAGTTGCCATGTCCTCCAGACGGATTGAGCTGCTCCATGCATCACGTCCTTTGACCCAATGACCTTACGTGCAACCCCCCTATACAAAGCACTAGAGAAAGCTCTGTCATAGAAATTAATCATTCAGTCATCCATTTGCAGTAACTGTAATTTTGGGGTTATGGCATGCAAATTGCTACAAGACATTAATCAGACATTTGTCAGAACGAAGCACGACAAACAAAAATGCCACCCTCTCGTTAATTATTCAAATCCTTCCCTATTCAAAACCTACTTTACCAAGAATAACAACTCTGATGTTATCATTAACTTTCATGCGAATGCCTGCATCTGTTCAAATGCAATTTGTGTCCATGAAATGATAAAAAGCTATTAAGACCATGCTGGATCAGCCATATTGTAGGATACAGGACATTCCAGCAATGTATCTAATAAAATGAAACACTAAAACATGATTGAGTGCAATTTATCAGTTGAATGAACATTTTCATAATCTAAAATTTAAAAAACCCCAGATGTTTTAATCTGCAAGAACCTTAGGTTCATGCCATTAACCTGCTGTGGTTAAAAATGTAACTACATGAGAATATATTGCTATTATCCATGTTATAAACCATTAATAACACATTGAAATGGCACCAAATTTTAATGATTGCAATATTCATAAACACCACAATATTATTAATATACTGCAGTGTACAAATTGAGGAAAACCTCTAGACCAAATCATTTATTTTTAATAGTTCTAGTGTAATTTTATTTTAAATAATTGTCCATGCACTAATAAAAAGTGCTAGCTTAAAAATAAAATTATAAATCGACAAAATGTTGAAATATTAAATCTCAAACTACAATGGCTTCTTAATATTTTCTTCCTATCTTACCAAATCATGTACCTTGTCAGTTGCAGCAGGAAGCCACTTGAATTTACTGTTGTGTGGAACTGGGTCTCTGAGTATCCTAAAATAGATGTCATTAGAAATTTGATGATGATGTTTTTTAATAATCTGATCTTCATAGGTTACAAAGCTTAATTCAGGCAGATGAATAGGATAAATGTCATTTTGAGATTCAATAGTTTACTGACATAAGTGGATTATCATTCGGCTGGCTCCCAGCAAAACAATCCTGCAAGTGCCTTTGCTCCTCCCTTTCTCCATACAGCTTTGTAAAGGGCCTGTCCTACCAGCAGGCAACTCTATGCGATGAGCGCGACCTAACGTGGTCGCTTGAGCCGTCCGGCGTCGCGGGGCCGGTCCCACTTCGATCGCCGGAGCCATGCGGAATTGTGCGGAGTTCGTCCCGAAATCGCGCGGGGCTCCGAAAAACTATGTTAAAAAATTCCGCGTGGCAACGGCTTGTCGGCTCGCAGTCGCCTCGACGCATTACACACCACCTCGACGTCGTGCCTCCGTGACCCTCTCTGTAGGTGCCTCCGTGACCCTCTATGTGTGTGGCTCCGTGGCCCTCTGTGTGTGTGCCTCTGTGCCCCTCTCTGTGTGCCCCTCTCTGTCCTGGCGAACTTACCTTAAGACTTCGCTCCAAGTTCGCCTCACTTTGCGCCGTGTTGCGCCACTCACCCGACCTCCGCACGGCCCTCGCTGCCGGTTTCGTTGCGCTTGCCGCATGCAGGCGCATGCTGGTGGGAACGGCCCTGTACAGGGGATCACCCGACCTCCACGCGGCCCCCACTTCTTGTTTGATCGCGCTCATCGCATGGAGTCGGATGCTGGCAGGACAGGCCCTTAACTTTCCCCTTGCATCCCTTTTGATTCTTACCACTTTCATCCACAATGGGTTAATTTGCAGCTGTCAGTTAACATGCCAGCATGTCTTTCAGATAAGGGAGTAAAACTCGAGCACCAGTCGTAAACCCACAGGTCACAGGAAGAAAGTGTAAACTACACGCAGATGGCACCCATCTGAATCCTGAATCACCCATGTTTGAACCCTTGGGATGTGAACTGCAGCATCAACAGCTACCCATCATACCTATTATACATTTGCTACAGAAAACATCCAATTCTCATTCTAGATGATTGTTTTTTTTAAACTGTAAACTGGAAACTATGTTGTTAATTTTATTATTCTACAAAATGTTGATTGTTAGAATTTTAACATCCGCAAAGCTATTGGTATGCAGTACATTACCAATGCACTGTAAAAAGGACAGGACATTTCAGTACTGTTCAGTCTTCCTCTGTTTTACAATAAAAGGAAATCAACTAAATTGATAAAAATGCCTGGGATTAACCAAGTGGTCATGCTGTGATATTCCCAAAAGTGTGCTGTTCTCTCCACACAAAACCAGAGCTAGTAATGCCATTATTACTAGCAATTCCCTCACAAATATTCCTGAATATAATGGATTTTATTTATTCATTTAACATTTTATCTTTTTACCTTATTCTTATTTGTGCATTCAATCATTAGTTAGGGCTCGTGAAAATGTTTAAAATACCAGCAAAAAAAAAATTTCTGCTGTTGCCTTCCAGTGTGCAGTCAGCGAAAATTGTTCAGCTAGGATTGCAGAGGTTGCACTGAAATTACATCAACCAACGTTGCAATAAAAGGGAAATCTGTGTCGTAAAGATCATTAGACTTTGATGAGCAACTCTCTTTAAACTAACAATGTCTGCTATTAAGTCCATTGCTGGATCTTTGCTGAAGCTGCTTTGTTCTCAGAGGAACAGGATCAGGTGAGTCATAACCAACCTGATGTAACAGGTGGTTTTATTTACTTTTCCACCAATGATAAATAGGGTGGGGAGGAGAAAGGTGGCCGGCCACATCATCACGTTTGGCAAATTAAATCTGCAGGACAATCCCACTAAAACACTGAAGATGTCCTGTTTGGGTTGCTCCTCGGCCTGGCTAAGCTGGCCATCCGTGAGTCACAGCGCCAGGCAGCAGAGGACTCTGCCCGAGCCGGCTGCCTGCCCCCTTTTCGGGGTTACGTCCGCGCCCGCATGGTGTTAGAGAGGGACTATGCCCTGTCCACAGGCACCCTGGGGGATTTCTGGGACCGCTGGGCACCGCAGTAGGTTGAATGCATCCTTGGCAAGGATTGTAATACAGTTATATAGTAGTTTATTTAGTATATTTGTTTGTCTTGTTTTATGGTGGTGGGTTCTGTTTTGTTTTATTGTATTGTAAATAATATTTTTAATAATTAGATAAATATTTTGATTAAAAATAAAAGCTGGTTACCCAGCTCACGGAACTGAGTCTCTGCGCATTCCTCTGCAATTGGATCCTCGACTTCCTCATCCACAGACCACAATCTGTTTGGATTGGCAGAATTACTTCTTCCTCATTAACAATCAGTACGGGAGCACCGCAAGGCTGCGTGCTCTATACTCATGACTGTGTAGCCGGACATAGTGCAAACTCCATCTTCAAGTTTGCCGATAACACCACTGTTGTGGGACGTATCACTGATGGGGACGAGTCAGAGTATAGAAGTGAGATCGACCGATTGACCAAATGGTGCCAGCACAACAACCTGGCTCTCAATATCAGTAAAACCAATTAACTGATTGTGGACTTTGGAAGATGAGAGATGAGGACCCACAATCCTGTTTATATCAACGGGACGATGATGGAGAATCAAAAACTTCAAATCCCTGGACGTGCATATTTCCGAAGGTCTTTCCTGGACCCAGCACACAGATGCAATTATAAATAAAGCACATCAACGCCTCTACTTTCTGAGAAGATTACAGAGATTCGGTATGTCAAAGAGGATTCTCTTGAACTTCTACAGGTGTACAGTAGAGAGCATATTGACTGGTTGCATCTTGGCCTGGTTCGGCAACTTGAACGCCCAGGAGCGGAAAAGACTGCAAAACATTGTGAACACTGCCCAGTCCATCACCAGCTCTGACCTCCCCACCATCGAAGGGATTTATTGGTGTGTCTGCCTCAAAAAGGCAGCCAGCATCATCAGAGACCCACACCATCCTGGCCACACGCTCATTTCTCCACTGCCATCGGGAAGAAGCTACAGGAGCCTGAAAACTGTCACGCCCAGGTTCAGGAACAGGAATAGCCACCAGGCTATTAAACACGACAACCTCAAATAAGCTTAGACTACAATTATTATTATTATTGCACTACTATTGTTTGTTATTTGAGTATGTGTGTATGTGTATATATATGTATATATTTCTCTATACTTATAAAACTCTGATCTTGGATGTGTGTGTATTTATTTGTGTATTTGTTTATCTGTGTTTCACATCTCCTCGAAAACACGCCGCGCTAACGGTGAAATGTTTACATATTCCGAGAGATTTGCGCCACAATGCCAAAAATCGCCTCATCTGAAAATTTGATGCATTATTTCCCGAGTTATTTATAAAAATGTTCAAAAAATTCAAAGAACTTGGTAAATAAACTAGATGGTCTCGCTGATGACGTCACAATGGCTCTGCCTGCCTATGCTCGCGCTGCGAGTGACGTCACCCCTGTTCTGTCTTCTGTACTTCTTTGCTTCTTAACTTTCACTTCTTTAAATTTGTCACTTAGCATTTTTAAACTGCTGCTCAGGTCGTGCTGCGCATTCCACTGCGCTCCTTGAAGTTCTAGAACATTGCGGCGGCGATCGTTATCTCTGCACGGGCACGGGTGAGGGTGCGGGACACGCGATGGGAAGTTGATTGTGGCGGCCATTACTCCCTCTGGGAGAGGCCGTCTATGGAGACCTGCGATTCCACTGGCGATCGCAAGGACTCGGGGAATCGTGACGCCTTTTCCTCGCTGGTGATCCCGATCATACCTGGCCGTCACGGGGGATGACCTCCTCACCGCCTCCCCCGCCCAATCGTCTGTCACGCTGGTGGGTGGGTTTCCCCTCGCGGAAGCCACAATCGACCGGTCCTCCGCTGCTTTTGACCATTCTCAGATCGCTCCGGGCCTCGCTCGGGTCCACGCCGGCCGCATCCTAGCTCGGGCCCAGCGCATGGTGGGGATTCTGCTGCTCTACGACCTGGGTAGGTGCTGCCTCTAACCACCCTCTCTACCTCCTCCCTGGGGCAGAGAAAGAGAGAGAGGGGGAAGATGGAGGTGGGGGGAAGAGAGGGGGGGAAGGGGGAGTAGAGGGGGAGGAGAGGAAGGATAGGAGAGGAGAGGGGGGGGAGGAGAGGGGTTGGGGGGTGGGGAGGCTGCTGCTCGATCACCTGGGTAGGTGTTGCCTCTACCCCTCCCTCTGCGTCCCCTGCCTTTCTGCCCCCCTCCCGCTCTGCTCCCCCTTCCTTTCTGCCCCCCCTTTCCCTCGCTGCTCCTCCCTCCCTCTCTGCTCCCCTCCCTCACTAGGGAGTGGTGAATATTGGGACCTATGGGTGAGTGGTGGAGTATTGCATTCGGGAACCAGCTCTCCCCTGTGACGCCACGCGCCCCACCCAACCCCTCAATCTCTACCCCCCTCCACTCTAGCCGCGCCTGCGTAGTTGGGGGTTATGCATGAGTGGATAGGGCAGGGGATGGGGTAAAAGGAGCGAATTAATAATATTAATATAATATTAAGGGGTGTGGTTAGTGTGCGTGTGTGTGGGGGGTGGTTAGTGAATGTGGGGGGTTGTTAGTGTGTGTGTGAGACGCTGCAGGCCGCAAACTCACATATATTTGTGTGTGTGTGTGTACTTGTGAGTGTGTGTACAGTATATATACTTACTGATTTTTAAAAAATGTGTATTTTATTTTATATTTCTTCTTTTTTCTCTCGTTTGTCATATTGTTTACAGTGTACTACGTTTAGGCATTTATATTTTTATTACCACAACCTACTTAATTAACTTTGGTCCAGAGCATTCATTATGAGGACAAGCTGACAACTCGCTTCAACCAATGTCTTTGATACAGGGTCATGTAACGGATTTTTCTTCCTGCAAAAGCGGATCAGCACGTCACTATGCCTGGCAGGTGCATAGACCTTTCACAGGAAGCGTTCTTATTTGCAGGCTTGTCAGAAGAGTTCTCAATATTGAGTGGCTTTTGCCACCAAAAAATACAAATATGGGCTATGCACTCAACATATTTGATATTCCCAAGAGGATTCCATGTATGGCTTTTTGTAGTTTTCAAGTCTCTTCCAATTTCCTGTCGTTCATTCACTTAAACCCTTTCTTATCGAAACAAATTACTTGAAATTTCGGCTGTGAACAATTAACTCCAATGTCACAAATCCCTGCAAATTTCCAGCATCTGCAGGTTGTTTTGATTTTCACGATGCAAATTGGTATTTCAAATGCAAATCAGGTATTTCAAAGAAAATTCCATGCAATATTTCATGGTACTATGCTAGTTGCCTTCCTCAAAGCCAAATAACCAGTCACAATGTCTGAAGGAAGCATTCGGATATATGAAAACTCCTCTGTGCTGCTAAATCGAAGCTTGCTCTGCGGATCAGTATAATTGGCCTGAAAGGAAAGAAAATAAAATTAATTTATTTGCTTTTTACATGGATCTTATTAAGACATTTGAGAAAGTCCCCCATGCTAGGCTGATCCAGAAGGTTAAGATGCGAAAGATTCAGTGACTTGGTTGTACTGATTCAGAATTGGTTTATTAACAGAAGGCAATACTTGCAGATAGTATTTTGCAGGTACTATCATAATGTTTGAGAGATAGTTGGACAGGTACATGGATAAGATAGTTTTAGGGGGATATGGGCCAAGTTTAGAGAGGTATGGTAGGTGGGACTGGTGTAGAAGAGGCATTTTGGGCGCCATGGGTAAGTTGGGCCGAAGGGCCTGTTTCCATGCTATTTGACTCCATGACCATAACAAAAGACATTTATATATTCCAGGACACTCTACTGGTCACAAACATCCAGCCTGAATGACGCCCTTCCACCGCTGCAACAAGAGGGCTGTGGTGGCAGGGCTTTAAACAGGCTGGATGTCTATGACCAGTGGAGTCCCACAGGGTTCTGTGCTGGGACTTCTGCTGTTCGCGATATACATAAATGACATGGAAATAAATTTAAATTGGTCAGTTAGTAAGTTCAACACAAAGGTTGCTGGAGTTGCGGACTGTGAAGAGGCTGATAAAAATGGTTACTGCGGGATGTAGATAAACTTAAACCCCTGTCCCACGGTGCGAGTCCACCCACGAGTTATCCCGAGTTAAAAACAAATCAAACTTGTGGTAATCACGTAGAATGAACGTAGCGGGAACGTCGGAGCTCACGGACGTAACTTAGCGACTCGTAACGCTAACGGCAGGTGCTCGGGAAACGTGTTAACTCATGAAAAATGTTGAAAGATTTCCACGAGTCAAATATACTCTTGAAGGAAAAAATAGATACTTTTAAACTCGTTGTAATACCGTAGTAGCCCATGAGTTTACCGTAGTGACTCGTAAGTTTACAGTATTAACTCGTGGGTACTCTTAACTCGGCAGCTGATGTAGATTCTTATCTGTATGTTTATGTTGTTTATTGCCTGTTTGAGCATGTTTTCTTTTTTTTGGATACTCCCACATTTTCTAATGGCTTATGGTGTTGAAAAGCTTTTTACGAATCTGTTTGATTCTCACTGTTTGTTTACTTCTGTACACAATAAAAGAGAGTTCTTTGTTATCAAAATCAAATTGATGTCTGCAAGTCTTCATTTTAATATCATTCCAAAGTCTCATGACTTGAATGTAATATTTCTTTCATCATAAAACACAAAATAGAGGAAGTGATACAATCTATTCACATCTTGATTCTCACAATCGTTAGTGAGAGTGAAGGGCTCAGGTGCATCATATGCTGTGCTTTTTAAATGTAAAACAGTTTAACCTCTCAGTAGATCAGAAAATTAGACCAACAGCACGGCGAATGGGAAACAAAGTCTTTATTCATCTTGTTCAATAAATAAAGCGCCTTTTTGCACATCCTGAGTAAAGGAGCACCACAGCAAACACAATGGTTTGAAAAAGGGCTTCTCATACATGTCAATTAACAAATAAAACTCAAAGAAGTATTTCCAGTATTTCCTCTCATTCAGCTGAGAAATGGAGCACAAGCCTAAACTCTGGCAATAAAACAGACAATACAAAGCACTCAATGGCTATGTTTTGAGATCTACCTTCACTAATCAGCCAAGCAGATACATGATAATCACTGCTTCAAGAACAGACAGATGCAATGAAATTATTTACACTAAAATGAAAATATAAATCCACACATAAAGTTAAATCAAATAAAGTCAGCAGGATTTAAACTGAACATGACTTACTGAATTTGTCTGCATGTGGGCTCTCCTCATGCAGTGGTGTTTCATTTCGGAGTCACGTGAGTGACTTCGTGAAGAGCCCGCCGGCGCGCATGCTCGACATATCGTCGTAACGCGTTGCTGCGACGGCTGGCGGTGGAGCGCGCTCCTCGCCAGCCCTTCATAAGGGGCCACGGAGGTAAGTATTCTACCTTTAGTTGGTGGTCCTTGTTGTCTGATTATGTCTTGCAGCAAGGACATGGATGGGAGTTCGAAGGGCCGGAGGACGTCAGGACGAGTTCGCCGGTCAACAGTTCCGGGGCCTTTACCATCGGCAGTACCTGCAGCGCAGGCCGGGACTCAGGCGGAGATGTGGGTAAGCCCTGTGATTACAGGTCCAGATCCGCCAGCACACCACAGCTCGGAGGAGTTCGACGAGGAGGAGTGTGGTGTGCCGCCAGAGCAGGGGGACCCTGCCATGGCAGTCAGGTCGTCAGCGGGCTCGCTGGCGACCTCGAGCAGGGCACGTGCCGTTGCACGGCCTGTTCCACTCAGCCCTCCGAGAAGGGGGAGGGCAGGAGCCCAGAAGCCTAACCCTGTTAGGGCTAAGGCATTGCCTATCGCGGAGGAGCGGTCAGGTTCCAGGGCGAGACCCGGGGCGGCTGTGAGGTCCAGCCGGCACACCCCGACTCTCGACGCCGGGACGGGTCGGTCGAGTCGGGTCTCGTCACGGTCGCCGAGCCCCCCATGGATGCGTGGGCGAGACCATGCGTCGGCAACGTCCACGATGTGGGCAGCCGGCAAGACTGCGCGGGCCCCAGGCAGCCATGCTTCGGCTGGTGCCGACACCTCGCCGCAAGTGCCCTTAGTGGCAGCGGCTTCAGCTCCCGCTAAACGGAGGCGGTTGAACACGCCCGCGCAGGAATCGCGCAGTTTCGCCTCGGCGGCTGTTAGCGACAACTACCGGCACCGGCAGGGCCTCGACGAGGTGCGGGCCGATGACAGGAGCCCGGTTTTCTTTTCAGAGCCGGAGGACTCCGACCACCTGAGTGTTCAGGGTGAAGGGCGTATTGACCATATGGAGCGGCTGCTGGAGCTCCTGCTTCAACGTCAACAACAGCAGGGCAGCAACAGGCACAGGGCGTCTTCACCAACATCTACTATCAGCCTGGAGCAGCAGGAGGAGGAGGTTCTGGTGGATCCCGTACCACCTCCGTTGGAGGTGCCAGCGGAGGAACTCTTGGATGTGGCGACCAAATTCGCGGCCCCACATACGGCTGGTCTTCCTCTAAATACAAAGCTGGCAGCCACAGTGGACTTTCTTAATAATCAGGTGCTGCAGGAAGAAGTCCTCATCCAGGCTATGAGCCGTCACAAGGCTCCATCAAACTGCAACTCCCTCAACGTGCCTGTGGTCAATACGCCAATATGGGGCAACATCAGTGCGGCTATCCGTCAACAGGAGCTAAAATTGCAGCGGATCCTGAAACTCCTCACGGCCGGTATTACCGCCTTTGCGCGGTCGGTGGACGGGGACGAACTGAATTTGGACCAGGAAGATGCTCTGGCCTTATTGTGCGCGACCCAGCACGAAATCAACGGGTTTCGCAAAAACAGCATCCGCCCAGCACTCAACCCGAAGTTTGCAGGATTGTGCAAACCACCGCCGCCGCCGCCGCCCCGTCAGCTCTTTGGTGAGGACCTCTCGAAGAGAGTCAAAGAGCTTGACGAACAAGCCAAAACGGTGGGGATCATGCGCTCTCAAGTGCCCCCATACCGTTAGGCTCAAAAGCTCCATACATTCGCTCACGAGGGTCGGCCAGTGCCTCGACGAGGACTCGCCCTCTAGCTCCACAACGACAACAGCACCAGAACCAGCACCAAGGGTCTTTTTTAGGACAGGGTCGGCAGAGACCTTTGTGGAAATCGAAGACGCCGCGCCCTCAAGCCAACCCAGCACCTCCACGGCCACCCACACGTGTCAAGGACCGCCGGTAACCACGGAGGTGAGGGGGTCTGGTTCTCTTTTTTCTCTCTGTTTAACTTCCCATGTTGGTGGTCGTTTACGGTTGTTTTTGGATGCATGGGGTAATTTTACTGGTGATGAGTATGTGTTGCGGAATATTCAGGGGCATAAAATTGAGTTTATTAATGGCGACATTCCTCCATCCCAGCACATGCCTGGTCGTACGTTCAAATTGTCTGCTGCAGAACAGGCAGCAGGTTATAAGGAAATTTTAAGTCTGGGACAGAAGGGTGTGATTGAGAAAACGGTGCATGAGCCAATTGAATTTGTTTCGAACATATTTACTAGACCTAAGAAGGATGGAGGCTGTCGTGTCATTATTGATCTAACCCGTTTGAATACGTTTGTAACATATACTCATTTTAAAATGGATACGTTTGAAACAGCCAAATCATTGATTTCTCATGGCTGCTTTATGGCATGCATTGATTTGAGGGATGCATATTATTCAGTAACCATCCAGAAATATGATAGAAGGTTTTTGAAATTTATCTGGATGGGGCAACTTTGGCAGTATAAGGCTTTGCCTAATGGGCTCACTACAGCCCCTAGATTGTTCACTAAATTGGTGAAGCCAATCATGGCTTATTTGAGACAACGACATCATATAGTTATGGCCTATTTAGATGATGTCTTTATTGTGGGCCACACCCTGCAATTGGCTGAACAGGGTGTTGCAGCTGCTGTCAATATATTTCAACAATTAGGATTCATTGTCCATCCAGAGAAATCGAAGTTCTGCCCTGCCCAGGTAATTAATTACCTAGGGTTCACGGTGAACTCAATGAGCATGATAATAACTATACCAATTAACAAAATTGAGGAAGTCACTAAGGTGTGCAGAGATTTAATTGGCACCAATATACCATCGATTCGGCATACAGCCACAGTAATTGGCAAGCTAGTGGCTTTGTTTCCGGCAGCACGATATGGACCTTTGCATTATCAGAATTTGCAAAGAGCTAAAATTACTGCGTTAAAACGGAACGCTGGTCATTACGATCAATCAATGCAGCTGCCGTCCGAAGCGATAACTGAGTTGCAATGGTGGGTGTGTCACATTAGCAACTCATTTAAGCCTGTCAGGGAGGCTAATCCGGTGGTATATTTACAGACTGATGCAAGCTCCAATGGCTGGGGAGCTACTGATAATTGCTCTAGTTGTGGGGGCAGATGGGACACCCTTGAGGCATCGATGTTGTTGACTCAAGGGATTAACTATTTGGAGTTGCTGGCAGCATTCCACGGACTTCGTGCATATTGTTCCAAGCTTGTTGGAGCACACGTCCGTCTCCAAATAGACAACACCACAGCTGTGGCATATTTAAACCATATGGGTGGTACCAGGTCAGTTTCGTGTGACAAATTGGCTAACTCAATTTGGCTCTGGTGTATTCAAAGAGACATTTGGATTTCAGCTACCTATTTGCCAGGTGAGCTTAATACTGTGGCGGACACCAGGTCACGCAAATTTAATGACAACATTGAATGGATGTTGCATCCTGAGATTTTTTCTAAAGTCACAGCCAAATTTGGTAAACCGGACATTGACCTTTTTTGCGTCACGGTTGAACCATCAGGTACCAGCCTACGTTTCATGGGAACCAGATCCTGGGGCAATAGCGCTAGATGCATTCTCGCTGGACTGGGGGAATTGGTTTTTCTATGCCTTCCCTCCGTTTTGCCTCATCAGTCGGGTATTGCGAAAGATTCAGGCAGATGCTGCCAAGGGCATCCTTATTATACCCGACTGGCCCACACAGCCTTGGTATCCGGTGGTCTTTGACATGCTCAACGAACCTTGGGTCCTTTTGAAGGGTTGCCCACAATTGGTTACTCACCGTGTCTCAGGAGAGCCACATCCCTGCCATGGCTATTTAAATTTGTTGGCTTGCAGGTTCTGAACAGGCCGTTAGTCCAATACGGCCTCTCGGCTCGGACCATGGATACCATCGGGGCGTCGTGTCGAGAGTCCACAAGGCGAAGATACCGCTCGCATATTAAGAAGTGGGAAGCCTACTGCAGCCGCTCTCGCATCACGTACGATGACGTGACAATAACCGACGTCCTGGAATTCCTCGCGGGGTTGCACCATGATGAACACTTAAGTTACAGTGCCATCAACAGCGCCAGAAGTGCGCTATCATTCTACCTCAAGATTGGGGTAGGATCCAACAGGCTAGTGTCCAGACTCATGCGGGGTATATTCAATATGAATCCGCCTACACCACGCTATAATATCACCTGGGATGTCAGGGACGTATTAACCCTGCTCAGGACGTGGTCTCCCATGGAAGGGCTCCAACTGGACCAACTCACCATGAAGCTGGTGATGTTACTAGCGCTGACTTCAGCTCAGAGGGTACAGACACTACACAAACTTCGTGTCGACAGAATGACATCTACCCCTACAGAAGTAGTCTTTTTCATTGACGAGCTACTAAAGCAGCATAGACCTGGGTGCACAGGGCTGCAGCTGAAGTTCCCGGCATACCCCGCAGATGCTAGGCTATGTTTAGCCTCACATATCCGCCACTATGTCAAGGTGACGGCACGCATCAGAGGAATGGAGAGATACCTGCTTGTCACTCATAAGAGACCTCATCATCGAGTGACAGTCCAGACGATATCCAGGTGGCTTCGAGTCGTCTTGGGCAAGTCAGGTATCGACATTAATGTGTTCAAGTCTCATTCCACCAGGGCTGCATCGACGTCAGCGGCGAGGGTCATGGAGGTGCCCATGGACCAAATTCTCGCCACAGCAGGATGGGCGAATGAAGCTGTGTTCCAGCGTTTTTATAACAAGCCTGTTGCTGCTCCTCTACAGTTCGCAGAAGCCGTGCTGAATGCAGGTCAAGAACGTGGAGATGTCCCCGCATGAGGGGTTTTTGATTTGTTATTAATAAATATGCTCTTGTTTTGCAGTATGAACTATTGAGCAAGTTTGTTCCTCCCATCCATCCCTGGTAGTGGTGTGTCAGCATGGACGTGGTCCAGGGCGTGTCATCACAGAAGCTTTGAAGTCTTCACGAAGTCACTCACGTGACTCCGAAATGAAATAGTAAGATTGAACGAGAACTTACCAGTTCGAAGGTTGATCTTTATTTTATGAGGAGTCGAAGTGAGGGATTTCGTGCCCTCCTCGCCCAACCCTCAATCACCTTCATCTGGTAATCTTAGTCAATTCAATCATACTATGCGAAGTCATTTCTATTGTTGGTTCTGTGATTCCACGCCGCTACTTTGAAGTATGTCGAGCATGCGCGCCGGCGGGCTCTTCACGAAATCCCTCACTTCGACTCCTCATAAAATAAAGATCAACCTTCGAACTGGTAAGTTCTCATTCAATCTTACTATTCCTGTTGCCGGCTATCCCTCAAAGTAAGCTGTCTTGCCAAGGCACACTGCCCAATATTGAATTGTAGTACGAGCAGAGATGGTCTCTCTGCTCTTTTGCACTCTTAGTCCCCGTGTGATGATTTTTCCACACGTCAGTAGTCATTGTTGGCTCAAGAGTAACTCGGGCGAGGAACTTGGTACATCACAGAAATTAGAAGTAAATGACAAACTTAGACATACACATGGGAACTCGTTGAAACTCGTGAACATAAACTTGGAATCTCGTAGAAAACCACAAATTTGATTTTTTCTTTAACTTGGGATAACTCGTGGGTGGACTTGCACCGTGGGACAGGGCTATTATATGGATATGCAGAGAATGGAGGGATATGGAGCATGATCATCAGGCAGATGAAATTAGATTATTTTGGCATCATGTTTGGCACAGACATTGTGGGCTGAAGGCCCTGTTCCTGTGCTGTACTTAGTGTTCTACGCCTAAGGAAAATCAATGTATGAAGCACGTTGAGTACCTTACACTGAAATTTTATTTACCACAGTACCACAAATATCATACAGAAGGTGAAGAATGGAATAGAATTGTAGATTTTGTCAAAGAAAACTGACAGTCAGCCCATCGAATAACTAGAGGCTCCAAAATTTTTTAACAAGATTTTGACTCAAGTTATAAAGTTTTACTCTTTTTTTAAAGTACTGATCTTATAGAGGTGTATAATGATCTTAGAGAGGTGTATAAATCCATGAGAGGAATAGATCGGGTAGACGCAGAGGCTCTTACCCAGAGTAGGTGAGTCGTGGACCAGAGGACATAGGTTTAAGGTGAAGGGGTAAAGATATAGACAATAGACAATAGGTGCAGGAGTAGGCCATTTGGCCCTTTGAGTCAGCACTGTCATTCAATGTGATCATGGCTGATCATCCCCAATCAGTACCCCGTTCCTGCCTTCTTCCTATATCCCCTGACTCCTCTATCTTTGAGCCCTATCTAGCTCTCTCTTGAAAGTATCCAGAGAACCGTCCTCCACCGCCCTTCGAGGCAGAGAATTCCACAGACTCACAACTCTCTGTGTAAAAAGGTGTTTCCTCATCTCCGTTCTAAATGGCTTACTGTGGCCCCTGATTCTGGACTCGCCCAACATCAGGAACCTGTTTCCTACCTCTAGTGTGTCCAAACCCTTTATAAATGTTTCAATAAGATCCCCTCTAATCCTTCTAAATTCCAGAGTATACAAGCCCAGCTGCTCCATTCTCTCAGCATATGACAGTCCCGCCATCCCGGGAATTAACCTTGTAAACCTACGTTGCGCTCTCTCAATAGCAATAATGTCCTTCCTCAAATTAGGGGACCAAAACTGCACACAATACTCCAGGTGTGGTCTCACTAGGGCCCTATACAACTGCAGAAGAACCTCTTTGCTCCTATACTCAACTCCTCTTGTTATGAAGGCCAACATGCCATTCGCTTTCTTCACTGCCTGCTGTAGCTGCATGCTTACGTTCATTGACTGATGAACAAGTTAATAGGAATCTGAATGGTAATTTATTTCATACAGCGGTTGTATGGAACAAGTTGCCAGAGGAGGTAGTTGACACTGGGACTATCCCAACTTTTAAGAAACAGTTAGACAGGTGCATGGATAAGGCATATTTGGAGGGATATGGACCAAACACAGGCAGGTGGGACTAGTGTAGCTGGGATATGTTGGTCGGTGTGGGCAAGTTGGGCCAAAGGGCATTTCCATGCTGCATATCACTCTATGACTACTCCTTTCGCCAGTTCGTATTGATTTTTGGAAATGTGCTTACTTGATACTTTATAAAGCTGTATCCTTAAGAGGTCAAATTTATCATGTTATTTCTTTCAAAATGAGAATTTAATGAGAATTTGTTTTTCTGGAGGCAGCATCTGTGGTGTAGCTTGCATGCATCAGCTACAGCGAGTCAGTGGAGCCTGTGTCAATGTTTTTTGGTTCCCAATAGAATATTTGGCACTCAGTTAATTTAGCAAGTAGGTTCTGGCCTACTATTCTGGCCTTGACAATTTTTTTCCATATAGCTCTCAGCTAGAACACAAATGAAATTATTATAGAGTCATCGAGTCATAGTGTGATACCAACTGGAAACAGGCCCTTCTGCCCAACTTGCCCACACTGGCCAATATGTCCCAGCTACACTGGTCCCACCTGCCCGTGTTTGGTCCATATCCCTCCAAACCTGTCCTATCCTTGTACCTGTCTAACTGTTTCTTAAATGTTGGGATAGTCCCTGCCTCAACTGCCTCCTCTGGTAGCTTGTTCCATACACCCACCACCCTTTGTGTGAAAAGGTCACCCCACAGATTCCTAATAAATCTTTTCCCCTTCACCTTAAACCTAGTGCATTCAGAAAGTATTCAGACCCCTTCAATTTTTCCACATTTTGTTACGTTACAGCCTTTTTCCAAAATTGATTACATTCTTTTTTTTATCATCAATCTACACACAATACCCCATAATAAAAAAGCAAAAATAGGTGTTTAGAATTGTTTGCAAAGTAATTACAAATAAATAACTGAAATATCACATTTACATAAGTATTCAGACCCTTTACTCAGTACTTTGATGAGGCACAGTTGGCAGCGATTACATCCTCAAGTCTTCTTGCGTTTGATGCTATAAGCTTGGCACACTTGTATTTGGGTAATTTCTCCCATTCTTCTCTGCAGATCCTCTCAAGCTCTGTCAAGTTGAATGGGGAACGTCGTGCACAGCTATTTTCAGGTCCCTCCAGAGATGTTCGATTGGGTTCAAGTCCGAGCTCTGGCTGGGCCACTCAAGGACATTCACAGACTTGTCACGAAGCCACTCCTGTGTTGTCTTGGCTGTGTGCTTAGGATCGTTGTCCTGTTAGAAGGCAAACCCCCGCCCCAGTCTAAGACCCAGAACGCTCTGGAGCAGGTTTCCATCAAGGATCTCTCTGTACTTTGCTCCATTCGTCTTTCACTCGATCTTGACCAGTCTCCCACTTCCTGCCGCTGAAAAACATCCCCACAGCATAATGCTGCCACCACCATGCTTCACCGTAGGTATGGTATTGGCCAGGTGATGAGCGGTGCCTGGTTTCCTCCAGTCGTGACGTTTGACATTCAGGCCAACGTGTTCAATCTTGGTTTCATCAGTCCAGAGAATCGTGTTTCTCGTGCCTTCTGGCAAACTCCAAGCAGGCTGTCATGTGCCTTTCACTGAGGAGTGGCTGATAAAGGCCTGGTGGAGTGCTGCAGATATAGCTGTTCTTCTGGAAGGTTCTCAAGTCTCCACAGAGGAACTCTGGAGATCTGTCAGAGTGACCATTGGGTTCTTTGTCACCTCCCTGACCAAGACCCTTCTCTCCCGATTGCTCTGTTTGGCCTGGAGGCCAGATCTGTCAAGAGTCCAGGTGGTTCCAAAGTTCTTCCATTTAAGAATGACAGAAGCTGCTGTGCTCTTTGGGACCTTGAATTGCTGCAGACATTGTTTTATACACTTCCCCAGATCTGTGTCTTGACACAAGCCTGTCTTGGAGATCTGCGGACAATGCCTTTGTCTTCATGGCTTGGCTTTTGCTCTGACATAGAAACATTCGGATCCTTCTAGCCTGCACCGCCATTCAATATGATCATGGCTGACCATCAAACTCAGTATCCTGTACCTGCCTTCTCTCCATACCCCCTGATCCCTTTAGTCACAAGGGCCACATCTAACTCTCTCTTGAATATAGCCAATGAGCTGGCCTCAACCACCTTCTGTGGCAAAGAATTCCACAGATTCACCACTCTCTGTGTGAAAAATGATTTTCTCATCTCGGTCCTAAAAGACTTCCCCCTTATCCTTAAACTGTGACCCCTTGTTCAGGACTTCCCCAACATCGGGAACAATCTTCCTGCATCTACCCTGTCCAACCCCTTAAGAATTTTGTAAGTTTCTATAAGATCCCCCCTCAATCTTCTAAATTCTAGCGAGTACAAGCCGAGTCTATCCAGTCTTTCTTCACGCAATACTCCAGGTGTGGCCTCACCAAGACCCTGTACAACTGCAGTAGAACCTCCCTGCTCTTATACTCTAATCCTTTTGCTATGAATGCTAACATACCATTCGCTCTCTTCACTGCCTGTTGCGCCTGCATGCCTACTTTCAATGTAAATCGGTCACCATTCAGATAATAGCCTACTTTCCTGTTTTTGCCACCAAAGTGGATAACCTCACATTTATCCACATTATACTGCATCTGCCATGCATTTGCCCACTCACCCAACCTATCCAAGTCACCTTGCAGCCTCCTAGCATCCTCCTCACAGCTAACACTGTCCCCCAGCTTTGTGTCATCCGCAAACGTGGAGATGTTGCATTCAATTCCCTCATCCAGATCAATAACATATGCACTGTCAACTGTGGGACCTTATATAGATAGATGTGCGCCTTTCAAAATCATGTCCAATAAATTTAATTTACCACTGGTAGACTCCAATCATGTTGAAGAAACACTTCAAGGATAATCAATGGAAACAGGATGAACCTAAGGTCAATTTTGAGTGTCATAGCAAAGGATCTGAATACTTATGTAAATGTGATATTTCAGTTATTTCTTTTTAATAACTTTGAAAAAATTTCTAAACACCTGTTTTCCCTTGTTCATTCTGGGGTATTGTGTGTAAATTTATGATACATTTTTTTTAATCCATTTTAAAATAAGGCTGTAACGTAACAAAATGGGGAAAAAGTGAAGGGGTCTGAAAACTTTCTGAATGCACTGTATGTCCTCTGGTCCTCGATTCACCCATTCTGGGCAAGAGACTGTACATCTACCCGATCTATTCCACTCATGGTTTTATACTCCTCAATAAGATCATTCCTCATCCTCCTGACCTCCAAGGAATAGAGTCCCAGCCTATTCATCTTCTCCTTATAGCTCAGACCCTCTAGCCCTGGCAACATCCTTGTAAATCTTCTCTGTATCCTTTCCAGCTTGACATCTTTCCTTTCACATGGTGCCCAGAACTGAACACAATACTCTAATACAATTGGCCTAACCAATGTCTTCTATAGATTCTGGCACAATCACGCTCAAGTCATATTACATACGAAAATGTACAGCCATTTCTGTTTCTACATTGAGCTTTACTCTCCTGGGCCCCTTAAGTGTGGTCTATATCAACCATGACCTTCTGCTTCACACTATAAAATGGTTGCCATTGCTGCTTCACAGATTTCTTTTCCTACCAACCTTCTGCTCTACCCTTGGCATTGTCCATTATGTAGATCTTATTCCTGCATCTCTGAACGCAACACACTCTCTTGATTGACCCATCAGCCACTCCTCCTCCCCCTTTGAATAAATCAATAATCTGTCATTTAGTGTCTTGGATATCTATTGCTAGCTCTTTTCCCTGTGCCATGGCTGACCGGCATGCTACATTCCCCTGGTGATTATTCAACCTTTATCATGAACCTTCTTTATTCCTGACAATTTAATGATAAATTATTTTTCTCTTTTTTTTCTTCCATCAGTTAATTCACTATCAGCCCAGATATCTTGTCAAATGCACAGCTGAAATTATTTCTTGGCCAGTACTCTGAATGAATCCTTAATGTTGGCAATGCTTTGCCAAATGTTCCCGTTCGATCTCCACCCACCTCACTGCTGTAACTCTCATTTTGTCTTCATCTTCAATTTTTGCCCAAGATATGGGCAGCATCAAGGCTTGTTCGACTTGCATCATGTGGCTTAAATGTGTTCTTAATGCAGGCAGTAAAATATAAGGTTTGTGAGAACCTGCAGCTCTACAAGAGCTGCAATTTTCCTTTCCTCAAAGTTCCTTGTTTAATGATTATCATTGGTTACGGGGAGCTGCGGGCCCGTAGAGACGGAGGACTCGACCGCCGGTGTGTTGGACTTACCCGCCGCGGACCTGATCCACCCGGTATGCCTGACCCTCCCCCACAGGCCTCATAGGGAGCCGTGGAGAAGCCGGGTGGCAAGACCAGCCTGGGCCGATGGAGCCTCACGGCGGGGGTGGGACTTCGGCAGCAGAGGGGCCTCGTGGCCGACAGATCCTCGTGGGTCGGTGGGAGCCTTGGCCCACTATGATGGGTGGGGGGGGGGGGGGGGGGGGAGGGGGTTGAAGAAACAATGAAGAACCCGGTGTGGGGGGACTGCCATGAGGGAGGGGGAGGTGGGCAGTACACAGGAGGAGGGGATGGGGGGTGGGGTAAGAACAAAGGAGGAGCCGGCGGGGTATGTTGTAACTTTGTCAGCACCATTTATGTGTCGACTATTTGCAAACCTTGGGCACACAAGCAAATAATTTTACTGTGCCTTGTCGCATGTGACAATAAAATATTCCATTCAAAAAGAACATTCATTCTTTTGCATTGCATTTTCATCCCCTTTGTCCTGTAATCTCACCTACAATCTACCTCCTTACAGTTTAAAATGTTCTCCCCATCATTCCCCTGATGAAAAGCAATTGACCCTGTTAAAGGTTTTAATCTTCACAAATGTTATGAGAGTCTGGATAAGCTGTCTCTGTTTTAACTGTAGAGTAAGAGGTTGAGGGACCTCAGAGGTACACAAAATCATGAGGAACCTACGTAGATAAGGTGGATGGTCAGTCTCTTTTTTTTCCCCAGGGAAAGGGGAAAGAATTAAAAGGACATAAGGGGACAACTTTTTCATACTGGTGGCATATGGAATGAAATGTCAAAGGGAGTGGTTACTATTGGTTATTGGTTTACTATTATTACATGTTATAAAGTAAAATAAATAATATTTTACTTGCTATACAGTCAAATCATACCCGACTACAATCGTGTACACCAGGTAGTGCAAAGGGGAAAAATACCAGTGTGCAGAATAATAGTATAGCATTGCAACAACAGGGAAATTGACATTTAAAAAAAGGAACATTGCAAAGGGTGCAAAGGGTTTATGAGGACAGTTCATTATTCTGATTATAGCAGTCAACAATCTGTCACCGAATCAGGCGGCATGTACTTTCAAGCATTTGTATCTTCTGCCCAACAAGAAAGGAGAGATGTGGGGACAATCAGCGTGTAAATGGTCCTTGATTGTATTGGTAGATTTCCAGAGTCATTAAGGTATAGAGTTAAGGTACTTAAGTCAGAGGGCAGGCGGGGGTGGTGGAGGGGTTGGGGAATGGCTGAGTTGTGTGATGGACTAGGTTCATGCACAATTTCTGAATTTTCCTGCAGACATGTTGAAAAACCAAGTTGTAATGCATCTTGGATATCAATTACGACCATTGAAAGATATTTGGACAGGTACATGGATAGGAACATTTTAGAGTGAGGTGGGCCAAACACAGGTAAATGGGGCAAGTTCACATGGACATAGTGGTCGACCTGGGCAAGTTTAATTGAATAGCCCGTTTTCATGCTATATCTCTATATTGCCTTGGCCTGTTAAATATTTCCAGCATATCCAGGCTTTATTGTTGAACAGCTGGATTTTTAAATGGGATATGACAATAAAGTACTCCTGTCATTTGGGATTTTAATCATGTAGCCATTTTCTATTTAGCCTGGATCACATTGTCACTTCAAAACATTCAACACTTCATTTTTCTTTGCTGCTAATCTCAGCATCAACCGCTAAAATGCAGTCAACCTTAGCGTTGGTGTACAATTTAGCACCTATAAGATCAGACGAATGTCACTTGTTTGCCTGCCAAAAACAGTGCAATGCCATTTTGCCAAGTCTGCAAAACGCCACATATTTACAAAATTGTTCTGTGGGAACTCACGTTCTAGGTTAACGTGATATCATGAATGGGAGATCCTGAGATTGTTAGTAAAATTCTATAAAAACCTAGGAGTCAATTGCTTTATAATTGATATGTTAATCATTAACTAGCTGTGGTCATTTAATGCAGCACAAGCAGAGCACAAGTTTTCCCATGGCACATTCTTATGGGCCTGTCCCACTTACGCGACCTTGGCTCGCAAATGATGCAACCTCGTGGTCGCTTGAGGCGTACGGGCACCGTATGGCCACGCGGGGCCGGTCCCACTTAGAAGTGCGGAGGTGTGCGGGGATGGTCCTGACATGGCATGGGGCTCCGAAAATCTGACAGTATCCAGTCGGCATGCAGGCGCATTGCGGTCGTACGCAGCGTCTTCACAGCGTACGTCTAGCGCGTGGCGTTGCGCGATGACGTCACTGCCCGGCGTGGCATTGCGTGATGACATCACCGCCTGACGCCCAAATTCAGTCAGCCCGCCTCCTGCCCAGCTGATTGGTAAGTATGACGCAAATGACGTCACGCGCGAACTCCGCTTGCGTTTAATCACTGCAATCGCATGCAAGTGGGACAGGCCCTTTAGTCTGTATGAAGGCAAACATTGTAAGTACAGGTGATCCTTCATTACGGGGAGGGGATGAGCTGAGCTGCATTCCAAGTAAACGGTTCGCACCATGATCTGCTGCAATGCAAAGCCATGTTATCTGTGCATCAGTTTCAGTTTAGTTTATTGTCATGTGTACCGAGGTACAGTGAAAAGCATTTGTTGCGTGTTATCCTGTCAGCAGAAAGACAAGCAGATTACAATCGAGCCGTCCACGGTATAATAATCATAATAGTAATTTATTAGCCAAGTATGTTTTGCAACATACGAGGAATTTGATTTGCCATACAGTCAAATCAATAAAGTGCAACAAGACACCCAAATAAATTTTTAACGTGAACATCCATCACAGTGACTCCCCCACATTCCTCACTGTGATGGAAGGCAAAAAAAGTTCAATCTTCTTCCCTTTTTTGTTCTCCCGCGGTCGGGGCACTCGAACCTTCTGTTGTCGGGGCGATCGGCGCCTGCTGCCGGCGGTCGAGCCCTCCGTGTCTGGATCTCAGCTTCCCCACGCCGGGTGATTGGACCCCGGGTCGGGGCAGGTCGAACCTCGTGTGGCTTGAAACTTTCCGACATCAGCCCCTACCCGAGACTGCGAGCTCCTCGATGTTAAAATCCGCGGTTGGGGCGTCGATGCCAGGCAAGGGATCACAGGCTCCGATGGCAAATCCACGGCTCCGCGGTGGGGCTCTCGTATCCAGGTGTTCCAGCGATTAGTGTAGGATCAACAAACGCAAGTTGAATAAAAATGTTGTGTTGATCTATTTACTTTTTATACAATATAAATTCCATAAGTGCAAATTGAATTCCATATCTTAATTATTTTGGTCATAATTTGTGAATTCTGCAAGGACGAATTTCCTTATCCAAATGGCATGTAAATGCTATTACTTTGTTGATAGATCTTAAAAAAAACAAGTTTGGACCAATGGGAACAAGTCCAATTTTCATAAAAATGATGTAACTTTTCAGGAAAGAGAGTAAATCGTCTTTGTAAAAATAAATCAGCAAATAATTTTTAAGGAAGGAAAGGCACTTCCCTGTCTTGTGAAGCTGCTGGCCCTCACAATCCTTGCTTTTAGTGTCCTCTGTACTGTCCTACTAAACCATTTTTTAAAAGACAATTAATATTAGGTTGGAAAACTATAGAGCTATACTGTGGCTCCTTATGATCTTTTTTTAAATGGTAATAACTCTGTATGAACATTGACAACTACTCAGGCCCTGTAGGATTCAACCCTACTTTGCACATTCATTCCATATAGGCCGTAAGATTCTTATCTGATAAAAAATCTTCACTAGTTTAAAAAGCATAAACTGACTCAACTTCCAAATCATTTTGGTGAAACAGTTGTAAATTGATGGTGTAGCCAGTATTTGTGGAAAAAGAAACAAAGTTAAGCTTCCAGGTTGATCGCCATTTTCACTTGGTCTCCATTCCATCAGAGATGCTCCCTTTATTCTCTCTAACTATCGTCTGCCTACCCATACTGGTATGGCCAAAACTCATTTGAGAAAGGCCAGTGTTATATCCCTGTTCAAAAAGAGGTAGTTGTGATAAAAGATGGTATTAAAATTGGTACAGAAAATGTACTAAAGCTGTTGGCAATGCATAAAGTGGATGATTCTCCTAAGCAAAAAAGAACTGCACATGCAGGTCTAAATCAAAGGTAGACACAAAATGCTGGAGTAACTCAGCGGGACAGGCAGCATCTCTGGAGAGAAGGAATGGGTGACGCTTTGGGTCCCTTCTTCAGACTGACCCAAACAGTATAAACAGTTCAGACAGTACAAACCCAGTCATTATGTTGGTCAATTTTATCAGTGAAGGAAAGCTTTTAGAAGTTATACAACCCAGGGGAAAAATAGAAGATTGAGGGAATTTTAATTTATAAATGAGAGCCAACATGCATTTATTAAAAGCTGGGCTTTATGAATCTTATTAATGTTTTTGATGAGCTGAATGTGTTGATGAATTTAAGACTTAATTAAAGAATCAATGACAACATGACCTAGAAGCTGATTTAGAGAAAGCAGAAAATCATGGTAAACATACGTTTTTCAGACTGGAGAGAAGTAGAGATTTCCAAATAGTGTTGATTAGATTTAGTGTATAAAGACAATATACAATAGGTGCAGGAGTAGACCATTTGGCCCTTCGAGCCAGCACTGCCATTCAATGTGATCATGGCTGATCATCCCCAATCAGTACCCCGTTCCTGCCTACTCCCATATCCCCTGACTCCGCTATTTTTAAGAGCCCTATCTAGCCTATCATGCCTAATAAGGCATGGAAAAGGCCCTTCAGCCCATTGAATCCACGCCAAGCACTGACTGCCCTGTACACTAGTTCTACATTATCCCACTTTCATATCCTACACACTAGGGGCAATTTACAGAAGCCAATTAACCTACGAACCTGTGCGTCTTTGGAATGTGGGAGGAAATCAGAGCACCCGGGGAAAATCCACGTGGTCACAGGAAAAACGTACAAACTCCTGACTGAGGCACCAGCTCCACTGCTGTGCCACTGTGCCCCCCCCTAATTATTATTAAGTTAGTGAACTAAAAGCCAGTGGTCCGGATCATTGATCCAGAGGTAACTGTGAACCAAGGCAGCTGCAGTATTTAAATGCAAGGATTAAAAACAACAGTTTGGAAATATAAGAAAAATGTTTGAATAACAGTAACATTTACATTACTTTATTTTCATTTAGACAGGTACATGAATAGATAATGTTCAGAGGGATACAGGCAAGCAGAACCAGCTCAGTTAGGCAGCTTGATTGGTATAGATGGGTTTTTCTAAAAGTCCCTTTTCCATGCTGTATTGTCCTATGACTCTATTTTAGAGAATTTAGAAAAGTATATTGCATACAACCAGGGAAATGGCTTAAAATGCAACATGAAATTATATATATTAGGCAGGAAAAATGAAGAGCCATTGCAGATGAAATGATAACATTCTAAACTGGATGCAGGAGTAAAGGGAACGTATTATATGTGGTGGATCGCAAAATGCTGGTGTAACTCAGTGGGACACGCAGCATCTATGGAGAGAAGGAATGGGTGACGTTTCCGGTCGAGACCCTTCTTCAGACTGATGTACTATGTGTGAATGTCTTTCAAAGGCAAAAGGTAAAAAAGGTCATTTCAAAAGCAATTTCATAATAAAGGCATGGAGCAAAAAAGTCAAAAAGCCATGCTGAGCCTCTTATATGATGATGGTCACTATGCGAATGTGGCTTCTAATTGTAGCCCACTCACCATAAGGCTATGAAACGGACGTACTAAACAATTTGCTTTGTCAGTAAATGCACCATATGGTATTTCCATGCAAGAAAAATCTGTAGACTAGATTCTTATTGTGCAAATTTGTTGTATGTTTATTGGCTGCTGTGTTTCTATATTTCAGTAAATTTCATAGGTTGAATAGAGCTTTGCATCTTCCCAATTCA
This sequence comes from Raja brachyura, assembly GCA_963514005.1. Next base: position 52,061,042 of record OY740782.1, read on the forward strand.
TGAAAAACACTACACAAATACATTGTGACGAACAAGTCAAGCTCAGCAAGTTCATGTGCCCATCTAAATGCCTCTTAAATATATTTGTTTCCACCACTGCAAAAATGTTTGTCACCCACATATCCATTATGCTATCCCCATCTCAATTTAAATCTATGCCCTCTAGTATTTGAGATTTAAATTCTGGGAAAAAAGACTGTCAACTCATACGATCTCTGCTGTCAATCCGACAATTTGTCCACTAAACCCCACAAATTATACTGTGGTGAAGCATTTGGTTTGGCAAGCTTCTTTAGAACAATACTGTATAAAACATCAATTTTTTTTGCATTAAATTAACTTCATACAATGAAAATAATGTACTCCATACTCACAGGAAGCCCTGAAATATCAGAGTACTTTTTTGCTGGTTTAAAGGAAGGCGGAGCATCAATGTTGCAATCTGAAAATTGAGAACAAAAACACTTTAAACATTTTATAAATTAATTAAAAAATAAATGTTTTAATAATTTTCTTTCTTCAATTTTCTAACAATATCGCATGATGAAACAATGAATAAATAATTCTGCCATTTCAAAGGATTCATTTTCGAATTACAGTTATCATGCCCAGGTTCATGGTCACAAGAAAAGTATTTTGTTACGGTCAATATCTTAACAACCTCTATTTCTCGTGGACTTGTCTGAGGGTCAAATTCCTTTGTGTAAATATCGCCAATGATTTATCTTCGTCAAACCATATTGACACATTGGCCAAGAATGCACACTAACCTATCTACTTTCTTAAAAGACTTCGGAAATTCAGGACATCGCCAATGACTCTTACAAATTTCTATAGATGTAACATGGAAAGCATCTATTTGGGAAGTATCACAACTTGGCTTTGCAACTGCTGTTCCCAAGAAATTGCAAAGTTGTAGTTGTCTCTCAGACCATCAAACAAAGCAGCCTCCACCGCCCTGCCCCCATCCCCCACCGAGAACTATAGCCAAAATAATCAAGGACCAACTTCCATCCTGGTTGTTTATTCATCTCCTCTCTCCCATTAAGCAAAAGGTACAAAGCTTGTAAACACATGCCATCAGATTCAGAAATAGTTTCTTCCTCGCTAATATTAGGCTATTGAACAGACCTGTCATAAGCAAAGGGTGTCGTCCCTATTTTTAACCTATATAATTTCAGCCCTTGCACTGTTTTTAACCTGAACTTTCTCTGTAATTGTAACACCGCAGTACTATATTCTGTACACTGGTTATTTTTCTCTTTATAACTACCTATTATACTTGTGCGTGGCTCGATTGTGTACTCATGTATGGTATGATCTGACCGGATAGCACACAAAACAAAGTTTTTCCAGTGCATCTTGGTACACGTGACATGAATAAACCAATATCAAGTTCTATTTTCATTAGATCTGTTGTCCACACCAAATTATAAACTGAAATTGAGTAGGGATTTCAGAAGTTTAGTTGATAGAATCTGAACCAGTAACATGTCTAGAAAAGAACTGCAGATGCTGATTTGAATAGAAGGTAGACACAACATGCTGGAGTAACTTAGAGGAACAGGCAGCATCTCTGGAGAGAAGGAATGGTTGACGTTTCGGGTCGAGAAAGGTCTCGACCCGAAATGTCAACCATTCCTTCTCTCCAAAGATGCTGCCTGTGCCGCTGAGTTACTCCAGCATTTTGTATCTACCTTCTGAACCAGTAACAAGTGGCAATACATAGATTTCACCATGGTTCTTTTTGTTTTTAAATGGTAAAAATCGTCAAAGCAACTTACAGTTAGGATCATTTAGTTTCCATGGTAACATTCTCTCTGTGGCCAGAATTTGTTTCAGATTTTTCCAGACACGGTTCTTCTTGCCAACGCCTGCGCCGCCAATGCCAGAGTGCTAAAAATGTAGACACCAAATCAAACGCTATGTACCAGGCAATTAAACAGATATTTACTGCTCCTATTCTTGAAATAATTCTCGTTTCTACCTGTTCATACAATCAACAAATAATGTTTGGATTTTTAACTTCAACAATATCACATATAGAATCAGCTCGGCATTTTCTAATACCTAAATTTTCACTGGAAATTCATTCAAATGAAACTGTGTAGATTGCTGAATACATACTGAAAATACAAACGTGACCAAATCTAACAGGCCTTAATACAGCTCAGAATTAGTTGTAGAAGTCGGGCAGCTCAATATTCCAGGGTGCTAATGTTTCAGACATGACAGAAAGGGATGCAAAAATACAGGGGAGTTGCATTAATGATTAAAGGGAATGCTACAGCTACATTCAGAGGACTTTGGTAAAACTCACACATAAGAAAGGTGTAATTACTATGAGAAGGTTATACTATAGGCCTCCAAATTGCCAGGAGCAAGAGGAAAAGATATACAGGCGGATCATAGAAAGGTGTAAAAACAGTTGCTGTACTGCGCAATTTTAACTTCCCCATATTGAGTGGGGCTCCCTTGGTACCTGGAACTTAGTTGGGGCAGAATTTGTTAGGTACATCCTGGAGGGTTTCTTGAAGCAATATGTTATTGGAGCGTGAACACCTCTGCGCTGCTGAAAATGGTCCAGCAGAGACTGCACTTCCTGAGGGTGCTCAGGAAGAACAACATCACCAAGAGACTCCTGCTGTCCTTTCATCGGTGCTCCATAGAGAGCATCCTAACATACTGTGTATGCGTGTGGTACACCAGCTGCACATCGGTCAGAGGAAAGCGTTCCAAAGGGCTATTGACAACGCCCAGAAGTTTGTCGGCTGCCCTCTCCTCACTTTGGAGGACCTACACAGTTCCCACTGTCTCAAGAAATCCCAGAACATTATAAAGGACATTTCCCACCCCGGCCACTCCCTGTTTGAACTGTTGCCGTCAGGCAGACGGTACAGATCAATGGGGACGAGGACAAACAGACTAAAAAAGTTTTTATCCCACAGCAATAACTACACTTAATGTAGCCACCAAATGAGCGCAGGTGGGCTACATACCAAATGGATTGTGAAATCGACAGAAGAATGTATGGTTGTGTGTTTATGCTTACGTATTGTTAGCTTTTAGAAATGTGTGAATGGTGCACTGACTGGTTGGCATTTTAATTTTGTCATACATGTTCACATGTTATAATGACAATAAAGATTATCTATTTATCTATTATTAGTCTCATTTGGGATAGGGCCCATACAATACCTTATCTTGGGAATGATCCTGGCCAGGTGATCGGAGCATTTTGGAAACAATAACTAAAACTCCGTAGGTTTTAAGATACTTATGGACAAGTCTGGCCCTCAGGTCAAAGTGCCAAATTGGAGGAAGGCTCATTAACTGTATTAGGAAGGACATGGAGATGGGTATTTGAACGGAAATCCAGATCTGATTTGCAAAAATCACTTGAATGGCTATTGATTAGAGTTCAGGTTAACATGTTCCTGTGAGATTGTAGATAAGAATGGTAAGGTTTGGGTACCTGGATGGCTAGAAGTCAAAGGTAAAAGCATATGCACGGTTTAGGAAGTTGAAACCAGTTAAGGCCACCTGAGAAATATAAAGGACGTAGGAAAGAAATTGGAAGGGCTAAAAGGGGCAATTAAATGTTCTTTGCAAGGACAATAGATAATAGACAATAGGTGCAGGAGTAGCCATTCAATGTGATCATGGCTGATCATCCACAATCAGTACCCCATCCCTGCCTTCTCCCCATATTCCTTGACTCCGCTATCTTTAAAAGCTCAGTCTAGCTCTCTCTTGAAAGCATCCAGAGAACCCGCCTCCACCGCCCTCGGAGGCAGAGAATTCCACAGACCCACAACTCTCTGTGTGAACGAGTTTTTTCTCATCTCCGTTCTAAATGGCTTACCCCTTATTCTTAAACTGTGGCCCCTGGTTCTGGACTCCCCCAACATCGGGAATTAAGGAGAATTCCAAAACATCTTATAAACATGTTAGGAATATGGGAGTAGCTTGGAAAAGGGTCGGTCCCAGAATGCTGAGTGAAGCAAGGAAGGAGATTGCCATGGCCTTGACAGTGATCGGTGTATTTTCTTTTGCCATAGGCATTGCAAGTAGACCGAGTAGCTAATTTCATTCTTTTGTTTAAGAAACCAACAGAGACTAATAAGGCAGGTACATTTTTCAGTGGTAGGGAAATAACTGAAGGTTCTTATGGATAGGATTTGCCCATAATTTGACAGGCATGGACTTATCAGGGAGATGCAGCATGGGTTTATGTTGGGTTGGTCCTGTCTTACATATTTGATTGAATTTTCTTTTGAGGAAGTGACAAGGATGATTAATGAGGGTAGGGTAGTGGACATTGTGTTCATGGACTTCAGGAAACCATTCTTCTTCTTTCGTGTGGCATGCACAGCCTAAATTTATCGGACAACTTGTTCTATTTGATCTTCTGTTTATGCACGTCGAGTTGATTGCATTAGTCGAAACAGGGCGGACCACGTGAAGGTTGCAATCTTCCACCCCAGGAAACCATTGACAAGATCCCTCACTATATGCTGATATAGAACACTTGGTCACATGGAATCTATGGTTAGTTGATAAATTGGATACAAAATTGGATACAAAATTGCTTGAAGACAGGGATCAGTGACATATGGATGTTTTACTGACAGAGTCCTGTGACCAGTGGTATTCTGTAGGTATCTGTCATTTGTAATTTACAAATAAACTGAAGAGGGGTCGCGACCTGAAACATCGTCCATCCATGTAATTGCTGAGTTAATCCATCATTTTGTGTTCTATGGATAAAAACATAGGTTGACTGATTTTAAAGTTTCTAGGTGAGATGAAAGTTGATGGAGTTGTGGATAGCAAGGCAGATTGTTCAGGAATACAGCAGATATAGATCAGTTGGAAATCTGGGCAGAGAAATGGTAAATGCAATTTAATCTGGACAAGTGTGAGGTGATGTGTCTAGAGGTCAAATGTAAGAGACAGGTGTAAAGTAAATGGCAGGACCCTTATGAGCATTGATGTAGATAATCTTGGGGTTCAAGTCAATTGCTCCTGAAAGCCTCAACACAAGTGGATTGCGTGATTAAGAAGGTGCACAGCATAGATTCATAGCATAGAAACAAGTGTTCATGTGCAACTCGTCCACGACAACCCAATTTCCCCATCCACACTAGTTCCATTTTATTGTGTTTGACCCATCTCTCTCTAAACCTTTCCTATCCATGTACCTATCCAAAGGTCTTTGAAATGCTGTTATTTTACCTGCCTCAAACACTTCCATTGGAAGCTTATTCCATATAACCACCACCCGGTGTGAAAAAACCTGTTCCTATTAAACCTTTCCCATTTCACCTTAAAACGATGTAATCTAGTTCTTAATTCCCCAATCCTGGGCTAAAGACTGTGTGTATTCACCCAATCTATGAACCTCAAGATTTTACATATCTCTATGAGATCACCCCTCAGTCTCCCATGTTCCAAAGGATAAAGTCACAGCCCGCTTAACGTCTCTCTCTCAAACCCTCGAGTAGTGGTCGTTTTTTTTCTGCCCTCTTCCCAGCTAGACACATCTTTCTTTTATCAGCATGATCAAAACTGAACGCCTTCATCAATCAAGCCATGCTAGGGAGGTATGTGGTGGCTTTTGGGAGTATACAGAGGAGGTTCCCCAGGATGGTGCCTGAATTGAGGAATCTGTAGGAGAGGTTGGAGAAACTTGGATTACGTTCTTGGAATGTCAGAGGAAACCTGATAAATACCAGAGGGCATAGGTGTAAGGTGAGAGGAGGAAAGTTTAAACAGAGATTTGCTAGATAATTTGTTTTTATAAAACAGAGTGGTAAGTGCCTGAAACATGCTGCCAGAGGATGTGGTGGAAGCAGATACAATATTTAAAAAGCATTTAGACCAATGCAGGAACATAGTAAATGGAGGAAAATAGACCACGTGCGGGCAGACGGGATTAGATTAAGCTAACACAATTGTTGCACAGCATGTTGGCAGATGGGCATGTTCCTGTGCTGTACAGTTACTTGTATCTTCTCTCAGTAAGCGTATGTATTCTGAATAAATTAAATAGAATATGTTATATTAACAATTACATGAATTTAATTGCAACTTGTCTTTCATTATACACTGTAAATGTTGCAGGGAACACAAGAATCTTTCGAGTGGGGTGTTTTTCATATTCTGATTTTGTCAAGAATGAAGATAGATGACGAACAGCAAGGATTGTCAGTCCTCAACTTTTTATTTGAGGTGATAGAGCAAATAAAATATAGAAAAATAACTGATCAAAAAATCAGTACAAAATTAAATGGCTTGAGACTCATTCGCATTTTGGAACAAAGGTTTGACCACCATATTCGAAACAACATTTCAAAATGCCGGACACACGCAGCAAGTCTAACAGCATCTGTGCAAAGTTAATGTTTCAGGTCAATGACCCTTCATTTTTATTTCGCATTTCCTTTTCCAGTTTGCTTTTGATTTATTGAAACCTCACAGGAAGGAGACCAACTAGCATTGCAATTTCTTTCCAAATCCACTGCAGCTGTTACCTCTCCAGTGAAAGTTAAGGGCTTTCGGTTTCTCCCACTGCATGAATTTTCCATCTACGAGTCACCCCGTTTACAATGGTCCGCCTTATGCGTATCTCACAGACACAAGTGCACAGATATTCAAAGTCAAACATGTTCAAACATTTGTTCCTACAAATTGCAGTTTCCTGCGTGCACTGGGAAAATGAGAACATGGGAAAACAGCTGAAGTCTCTTACCACCCAGGTGTCTAGAGAGAGCCATGTTGAGAGCAGTACAGTACAAACGGCTGGAGGAACTCAGTGAATCGGATAGTATCTGTGATGCAACAGGATAGTTTCCGTACAGAGAGCAGTGTATCTGATTCTTTACAGTGCCGCATGGTGCCAGAGCCGCCTAGTGTGTTGGGCTGCATCACACATTGTGCTGTATAATTCTTGCAGTATTTTGCTATGACTTCACCTTGCAAAAGCAATCCGCAAAGGGAGCAACGCCATTCTAAATTGGCAAAGTGTAGGGTTTCAGCTCCTAATAGTAAGTATCATCATAAAGTACGACGCACACATTCTTAAACTCGTTAAAGGATCAGCTCCAATGCAGGCTACTATCATTATAAAGCAGCTAAGTGGTTTGATTCTTGTAATTTGGCCTCAAGATCAAAATCAACAGAAAATATGCATTAGCCTTATGATTGTTTAAGCAAGGAGCCTGTTCAAAGATTTGACAAAAAAGCTCGGTAATGAAAGTGAAGAACTTATTGCAAGCAGAGGGTGGTTTAATAAATTTAAAGCAAGGCCAAATTTGAGAAACGTTAAAGTACAAGGGGAAGCAGCAAGTGCTGACCATGCTGCAGCGAGTGCATTTCCTGACAGCTTTGGCTCAGATAATTTGGGAGAGGGTGGGGTTATTGAGCCGACTAAATGCACAATGTGGGAAAGACAGGACTATCTTGGAAATGTATGCCCGAACATATATGTATTGTAAAGACAGGACACAACACAGCAAAAGAGAGCCTAATGCTGTTGTTTGCTGTGGGAGATTGCAAACCTTCGGGTTTTTTTTTAATCCTTTCGAGAATCCTCAGACTCTAAAATGCATTTGGAAGGTATATCTTCCACGTATCTGGATGTCCAACAAAATGGTTTTGGGTGATAGTGGGACTTGTAAACTGGTGTCTGAACCATTTGTTCCCGAGGTGGAGAGGTGCTGTGCTTCCGAGAACTATCCTAAAAGTTTTAATTGGTTCTTGATAATGCCCGCATTCTTGATTTTCATTGATAGTGTACTTGCACTGAACACAACAAACATTCTCCAGCCAATGGACCAAAGTGTAATTGCATCTTCAAAAGCATAGCACCTTAAAAGGACAATTGGACAAAAGTGTGAAGTGTTGCATTTTGGGAGGATGAATGCAAAGGGAAATATTTATGGTTGATAGCAGGACATCATTGTGGTACAAAGGGGTCTTGGGCTCCAATCCACAACTCCAGTAAAGTGATAACACAAACTGATGGAGTGGCAAGGAAGGCTAATGGAATTTTTGTCTTCATTGGTTGAGGCATTGGTATAAGAGTCAGAAAGTCATGATACAGCTCTATAAGACTTTGGTTAACTGCGTTTGGACTACTGTATTTGGATAATTACACAAAGAAGCTGAAGGCTTTGCAGGGGGTACAGAGGAAGTTTACAAGAATGCTACCTGGCTTAAAGTAAAGAAGTTGGACAAACTTGGATTATTTTCTCTAGAACACCAGGGGTTGAGAGGAGTTCTTTTTTTTTAAATATTTTTATTAAAAGTAACCAATTATAATGCTTTTAACAACTTTCCAAACGTCAACTTAATTCCATTATTTTACAAACAATGCATTAATAATTCTTCTTATACTCTACTTTTTTTTGATATATAGATAGAAAAAGAATAGAACAGATATAAATCATTAAAGATATGATTAAATAATAATTTGATTATATATAAGAAAGAGAAAAAAAGAGAAAAAGAAAAAAGTTATCAAAAAAAAAACTGATAGAGTATTATATATATATATATGTAAACAAAACAGCAATATACATTATCGATAAAGCTATTACAGATAGTAATATCCATGAGAACATGCATGTCAATCCCAATGTGAAAATGAGTCATTCCCGCCGAATCCCGCAGGGTGCCCGTCGAGCCGTGTTGCCAAGAACAGCTACTTCTCTAAATACTGTATGTATGGAGACCACATCTGTTCGAAGGAATTATATTCGTCCAATAGGACAAATCTAATTCCTTCCAGATGTAGCGTCTCCAACATTTCTGCTGCCCACATTTTAGTTGTGGGGATTGATATTCCCTTCCAAAATTTCAAAATAATTTTTTTCCCAATTATCAAACAGTAATCTAAGAAATTTCTTTGATTACCTGTAAGTGCCAAATTTAAGTCAGGGATTCCAATTATTATTAACTTTGGGTCAGGATCCAATTTAACTTTAAGGACTTCAGAAATAACTTTAAAAATTTCTGTCCAGTAATAATTCAATTTAGGACATGTAACAAAACTATGTATTAAGTTTGCTTCTGAATTTCTACATTTATCACAGATAGAAGAAATATTAGGAAAAATACTATTTAATTTAGTTTTGGAATAATGTAATCTATATAATACTTTATATTGAATCAATATGTGCCTGGCGTTTAATGAACACCGATGTATTCGTTGTAGACTTTCTTCCCAATTTTCTTTTGTTATAGCTAATCCAATTTCATTTTTCCATGCTTGACGATACATTTCAGTTGTTGGATTCTCTTTATCCAAAATGATATTGTATATGTAAGCTATTAATTTTTCTGTATTTGGGTGCAAATTAAACAAATCATCTAGTAATCCTGGTTCTTTATTTTTGTAATCTTGTGTATTAGTTTTAATGTAATCTCTGATTTGTAAGCACCTAAACAAATGTTGCGGAGACAGTCCATAAATATCTTGTAACTCCTGGAATAAAAGAAATTTTCCTTTTCTATAAAGATGTTCTAACCTTTTAATTCCTAAGTCATTCCAGCGTCTAAACCCTCCATCTAATATTGAAGGTTTAAATAATGGATTATTCATAATTGGAAGTCTGAGTGAGAGATTATCTAAGTGTAGAGTCTTAACTATTTGTTTCCAAATACGTCTAATATTATAAATTATGGGATTGTCCCTATAATTATTTTTGTGTACCTCCTTTGGCGCAAATATAATCGAGCCTACGCTGAAAGGTAAACAATCTTCCTTTTCTATACTTGACCATATTGGTACATTATCCATATGTACCCACCAAAAATTCATATTCTTAATCTGAACAGCCCAAAAATAATATAAAAAATTTGGGAGTGCTAGTCCTCCATTTATCTTAGATTTACATAGATGTTTTTTACTTATTCTATGATTTTTATAATCCCAAATAAAACTATTAACAATATTATCAATTTTTTTAAAAAAGGTTTTCGGGAGAAAAAAAGGAATAGCCTGAAACAAATATAAAAGTTGTGGTAAAAAAACCATCTTTATGGCGTTTATTCTACCAATCATAGAAATAGGAAGCGTTTTCCAATATAAAATATTTTTTTTAAGTTTGTCTAATAATTGAGGATAATTAGATTTAATTAAAGAATTATATGATTTAGTTACATTAATCCCTAAGTATTTAAATTTATCTTTTACTACTTTTAATGGGTATTGTTGTAATATATTTAAATTTATTTCAGTTACTGGCATAATTTCACTTTTGTTCCAATTAATCCTGTATCCAGAAAATGTGCCAAACTTATTTATGACATTAAACAAATTTGGGATACTAATTTCCAGTTTTGTAATATAAATCAAAACATCATCTGCGTATAAAGATATTTTATTAGTTGTTGTATCGGTATTATATCCATGTATTTCTGGTTTGGATCTAATTTTTTCCGCCAGAGGTTCTATCCCCAAAGCAAACAATAAGGGCGATAACGGGCATCCTTGTCTACATCCCCTAGCGAGTTTGAATTTAGCTGATAACATTCGGTTAGTCATGATTCTTGCTGTAGGGTTTGAATATAATATTCTTACCCAACGACAGAATCTATCCCCCAATTTAAACTTTTCCATTATATTAAATAAATATGACCATTCCACCTGGTCAAAAGCTTTTTCCGCATCTAGCGATATAACCGCTAGATCCATGTCTCGTTTTCTTTTTGAATATAAAACATTAAACAAACGTCTAAGATTATGGGATGAGTAACGTTTTGGGATAAAACCTGGGAGTTCTGATAGAAGAATATAAATTGAGAGACATAGATAGGATAGACAGTCAGAACTATTTTCTCATGGTGGAAACATTAAAGACCAGTGAGCATAGCTTTAAGGCAAGAGGAAACATGTTTAAAAGAAAACATTCAAAGTAATGTTTTTACGCAGGGAGTAGTGAGAACATAGAACCCTTGCCGGGGCCGGTGGTGTAGGCAGATATGATGGTGGCATTTAAGAGGTTTTAGATGGACACATTCATGCAGGAAATGGATGGATATGGATAATGTACAGGCAGATGAGATTAGTTTATCTTGGCATCATATTCAGTTATTGGGCTGAAGGGTTTGTTCCTGTGCAGTACTTTCTAATGTTCTAAGTTCTATTAAAGTAGACAATGGGGCAAAGGCAAGACTTTCTGGGAGTTCTAAACATAATACACCCTCTACAATGCAGTTAAGAATATTGCAGATGTTTGGGTTGAGATAAAGTAAGCAAATACAAATGGTGACTGGAAGAAACTTATGGTCATGATTTCAGAGATTTTTCTAAGATGATACAAGATGTGAAGGAGAAATTGGTGGCACTTGATAATCAATTACAGCTTGGGATTAATAAGGATGATATCAATGACTTGCTTGAATCTCATGCTGAAGACCTACCCAATGATGATCTTATTAAACTGTAAAAGCAGCTGACAAACGAGGGGAAAAAAAACATGAAGTTAAAACCCCAGAACCTGTGAAGAGATTTACAACAAATAAAACGGCAGATGCTTTGAGGAGATTTTAAGATTTTTGCAATGCCTGAAGAACATGCTTTTATCTAGCTTGTTTTTTTTCCATGATAAATTTTAAATGCTTCTATCAAGCTACCCCTCATCTTTATTGGAGCATTGAAAATAAACAACTTTCAGCTCTCTGCTATCTGGCTATTTTGTGTCATTCCACACTTACATTCTCAGTAATCCTATTAAATGCCCATAATAGGAATGTCTTCAAACTCCATATCCCTTGCATTAATGGCCAACATTCCATTCAGCTTGCTAAACACTTGCTGCATTTGTAGGTTTTGCTTTTTTCATGCATTTGCCTGCCCAGATCACTTTTTCCCTGCACAATTTTGTAATCTCACTATTTAAATAATGTAATTTTTCATTCTATCTTTTAAAGTACTAACTTCACACATTTCTTCATTAACTGGCAAAAGGATTTGCGGGAAGTTAAGGATTTTGTTTTTACCTCAGGAATAGCAAGATTTTGACCAACATAAACCCAACTAAACCCATCTCCTAACTCTTGGACAAAGGAGTTAAGGGCCTGTCCTACCAGCATCCGACTCCATGCGATGAGCGCGATCAAACTAGAAGCGGGGGCCGCGCGGAGGTCGGGTGATCCCCTGTACAGGGCCGTTCCCAACAGCATGCGCCTGCATGCGGCAAGCACGACCAAACCGGCAGCGAGGGCCGCGCGGAGGTCGGGTGAGTGGCGCAACGTGGCGCAAAGTGAGGCAAAGTGAGGCAAACTTGGAGCGAAGTCTTAAAGGTAAGTTCGCCAGGACAGAGAGGGGCACACAGAGAGGGGCACAGAGGCACACACAGAGAGGGCCACAGAGCCACACACAGAGAGGGCCACAGAGACACCTACAGAGAGGGTCACGGAGGCACGACGTCGAGAAGGTGTGTAATGCGTCGAGGCGACTGCGAGCCGACAAGCCGTTGCCGTGCGGAATTTTTGAACATGGTCAGTTTTTCGGAGACCCGCACGATGTCGGGACGAACTCCGCACAATTCCACACGGCTCCGGCGATCGAAGTGGGACTGGCCCCGCGACGCCGGACGGCTCAAGCGACCACGTTAGGTCGCGCTCATCGCATAGAGTTGCATGCTGGTGGGACAGGCCCTTTAGCCTGCTGCAACGGGATTTATTTCCTAATCCATAGACCACAGTCAGTGAAGATAGGCGACAAAATATCTTCTTCCACATTATTTCTCAAATCAGAACTCCACAAAGATGCATTCTCAGCCTCTTATTACACCCAAGATGTATACACAACACTGAGGTCAAATACTGTTCTAACTCTATTTACAGGTTTGCAGTTGACATCACTGTAGTAGGCTGGTTCTCGAACAAGAAGATGGAGTATAGGAAGGTGATAAGATAGCTTAGTAACATGGCATCAAGACCTGAAATAGGACAGATTTGGAAGGGTGTATGGATAGCATTTTTGCAGGTACATGTACAGGAAGGGGTTAGAGGGATATGGGTCAAACGCTAGCCAGTCGAAGTAGTGTCGATGGGGCATCTTGGTTGGCAAAATGGGCTAAAGGTCCTGCTTCCATATTGCTTTATAATGGCTCTATCAAAACCTCTCCCAAAATATCAGTAAGACAAAGGGACGTCATCAACTTCAGGAAATGGGGTGGCATACATGCCAATAACAACATCAATGGTGCTGAAATGGAGATCACCGAGACCCTCAAATTCACGAGTGTAAATATCATCAAATATTTGTCTTGGTATTAACACATTGACACTAGGTCAAGAAAGCACACTAACACGTCCAATTTCACAGAAGCCCAAAGAAATTCAGCACATCTTCATGATTCTTACTAATTTCAACAGGTGCACTAAAGGATGCATCCACAACTTAGTCTGGCTGTGAAATTGCCGAAAATTATGGATGTAGCCCAGCACGTACCACCAAATTAAGGAACAGCTTCTACCCTGCTGTTATCAAACAACTGAACTGATTTCTCATAATCAAGGGTGTAGTCCCGATATCCAACCTACCTCCAAGTATTTTTATTTATCTGCACTTTCCCTGTAGCTGCAATGCTGCACTCTGGTTATTTTTTTATTTTGCACAGTTGTTGTACTGTTGTGTTTGTATATGGCTGATTGTGTCACAAATCCATTGTATCTCGGAATACATTATAATAATAAACAAATACCAAGACCAAGATTTAAAAGTATGGTGAAGACAAAAACTTCCTTCATATTTAAACAGTATGTCGATTACATGGAATTGAAGACCTTTAGATCTGTACTATTTAGAAAGTAAAAGATTGGAGAGTGAACTTATTAAAACACATGATCCTAAGCAGGGCACGAGCAGTTGCATGTTAAGATGTTTCCACTAGTGGAAAAGTCTTGAACAAGGAGAAATAGTTATATGATAATGGAGAAATCATGTGAAATCAGGTGTATAGGATTTTTTTCATCACATAGCAAGACAAATCTCGGTAATTCTCTTCTTCAGAGGGTTGTTCAGCATTGATCACTGGAGGCATTAATGGGGTAGATACAATTTTGGATTGAGGGCTATTTGAAAATGACACAAATAAGGAATTAAATTAGCCACAGTCATATTGAATGCCAATACAGACTTGATGGGGAAAGGTGAATTATCCCTGCCATTATTTTCTTGTCTTCTTTCTGATATTTTCTTGTCTTCTTTGCGTCAAGTCTTGGAAGTCTCATAAAAGAGGAGGGGTTAACCAAAAGTTTCATACACTTCTAAGTGCGCACTAAACAAAATCTATTGACAATTATCAAACTTTTGAATGATGCAAATATATTTTGAATGATTGAAAGAGAAGGTCGTGGCTGGCTGCCAGCCAAATCAATCAAGGGCTAAAAAGCAAATTAAATTTATTCTTAGTGATAGACAAAAGTACTTACAACAAAGTTTGGATCCTTAAATTTCAAAGGCTTTACTGCAGGCTCTCCATGTCCTGGACTAGAATCGGCAGGCACGTTTTTATTTTCACCAATGGTATCCAATACAACATTCTGCAGAAAAAAGGAAAATCTGATTTCATAGTCATACAGAATGAAAACAAGCCCTTTGGCCAAACTTGCCATGCCAATCAAGAAGCCCCAACTACACTACTCCCACCTGCCTGTGTTTGGCCCATATCCCTCTAAACCTTTCATGTCCATGTACCTGTCCAAATGTATTTTAAATGGTGTTACACCCACCTCAATGACCTCCTCTGGCAGATTGTTAAAAATACTCACCACCAAAAAGTCACCCCATTAAATCTTTTTCCCATTCACCTTAAACTTATGCCCTCTTGCTCTTGATTCTATTTTACTCAGTAAAAGGCTCTGTGCCTACAATATGTATTCCCCTCATGTTCTTATACACATCTATAAGATCACCACTCATCTTCCTGCACTCCAAGGAATAAAGTACTAGCCTGCCCAACCTCTCCCTGTGGCTCAGGCCCTCACGTCCTGGTAACATCCTTGTATATCTTCACTGCACTCTTTCCAGCTTAACAACATCCTTCCTATAACGGGACAACTAAAACTGAACACAATGCTCCAAATGTGCCCCCACCAACAGCAGTACAACAGTAGCATAATATCCCAACTCCCTGAATTATGATGGCCTGTGTGCCAAAAGCCTTCTTGACCAACCTATCTACCTGTGGTATCAAATTCAAGGAACTATTTAGTTGCAGTCCTTGATCCCTTTGCTTTACAACACTCCCCAGAACTCAGCCATTGACTATAAAGGTCATGTATACCCCATGTCGTGTGTGTGTGTGTGTGTGTGTGTGTGTGTGTGTGTGTGTGTGTGTGTGTGTGTGTGTGTGTGTGTGTGTGTGTGTGTGTGTGTGTATGTATTATATATATAGTATATAAATAGATAAATAAATAAACATACACACACACACACACACAGACATATACATGATGCGTGATAATGTGCTAAGACGACGTGCGTAGTTACTTGTCGGAATTATGCTCAATGAAGCATTCACATATTATGTTCAAGAAGGAACTGCGGATGCTGGAAAATCGAAGGTAGACAAAAGTGCTGGAGAAACTCAGCGGGTGCAGCAGCATCTATTGAGCGTTGGAAATAGGCAACGTTTCAGGCTGAAACCCATCAGTCTGAAGAAGGGTTTCGGCCTGAAAGGTTGCCTATTTCCTTCGCTCCATAGATGCTGCCGCATCCGCCGAGTTTCTCCAGCACTTTTGTCTACATTTACATATTATTTCTGCTTCAAATAACTCACAAACTAAACATATTCACCAATCAAGACATGATATATATCACAATGACATGCAGCAAAATTATAATACAATATCTCAACTCTTTTTACACATTGCAATTAGTGCAATTTCTATTAGTTCTTTCCACTTCCAAAAGAAAAATGTGGTTGGATTATTCAGCATATGATCAACCTGTGTCAATAAATCCTGGACCATGGTAACATATATGCTTAACCATGCACACTACAGATTGATGCAAGCATGTTTTCTGTGAAGGACCGAAAATTACCATGACATGGCCAAAGCATGGATCGTTGGGGGGGGGGGGGGGGGGGGGGGGGGGGGAAAGAGGGGGGAGAGGGGGGGAGAGGGGGGGAGAGGGGGGGAGAGGGGGGGAGAGGGGGGGAGAGGGGGGGAGAGGGGGGGAGAGGGGGGGAGAGGGGGGAGAGGGGGGAGAGGGGGGAGAGGGGGGAGAGGGGGGAGAGGGGGGAGAGGGGGGAGAGGGGGGAGAGGGGGGAGAGGGGGGAGAGGGGGGAGAGGGGGGAGAGGGGGGAGAGGGGGGAGAGGGGGGAGAGGGGGGAGAGGGGGGAGAGGGGGGAGAGGGGGGAGAGGGGGGAGAGGGGGGAGAGGGGGGAGAGGGGGGAGAGGGGGGAGGAAGGAAGGTCAGCGCTCCTCGGACAACATCGCCGCCTCCTCGTCACCGCCTCCCCTCCTCCGCCAGCCAACAGGAAGGTGCGGGGCCGAGCGGTGCAGCTCAAAGATCCTATAGCTATAGGATCTTTGGGGCAGCTGCTTCAGACGGCGGAAGGAGACCTCCCTCTCCCCCTCCCCCCCTCCCTCCTCAGCGTGCGAGAGGGGTTGTTTTGAAAGCGGTTATCACCGTTAGCGTATTTGCAAGCAGCCACCGTTATCAGGGCGATGGCAGCCGCTTATGGCAAATCCGCAAAAGGCGCTTTCAAGACAACCCCTCTCGTACGCCGAGGCCTGGAGGAGGGAGGGAGGGAGAGGGAGGCCTCCTTCCACCGGATGGGCTGCGGGAGGAGGAGGCGGTGGAGCTGCTTCGCGGCCGCTGTTCGGGGCCCATCATTGGCTCCGACCCTTCGTCACCACGCACCTAGTATCTTTGCCCCGCAATCAAAGATACTAGAGGAATACAGCCGCCGCCGACACGAAACGTCAGTTCCTATTCGCCAGAGATGCTGCCTGACCCGCGGAGTTACAACAGTTTTTTGCAACTACCGGTATAAACCAGTATTTGGGTGCCAAGCCGGGCAAAATGAGTCGGCGTTTAGGTTGCCATACATACATACATATATATATACACATATATATACACACACACACACACACACATATATACACACACATACATATATATACACATACATATATATACACACACACACACACACATATATCAATACATATACACACACACACATATATGCATACATATACATCCATACATACATATATATACACACACATATATACACACGTACATATACACAAATATATATACATACATATCCATATGTATATACATACATATATATACACACACACATATACATATATATATATACATACATATACACACATACACATATATACAGTGGCTTGCAAACGTTTTTATACCCCTTGAACTTTTCCACATTTTGTCACGTTACAACCACAAACGTAAATGTATTTTATTGGGATTTTTATGCGATAGGCCATAAGTGGCGCATAATTGTGAAGTGGAAGGAAAATGATACATGGTTTTCAATTTTCAAAAAACTGAAAAGTGTGGCGTGCAAATGTATTCAGCCCCCTTTACTCTGATACCCCTAAATAAAATCCAGTGCAACCAATTGCCTTCAGAAGTCACCTAATTAGTAAATAGAGTTCACTTGTGTGTAATCTAATCTCAGTATAAATACAGCTGTTCTGTGAAGGCCTCAGAGGTTTGTTAGAGAACATTAGTGAACAAACAGCATCATGAAGCCCAAGGAACACACCAGACGGGTTAGGAATAAAGTTGTGGAGAAGTTTAAAGCAGGTTTAGGTTATAAAAAAATATCCCAAGCTTTGAACATCTCACGGAGCACTGTTCAATCCATCATCCGAAAATGGAAAAAGTATGGCACAACTGCAAACCTACCAAGACATGGCCGTCCACCTAAACTGACAGGCTGGGCAAGAAGAGCATTGTTCAGAGAAGCAACCAAGAGGCCCATTGTAACTCTGGAGGAACTGCAGAGATCCACAACTCAGGTGGGAGAATTTGTCCACAGGACAGCTATTAGTCGTGCACTCCACAAATCGGGCCTTTATGGAAGAATGGCAAGAAGAAAGCCATTGTTCAAACAAAGCCATAAGAAGTCCCGTTTGCAGTTTGCCACAAGCCATGTGGGGGACACAGCAAATATGTGGAGGAAGGTGCTCTGGTCTGATGAGACCAAAATTGAAGTTTTTGGCCTAAATGCAAAAGCTATGTGTGGCGGAAAACTAACACTGCACATCACCCTGAACATACCATCCCCACTGTGAAACATTGTGGTAGCAGCATCATGCTGTGGGGATGCTTTTCTTCAGCAGGGACAGGGAAGCTGGTTAGAGTTGATGGGAAGATGGATGGAGCCAAATACAGGGCAACCACTTTGTGTTGGTCTATCAACATAAAATCCCAATAAAATACATTTACGCTTGTGGTTGTAATGTGACAAAATGTGGAAAGGTTCAAGGGGAAATATATATATATTTCGGATGAAGTGTGTAGTTACCAGTCGGAATTATACTCAATGAAGCATTCACATATTATTTCTGCTTCAAATAAAGTCACAAACTAACATATTCATGAATCAAGACATGACATATACCACAATGACACGCAGCAAAATTATAATACAGTATCTCAACTCTTTTTACACATTGCAATTAATGCAATTTTTATTATTTCTTTCCACTTCCAAACAAAAATGTGGTTGGATTATTCAGCGTGTCAATAAATCCTGGACCGTGATAACATATATGCTTAACCATGCACACTACAGGTTGATGCAAGCATGTTTTCTGTGAAGGACCAAAAATTATCATGTCATGGCCATAGCATGGGTCGTTATTGCTATTGGTACAGAAACACTCTCGCTTCCCACATAATTTGTCCACAACAAAATGTACCGGTTGCAAGGAATTTTCTAAAGTCATTTTATGATAATAGCTATTAAAACTGACTATACCCATCTGACAGATTAAACATTACACTAACTAACAAGAGATGGCCAAAGGACATAAATGCAGCAAATGTTCTTTTGGTAATATATTTAAAGGTGTCAAGACGCCACATTACCGGACATTCAGATTAGATGTACGTGTTGTGAACAGCAATGAAGATACCCAGTTTGTAAGCAACAATTTTTTTTTTAAATTGTTGATAAATGCTTTTTCCATCATTCCCACTTCAGAATTAACGTTAAAATGTCAACTGAAATATCTCTTGACCAAATTTGTGATGTATATGACTGACTCTAGAAGTAAAACCTGGATAAATCCAACGTATAGTTGTGAATGGTGCTCATTAAATAACTACAGTACTTATACTCCATATTAAGAGCATTGATTTGCCATTAAAATGAATTCTGTAATAACGTGTCAATGGTAGAACTGACAATCGAACACTGCAGTTTTAATGTTTCACGTGTTCACAATTTAATTAATCCATCTTTATGGATTAAAACAAATAATAACATTGGGAATTAAAACATATTTGATTGCATTCCGTTATCAAACATGGTCAATGTTAGCTCTGCAGACATTTCCAGCACAATAGGGTCGGAAATCAGTGCAGGATAGATAGATGGCAGTGGGGGGGTGGGGGGGGGGGGGGGGGGGGAGCTTGAGAAGGCAATCGGTGCGGATTGGATGGATTGAGGCAGGGGAATTAGTACGTGTTGGTTGGAGTAGGTAAAATTGTGAGGGGAGAGCGTGGGGGATGACAGTGGGTTGAATGGGGGTATCAGTACTGGATGGATGGGGGCGGGAGCAGTGCAGGTGGGAAGGCAGAGGAGGTGGGAAGGAAGGCCAGCGCTCCTCGGACAACACCGGCATCATCGCTGCCTTGGCCATCCCTGTCAGGCACGGAAATCGCTATCAAAATATGGAGGGGACCGGGGGACAGAATATCTTGGTGGCCGCGCACGCATGTGCACATTCACACACACGAGCTTCGGAGGCCCTGTGAACGGTAATTTCAGCTCAATCCAGCTCAACTCTACCTGTCTCGCCTACAGCCATGTCTCAATCCAGGTGGGTGGTGGGGGAGGGGATGGTCCAGTGGCGGTCTGGCAGCGATTGCAGCGCAAGAGTGCCGGGATCGATCCTGGCCATGGTGCAGGTCTGCCGAGAGTGTGTTGGCCTGTCTCCCTCCTCCAATCACCGTGCTCTATCCTCAGTCCCACCCCCCCCCCCTTCCCCCTCCCCCTCCGACCGACACCTCCCTCCTCCAAGGGTTTGTTTTGAAAGCGCCTTTAGTGGATTTGCAAGCAGCGGCCGGTATCATGGCGGGCGGGAGGAGGAGGAGATGGAGCCGCCGTCGATGCTGCCACTGTTCGGGGCCCGTCATTCGCTCCGACTCTCCACACGCCACACTTAGCATCTTTCCCACGCATTATAGCTGTCGCCGACACAAAACGTCACGTTCCTTTTCTCCAGAGATGCTGCCGGACCCGCGGAGTTACTCCAGTTTTTTGTGTATATATATATATATATATATATATATATATATATATATATATATATATATATATATATATATATATATATATATATATATATATACACACAATATATATATAGTGTAATGATTCCACCAATTATTTAGCTACAATCTTAAAAACATAATAAATAGGAGCAGGAGTAAGCCACTAGGGCCTCCCTCCTCTGCTTTATGTTTCATCGGCCTCTCTTCTTGTCATCTGATATCTTTATCTCTTTTTCATCTCTATACCTTTCATCTCCCCCCCCCCACCCCCCTCCCTCGCTTACTTTTGCTTATTCCCTATGCTCTCCAATCAATGTGTCAGCCATAGCCTTGGATTAAATGCACTTTACTTTCCATTATATTTTATTTATATAACTAATTATATGGCAAAGATCCTCCTGTATTAGACATTCCGAGGTCAGGACACCAAAGATGCTAGTATTACAGCCGCTTCATTCAATATATTTTGTATATAGAAAACCAATAGGACGAATTTCCAAAACACATAAGCGGAACAGAACATTATTCAAAGCAAAATTTTAAATCCTTATATTACAAATAATGTAAAGGCATAAGAATTGGAAATCTGATGTTAAAACAAACAAACCTACAGAATGTTCCATTATTTCTACTTTTACTATTGAAATATATTATTTACCATATAAATTATATTAAACAAACAGAAATGTCTGTAAATATTTAGTAGGCCAGCCAGCACCTCCAGAAAGTAGATACACAAGGGAATACTGATGCTGCAATCTTGAGCAAAACATGATGTGTTGGAGGAACTCCGCAGATCAAGCAGTGTCTGAGGAGGAAATGGACAGATGACGTTTTGGGTCACCAGTAGGGCGAGGGGTTACATTATGGGACAATGGCCTTTTCATCAAAACTCTGTCCCTCACCTTTCCCATTTAAGGTTCTCTCCACTCCAGTTTGCCTCCACAGCGACTCCTACATTAGGCTCCTATTAACGATTATATTTCGGCCTTCAATCCTATCCAATCGCCTGGACCAAAGAAACAGCAGCCCTATCTGCCACTGGATCCTCAACTTTATGACCCACAGACATCAATCAGTGAGAATAGGTGACAACACCTCCACTACAATAATTCTCAACACCTGTACCCTACGTTTTACATTCTCAGTCCCCTTGAACACTCCCATGACTATACAGCCAAATTCAGCTCCAATTTCATCTACAAGCAGTAGTAGCTCTACTCAATAACCAAAAGTCTGAAGCCTTCTTTTGCTCTGGTATTTTGTTTCATTCACATGTTTAAACTATGGTGTTTTGTTCTTAATGTTTTCTGTTTTATTCTTAATTGTTTACTGTATGTCATGTTGTTGCTTGCATGTGGAGCACCAAGGCAAATTCCTTGTATGTGTACATACTTGGCCAATAAACGTATTCATTCATTCATAAACTTATTCATTCAAGTTTGCAGATGATACCATTGTGGTGAGCCAAATCACAAACAATGACAAGACGGAGTACAGGAAGGAGATGGACAACTTAAGACAAAACACTACTATTAAAGTGCAGAAGCTTGAAAGCATACACCACCAGACTCAGGGCCAACTTCTTCCTCCATTATTAGACTTCTGAACGGTCCTTCCATAAGCTAGGGTATTGTTCAATTCAGCTGTACCCCATTGTGGACTTTGGACTTTGTCTAAGGAACTGATGCACTATAATGCTGAAAACTATATTCTGAAATCCGTACCCTCGTCTTTTTTCTATCTATTGTAGTTGAGTTTGAACTGATTGTATCTACATGCTATATCGGATCTGCTTTGATTGCGTGCAAAATATAGCGTTTCACTGTACCTCGGTACATGTGACAATAATAAACCTAGACAATAATAAACCTAGAATTAATTGCTAATTCCGCTCCGAAGCAAGGAAATTGATACATTAACTATTTCCCTCTCTATAGGTTTTGCCTGATCTGCTGACCGCAGCCCGAGTTTTCTACATTTAGTTCAGGCTTTCGAGCATCCACGGTGCAGTTAGGACGATCAGCTGCAATCTGCAGGTACACATGCCTGGATCGCAAGATCGACCCCAAACACTCGTTTAAATTACCTGCCCCAGTTTCTTCTTTTTCGCGGTTGCATTGCCACTGTTTCCCGGGCTTGTTGGTCTTTTCTTATTACGAACCTTGGAAGGAGTGGATGCTGCGACCGGTACAGGCGAGGAGGAAGACGAGGAGGAGGCCGCCGCCATTCTTTTCCCGTTACCGTGAAACCAGGGAAACGCCACCGGTACGTCCTTGCGTCACGCGGAACGTTGTGGGCATGCGCGGCGAGAGCTTGTCTGGTCTGGAGGGAATTACTGTGATGCGATTGTGCAATTTTAGTGGAAAATTATGATAGATGCAACGAAACGAAAAAAGTTTTAAAAATATATATATTTACGATTACATAACGGGACAGGTTATCTGACAAGAGGTGGACCCTTTATTATTAAAATCTTTCACTATTTTAACTATTTGAACGTCACTCCCGGTATCTCCCTTTTCCATTGTAATCAAGTAAGTCTGTTCGGTCATTAACTTATGATTGCAAGTCAAACAGGTCATTAACTTGTCAGCGAATTACTTTTTTTATTTCCGTCCTATTTTTTGTTTGTGTTTTGTTTTAAGCTGTGTACATTGTTTAAAGTTTTTCTCCATCAGGCACATTACACATCAATCACGAACACATTTTTTTGGTTACAGGCATCTTGTTTGTGCCAGGGCTGTCCTGTTTGTGACAGTGTATATTGCCAGATACATGGTTAGATGCGTGAATGCAAGCCCAGCATGAAATGTTTATGTTCTCTATTACAGCCAAGTACATAGAAAATGACAATGAACAACATTTGACTTCACGAAAGCATAGCTCTAACTCTCCAAATTAATCATCGAACAACCGGCAAACAAAAAGTATTATGCAATAGAGAGATGAAACTTCGCCAGCTCTGCCTAATGACGTGGAACGCGCCGCTGCAGATTCATTTCCGGGTGGTGCCGCTTGTGTTTTCCCTGACGGGCGGAGCGGAGAGGAGAGGAGCGCTGCGCGCGGCCCGGGCCGGCGTTAACGGTAACGGCTTCTGCACGGGGCTGGCGGCGCATCACAAAGGAGCGCGCGGCTTAACTCAACCGACGCCATTCGGCACGCGACGCCCCGGCCGGGCCGGGCTGGGCTGGGCTGCGAGCGGAGCGGGCACGGCTCATGACACGGCGCTGATCAGCCCGACGGCGGAATGGTGTGTGCCCGCACTCCTCGCACCATTTCTCTGTGTCAAGCTCATTCTCCCCCGAGAGTAATCTCCGAGCGGAGTGATCCGAAGTACCTGGCTGACCTGCTGCCCCTGCCACGGACATTGCCATCGGAGAGATCCCTCGCTGGCCTCTGAAAGACGAAGGCAAGCGCGCTGCTCACCGACTTAGAGGGGATTAGGTCTTGGTCGCTGTGAACTCTGTTGTGCGGAGTGAGGTCTCGGTGAAAATGTGTCGTTAAAGAAGGAGCGGAGGACTCAGTCCGTCCAACCCACACCCATCGAGACGGTAAGTGTCAAGCTGGGGTCGGCTACACCACGGTTTTCACCTGAATACCAGAGTTGTGGGAAACAATTGCGGGATGTTTGAATCCTTTAAAGAGTCGATTGGATTTGCTGTGTGACCAACAACTTGTGTCCTGCCTTTGAAATTGGATACATGAAGTAACGATTTTTTTTCTGCGCGTGGTGAATGATCTGGAGCAAAATCTTTAAAGCTCAACAAGATAACACGATTTTATGTTGGCTAACACACAATATCCGACCCGACCCTCTTTCCCCGGCCCTGCTTCAATATAATCAGGCAGGCCACAAATTTAGTTATGGATTTCAACATCTGAAGGTGTGTTGTGTGGGGGAGATTTCATATTTCAACTTACATAGTTTCCGGGTTTTAACTTCTATTTTCAGGCTTGATTTGCCTATCGAAACTTCTACATCCCCTTTATCCAATTATACAATAAACTTGCTGTAGCGGTGCTCCTGAATGTTATGTTTAGTTTTATACCCAGTACCATTTTTTTTGGGGGGGGGGGGGGGAGTTACAAATGCATACGATGTTCAATAAATGTACGACTACTAAATAGAAAAGGAGAGTTGATATCCGGGATGAAGGAGTTTAGTTTTTCTTGAGGATTTAATGTTAGCTGTTCTCTATATCCCAACTTTTTGGTGCATAGTGAGATAAAATGATTTTTTCACACGTAGTGCTGAAACATAACTCCGGTGTAATATTTATATAAATATTTTATTACTGGAAAAAATAAGGCAGAGTTGTTATCAGTTTTGAGGACTTGGAAAATTCTTGTAACGCCAAGCATTTGGAAAATTGCCACTGGGGGTGATTGACTACTTATGCATGGCAATTGATGCTGTACTTCAATGAACTTTTAATAATGTACTCTTGCTGAATTTGATTCAGTTATGAAATTGATTAGAAATATATATTTGGAAGCTGATGTTACCAATTTTCACTTGGTGACAAACGATCCAGCCAGCATCTTGTCTTCAACATTTATTTAAAATTTTTCTTCAACATTTTACTTTCAATTTTCTTTGATTTTAGGTCATTATCAGTTTCAAGTTTAACAATATCAGACTAAAGTTATCTGTTTGTGGAACATTGCTAAATGGTGCGGAAAGCAAGAATTATGATGAGGGGATCAGGAAGCAGTCAAATTGGCATCTTGAATTCTGCTTCTCAGCTGGATATTTGATTCATATTTTTCTGAATCAGTTTTAATTCCACAGATCCTTTCTGCCTGAATCAAGTCTGTGGTATTATTATACCCATAATTGAGTTTAGCATTTTTCACTTTCTATTAATTAACACATGGCTTTCATTTTCTTCATTTGGAAAGGGGGGGGGGGGGGGGGGATTACTGGCTTAACCAGAATGCTATTATTTTCCAAAGTAGTTTGGGATGTATATTTAAAATTTAAATGTTGGAAGTGGACATTGCCTCAGTTTAACAGAGGCAAAATCACCATCTAATTACATATGCATTCATTCAGTATGTTCTTTTTCTATTTTATTGGAGATCATGTTTAGTCAACATAGTATTGGTACAGTCAATGCAACCATTGTAAGGGTATTTAAAAAATGTACATTATGGCCTAAAGAAAGGACACACTACAGATTACCATTTATGGTTTTGCCTTCCCATTTATTTTCTCCCTACGTGGTATGGAGCACTAATGAGTAGGAAGGAAATGCAGATGCTGGTTTACACCAAAGATGGACACAAAATGCTGGAGTAACTCAACGGGTCAGGCAGAATCTCTGGAAACAAGGAATAGATGATGTTTTGAGTCGAGACCATTCTTCAGACTGAAGAAGGGTCGTGACCCGAAACGTCGCCTATTTCTCTTTTAAAGTATTTGAGGTTTTTAATGTATCTGAGGAATGAGACCACTCCCACTGATATTAAAACAGCGTGTGCATTCAGGTTTAATTTGCTTTGGAGCAGTTTTAAAATGAGTACATTTTGAGTATGCATGCATTATCATTAATAATACAATGAGATATGGGGGTCCTGGTTCATCAGTTACTGAAAGTAAACATGCAGGTACAGCAGGCAGTGAAGAAAGCTAATGGCATATTGGCTGTCATAACAAGAGGAGTTGAGTATAGGAGCAAAGAGGTCATTCTTCAGTTGTACAGGGCCCTAGTAAGACCACACCTGGAGTATTGTGTGCAATTTTGGTCTCCAAATTTGAGGTAGGTCATTCTTGCATATTGAGGGAGTACAGCGTAAGTTCACAAGTTTAATTCCCGGGATGGTGGGACTGTCATATGTTGATAGAATAAAGCGGCTAGGCTTGTACACTCTGAAATTTAGAAGGATGAGACGGGATCTTATTGAAACATATAAGATTATTATGGGATTGAACATGCTAGAGGCGGGAAACATGTTCCCGATGTTGGGAGAATCCAGAACGGGGGCCACAGTTTAAAATTTGGGGTAGGCCATTTAGAACGGAGATGAGGAAAAACTTTTTTACGCAGAGAGTTGTGAATCTATGGAATTCTCTGCCTCAGAAGGCAGTAGAGGCCAATTCTCTGGATGCTTTCAAGGGAGAGTTAGATAGAGCTCTTAAAGTCACGGAATATGGCGAGAATGCAGGAACGTGTTACTGATTGTGGATGATCAGCCATGATCATCCTGCACCTATTGTCTATTGTCTGATTACTTCTACAAAATATTTTGCTGTTTTAATCTATCCAATAGTCTTTTTTTGTTGGAATATTTTAATGCTCTTCATTTCAGCTAATATAATTAATTTAGACTGATTTTTTTTCTTGGGAAGTACAACATTATCTTAGTCGTGTAGGAAGGAACTGCAGATGCTGGTTTAAACTGAAGACAGACACACAAAAACTGGAATAACAGCATCTCTGGAGAAAAGGAATAGGTGACGTCTCGGTCGAGACCCTTCTTTTTCTGTTGCAGAAATAAGGTGTAAAGCGCAGGACAGAAGGAATTCTACGAGATACTACATCAATGGAAATATTATAAAACAAAATAATATATTTAAACTTGCTTAGTCCTTTAACTCTTTATGGGATTTTGCTTATTTTTATTTTTTATTCCAAGGAATGTTTAGTTCAGTAACATAATTGCAATTGGAAAAAATCTTTGCAAGCATTTTAATTCAGACTGATTGAATTATGATATAAATGGCTAAAATACCTTTTTTGACAATGATGCAACCGATTTGCCGAGGTAATCATGTTATTTTAATTGGGCATGACCAGGTGCAATATTTTAACAGAAGTTTGGTGAACCTTCTCACAGCAGCTAAACTATTATAGTTATTATATATTCGCACAAAGTAACATGTATGCAAATTGACTTGGGTGGGAAAATGATTTTAAATATGTCATAGCTTCCATTAACTTTATGTCGATTTGATATCAAAAAAGCTGTGCAGAAGGTCTAAAATTGAGCAGTGGCAGTTTTTAGTCATGTTGGTGTTTCATCAATTACAAAGTAGCCAGTGAAGTTCTGAAATGTGTATTAACATGCGATCAATTCCCCATCTGAAGAAGGGTCTCTATCCGAAACGTCACCCATTCCTTCTCTCTAGAGATGCTTCCTGTCCCGCTGAGTTACTCCAGCTTTGTGTCTATCTTCTGCTACTATAGACGGTCCTGTTACATTGATCAATTCTGTTACGAAAATAATTGTTCAGTGGTTACAAAGTACTGTAGTCAATGAAGTATTGAAACTTGTATCAAAATCAGTAATTGAGATCAATTCTTCTACCGTAATAGGTTAGCAAATACAAGGTTGAATTTTCAAAATATGATTGGAGACTCTTTGAAAAATGCCTCCTTTGAAAGTGCAGAATCTTGGTGTTACTCTTGTTTTTGGAATTATGTTGAACATTTCTGAACAGGTATTGGATGATTCAAAATTGAGGCTTTGCTTCTTGATGTTTCTATGACAACCATGGAACAGGTTTGGCCGTTCAATTTTGTGCATTCATTATTGCCTATAAATGTCCAGTTTCTGCTTTAACAATAAAGATCTTGATACTTGAGAAGTTTCAAGAAACACTGCAAATTTATTTTGTAGCATATAATTTTCTTGGAGAAAATGGTTTAGTTTTGTTTAAGTTACATCCCATCAAATTGCTTTCCACTTTGTCACCTCACCCAGACTACTCTGATAACACCTCTTCACCAGGAAAAGCAAGGGCTTCAGGCTTGTATTAAAAAATAATGAAACATAACAGTTCCAATAATGTTTGAGTTGAAATTAATTAAATAATGCAACAGAGAATATCCATGGTATTTAAAATAAAACATTGGAGATTATTAAACAATATTTGCTATAAACCACTATAGATAAGACAAATTAAGAATAATTGTGGAGCATTTCAACATCCTAATTTAAGGAATTCAATTTGAAGTGTAGTTACTGCTGTTATTGTTAAAATGTAATCAAGCACCCACGGTTTTCCATTAAAGGCCCTAAATAGAACTCCAATAGAGAATTTGGGGTGATTAGAATCTGATTGAGATGAACAACTGAGGCTTTTATGGAATGAATTTCAACAACTGCATAAAGCTAAGGTGAGGTGAATTAAGATGAGGGTAGGCTTCTTATGGAGTATAATAAGCTCTAGGCCAAATTATCTCTTGTTACTGTATATTTCATGGAATTCACCAAATCCATATTCTCCATTCAACCCACAGTTGTATCTATCATCTCTCCTCTACTTTCGGTATCAGCTTTTGGTTGTCAACGTTAAATCTGCTACTTTCCACTCTTCCACAAGTAGAAAAGTTGTGATGCTCTGGGATTCTGATCGGTGGTGGTAATTACGGAAATGTTTGTTACACATGCTAAGTAATACTGGTCATAGAAATGTGTGGATTTTTATGGGGGGGGGGGGGGGAGAGGAGTTGTCGAGGACTGATTATATGAACATTTATTGAATGTTGTTATTTTTGCCACTGTCAACCACAATCATTTCAAATAATGAACAATCTTTTAAATCAAGATATTGTGACCTCAAAACATAACTTGTGAAATGTAGGGTATTGCATCTCCTTCTGGGAACTCCTATTTTGGGAAAACACCTACCCTAATCTAAAAGTACAAACATAGACAAAGTATTGAATAATAATTGTAGATTTTTACTGAGCAGAACCTTATTCGATGCATTCTCCTAACACCACCTTAATTTTTACTCCTTCTGAAGGTAGCCAAAAAATAGACACAAGCCAGACCTTACAGTAATGACCGATAAATACACCGGGGAAAGCTGTTTGGCTCACTGACTCATGGAACAGAATTTTGATTTTTTCCCTCTCATGTACCTCCTATTTTAAAAGTTTTTTCTAATACTAAGCTTGTGCTCCATTCTAATGACCTTCTTGTTGCTGATTGAAAAAATGTCAGATTCTAAAGAAGCATCTTAATCCCTGCTATAGTTCGATATAATGAAATACAGATCATTAGTCCACAGTATAAAAGGCAACATCACTTTTCCCAGCCCCTTTTGGTGTGCAGTATTCTCCTTGGAACCTTGAGAACCGTCAAAAATGAACTCATTGACTTCCAAGTGCTAATAGTGTTTATTTTGCAAATCCGGTTGTAGCTTTTAGATTTCTGTAAGCAAAGTAGATGGATCCTAGGTCCCTTGTTTTGTTTTAATGAAGACCGGATGGCAGTTTAAGATGCATGAAATTTAGATCTTTAATGAGATTTTGAAAATGAAATCAGAAATTAACTGCAGACCTACAGTATCCACCATCTATGCCATTTCATTAACGATTACCATTCACCAATTTATGTTATTTATGGCTAGGATGCTGTAATTAAAGTGAAAAATTACTCACTTATGAAACAGAAATTAAACCAATTTCTTTAGTGGGGTTAAAATACTATTTATCCTATAGAACTGAGAACATTTCATTATGCTATTTCAATACACTGATCATTAATTCTAAATAGTTGATATTTTTACCCAGTAACTTTAGATTAAAAATGGGGGAGATCTTTGATACGCAGAGTTATTGGTTATCTGCTGCTGGGCCACACTTTATTTTGCTCCAATGTGTTCTGGTGCAGTTTTCTTCTGAAAATCTCGCTCCTAGCATTTTGATAATTTAACCATATAACATAAGGCAACCATATAACAATTACAGCACGGAAACAGGCCTTCTCGGCCCTTCCAGTCCATGCCAACCATTTATTTTCCCCTAGTCCCATCTACCTGCACTCAGACCATACCCCTCCATTCCCTTTCCGTCCATATACCTATCCACTTTACTTTTAAATGCTAAAATCGATCCTGCCTCCGCCACTTCTGCAGGAAGATCATTCCACACAGCCACCACTCTCTGATTAAAGAACTTCCCCCTCATGTTACCCCTAAACTTCTGTCCCTTAATTCTCATGTCATGCCCTCTTGTTTGAATCTTTCCTACCCACAATGAGAAAAGCTTATCCACGTCCACTCAGATTCTAAAGAAGCATCTTAATCACTGCTATAGTTTGATATAATGAAATACAGACAATCCCTTTCATCAGAAATAATAGACTATCCCTTTCATCAGAATTTGGTAATTCATCGAGGACAACAACAGCCTACTGTGTACACAATTACTTTGACAGCCAGTGAGGTCACATCCTTACCATCATGAACTGCCAATGCCGTTTTTAAAAATTGTGGTGGGGGGTGGGGGGGTGGGGGGGGGGGGGGGGGGGTGGAGAGAGGAGTATATTTCAAATGCTAGAAATCTCTGCATCTTTCTTCTGGTAGCCAATTTCCCAGTCATGTGTGCTTGTGCTAGGTTTAAACTAAATAAATTATTTTTTAATGAAAAATTACTACTTTAGAGTTTTTTTGAAGTGAATGAATTGTTCACATTTAAACTGTAATGATTCATCCAAAGTTAAGCCACCTATTGTGATATTTCTATCTCATCAGGTGCTGTGGTGGTGTTGTCCAGCTCATTGTCAACTCGAATTTAATTCTGCACTATCTGACTTGGTACCATGAGAAGGTTTGCCTATTGTAAGGTGGTTTTGGCCACCTCTTTGGTGTGGGTGCTACTGGATATGTTCCTACTCCTTTACTTCAGTGAATGTAACAAGTGTGAACAGAAAAAGGAACACGGTCTACCTGCTCGTGAAGGTAAGAAAGACCCCATTCAAATTGTGAAGTTTTTTTTAAGGTGGCATCCTAGGGCATGTTAAGTCAGAAGAAAATTACGTCAGAAGAAATTAAGTCAGAAGAAAGTTGCATATGGTTAATAAATGTGGTGTATGAACTATAACAGAGTACAATAATTGATCCAAGATGTTTTCTTTTATTACACTTTGACTAATCTGCAGAAGATCTCCAAGTATAATTGATAAATTTGAAAGTCAACATTAAGGCACAGAAAATAATTAGAAAAACTGGTGTGGTGGCCATTATTAGACACAAAATGCTAGAGTTGCTAGCAGGTCAGGGAGCATCACTGGAGAAAAGGAATGGGTAACATTTCGGATCGAGATCCTTATTCAGACTGACAGTCGGGAGAGGGAAACTAGAGGTATGAAAAGGTTTAGAACAAATCGGAGACGACACCAATGACCAAAGAGAGATGGAGCCTACAATGGTCCATTGTTGACTGTGGAAGAGGTGATAACGTAGGGATATGATGCGAACAGTGGAACTAGCAGAACGACTAGACCAGTGGAGGGATGGAGAGAGGGCATGCAGCAGTTACTTGAAGTGAGAGAAATCAGTATTCATACAGCTGGTTTGTAAGCCACCTAAGCAAAATATGAGGAGCTGTTTCTCCAATTTGCACGTGGCCTCTGACAGTGGAGGAGGCCCAGGACAGGAATGAAATAATGGGAAGGGGAGTTAAGGTTTCAAAGGTCTTTTATTGTCACGTACCATAAGTTAGTGATTTACGAATTACCCTACAGCCATATGGAAAAACAAGCAACAAGACACACAAATACATAAAATTCAACATAAACATCCACCACATCGGATTCCGCACTTCCTCACTGTGATGGAAGGCTAAAAAGTCCAATCCTCTTTAAAATGCCTGGCAACTGGGAGATTGCGTAGGCAAAGGCGGACTGAGCATTGGTGTTCAGTGAAATGATCGCCCTTTCTGTGTTTGCAACAGTATGCAGATTGTTCAAGTGACGTCCCTTTTATCTAATCACTCGGGTATTTAGATTGGATGATGCTAGTTAAAATGTGTTAATAAGCAACATTTCAACAGTGTTAGTATCTTCTGGTGTAAGGAGACTTTCATTAAGATGATGAGCATCACCCATTGGTGAGACAGTCTTTTCCTGACAAACCCTTTCATCACACGAGTGAATTTTTTTGTCGTACCTTTAAAAAACAACATGATACAAAAGTGAATGGTTTTGCAGATAGTAAAGATAGTCGTGAAAAATTGCACCAAGATCTGGATCGATTGGCCAGGTGGGCGGAGGAAATGGAAATACAAAGAAGTGTGAGGTGTTGTATTTTGGGATGTCGAACAAGGGCAGGACCAGATTCAAGGTGAAGGGGAAAAGATCTAATAGGAATTCACACAAAGGGTGGTGGGTGTATGGAACAAGCTGCCAGTGGAGGTAGTGGAAGCTGGGGGTATCCCATTGATTAAGAAACAGTAGGACAGGTTTGGAGGAATATGGGCCAAGAGCAGGCAAGTGGGGCTAGTGTAGTTGGGACATTGTTGGCTGATGTGGGCAAGTTGGGCCGAAGGGCCTGTTTCCACACTGTATCACTCTATGACATTTCCATACTTCATAGAACAGTACATCACAGGAACAGGTGTTTTGGCTTACAATGTTTGTACTAAACGTGATGCGATGTTAAATAATTTCCTCTGCCTGCACTCGATTCATATCAATAGACAAGACAGTAGGTGCAGGAGTACGCCATTCGGCCCTTCAAGCCAGCACCGCCATTCAATGTGATCATGGCTGATCATCCCCAATCAATATCCCGTTCCTGCCTTCCCCCCCATATCCCTTGACTCTGCTATCTTTAATTGCCCTATCTGAGGCAGAGAATTCCAGACTCGCAACTCTCTCTGAGAAGAAGTGTTTCCTCGTCTCTGTTCTAAATGGCTTATCCCTTTATTCTTAAACTCTGGCTTTTGGTTCTGGATTCCCCAAACATCGAAACACGTTTCCTGCCTCTTGCGTGTCCAAACCCTTAACAATCTTATATATTTCAATAAGGTCCCCTCTCTTCCTTCATTCCTTCAGAATGTACAAGCCCAGCCACTCCATTCTCTCAGCATATGACAGTTCCGACATCCCGGGAATTAACCTTGTGAACCTACGCTGCACTCTCTCAATAGCAAGAATGTCCTTCCTCAAATTAGGGGACCAAAATTGCACACAATATTCCAGGTGTGGTCTCACTAGGGCCCTGTACAACTGCAGAGGGACCTCTTTGCTCCTAGACTTGACTCCTCTTGTTATAAAGACCAACATGCCATTTGCTTTCTTCACTGCCTGCTGTACCTGCATGCTTACTTTCACGGACTGATGAACAAGGACCCCCAGATCCCTTTGGACTTTTCCTTTTCTCAACTTGGCGCCATTTAGATAGTAATCTGCCATCCTGTTCTTGATACCAAAGTGGATAACCTCACATTTATTCACATTAAAACTTAATCTGCCCACTTCCCCAACCTGTCCAAGTCACCCTGCATTCTCCTTCATCCCCCTCACAGTTCACACTGCCCCCCAGCTTTGTATCATCTGCAAATTTGCTAATGTTACTTAATGCTAATGAATCCCTTCATCCAAATCATTGATGTATATTGCAAATAGCTGCGGTTCCAGCACCGAGTCTTGCGGTACCCCACTAGTCACTGCCTGCCATTCTGAAAGGGACCCGTTAATCCCTACTCTTTGTTTCCTGTCTGCCAACCAATTTTCTATCCATGTCAGCACTCTACCCCCAATACCATGTGCCCTAATTTTGCCCACTAATGTGGGACCTTATCAAATGCTTTCTGGCACTGTCTCTCCCTTGTCCATTTTCCTAGTTACATCCTCAAAAAATTCCAGAAGATTAGTCAAATATGATTTCCCCTTCGTAAATCCATGCTGACTCTGACCGATCCTGTTACTGCTATCCCAATGTGCGGCTATTTCATCTTTTATAATTGACTCCAGCATCTTCGCCACCACCGATGTCAGGCTAACTGGTCTATAATTCCCTGTTTTCTCTCTCCCGCCTTTCTTAAAAAGTGGGATATCATTAGCTACCCTCCAATCCACAGGACCTGATCCTGAGTCTATAGAACATTGGAAAATTATCACCAATGCATCCATGATTTCTAGAGCCACTTCTTTAAGTACCCTGGGATGCTGACCATCAGGCCCTGTGGATTTATCAGCCTTCAATCCCATCAGTTTACCCAACACCATTATCTGCCTAATGTGGATTTCCTTCAGTTCCTCTGTCACCCCAGATCCTCTGGCCACTACTATATCAGGAAGATTGTTTGTGTCCTTCTTAGTGAAGACGGATCTAAAGTACCTGTTCAACTCATCTGCCATTTCCTTGTTCCCCATAATAAATTCACCTTTTTCAGTGTTCAAGGGTCTAACTTTGGTCTTAACTATTTTTTT
The DNA here is from genome assembly GCA_963514005.1 of Raja brachyura. The sequence goes on from OY740782.1 coordinate 52,095,735, forward strand.
CCTCTTCACATACATAAAGAAGCTTTTATATTCTTGGCTAGCTTACCTTCGTACCTCATCTTTTCTCCCTGTATTGTCTTTTTAGTTATCTTCTGTTCTTTAAACATTACCCAATCCTCTTGCTTCCCTCTCATCTTTGCTACGTTGTACTTCACGTTTATTTTTATACTGTCCCTGATGTCCCTTGTCAGCCGCGGTTGCCCCTTGCTCCCAATGGAATCTTCCTCCTAGGAATGAACTGATCCTGCACCTTCTGTATTATTCCTAGAAATACCTGCCATTGTTGTTCCACTGTCATCCCTGCTAGGGTACCTTTCCAGTCAACTTTGGCCGAGCTCCTCCCTTATGGCCCCATAGTCCCCTTTATTTAACTGTAACACTGACACCTCCGATCTACCCTTCTCCCTCTCCAATTGTAGATTAAACCTAGCCATATTATGGTCACTACCTCCTAATGGCTCATTAACTGCAAGTTCCTTTATCAAATCTGGTTCATTACATAACACTAAATCCAGAATCGGACTGGAAGCATCGTCTCCCCCGACAGTTCCCAAGAGGGCGTACCTGTTTTCATTAGGCACAACCACCTGGGTCTCTTGCACTCCATGGTTACCACCCTTTCTCTCGGTCACACACCTTTACGTAGCCTCGGCATGACAACCTCACTGTAGGTCCTGTCCAGGAAACTCTCGTTTTCCAGGATGACCCTGAGGTCATCCAGCTGCTTCTCCAGTGCCTCAACACGGTCCTTCAGGAGCTGAAGCTGGACGCACTTGCCACAGTCGTAGCAGCCAGAGGCTCTCTCCCCTCCCCCCCCCCCCCCCCCCCCCCCCGGACTTGCAGTCATTTGCTCTGCCCCTCTGCCCCTCTGTTCAATGGTTTCAAAACAATGATTTGCGAGTAAATAATGAAATATTATGATTATCCAAGATGGAGTACTGTAGTATCAATAAATTGGGAAATCTTGCAGAGTCCCAGTTATTTTGACACAAGCAGATGTCCTTAGTCACTCCACCGCCTCCCCTGTTTATAATTTATGTATGTTTTTTATTCCTACATTTAGTTTTGTCTTGGTTATACTGGGAATCTCTTGCAGGAAGTCTTATTATAATCTGATTCCTAAGAAACCTCAATTTATAAAAAAATCATATTGTAATAAGGGGGGGATAATAAGGGGCTAGTGAACTTCAGACTTGCAGCAACAAAGTTACTTTTCTGACATTGTTGCATTGTTTAATAGAGTATCATTACACAATGTCAATAGAAATGATTGCTTGTCAATTTCAAAGGCCCACATGTTAAACTACAGGACTGTTTGGAGTCTGCAGACTGGGCAATGTTCAAGTACTCGGCAACGGACTTGAATGAACATGCCACAGCCGTTACAGACTTAATTAAGAAATGTGTGGAGGACTGCATCCCCACAAAAACCTTCCGAGTGTTTCCCAGTCAGAAACCTTGGATGAACTTTGAGATCCGCAATGTTCTGAAGACCAGACACGAGCATTCATGTCTGATGATACAGTGGTCTACAAAAATTCCAGATACGACTTTGGTAATGGCCATCAAAAAGGCCAAAAGGGACTTCTGCTCTAAACTGGAGGATGAGGCGGATGTTTGGCAGCTGTGGCAGGGCCTGAATGCAATAAACTCCTACAAGGCGAAACCAGGAGGCAGCTCGAATATTGGCAAAACATCACACCCTGATGAGCTCAATGTGTTTCCCACACCCTTTGATAGGGAGAACACCGATGTGTCTTCCCGAGCCCCCATTTGCTGTGATGGTATTTCAGTCACAGTCACAGAGGACGACGTCAGGAAATCCTTCAGAGGGGTGAATCCTCGAAAAGCGCCTGGACCTGATGGGATACCTGATCGTGCTCTAAAAACGTGCGGACCAACTGGCTGGAGTTTTTACGAACATTTTCAACCTCTCACTTCTGAGGTCTGAGGTTCCTATCTGCTTCAAAAGGGCATCATTTATACCAGTGCCCAAGAAGAGTAAGGTGACGTGCCTCAATGACTATTGCAGTGGCACTAACGCCTGTGGTGATGAAGTGCTTTGAGAGGGTGATAATGGCGCAAATCAACTCTTACCTCGACAAAAACCTGGACCCACTGCAGGTCGCTTACCGCTGCAACAGATCAACGGTGGATGCGATCTCGCTGGCTCTCCACTCCGCTCTGGACCATTTGGACAACAAAAACTCATATATCAGGCTGTTATTCATTGATTACATCGGCATTTAATACAATCATCCCCTCCAAGCTGGTTACCAAACTCGCAGAGCTGGGTTTCTGCGCATCCCTCTGCAATTGGATCCTCGACTTCCTCATTCACAGACCACAGTCTGTTTGTATTGGTGGAAATGTGTCAGACTCGATAACAATCAGCACGGAAGCCCCTCAAGGCTGAGTGCTCAGCCCCCTGCTGTACTCACTCTATACTCATGACTGCGTAGCCGGTCATAGTGCAAACTCCATCATCAGATTCGCTGACGACACCACTGTTGTGGGACGTATCACTGATGGGGATGAGTCAGAGTATAGAAGAGAGATCGAGCGATTGTCCATATGGTGCCAGCACAATAACCTGGCCCTCAACACCAGTAAAACCAAGGAACTGATTGTGGACTTTGTAAGGAGTAGGATGGGGGCCTACAGTCCCGTTTATATCAACGGGTCAATGGTGGAAAGGGTCAAGAGTTTCAAATTCCTGGGCGTGCATATCTCTGAAGATCTTTCCTGGTCCGAGAACACTGGGGCAATTATTAAGAAAGCACATCAGTGCCTCTACTTCCTGAGAAGATTACGGAGAGTCGGTTTGTCAAGGAGGACTCTAACTTCTGCAGGTGCACAGTGGAGGGCATGCTGACCGGTTGCATCGTGGCTTGGTTTGGCAACTTGAGCGCCCTGGAGAGGTAAATACTACAAAAAGTAATAAACACTGCCCAGTCCATCATCAGCTCTGACCTCCCTTCCATCGAGGGGATCTATCGCAGTCGCTGCCTCAAAAAGGCTGGCAGTATCATCAAGGACCCACACCATCCTACCTCCTACCTTCAGGTAGAAGTTACAGGAGCCTGAAGACTGCAACGACCATGTTCAGGAATAGCTACTTCCCCACAGCCATCAGGCTATTAAACTTGGCTCGGACAAATCTCTGAACATTAATAACCCATTATCTGTTGTTTGCACTTTATCAGTTTATTTATTCATGTGTGTGTATATATTTATATTATGGTATATGGACATACTGATCTGTTTTGTAGTCAATGCCTACTATGTTCTGTTGTGCTGAAGCAAAGCAAGAATTTCATTGTCCTTTCAGGGACACATGACAATAAACTCTCTTGAATCTTGATAGTCAGGTTTTGATTGTGGAAGATCATATCTTAATAATCAGATTTTTTTAATGAAATAACTAAAATGGTTGACGAGGCCAAATCTTGTCTAAATGGGCTTCACCAGGGTATTTGATAAGGTTCTGCATGGCACGCTGCTCTGAGATCCAGGGAGCTTACTCGAGAATTGGCTTCAGGGAAGGAAGCAGAGGGTGATGGTGGAAGGTTGTTTCTCGGACTGGAGGCCTGACTAGTGGTGTGTGTCAGAGATCTGTGCCAGACTCATTGCTGCAGTTGGTTTATATCAGCAATTTGAATGTACAAGGCATGATTAGTAAGTTGGCAGATGAACTAAAGTGGGTGGTATAGTAGATAGTGAAGATGGTTATCAAATATTACAGAGGATCTTGATCAGCCGGGCAATTCACCTGAAGAATGGTTAATAAAGTTTAATGCAGATAAGTGCAAAGTTGCACTGTGAGAATTCAAACATGGGCATACCGTCACAGTGAATGGTAGGGCTCCGGGGAGTGTCGCAGAGCAGAATGACCTAGGAGTGCAGGTACATTGTTCCCTGACAGTGGTGTCACGGGTCGATAGGATGGTTAAGAAAGCTTTTGATATATTCTCCTTCACCAGTCTGGGTGTTGTTTTGAAGTTGGGATATTGTGTTACAGTTGTACAAGATGTTGGTGAGGCATTTGGAGTATTGTGTTCAGTTTTGGTCAACCTGCAAAAGGATGGCTGCGGGAGTAAGCGGGTATGAGTGCAGAGATTTGAGGATGGTGCCGCAACTTGAGCTGTGCTATAGGGAGAGGTTGAGCAGGCAAGGACTTTATTCTTTGGAGTGCAGGAGGCTGATGGGTTATCTTATAGAAGTGTATAAGATAATGAGGTGAATAGATAGGATGAATGCAGTCTTTTACCCATACTATAGGTATGTTACAAAACTTACCTTGAGCAGCGCTGCAATTCTGCCGCTCCCCGTGTGCGCGACTTTGGCGCCTTTCAGAGGGGGGCGGCCTTAAAGTGCCGTTTTTCCACAGGCAGGGAAAATCGATGAATGTCGGGCGATTTCGTTGCGGAAGAAAAATCGCTCCGACATTTCATGAATGAAGGTATTTTTAAATTACTCTAAATTATTTATTAACTAGAGTAATTTAAAAATCACCTTCAAAAGCCGTGAGCACCGACAACCGGAGGGATTTTGCCGGAGGGGAGAAAAAAAGGTAAATAGTTTATTTTTATATTAAAAGTTGGTTTTTCGGGAGGCTTTAATAACATTTTCATGTTGCGAAATGGGGTCCAAAAAAATGTATGAACAAACAGTATTTTTCCTCCCGACTTCACTGCTAACCGCAACGTTCCAATCCACCGCATTCCACTAAAACCCACTTGCAAGTTGATTTAAATGGCCATTAATTTACAGGCATATAACACTAAATTCCTTCCATTTGGGGCCCAGAAATTCATGAAAATTAGATTTAAAAATTATGTTATATTGTGGATTATTGTGTGAATGTTATTTGGACACTTAGGCAGTTTATAGTTTCTTAAGAAATGGATAGATGTTTAGATCTACTCATTGAATTTTGTAATTAGCTACAATTAGATAACTAACTAATTATATGCTTTAATTTCAGGTCATCCAAGTAAGATTGTTTCATATTTGTTTCAGAATGCTTCAATCTATAATAACTGAAAATTTCATTGAGTTCTCTTAATTTTTAAGAAAGTTATGGGCTTTTAACAGTTCCAGAGCACAGCTTTTTAGTTAAGTCAATTGAAAGGCAATGGGGAACAAGATGCTAATTTCTGAGTATGAAAATAGCCAACAAGGAAATGGGCCCTTTGGCTCACCAAATCCATGCTGACCATCAACCACCTGGTCACACTTATTCTATGTTGTCCGACTTTCTTGTTCACTCCCTACGCATCAGGTGCAATTGAAAAGAGATCAGTTAACCTACAAACCCATCCATCTCGGAGAACCAGAGGTCTGCATCTATCCTGGGTCTCTGGTGCTATACTGTAGCAGTTCAACCAGCCTTTGTCTTTACTTTCTTTACTTACGAAGAAAGTTGGGGTGGAAGTTTGCAACCTTCACGTGGTCAGCCCTGTTTCAACGAATGCATTCAACCTGGTGTGCACAATCAAACAAGATAAAATAGGACGTTGTCCTACAACGTTAGGCTGTGCATGCCATACACAAGAAGAAGAAGAAAGTTGTCTTTACTCGAGTGGAGGTGTTCGGCGAAACGATTGCCAAACCTACACTTGGTCTCACCGATGTAAATCAGCTGACATCTAGAACAGCGGATGCAGTAGATGAGGTTGGAGGAGATGCAGGTGAACCTCTGTCACACCTGGAACGACTGCTTGGGTCCTTGAATGGAGTCGAGGGGGGAGGTAAAGCGACAAGTGTAGCATCTCTTGCGGATGCAAGGTAAAGTGCCCGGGGAGGAGGTGTTGCGGGAGAGAAGGGAAGAATTGACCAGGGAGTTACAGAGGGAGTGGCCTTTGCGGAAAGCAGAAGGGGGGAGATGCGAAGATGTGGTGAGTGGTGGGGTCACGTTGGAGGTGGCGAAACTGACGGAGGACTATTTGTTGTATGTGACGGCTAGTGGGGTGGAAGCAGGGTGGGAAGAAGAGTAGTCTAGATAGCCGTGGGAGTCAGTGGATTTATAGTGGATGTCGATCAGAAGTCTTTCACCTGCGATGGAGATAATGAGGTCAAGAGATGGTAGGGAAGTGTCAGAAATGGTCCAGGTGTATTTGAGCGCCGGTTGGAAGTTAGTGGTGAAGCGGATGAAGTCAGTCAGTTGTGTGTGGGTGCAAGAGGTAGCACCAAAGCAATCGTCGATGTAGCGGAGGTAGAGGTCGGGGATGGGGCCCTGGTACGCCTCGAACAAGGATTGTTTGACATACCCGACAAAGAGGCAGGCATAGCTGGGGCCCATGCGCGTACCCATAGCTACGCCTTGTATTTGGAGGAAATGGGAGGAGTCATACGAGAAATTATTGAGGGCAGGGACCCTCAATTCCTGTGGAGTTTCGTGCCTTGAGAGAATATATTCTGCGTAATTTATTTAAGGGTGTTCAGTCTCTGCCTGTTGTAATACCTTTCATTATATTTTCCCAAGCAAATATAGAAAACTCTCTCCTCATGTCTTTATAGTTACCATAGTTTTATTTTAAGACCCCTCATTTCAGATTGAACTACATGTCCAAGCTTAATGTAATATTCATTATAATTACTCTTTCCCAAAAGTTCTTTTACAGTAAAATTAATAATTAACCCTTTCACATTGCCGAAGCAAGAAATGAAAATTAGCTTTCTCTGATTGGTTCCTTGTTGTTCCAGAAATGATCCTTCACTTGAATTCATCCTTCACATTATTAGTACTAATGTGTAGTTTGAAGTCCCCTGCGTTCACTGTATTGCATGTTTTTATAACTTTTTGATAAATGCAATGCTGAATATTATCCCTAGAATCTAATGGCTATAAATAACTTCATAATTTTCCTGTAATACTTCTTAGCTGGACCGAAACTGACTAAATTGTGATCTGGCACGCCGATGCAACATCCCTTATTAATAGTGTGACCTCTTAACTTTTTTGGCTGTCTTTTCCAAATGTCAATTCCTTGAATATTTGTCTCAAATATTTTATCACGTTACAGGCATGCTTCCATTAAAGGCAATTAGATCATGCCCACTTAGTGTCATTTAAATTGTCTTATCTTTCAATTTCATCAGAAGAGGATGCTGCCAAATGTGACAATGTGAATTTGGATGGGATCAAACAAAATAGAACTGACATGGGACTGCAAGTTCTTGGTCTGCCAAGGATACTGAGAGAAGTCAGTGTGGAGATAATAAGCAGGAAAGAACTGCAGATGCTGGTTTATACCGAAGATAGATACAAAATGCGCAAGTAACTCAGTGGGTTCCAATCTGAAGAAGAGTTCATACCTGTAGATTGCTGTTGCATGTTAATCAACCACACACCAGCCAGCATCTCTAACTCCACCCCACTGTAATACTAATACTAATACTATTGCTCTGCATCAACTGTGGGGGCAGCCAGGAGTTGATATCTAACCATCCTTCATGTTGTAAAGTTTTAGTGCTGATTAAGGATGTGGTTGAATCATATACTGAGTCTGGAAGTCATCTACATAACAACCTGGGCAAGTTGCCTGTGATTTACAAGATTATTATTGACCCCGAAGTGACACCCGTCATCCGACCTCCACACCGATTGTCATTTGCCATGACTGACAGGGTTCACTGCGCTGAAGGACATGACCTCCACAGGCATAATTGAAGCAGTCAGTGACCCCACCGACTGGGTCTCAACCATGATTGCCACAGTCAAGAAGGGAAAAAATGAAATCCGTTTGTGCATCAACTCGAAAGAACTGAATACTGCCATTAAGCGCCCACACCATTCTATGAAGACTGTTGAGGATGTTGCAGCAAAGGTTGGAACGGCCACCTTATTTTCTGTCCTCGATGCAAAGAACTCTTTCTGGCAGATACCGCTGGACAAGGAGTCATCAAACCTCACCACATTTGCCACCCCATTCGGCAGTTTCTGAGAATGCCATTTGGAATCAAGTCTGCCAGTGAAGTCTTCCAAAGCACTATGGAGCTATTGTTCGAGGACCTACCTTGTGCCATCATTGTCGACGATATCCTCGTGTATGGCAAAGATGCAACAGAGCACGACCACAATCTCGGGCTCATCTTGGATCACGCACGCAAGATCAACCTCAAGCTTAATCCTGACAAGTGCAAGTTCCGTGTTCCAGAGGTTTCCTACGTCGACCACATCTTCACTCCTAAGGGTCTCAAACCTGATCCGAAGAAGGCTTCTGCCATCACACAAATGCCTGCCCCCACAGACGTGAAAGGCCTGCAGTGTTTTCTGGGCATGGTAAACTATCTCTGCAAGTTCATACGGAACCTCAGCGAACTAAGCTCCACAGTGCGGGAGCTGACAAAAAAGGACACAGCATGGTCATGGTTCTAGCAACATCAGATTGCTTTCGATATCTTAAAGTCCAAACAGACCAGTACACCGACTCTAATGATTTTCGACCTGAACTGTCCGGTGACAATCACCTGTGACGCTTCGAAATTCGGGCTCGGCGCAGTCTGCTTGCAACCATCTGCCGAGGGCACTCTACTACCTGTCTCATATGCCTCTCGCACCATGACCGACACGGAGCAGCATTACGCGCAAATCGAAAAGGAACTGTTGGCCGTCGTTTTTGCTTGCTCCAAATTCCATGACTTCATCTTTGGCAACACCTTCACGGTCGAGACGGACCACCAACCACTGGTGACAATCCTGAACAAGCCCATCCACGTCGCGCCAGCTCGTTTGCAGCGTATGATGATGCAGCTGCAGCAGTACAATTTCTCTATTACCTACACTAAGGGTAAGGACATGCACGTCGCTGACACTCTCTCCCGTGCACCTCGGGCATCTTGCGAACAACATCCCTATGAACAGGAAAATTTCACGGTTCTCGGTGTCAACTTAATATAAATATGTGCATGTTAACCAATTTTCCAGCAAGCAACTGCGCACCTTGGCCACACACACAGCCGCAGACGATACGCTTCAAATCCTCTCAAAACAGGCTGGCCAGACAGACAATCCAACACGCCCACAGAGCTGCAGCCTTTCTTCCTGGTTCATGATGAACTGGTAGTTCAGGATGGGGTTGTCATCAAAGGTCACAAGGTGGTGATACCCTCATCGCTACAAGACGTATACTTCAAAGAGGCACACAGCGGTCACCCAGGAGCCGCACTGGCACGTGCCCGTAGCCTGTTCTACTGACCGGGAATGGCCAGCTACATCCGGGACCGCGTAGCCTGCTGCCCCGCTTGCAACAGCCTTGCGCCTCATCAGCAGCGGCAGCCCCTTCTGCAACAACCTCCACCAGCTCTGCCCTGGACATCGCTGGCGGCGGACATTTACGAATGGTGCGGGAAGCACTACCTCGTTCTAGTCGACTCCTTTTCTAACTGGTTTGAACTAGACCAACTGACCTCCCTCACATCGGAGATGGTCATCCAGAAGCTGAAAAGACACTTCTCTACCCTTGGCGCTCCCATCAGCCTGAGAACCGACAACGGTCGGCGGTTCACCAGCCACATGTTCAAGCTTTTCGCAGACCGATGGAACTTCCAGCACGTCACGAGCAGTCCCGAGTATACACAGAGTAATGGTCTCGCTGAATGCGCTGTCAGAAGCGCCAAACACTTGCTGGAGCGAGCACAGATTTCAAAGTCAGACATTTATCTCGATCTCCTGAATCTCAGAAATGTTGCCAGGGATGGAACCCTGGGATCGCCGGCACAGCGACTGATGTCGAGATTGACGAGGCCTCCGGTACCCATCGCACAACAGCAACTGGTTCCACAGGTGCAGAAGCCTGCCACTATCCAGAAACGTCTACAAGAGAAGCACGATATTCAGAAACGGTCATACGACAGTTCCAGCAGACCACTCAGGCCTTTACTTCCGGGTCAGGTCGTCCATCTACGAACTTCAACTGGATATTCCCGTCTGGGCACTGTTATCAACCCGACTGACGAGCCACGGTCGTACCTGGTAGACTGTGAGGGAGCGGTGTACTGGAGAAGTCGACAACACCTGCTTGCTGTGAGGGAGCCTCTACCACCGCCTGCTGGTCCCTATGCTCCACCGCTCCAGTTCCAGCCGCCTTTTGCAAGGTCTCCCACCCATCCCCGCATGCCTTGCACCCCTCCACATCCCGCGGTCTCCACTAACCACGGGGCCTCTCCCACCGCATGTTTCCCCTTTCGGTCACCACAGGCCTCCATCACGTCATTCTCGTTTCCAGCTCTCAGTCTCATCTTTCAAGTGAGGGAGGGGAGGGTTTGGTCCGCACGCGCTCGGGCCGTGTTAGTAGACCACCAGACAGATATGGCGAGTATGTTTAACCCCATGGCATGAGTGCCCTTTCACACTTAACCTTTGGGGGGGAAGGATGTAGATTGATGTTGCATGTTAACCAATCACACACCAGCCAGCATCTCTAACTCCACTGTAATACTGATACTAATGCCATTGCTCTGCACCAACTCTGCAGCCAGGAGGTGTTGATAACTAACCATCCTTCATGCTTTTAAGTTTTAGTGCTGATTAAAGATGTGTTTGAATCATATACTGAGTCTGGAAGTCATCTACAATACCCAAAACCTATTCTTTTTCTCCAGAGATGCTGCCTGATCTGCTGCTTTACTCCAGTATTTTGTGTCTATTATGGACATAATAAAGGCTCTTCCGATCATCCATGGATAAGGGGATGTGCATTTGAGTTGCATATTGGCAGTACCCTCCACTCGTTTAGAGTCATAAAGTGATACAACTTGGAAACAAGCCCTTCGGCCCAACTTGCCTGCACTGGCCAACATGTCCCAGCTACACTAGTCCCACCTGCCTGTGTTTTGTCCATATACCTCCAAACCTGTCCAATCCATGTACCTGTCTAACTGTTTCTTCTTCTTCTTATCAAGTCCACACACAAGATTAGAAGTTGTACAGCCAGAGCTGAACACACTTCGTGGCATCTGCAGACAATGGTGTCTGTCTTGTCGCTTCTTGTGCGTGGTGGTAGAAAGATTGGTGGAAACAGGGCTGCGACGTGAACGCTCTTTCCTTGACCCCAACTGTTCCTTAAACGTTGGGATAGTCCCAGCCTCAACTACCTCCTCTGGCAGCTTGTTCCATACACCCACCACCCTTTGTGTGAAAATGTTACCCCTCAGATTCCTATTTAAAAAAAAAAAAAAAAAAAAATCCCTTCACACCTATGTCCTCGGATTCTAGAGTATTCTGTGTACCTACCCGATCTATGTCTCTCCTGATTTTATACACCTCTATAATCATATTCATGCACTTCATGGAATTGAGTTCCAGCCTAATGTTGCCTGTAGCTCAGACCCTCTAGTCCTGGCAACATCTTCTCTGTACTCTTTCCAGCTTGACAACATCTTTCCTATAACATGGTGCTCAGAACTCAACACACAAACTAAAGCCCCTGTCCCACTTGCGTGTCCTTGGCGCGCTAATTACGCAACCTCGTGGTCGAGTTGAGGCACAACGGTCCCGCGCGACTTCATGCGCCCGCACAGCCGTCTGGAATGCGTGACGTCATTTGAAGATGGCCACAAAATACTGGAGTAACTCAGCGGGACCGGCGGCATCTCTGGAGAGAAGGAAGGGTGATGTTTCCTTCAGTCTGAAAAAAGGGTCTTGACCTGAAACGTCATCCATTCCTTCTCTCCAGAGATGCTGCCGGTCCCGCTGAGTTACTCCAGCTTTTTGTGTCTATCTTCAAATTTCTTGGCCCCGCTCTGGGAGTAGAAGTGGACCGGACCACAATGGCTGTGAACCCCAGGCCAAGTTCGGCGATAGTTTGCTGCTGTTGGAGGTGAGACGTTGCGTCGTGCCAGGGTCTTGGGCCTGTCCCACTTTGGCCGTCAGTTACACGACATGACGGTGTCGGGCGAAGATTTAGTTCGCTACAAAATCTCGGAGCGCTGCGCGATACTGCGCACAACTCCATATCCCTCCGTGATTCTCAGTGGGACCGGCCCCACAATGCCAGTGCGCCTCAACGCGATGACGAGGTCGCGTAATTTGCATGCCAAGGACACGCAAGTGGGACAGGGCCTTATGGGATAAACTTGTCAATTGCAAGTCATCCAGCCTATTATCTGGAAAGCCTGGAGATAATTGTAACAGTGAATTGGCTTTTGGAAAACTGTGGAGAAAATGTCAAATCAAACTTAGTAATTGAACCTTCTGACGATAAGGTGGCAGCTAATGAAGTTTGTGTGCCAATCCTATAGATATGGGCTATTGTATGCTGATCTTCATAAAGAATTCGAGTACAAGTGCAGAGATGTTTTGCAAGTGTGCAGGGTCAGGGTGAAACCACATCTTGAGAAACCACATCGCCATTCCAGTCGCCTGAAAAATCGTCTAAGTGGGACAGGCCCATAAGCCTTTTAAGACTGTGATAAGTGAGGCTTGTGCAATTCATTCACAGACAGCAGTTGAAGCCAAGTTATTAAATATTCAAGAAAGATTTTTGGTATTGGTTTATTGCCATGTGCCAAGATAAGTGAAAGGCTTTTGTTTATGTGCTATCCAATTAAAGCAAGGAATACAGTCAAGCCATGCACAAATACAACAGGTTGGGCAAGGAGCAAAATATCAGAGACCAAAATATAGTTTTCAGCATCATCACATTACAGTTCCAGTGGAAAAAGTCCAATGTCCACAATGGCATGGGTTGGTAGATTGGGACTGCACCCAAGCTTGTGGGAGAAGTGGGACTTAACAGCATTATAGGCCCTTGGGCAAAGCAGTGCACTGGATCCCCTACACTTCCAGTTTCTTTATGCCGAGTCAAGTATGCCTTCATGCACTTGCGATGTTCTTCTCCGTTTTCATGTTCTACAATAACATTCTACAATACATAGATTAGCATGGGGCTCCTATGCTCGTGGGGCCCCGGGCAACTACCAAGCGTGTCCATGCGTTAAGACCGCCCTGGGGAGAAGAAGTTCGGAAATCTGATGAGGGTGAAAAGCTGTTTGGTGATATGACCCCTTCAAGCTTTTGCTCTTCTGCTTGACAAGAACGGGGAGAAGGATTGGCTGTGGTGGGAAAGATCTTTGATTATGTTGGCTGCTTTCCTGAGGCAGCGTGAACTGTAGATGGAGTCAGATTTATCAGGATGGAATTGGGCAGATTGATTCAGTTCTAGTCTGTGGAAAAAAAACGGGGCTACATCCACAACTCAGCATTTTCCTTTTCTCTTGGGTAGAGCTGTTCCCAAACCAAGCTATGGTGCAACACAATAGAATGTTTTGTATGGTGTATCTGTAGAAGTTGAGTCATTGTCAACATGCCAAATTTCTTTAGTCTCCATAGGAAGTAAAGGCATTGGTGTGTTTTTCTTTTTACAAAATAACTTCAATGTGGTTGGGCCAGGTCAAATTGCTGGTAATATTTACACCTTAGAAATTGAAGCTCTCAACATTTACCACTTCACCACAATTGTGAAATTTCAAGGATGGTGGTAATACTGATATAAAATCGGCTTACAAAGAGAAAATTGTGGTGACGGACTATTGATTTTTGCATTGGAGGAAATGCATGGTGGTTTTTCAAAAGTTGGTATTAGGACTGCTGATATTTTGCTGCAGTATTTGTTGATGAAATGTATAATACAGAAGATGGTGGTGATTAAAAATAAACAGAAATGTAATCAACCTGGATATATACTATTTGAGAATAATGACAGGCTTCAGGAGAACATGGACAGAAACTGGTAAAAAGGATGGGTGGATGACAGATGAAATTAATACATTTCAATAGCAAGAATGAAGAGAGCCAGTATTACTCTCCTACATAATCGTAACTCCTATGTCAAAGGAATAATGTAGCAGCAACATAGACCTATCGATAGTGAATACGATAAGTTGATTTGAACAGGCTGATTTTATAAAAATGAAGTAGCAGCTGGAACACTATAATTGTATAATGATACACATTAAATCAGCTGCTTCAGAAAATAAGTTTTAACTTTTTTTAGGTTTAAGGCTTTTTGAGGTGACTGCACTGGTGGTTTCTTTGATTCTTAAGCTGAGCTTTAATGAAAACTTCCTGTATTTCAGATGTGATACAGAAACCACAAGAAGGTCCTGGGGAGATGGGGAAGCCTGTAATAATCTCAAAGGAAAATCAAGAAAAAATGAAGGAGATGTTTAAAATCAATCAGTTCAATTTGATGGCAAGTGATATGATAGCACTCAACAGGACTTTACCTGATGTCAGGTTAGATGGGTAAGTAAATCTTTCAAAACCTTTTCTTTACATTTTGGTGCCAACCCGATGTAAAATAAAACTTCTACCCATAAATACTCACAAATTATAAAAGTGTGAACTTGTTCCTATAGCCAAATATATAACAGTTTGATTAATTCTGCATCCTTCCATTTGAGCAGTGGCAAGGAGTTGCCCTCATCCAATAAGACAACAGTATATTTGATTCATTTACTGGATATACACATCACTTTGTTTTTCTTTCTTCATCATTCGGTTTTGTGTGCGTGTGTGTAAGCTTTCATTTTTCATCACTGAAGTTGGTTGGCTGAAGTTGTTCTCAAAGTGCATAGTGGTTTTAGCTACGAAGTAGCCTGCTATTTCATTTTTCGGTGAGTTAAGAGTCGACCAAATTGCTTTTTTTCACTTGGAAGTACAGATCAGACAGAGACAGCAAATTTCAATTAACTTGAGAAGATTAGTGAACCAATGGGATTTAGAACAGACCAGTAGTTTCCTCAGATATCACCATTCCTGACAAATGTAACTACATTAATTTAAATTTCCACCTTTTTCTCCAGATCATTTGTCAGGCATCATGTATATCATCCTAATTACAGTCATTGCTCCTTTGTATTCTTAAAAATCCAATGCTCTTCCATAACCGCCAACTCCTTCCCTTGTTCAAATCCTTAGTTCAAGGCACCGTTTTCGTCCTCTGGAATGGCCCATAGACCATGAGGTTTGTGGGACATTCCAGCCACTCTCCAAGTTAAATCCCTCTCCTTATTGCACACTAATCCTCATTGTTAATTTTCTTAAGGGCTTCCCATTCTTGTACCTTAAGCTTTGCAAATAACCTCCTTTTTCTTACTGATCATTACTTAACAGATTAAACACAATTTTCTCTCTTCCCCATTTCCTCTGATAGACTTTCTCAGTTACCTCTGTCCTCTTTATTCCCTCCTCCCTTCATTCTCTAGTTCAAGTACTTTCTCCCTCTGCCTCTTCCTGCCTCACCCACCTCCTTTTGCCTCATTTCATTTATCTTGCACTCTTTCATCTTGATTTGTCTGCCCTGACTTTCCCTGTACATTACTCGAGCAATTGCTACAGTATCTAATTTATTTCTATGCGCACACTTTTTAACTCAATAAATGTTCTTATTGCTAAGAATTTAAAGCTTGTTACTTTTAAGTTTCTAACTCTGAAGAAAATGTCAGACAGAAGAGTGTCACATAGTTTTTGTTTTTCATGTGCTTGAAATCAGATATTTAATTAGAATCCTGGGAAATTAAGGCGTTGGCTATCGGTAAATGACTTCATAAGCTGTGGTGCAAAATTGATCATGTGTGCCAAAACATTTGTGCAAAGTCCATATATGTTACACCAGCTTTTTCCTAAAATTACTTACCAGAAATTAGTCTCAGAAAAGAGGAAGACTTATTACCAGTTGCTTAAAATATGCAGTCAACCCATGATTCAGAAATGATATAACAGGATGCTGATGTATTTGGATATAATGAATGGGTTTGGGAAACGTCAAAGAAGACTTTAAGTTTCTGCAGGGCTCTTGGTAGATAGTGCAAACTGCAGCCATGGTTTGCCAGAGTGAACAATAAATTAACTGAATTTAAATTACCCAGTTGCTCTCGGGAGATTCAAATTTGTTTCTGAGTATAAGTGTAGGCCTCTGGATTACCAATCCATTAACTTGCCACAACATTACTGTTCCTCGAAAAAAAAAAAACAAGCGTATCCCTGTTCTTGCTCAGTTTCTGCCTGTGAAAGCTCTGGATTGTGCAAGTTGGCAATACTTATCCTAAGCTATGGAGAGTTGTTTAATAATGAGGAAATGCTGCTTGGTAGCACATTTTCTGACAACTTCCATAACTGTTTATGATTGGAAGTACAAATGCAAATCGTTGGATCTGTCCTGTTTCCATGGATGGGACACAGCTTGACAAATTTTCACATTGATGCTAGCATTTTAACTGACTAGGAAAGCCTTGACATAAGGTCCAGCAAAGTCTTCCAACACTGCAGCATGACTGCTGCTTGCTCAAATAGATTTTACCGTGCACGGTGCTATTGCCCTTTTCTTGATCTTGCATTCAGACTGGATGGACTGCTTTAATGGCATTGATTTTGGGAGGAGGATGATATGGATTATCCATGCAGCACCTTTAGCTGAAGATTACAAATGTTTCATCCTTGTCTTTGGCCATTGTTGATAATTGAATGTTCTTGGTGTTGCCTGCTCTACACATTAACAGTTTGATCAGAGGATATGCAAGGAATAGATACATATGGATAACATGCAGGCAGAATGGAATAGTGTAATTTGGCATCATGTTTGACACAGATATTATTGGCTGTACTGTAAGGCCTACTCCTGAGCTGTACTGTTTTATGTTTTGTATTGTACAATTGTATGAATGAATAAATTAATAAGTTTATTGGCCAAGTATGTACCCATACAAGGAATTTGCCTTGGTGTTCCGCATGCAAGTAACAACACGGCATATAGTAAACCATTTAGAATAAAACATAAAACGTTAAAACATTAAGACATTACAGTTTGAATATGTGAATTAAATAAAATACCACAGCAAAAGGAGGCTACAGATTTTTGGTTATTGAGTAGAGCTACTGCTCAAGGGAAAAAAGCTGTTTTTAGGTCTGGCTGTGGCGGCTTTGACTGTCCGGAGTCGCCTTCCAGAGGGAAGTGCTTCAAATAGTTTGTGGCCCAGGTGAGAGGAATCGGAGATCTTACCTACAGAAAAGCAACCCATACCGGTCCACTGACACCCTCCTCCGCCTAGCGGAGTTGGTCCTTACCCTCAATAACTTCTCTTTGACTCCTCCCATTTCCTCCAAACACAAGGCATAGCTATGGGCACACGCATGGGCCCTAGCTATGCTTGCTTCTTTGTCGGGCACGTCGAACAATCTTTGTTCTCGGCGTACCAGGGCCCCACCCCCTTCCTTTACCTCCGTTACATTGATGACTGTTTTGGTGTCACCTCCTGCACCCACACACAACTGACTGACTTCATCCATTTCACCACCAACTTCCTTCCGGCACTCAAATACACTTGGACCATTTCCGACATTTCCCTACCACTCCTTGACCTCACCATCTCTATTGCAGATGATACACTCCTGACGGACATCCACTACAAACCAACTGACTCCCACAGCTACCTGAACTACTCTTCCTCCCACCCTGCTTCCTGTAAGGACTCCATCCCCTATTCCCAATTCCTCCATCTACGCCGCATCTGCTCCTAGGATGAGGTGTTCCACACCAGGTCATCACAAATGTCCTCGTTCTTCAGAGAACGGGGATTCCCCTCCCCCACTATAGGTGAGGCTCGCACCAGGGTCTCCTCCATACCCCGCAACACTGCCCTCTCTCCGCATTGCCCCACTCGCAACAAGGGCAGAGCCCCCCTGGTCCTCACATTTCACCCCACCAGCCGGCACATACAACAGATAGTCCTCCGCCAGTTTCGCCACCTCCAACGTGACCCCTCCACTCGCCACATCTTCCCATCTCCCCCCCTGTCTGCCTTCCGCAAAGACCGCTCCCTTCGCAACTCCCTTGTCAATTCTTCCCTTCCCTCCTGCTCCACCCCTTCCCCGGGCACTTTCCCTTGCAACTGCAAGAGATGCTACACTTGTCCCTTCACCTCCCCCATCCACTCCTTTCAGGGACCCAAGCAGTCCTTCCAAGTCCGACAGAGGTTCACCTGCACCTCCTCCAACCTCATCTGCTGCATCCGTTGCTCCAAATGCCAGCTGACCAGGTGAGACCAAGCCGAGGCTGGGCGATCGTTTCGCCGAACACCTCCGCTCAGTCCGCAATAACCAACCCGACCTCCCGTTGGCTCAGCACTTCAACTCCCCCTCCCATTCCGTATCCGACCTCTCGGTCCTGGGCCTCCTCCACGGCCAGAGTGAGCAACACCGCAAGTTGGAGGAACAGCACCTCATATTCCGGTTGGGGAGTCTGCATCCTCTGGGCTTAAACATTGAATTTTCTCAATTCTGTTAACCCAGACTACCTCCTCCCCCTCCCCACCTCTCCCTCAGCCCTCGTGCCCTGACATTCCTTCTCTCTCTATCTCACCCCCGCCCAAGTCGCACTAGCTTCTCATTTTCACACTACAAATAGCTTACAATGGCCTGTTTCCTTTATCATCGATACTTTTTTGCATATCTTTCATTCATTGTTCTTTATCTCTCCACATCACCGTCTATATCTCTCGTTTCATTGATCCCTGACCAGTCTGAAGAAGGGTCTCGATCCGAAACGTCGCCTATCTCCTTCGCTCCTTAGATGCTGCTACACCCGCTGAGTTTCTCCAGCTTTTTGTGTAACCCTCGATTCTCCAGCATCTACAGTCCCTTCTTTAACACAGAGATCTTACCCGCTCACTTCCTGCCCTTGCAGTGTACAGTTTGTCAATTGGGGGGGGGGGGGGGGGAGGTTGCAGCCAACAATCTTCTCAGCTGACGAACGATTCGCTGCAACCTCCGAATGTCGTGTTTGGTGGCTGTGCCAAATTAGACCATGACGGAGAAGGTGAGGACAGACTCAATGATGGCCGTATAGAATTGGACCATCATTGCCTGTGGCAGATTGTGTTTCATCAGCTGCCGCTGGAAGTACATCCTCTGTTGGACCTTTTTGACTGTGGAGTCGAAGGTGGCCCCCCCATTTCATGTACTTGGAGATGATGGTTCCAAGGAACTTGAAGGACTCAATTATGCTAAATAAGTGCTTAAGCATTTCATTAAAACTATACTTTTGTTGATGAAACTTAGCAACCAATTTGTATAAAATAATTAATATTATGGACAATCAAATTAAGCATTAGATGATGGTTCTAACTACCAGGCACATAGCCCTTACCATGACTTTGTCTTCCACCAGCAAGAAGTCAAATGTTCAAGTCCAAAAAGTAATAAAGGTCGAATCCACACGTAAATGTTCACTTAACCACTGGACTTGCCATTGGGCCTGTCAGAGGAGCTGTATGTTGACCCTCAGCTATATGTCAGTGAGATGGGGAGTAAGAGTTGTCTAGGGGGACTGTAGCCTTACTGAGTTCACCAAAATGAATACAGTTTTGCTTTTTTTGCAAGAGCCGAATAAAATGGAAGCAGATTAGTCTAACTTCATTCAAATTCCATTTGCCCCTCTGCCCCTCTGCCCCTCTGCCCCTCTGCCCCTCTGCCCCTCTGCCCCTCTGCCCCTCTGCCCCTCTGCCCCTCTGCCCCTCTGCCCCTCTGCCCCTCTGCCCCTCTGCCCCTCTGCCCCTCTCTCTGCGCCTCTCTGTTATATACACACTCACACCCTCATACCCTCCATAATGTTTGGGACAAACACCCTTTATTTATTTGCCTCTGTACTCCACAATTTGAGATACATTTTGGTTTCACCATGTACAAATTACAGCGGTATTTATACATAGTTTCCCCCCCCCCCCCCCCCCCCCCCCTTTTTTGGGGCACAATAATGTTTGGGACACATGGTTTCACAGGTGTTTGTAATTACTCAGTTGTGTTTAATAGTCATGTTTAGTAATTTGATGCATATCCTTGGCATGCAATGACTGCTTGAAGTCTGCGATGCATGGACATCACCAGTTGCTGGGTGTCTTCTCTGGTGATGCTCTACCAGGCCTATATTACAGCATTCTGTAGCTTATGCTTGTTTTAGGGGCAAGTCCCCTTCAGTTTTCTCTTCAGCATATAAAAGGCATGCTCAATTGGGTTCAGATTGGGTGATTGACTTGGCCACTCAAGAATTGACCATTTCTTTAGCTTTGAAAAACTCCTTTGTTGCTTTTGCAGTATGTTTGGGATCATTGTCTTGCTGCAGAATGTATGGCCGGCCAATGAGTTTTGAGGCATTTGTTTGAACTTGAGAGATAGAATATGTGTGCACACTTCAAAATTCATTATGCTACTGCCATCAGCAGTTGTATCATCAATAAAGATAAGTGAGCCAGTACCTTCAGCAGCCATACGTGCCCAGGGCATAAATCCCCAACACTGTGTTTCACAGATGAGGTGGTATGCTTTGGATCTTGGACAGTTCCTTCTCTCCTCCATACTTTGCTCTTGCCATCACTCTTATATACGTTAATCTTCGTCTCATCTGTCCATTTTTCCAGAACTGTAATTCTTCTTTTAAGTACTTCTTGGCAAACTGTAACCTGGCCATCCTATTTTTGCGGCTAACCAGTGGTTTGCATCTTGCAGTGTAGCCTCTGTATTTCTGTTCATGGAGTCTTAGGCGTACAGTGGTCATTGACAAATCCACACCTGACTCCTGAAGACTGTTTCTGATCTGTTGGACAGGTGTTTGGGTTTTTTTTTCTGTATTATAGAGAATTATTTTGTCATCAGCCGTGGAGGTCTTCCTTGGCCTGCCAGTCCCTTTGCGATTAGTAAGTTCACCAGTGCTCTTTCTTCTTAATGATAGAAACATAGAAAATAGGTGCAGGAGTAGGCCGTTCGAGCCTGCACCGCCATTCAATATGATCATGACTGATAATGATGTTCCAAACGGTTGATTTTGGCAAGCCTAAGGTTTGGCTGATGTCGCTAACAGTTTTATTCTTGTTTCTCTGTCTCATAATGGCCTCTTTGATTCTCTTTGGCTCAACTTTGTGACCCATAGACCACAGTCTGTCTGTATTGGAGGAAATGTGTCATCCTCAATAACAATCAGCATGGGAGCACCTCAAGACTGCTTGCTCAGCGCTCTGCTTTACTCACTCTATACTCATGACTGTGTAGCCAGACATAGTGCGAACTCCATCATCAAGTTTGCTGACAACCTCACTATTGTGGGACGAATCACTGATGGTGACGAGTCAGAGTATAGAAGTGAGATCGACCGATTGACCAAATGGTGCCAGCACAATAACCTGGCTCTCAACGCCAGAAAAACCAAGGAACTAATTGTGGACTTTGGAAGGAGCAGGATAGGGACCCACAAACCCTTTTATATCAATGGGACAATGGTGGAAAGGGTCAAGAACTTCAAATTCCTGGGCGTGCATATTTCCGAAGATCTTTCCTGGTCCCAGCACACTGATGCAATTATAAAGAAAGCACATCAGTGCCTCTACTTCCTGTGAAGTTTACGGAGAGTCGGTATGTCAAATAGGACTCTCTCAAACTTCTACATGTGCACAGTAGAGAGCATGCTGACTGATTGCATCGTGGCTTGGTTCAGCAACTTGAGCGTCCAGAAGTGGAAAAGAATGCAGAAAGTTGTGACCACTGCCCAGTCCATCATCAACTCTGACCTCCCCACTATCGAAAGGATCTATCGCCTCCGAGGGGGAGAGGGGGAGAGAGATCTCTCCCCCCTTGGACAACATTGCCCCGCTGCCTTGGCTGTCGCTGTACAACGCGAAAGTGCCGCCGCCAAACGGGGAGGCGGTTGGGATCTCCTCGCCACCGCCTCCCCTCCTCCGCCAGCTGACAGCAAGGTGCGGGCCGAGCGGTGTAGCTCAAAGATCCTGTAGCTATAGGATCTTTAGTGCAGCTGCTTCAGACAGCGGAAGGAGGCCTCTCCCTCCCTCTCCCTCCCTCCCTGCCTCGGCGTCCGAGAGCAGTTATTTTGAAAGCGGCGTTAACGTATTTGCAGGGTGCGGCCATTATCAGGGCGATAGCGGCCGCTGCTTTCAAAACAACCCCTCTTGCACGCCAAGGCCGGAGGGAGGGAGAGGGAGGCCTCCTTCCGCCGGTCGGGGTGTGGGAGATGGAGCCGCTGTCGTGGCCGCTGTTCGAGACCCGTCATTCGCTCCGGCCCTTCATCACCACGCACCTAGTATCTTTGTCCGTAATCAAAGATACTAGAGCAATACAGCCGCCGTCGTCCAAGAAACGTCACGCTCCATATTCTCCAGAGATGCTGCCTGACCTGTGGAGTTACTCCAGTTTTTTGTGTCTATTGGTATAAACCAGTATTTGCTTGCTAAGTCGGGCAAAATAAGTCGGCATTTAGGTTGCCCGACGGCACTTTGGGTGGTCATTAGCACCCGTGCAACCGCTAATTTCGAGCCCTGACATAATTAGTTAGTTGCCTAATTGTAGCTAATTACAAAATTCAATTACTAGATCTAAACATCTATCCATTTTTAAATAGCCTAAGTGTCCAAATAACATTCACACAAGAATTCACAATATAACATGATTTTTAAATCTCATTGTCATGAATTTATAGGCCAAATGGAAGAAATTTAATGTTTATTTCCCGTAAATTAATGGGCATTTTAATAATCTTGTGAGTGGGATTTTGTGGTATGCGATCGATTGGAACATAGTGGTTGCAGTGAATTTGAACCCTATATCGCAGGAAAAACACTGCCGGTTCGTAAGGGGCCAAAGTCACATTTTCTCCAATGCAATTTGGATTAAAGTCATCCTAAGAAGCAAGTTTATATGTAAAATAAACGACTTACCTTATGTTTTGTCCCCTACGTGAGATCCGTCCCGTTGTAGGCGTTGACGGCATTTTATTTTACTCCAGGGATTAAATTGTCCCGCGATTTTTTTTAAAAACTTCCGAAAACGGAAGTTGGAACGATTTTTCTGCAGCAGCTGAATAGCCTGAGAAAGTTCAACTCCGACAGGCCGGAGAAAACGACATTTTAATCCCGTGCTCCCCCCTCAAAGGCGCCAAAGTCATGTACACGGCCAGTGGCAGAACTGCAGCACCGCTGAAGGTGAGTATTGTAACATCGCTACAGAGTAGGTAGCAAACCAAGTTGTAGCAGGTTTGCTAAATGTGGTAGATGTTTTCTAGGGCGCATCTGTAGAAGTTGATGACAGTCATTGGAGACCTGCCAAATATTCTTGTTTTTGTTTAGGAAGTAGAGGTACTCTGAAGTAGAGAGAACCATCCTATCGCAACTAAAGAGAAGTCTTAACTATTATCTACCACATTGGTGACCCTCAGACTATCTTTGATTGGATTTACTGGCTTTATCTTGCGCTGAACGTTATTTCCTTATGTATCTGTGCACTGTGAATGGCTCGATTGTAATCGGGTATTGTCTTTCCGCTTTCTGGATAGCACACAAAAGGTGTTCACTGTACCTCAGTACACATGACAATAAGCTAAAACTGATGAACTGATATTGATGTACTTTCTCAAACATTGTATTGACCTCTGTCAGACCTCTGTAATGATATATCCCTCTCCCTCTCTACCCCCCTCTTCTTCCTCTATCCCCTTGCTCCGCCACTCCTCACCTTCCCCCATCTCCCCCCACAATAAATCGCGTGTTCCAAGGTACTTTCATCAATATTAAATTAGAAGAGTAAGACCGAGATGTTACAACATAAAACATAGAAACATAGAAATTAGGTACAGGAGTAGGCCATTTGGCCCTTCGAGCCTGCACTGCCATTCAATATGATCATGGCTGATCATCCACCTCAGTATCTCCATACTCTCTGATCCCCTTAGCCACAAGGGCCACATCTAACTCCCTCTTAAATATAGCCAATGAACTGGCCTCAACTACCCTCTGTGGCAGAGAGTTTCAGAGACCCACCACTCTCTGTGTGAAAAAAAGTCCTTCTCATCTCGGTCTTAAAGGATTTCCCCCTTATCCTTAAGCTGTGACCCCTTGTCCTGGACCTCCCCAACATCTTCCTGCATCTAGCAGGGAACAATCTTCCTGCATCTAGCCTGTCCATCTCCTTAAGAATTTTGTAAGTTTCTATAAGATCCCCTCTCAATCTCCTAAATCCTAGAGAGTATAACCCGAGTCTTTCCAGTCTTTGTTCATAAGACAGTCCTGACATCCCAGGAATCAGTCTGGTGAACCTTCTCTGCACTCCCTCTATGGCAATAATGTCCTTCCTCAGATTTGGAGACCAAAACTGTACGCAATACTCCAGGTGTGGTCTCACCAAGACCCTATACAACTTAAATAGAACCTCCTGCTCCTATACTCAAATCCTTTTGCTATGAAAGCTAACATACCATTTGCTTTCTTCACTGCCTGCTGCACCTGCATGCCTACTTTCAATGACTGGTGTACACCATGACACCCAGGTCGCACTGCATCTCCCCTTTTCCTAATCGGCCACCATTTAGATAATAGTCTGCTTTCCTATTTTTGCCACCAAAGTGGATAACCTCACATTTATCCACATTATACTGCATCTGCCAAACATTTGCCCACTCACCCAGCCTATCCAAGTCACCTTGCAGTCTCCTAGCATCCTCCTCACAGCTAACACTGCCCCCCAGCTTAGTGTCATCCGCAAACTTGGAGATATTGCCTTCAATTCCCTCATCCAGATCATTAATGTATATTGTAAATAGCTGGGGCCCCAGCACTGAGCCTTGCGGTACCCCACTAGTCACTGCCTGCCATTGTGAAAAGTACCTGTTTACTCCTACTCTTTGCTTCCTGTTTGCCAGCCAGTTCTCTATCCACATCAATACTGAACCCCCAATGCCATATGCTTTAAGTTTGTATACTAATCTCTTATGTGGGACCTTGTCGAAAGCCTTCTGGAAGTCCAGATACACCACATCCACTGGTTCTCCCCTATCCATGCTACTAGTTATATCTTCAAAAAATTCCACAAGATTCGTCAGATATGATTTACCTTTCGTAAATCCATGCTGACTTTGTCCAATGATTTCACCACTTTCCAAATGTGCTGCTATCCCATCTTTAATAACTGACTCTAGCAGTTTCCCCACTACCGATGTTAGACTAACTGGTCTGTAATTCCCCGTTTTCTCTCTCCCTCCCTTCTTAAAAAGAGGGGTTAAATTTGCTACCTGCCAATCCTCAAAAACTACTCCAGAATCTAAAGAGTTTTGAAAGATTATCAATAATCCACTATTTCCGGAGCTACTTCCTTAATTACTCTGTGATGCAGCCTATCTGGCCCTGGGGATTTATCGGCCTTTTTAATCCATTCAATTTACCCAACACCACTTCCCGACTAACCTGGATTTCACTCAATTCCTCCTTTGATCCGCGGTCCCCTGCTATTTCCGGCAGATTATTTAGGTCTTCCTTAGTGAAGATGGAACCAAAGTAGTTATTCAATTGGTCCGCCATATCCTTGTTCCCCATGATCAACTCACCTGTTTCTGACTGCAAGGGACCTACATTTGTTTTAACTAATCTATTTCTCTTCACATATTTATAAAAACTTTTGCAGTCAGTTTTTATGTTCCCTGCCAGTTTTCTTTCATAATCTATTTTCCCTTTCCTATTCAAACCCTTTGTCCTCCTCTGCTGGTCTCTGAATCTCTCCCAGTCCTCTGGTATGCTGCTTTTTCTGGCGACTTTGTACGCATCATCCTTTGCTTTGATACTATCCCTGATTTCCCTTGTTATCCACGGATGCACTACCTTCCCTTATTCATTCTTTTGCCAAACTGGGATGAACATTTTTTGTAGTTCATCCATGCAGTCTTTAAATGTCTTCCTTTGCATATCCACCGTCAATCCTTTTAGAATTGATTGCCAGTCATTCTTGGCCAATTCACGTCTCATACCCTCAGTTACCTTTCTTTAAGTTCAGAACATGTGCTTAGTGCTTTTCCCATTCAATAATGGGAGGATGAAATGTTATTTTGCTTGGAGTTGAATGTAGTGTTGATCATTTCCACCTTGGGAGAAAAAGGTTTTGACTACCTACCCTATCTATGCCTCATAATTTTATGTTTCTGTCGGATCTCCCCTCAACCCCCCATGTTCCATAGAAAATGTTCCAAGATTGTCCAGCCTCTCATTATAACCTAATCCAGGCAGCCTTCTGGTAGACCACAAGTGCACACAATACTCCAAATGCAGCAATACCAAAGTTGTGTGAAGGTGCAACATGAATTTCTGATTCTTTTTCTCAGTGCCCTGATGAATGTAAGCAAGTATGCCGTGCCTTCTTTGCCAATCTTTCATCTTGTGTTGTCACTTTCAAAGAGCTATGGATTTAGACTGCAAGATCCCTCTGTACATCAATGCTATTAAAGGTCTTGCCATTAATTATATTTTTTCCACTTGCATTTAACTTCTAAAGTGCCAGGTTTCACATTTGCTTGGATTAAACTCCATCTGCCTTTTCCCTGCCCATTTCTGTAACTGATCTATATTCTGCTGTATGCTTTGACAGCCCTCCTCACTGCTCTAACTAACCCATACACATTTATTAGTAATTTATATCATAAACAAAGGAAGTCCCAATACAGAACTCTGCAGAGCTCCAATAATCACTGACCTCTAGCCAGAATAACACACTACCACTACTACCCTGTCTTCTAACTAAAACAGTCTTAAACCAAAAGACCAATTTACTGTGGATCTCATGCATCTTAATCTTCTGGTTCAGTCTATTATGAGAGACTTTATCAAATGTCTTACTAAAATCCATGAAGACAACATCCACTAACCTACCCTCACCTTTGTCACCTCCTCAAACTCGATCAAGTTAGTCAGGCATGATTTGCCATGGATGAAACGATGCTGACTGTCCCTAATCACGTCCAGAAAAATCCTCTCCAATAGGTTCCCTGCCACTGACATGAGGCTCACAGGCTGGTAACTTCCTGGATTATCCCTACTCTTCAAACAAAGGAACTACATTGGCTGCTCTCCGGTTCTCGAAGACCTTGCTTATGATAAGAGAAGATATAAAGATCTTCATCAAACCCCCTGCAGTCTCCCCACTTTTCTCTCAATAACCTGTGATAGATCCCATCAGGCCCTGAAATCTAACCACCTAAATGCTCTTCAAAAGCTCCAACACCACCTCCATACATTGGTCTGTTATATTTGTATCTTCTCTTCAATAATTCATATCCCTTCAACAAATCATATCATAAAATCTGTAACCATATCATAAGTACCTTTGGAGAATCGGAGGGTGAATATATTGTGCTTTTTTTTGTTATGGAAACATCTGCAATCTATCACTTACCAAAAGCTGATTTACATAGCATTGGTCTGTGTGGAAGATAGCCTCATTTTAAAAAAATCACTGTCAGCACATTATCCTGTGATTTTCTGTTTCCTTTAGATGTAAAACAAAAGTATATCCTGATGACCTGCCAAGAACAAGTGTGGTGATAGTTTTTCACAATGAAGCATGGAGCACACTGTTACGAACTGTGCACAGCGTGATAATCAGGTCACCAAGGCATTTATTAGAAGAGATTATCTTGGTGGATGACGCCAGTGAAAGAGGTAAGATAACATTTCAAATTTAAGGGAAATAGCTGTCAGCAATTAATTAAAAAAATATGAAGAAGGAAGTGGACAAACAAGATGTTTCCAGAACACAGATTTTTGTCTTCAAGTTTAAAAAGTTGAAACGAATTGTCCTTGATTAGACTGAATTGTGCACATATTATTTCAATGAAATGAAAACAAACATGGTCAAAGAGTATTTTGGCATATTTTCATTTTATAGGTAAAGATTTGTTTTGTTCAATTTCAAGAACCTTTTTTTATAAACAAACTCTTAAGAACAATGAACCCTTAATTGTAATGTTTTGTCACACATCTGATGTAAAGCACATGATTGAAAGATCAGCTGTTTTTTATGTTTTGAGACCAAACATAGAAAATAGGTGCAGGAGGAGGCCATTTGGCCCTTCGAGCCAGCACCCCCATTCATTGTGATCATGGCTGATCGTCCCCTATCAATAACCTCTGCCTGCCTTTTTCCCATATCCCTTGAGTCCACTAGCCCCTAGAGCTCTATATAACTCTCTCTTAAATCCATCCAGTGACTTGGCCTCCACTGCCCTCTGTGGCAGGGAATTCCATAAATTCACAACTCTCTGGGTGAAAAAGTTTTTTCTCACCTCAGTCTTAAATGATCTCCCCTTTATTCTAAGACTGTGGCCCCTGGTTCTGGACTCGCCCCACATTGGGAACATTTTTCCTGCGACTACCTTGTCCAGTCCTTTTATAATTGTATATGTTTCTATAAGATCACCCCTCATCCTTCTAAACTAAAGTGAATACAAGCCTAGTCTTTTCAATCTTTCCTCATATGACAGTCCCACCATCCCAGGGATCAATCTCGTAAACCTACGCTGCACTGCCTCAAACACAAGGATGTTCTTCCTCAAATTAGGAGACCAAAACTGTACACAATACTCCAGATGTGGTCTCACCAGAGCCCTATACAACTGCAAACGGTGCTAGCATGTTGCATTTGTTAGCCAATTATGATAAGACAGTTGTGGTACATTGTTCTCATTCATTACTTCAACCCTCTGTATATGCTGCATGGGGTAGTGCAAAAACATTAGGTCTACTTTCAGTTTTTGCATTTTAAAATGTTGTAGATTAAAAGCTGTGAAAATGAATTCAATAATATAACAGTATTTCAAATGGTGAGCCCATAAAGCCCATTTCTTTGCCATGCCCGCCACCATACTATTCAGGTCTATATCTGATTCCATTTCATACAATATTTTGATGACCTGGAGTCAGATTAAGCCAATTTGTGGTAAACAATGAAGAAAATCTTTAAAAACCTATTGGAGAAACATTTTTCACAAATATCGTTTGCAATCCAACTACAATTGATATTTCTATTGGTTTCAAAAGTAAATACTTTTGAAATTATGGACCCTTTGTGCAATAATCAGAAGCATAATTACTTCTGGAAGAAAGCTCCATCTCAAATTTTGTTGATAAGTGAGTTCAATCTATTCGAACATGTGAATATGAATAAATGCATGTTCTGCTCACCTTCATTGGTCGTGCATTGAATATAAGAGTCAGGAAATTATGATGCCGCTCTAAGACTTGGATTAGGCTACATTTGCAGTATTCCATGCAGTCCTGGTCACCACATTATAGGAAAGATGTGGAGGATTTGACGAGGGTGCAGAAGAGCTTTACCAGAATGCCGTTTGGTTTAGAAGATATTAGTTACAAGGAGAGGGAGAAAGTTGGCTTATCCAGAATGGCAGAGATTATGGGGGGGAGCCAGGGGTAGCGGGAGATATGATAGTGGCGTTTCAGGCTTTTTGATCTGTGCAGGGAGGGATCTGGTTTACAGGAACAGGACGGCAGATTATTATCTGAATGGTGTTAGATTCGGGAAAGGGGAAGCGGCAACGAGACCTGGGTGTGCTTATACATCAGTCACTGAAAGTAAGCATGCAGGTACAGCAGGCAGTAAAGAATGCTAATGGCGTGATGGCCTTCATTGCAGGAGGATTTGAGTTTAGGAACAAGCAGGTCCTACTGCAGTTATGCTGCACCTGAAGTATTGTGTGCAATTTTGGTCTCCTAATTTGAGGAAGGACATTCTTGCTATTGAATGAGGGAGTGCAGCATAGGTTCACGAGGTTTATTCCCGGGATGGCGGAACTGACATATGATGAAATAATGGGTCGACTGGGCTTGTACTCACTCGAATTTAGAAGAATGAGAGGGGATCTTATAGAAACATATAAAATTCTTAAGGGATTGGACAGGCTAGATGCAGAAAAATGTCCCCCTTGTTGGAGGAGTCCAGAACCAGGGGTCACAGTTTAAGAATAATGGGTAGGCCAATTAAGAGATAAGGAAAAATGTTTTCACCCAGAGAGTTGTAAATCTGTGGAATTCTCTGCCACAGAAAGCAGTGGAGACCAGTTCACTGGATGTTTTCAAGAGAGAGTTAGATTTAGCTAAAGGAATCAAGGGATGTGGGCTAAAAGCAGGAACGGGGTACTGATTCTGGATGATCAGCTATTATCATATTGAATGGCAGTGCTGGCTCGAAGGGCCAAATGGCCTGCTCCTGTACCTAATTTTCTTTGTTTCAATGTGCAGATAGATGATGATAGTTTACGATGGGAATATTTTCAGCAGACGTTGTTCATGTGCTGTACTGTTGTATGTTCTAATTAAAATTATTGATCTTCGCATTCTACAAATGTATAGCGATTGAAAAAGGAACATAACTCTTAATTTTTGTTTCCTGCATCAGTGTGTAACATATACTGAGCATGTCTTTGCCTCATACAGCTACTTTATCTTCCAGATATTTCTCTTGGTGGGAGATTCATAAGAATGTGAGAAATAGGAGCAGGCCATTTGCACCTTTGTATCTGCTCAGCCTTAAGATCCAAACTTCGCTCTTCTTGTACCCAAGTTGCACTTTCCTACATTAATTCCATATCTCAAATTTTTCTTAATACCCATAAATGTGTGAAAACTCTTGAAAATACTCAAGTGACTGACTCCCCACAGCCCTCTGTGATCAAGAATTTCAAAATTAAGGTCAAGGGATTTCTTCTCATTTTTGTAACAGGGTGCAATGACATTCTTTGTTCATATGAACCTCGCAGTGTGAATAGTATATTTTCAGTAATGTTTAAAAAAACAACAAAATACAGTGCAAACCAGCAGAATGGTGCGAGATTACAATGTAATCACAAGTAGTAATCGCAAGCAAAACGAGTAACATAATGGAATAATCGTATGAAGTAGAGCAAAGTGTAAGTGGTGTTAAAAAGCTAGTTGGTTCGGTAGTCTGATTACAACTGAAGCTGTTTTTAGAATTGGCCGTCTGGTTTTTTAAGCTCCTGTAACTTTTCCCAGAAGGTAGAAGAGGGAAAGGGGAATGTCCAGGGCGGCAGACTACCTTGAAGATACTTCTATCTTTCCCAATGCAATGCGCAACTTCCATCATTGTTCAGCTTCTGTCAAGGAGAAGCTGTATTTCACCCTTGTTAGACCTCATCTGGACTACGCAGTTGCAGCCTGGGACCCATACACGGATAAAAACATTTCATCCATCGAACGTGTCCAACGACAGGCCGCTCGATTTGTTACTAACACCTACGAGAGAGAAGCGAGTGTCATCAAATTTCTGAATTCTCTGGGGTGGAACCTTCTCCAAGACAGACGTGAAGCTCACCGTTTGACCTGTTGTTACAAAATATTAAATGGTCAGTTAGACATAGATCACAAGACCTACACCAAACCCAAACCAATTAGGAGCAGACAAGGGCATTCAATCCAATTTGTGGTCCCAGCCACAAAGACAGATGTGTACAGCAATTCATTCTTCCCACGCACTATTAAAGCATGGAATAATCTCCACCAAACCACGGTTGCCCAGCCAGATGCAACTAAATTTAAAGTGGCACTTTCTTCCCAATAACCCTCTCTGGCTAAACCCCTCCCTTCACCACCTCCAGTTTAAATTCCAGTTGGAATATTTTGGAGGACCAAGTAACCGAGAACCAGGAAGATGGACTGGAAGATGGAAGGAAGTGATGAGCCTGTGCTTAGTGATCTTTTGATTTTTGCAGAGAGATCAAATGCTGCTGCATCCCATCTCCTAATCTGCAGATGAATTCACTATTTGGATTCTCAGCTTTATGCCAACCACAACTGCTAGATAAGCAGCAGTTTCATTTGTTTGAAGGGGTCGCCAATTTTCATCAATAGTGTATTTAGTAGAGTTTTTTATTTTGTTTATGCCCCTCTTTATTTGTTACAGAATTATGTTTTTAACTAAATTTACTGTTGGATACTAAAATGAGTGTTGCCAATGATTCTCCTTTTTTGAGGGGTTGGGAATCTGATTACAAAAAAGTATTAAGTAAATCCCATTAATTATTTTGTTGTTTGCCACCCATGCATCAACCATCTTAAAACCTAGTTATTAGTTAATCAGTTTCATTACTGAAAAGGTGTACTTATAGTTGATCAATATGGTCTTTGTTTAAATCAATGTTCTACCTTTCTAATTAGTGTGCAGATTTATTACTAATGTCGCTAGAATTTGCTCTTAAAATTAAATCTTTATTTGTACTAACTCATGAGAGGTAGACTGTTGAGAGAAGAACAAATTTCACTTCATTACCTTTAGTTAAAGCTAGAAAACATTAGAAAACAAGCATGTTCTAATCAACAAATGAGGTGGGTTGCAAGGGACAAAGGGAATATCTGAAATTGGAGAAGTCGATGTTCATACTGCTGGGGTGTAAACTACCCAAGCAAAATATGAGGTGCTGCTCCTCCAATTTACAGTGGGCCTCACTCTGGCCATGGTGGAGGCTCAGGACAGAAAGGTCAGATTCTGAATGGGAGGGGGAGTTGAAGTGCTGAGCCACCGGGAGATCAGGTTGGTTATTGCAAACCAAGCGGAGGTGTTGGGCGAAGCGATCGGCAAGCCTACGCTTGGTTTCACTGATGTAGAGCAGCTGACATCTAGAACAGTAGATGCCATAGATGAGGTTGGAGGAGGTGCAGGTAAACCTCCGCCACACCTGGAAAGACTGCTTGGTTCCTTGGAGTCAAGGGGGGAGGTAAAGCGACAAGTGTAGCATTTCCTGTGGTTGTGGGAAAGTGCCAGGAGAGGGGGTGGTTTGGGTGGGAAGGGACGAATTGACCAGGGAGTTATGAAGGGAGCGGTCTCTGCGGAATGTCAAAAGGGGAGGAGATGGGAAGCTGTGGCCAGTGGTGGGATCCCGTTGGAGGTGGTGAAAATGTCAAAAGATTATCTGTTGTATGTGACGACTGGTAGGGTGGAAGGTGACAAGGGGGACTCTGCCCTTGTTACGAGTGGGGAGGTGGGGAGTGAGAGCAGAGTTATGGGGTATAGAAGAGACCCTGATGAGAGCCTCATCTATAGTCGAAGAGGGGAACCCCCATTCCCTAAGAATGAAGTATCTTTCCAAGATGAGATTAATCCTTTATTTAAGAAAAAAAATACAGATTAGTTTGTCATTTACACCATGATGCAATGAAATTTATTGTTCACATGAAGTTCACACTGTAAACAGCACACATACTGCAAGGCTGCCAACTCTCATGCATTGAGCGTGAGACTCACGCATTTTACCCAATTCTCACGCTGATCACAGAATTTCTCACGCTCTCGTGAGAAATTCTGTGATCAACGAGAATTTCAAAACTAATACCAACTACTTGTATGCACGTCTGTTGACAAGACAGCAGCATGTTTCAGATGATTCAGATGTTTAAGAGCTTGTTCAAAGAAGGGACATATTTTAAAGGAGTGACAGAGATACTTACAGGAGAATGCGTGAGGATATTATTTGGCTTTAGTTTTAGCTGGAACCAGGACATCTGAATATTCAATGTTTGATATAGTAATTGTGCTGATACTGACTCTGACTACCAACCATGTAATGAATATCATACATTCCTGAGGTTTTATTTTTCTCGTGTCATTTAAACTTCACTTCGATTTCAATCACTTCAATGTAACAGTAATTGAGAATGGGGAGCACTGGAACAAACAGTTGCCCTCGGTGCATATTAACTATAATATAATAATGTATGCATGTTGGTAGGTGCAATCAAAACAAAGATCTTTTTATCATTGTTGTGTTATGAATACCACAGAAAATATTATGTACTCTCAAGATCACATCAAATAGAATATTATTGCTTAAATGTATATAGTTATTGGACTGTGCATTTCGGAAAAGTCCCAGCTAAGAGGAAGACTGCAAAATGCTGAAAATATTGGGGGTGAAAATGACTTCAGGGCAGTTTGTTAGGAAAATGAAGGAAATGGTAACATAATACATACAGCTGAGTGAGTATAATTTTATGGATGAGAAATTGTGTACAACCAATTGATGACTTATTTGACAAAGTAACTAGCAAGTTAGATAACAATGGATAACAAGGAAGCCAATGGATGTAGCAAATTTTTTATAACTGGAGTCAGTGTGAGGAGTAGTGCCAGGTGTGCAGTGAGACCCAGGTTGGTCAACATGGACTAAGTGCTTGATTATAATCTGATTTCCATACATGAATATACTAAGATCATTCATGTGCTGCACCTGTTGATCAGAGCCTGGCTCTACTGTGGAATGTAATTAGGAAAGTAATTTGGCCTAACCTTATAGCTAATACAATTTTAAGCATAAATGTTGCATTAAAGTAAGTTAAAAAGACTCGCTACAGCATGCACCAGATTGCACAATTTCAAGCTGAAAAATGCAACAACTCCATAGACAGAGAAATGGGGGTGTGGGCGGAGGGGAGAGAGGGGGACACCCCCTCCCGCACCTCCCTCTCCCCCTCCTCCCACATCTCCCCCCCCCCCCTCCCTCTCTGTCGCTAGGCTCCCTCAGGCTTGGTCTCTTGCAATTTCTCACTCCCAACTCTTACCCAATGTTGGCAGCCCAACGCACTGTAATAAACATAATAATAGCTTGATTAACACTCTAGATATGTTCCTAGAAAATG
Organism: Raja brachyura; assembly: GCA_963514005.1. Next base: position 52,130,217 of record OY740782.1, read on the forward strand.
GAGCGCTAAATGAAACTGCATTATACAGGGTCATTATAACATAGCATAAATGTAGATGTGATCCTGAGCCGTGAAACAACTAGATTCCCCAACTTGATTCCACTGTGAAACTCCAGCGAGCCCCCCCCCCAGAGATGTTGGATGACTCGGAGTTATTCCAGCGCATTGTATTCTATGCAAGATTCCAGTATCTGCAGTTCCTTGTGTCTACAGCTTGACCCTAACTGGGGAATGACTGGACCATATCCACTCACACCTATCAGAAGATGGCGCAATGGTAGAGTTGTAGCCTGACAGCGCTTGCAACGCCGGAGACACGGGTTAGATTCCAACTACGGTGCTGTTTGTACGTTCTCACTGTGAACGCGTGGGTTTTTCCCGAGATCTTCGGTTTCCTTCCACACTTCAAAGACGTACCGGTTTGTAGGTTAATTGGCTTGGTATAAGTGTAAATTGTCCCTGGTGTGTGTCGGATAGTGTTAATGTGTGGGGATCGCTGGTTTGTGCACACTCGGTAGGCCAAAGGAGCCTGTTTCCACACTGTATCTCTAAACTAAACTAATGTGCTTGGAGACCTGTAGTAGCAGGCATATCCTTCCCCTTTCTCCTTCCCTTTGTCCCAATCACCTGGTAGAAGGCTGCTCTAGTCATGCAGAAGCCAACAAATCAAGCCGTTTGCATGCCTCAGGATGCTGGGTGGTTGTGGAAAATCACTCATGCTCACCTGGCCTGCAACCTCACAGGAACGGCCACTGCAATCCCTTAAACATCTTCGCAGACCCAACCTAGTGGCTGTGACAAATACATTCCACCATGGCAGCACTTTTAAAAGCATCTCCATGCTACCTATTCAGCCCCCAGTATCCATTAAAGCCAAGGAATGGATTGAAAACGCAAAGCTCCAAAATGAAATTGTGTTATAGCAAAGCAGCAGTATGTGGGGTTGCATTCAACGAGGCATGCCTGTACACCAATAAATACGGTGCATTGCAGCAGAATGGCACAAGATGCTAGTGCAAAATTTAAGAAATAAAAATAAATATTAATGTATCACGAGGAACCAAATGAGGTGAAGTTGCATGGTAGCATCTCTGGAAATTTTGTGTGGAAGAGTGATTGGTTCAGGTCTTTGATAGCAGAGAGCAAGATGATGTTCTTAGACTGAAAGTCAGAGCATCCATGAAGATGGCCTGAACGGATGGAAGCAATCAGCTTATGATGGACTGAGTTCACCTGCAGGTTCAGGTCAAGAGAAGTTGCCATACCAGGTTGAAATGCATTCTGTCTGAATAGCACATCTATAGAACTCAGAGAATTCTTGTGGACATACCAAATCTTAACAGATGCCTAAGAAAATAATTTCCTATGTGATACACTTTCTTGATTACCACATCAGTGTGAAGGGACCCGGTTAGGTTGCTGGTGATATGGATGCCTCAAAACCTGAAGCTGATGACCATCTCTGCAGCAGCTCTATTGATGAAGGCGGGTTGTGATCACCCCTTCACCTTTTTGGGTCAAAAACCAACTATTTTGTCTTGCTGACGTTAAGGGCTATTGTTCTGACACCAGTTAATACGATTTAATACAACGTAGTTTTGAATGGATGAGCAAGAAAATTATGATGCAGTGTTATAACACTTGGGTTTGGCCACATTTTGAGTTCTGCTCGTCCCATAACAAGAAGGATGTGGAGGCTTAGGAAAGGGTGCAGAGGAGGTTTACCAGAAAGATGCTTGGATTAGAGAATATTAGACAGAGGGAAAGGTTGGACAGAATTGGATTGATTTCTCTGGAACGCTGAAGGTTTTGGGAAGACCTGATATATATATAAGATTATGAGAGTCATAGATAAGGTAGACAGTCAGAACCTTTTTCCCAGGATGGAAAAAAATCAAATACTGGGAACAGTTTTAAGGTAGGAGGGGCATAGTTTAAATGAGATGTGTGGAGCAAGGTTTTTCATAAAGAGTGGTGAGTGCCTGGAACGTGCTTTTGTCTTTTAATCTCTGACCTTTGACCAACCATCTGCTATCAACTCCTATCTCCCCCCACCCCCAACCTGTATCCACCTACACCTTAGCAGGCTTTATCCTGACTCTCTTTCTTTCAAGCTTTCTTACCTCCCCACCACACCACCACCACAATTAATCTGAAGAAAGTTCCAAACTCATTTATCCATCTTCAGAGATTCTGCCTGAGCCGCTGAGTAACTCCACCACTTTGTCTTTTTTTAGTGTGCAAGTTTGCTCTCAGCAACTGTTAATTATAATCACATTTTGTTTTATAAACTGGATTGAAGCAATTGTCAGCCTGTTTGCATTGGCAGTAGAAAATTGGATGAACATTAAGGTTTATATCTGCTTGCGTCAGATTATATGAATTAAATAAATGTATTGGTCAAGGATGAGCATTTTTTCCCACCAATTTCAGAACTGAATTGATGAAACAATTGCCATTCTAGCATCTTAAAAATCTAGGAAGCCATTTGAGTAAGTGTTGCACTGCAGTTTTTGCTGAAAATTAAAAATGCAGCTTTTTGACCCAAACAATTGGAAATATTATTAAGTATTATTACTTGGTATTACTATGCTTTTAACATTTCTAAGATAATTTTGTTGTGCAGTTTAAACTGAAAAGAATTGCATTTTTTTTCAGATTTTTTGAACAAACCTTTAGAGAAATATGTGAAGAAATTGCAAGTACCAGTTAAAATACTGCGCATGGAACAGCGCTCTGGTTTGATTCGAGCAAGACTGAAAGGGGCAGCAGCTTCTACCGGACAAGTGATCACTTTCTTGGATGCACATTGTGAATGCACACTGGGCTGGTTGGAACCTCTGCTAGCAAGGATTAAAAAGGACAAGTAAGAACAATTTTATAAAGTATTATGATTAAAGTTTCAGTAGGACTTCAAATATTACATACAGTTTTAATCAGACACTCAGAATAACCAGGAAATTAATATAAATGAACACTTCACAAACATGAAGTTAGGTTGAAACTTGTTTAATTCTTAGCCGAATAAACAGTAAACAAAATGAATGACGATTTATTTATATTGGAGCTGAGATTAGTCAAAAAACTATGTTCATCTTTGAACATTGCCAAGGAATATGGATTTGCATTCTGAGGAGGTTTAGTTTGGTATTTCATGCAAAAGATTGCATTCCGGGCAGTCTGCCTTGGTGAAGCCTTAATGGTATCACTAAAAAATCCACGTAGGATGTTTCAGTAGATCTTAAATAGTGTCATCTGAGTTGAAACTTCAAGCTGATTTGTTTGATTATAAATCTTACAATTTATTGAATTGATTGAAAGACATAGCATGGAAACGAGTCCTTTGGATGATGCAGGTTCTATGTTATCCCACTGTATTGGCATTAACATTGACTTCCCCAATTTCAGGTAGTCCTTGTTTTCTCCCTCCTTCCCCTCCCCTTCCCAGCTCTCCCACAGCCCACTATCTCCGCCTCTTCCTTTCTTCTCCCGCCTCCTCCCCCACTCCCACATCAGTCTGAAGAAGGGTCTCGACCGAAACGTCACCTATTCCTTCGCTCCATAGATGCTGGCTCACCAGCTGTGTTTCTCTAGCATTTTCTTCTACCTTTGATTTTTCCAGCATCTGCAGTTATTTCTTAACCGCAGTATTGGGACCTCTGTTTATATGGGTTGATTAGTAAATTTGCAGATGACGCTAAATGTGGTGGAGGTACGAACTGTGAGGAAGATTGTCAAATTATACAGCAAGATATAGATCAGGTCTGGAAATGGGTAGAATAATTGCAGATTAAGTTTAATCTGAGTAAGGGGAAGATTTTACACTTTGTGAGGTCGAATGTAAGGAGAAAGTATACAGTTAATAGCACGACCCTTAACAGTGTTGATGGTCAGTAGATAGTGGTAAAGAAGGCCCATGATATTATTGCCCTCATCTGTATATCGGGAGGTGGTGTTGCATCTTACAGGACTTTGGTCAGGCTGCATTTGGAGTATTGTATGCAATTCTAGTCACCCATTACAGAAATATGTGGAGACTTTAGAGAGGGTACAGAAGAGGTGCACCAACATGTTGCCTTGATTAGTGGGTATTGGCTATAAAGAAAGGTTGGAGAAACTTGGATTGATTTATCTGGAACATCGGAGTTGATGTGTGGGGCAAGTTTTTTTTCTTCTCTATACAGAGAGTGGTGAGTGCCTGGAACGCGCTGCGGGGGAGGCGGATACGATAATGGCATTTCAGAGGCTTTTAGATAGATACATGTATATGCAGGGAGTGGAGGAATAGGATCACAATATTAGTTTAACTTAGCATGTTTGGTACAAATATGGTTTGCCATAGCACCTGTGCTGTACTCTATGTTCAAACTAGTGAACCACTTAAAGGTTACTTTGGAAAAAGGCAAGCAGGGAAAAAAGTCTTGGGGGACACATTATTTCCATGTAGCATCGCACAGTAATAAGATTCTTCCCTTCTTCCCTCCCGCTCCACCCCTTCCCCGGGCACTTTCCCTTGCAACCGCAAGAGATGCTACACTTGTCCCTTCACTTTCCCCATCCACTCCTTTCAGGGACCCAAGCAGTCCTTCCAAGTCCGACAGACGTTCACCTGAACCTCCTCCAACCTCATCTACTGCATCCGTTGCTCCAGATGCCAGCTGATCTATATCGGCGAGACCCAGCGGAGGCTTGGCGATCGTTTCGCCGAACACATCCGCTCGGTCCGCAATAACCAACCCGACCTTCCCGGTGGCTCAGCACTTCAACTCCCCCTCCCATTCCGTATCTGACCTCTCGGTCCTGGGCCTCCTCCACAGCCAGAGTGAGCAACACTGCAAGTTGGAGGAACAGCACCTCATATTCCACGGGGAGTCTGCATCCTCTGGGCTTAAACATTGAATTTTCTCAATTCTGTTAACCCTGTCTGCCTCCCCCCCCCCCCCCCCCCCCCCCTTCCCACCTCTCCCTCAGCCCTCGGGCACTGGCATTCCTTCTCTCTCTATCTCGCTCCCCCACCCAAGTCGCACTAGCTTCTCATTTTCACACTACAAACAGCTTACAATGGCCTGTTTCCTTTATCATCGATACTTTTTTACATATCTTTCATTCATTGTTCTTTATCTCTCCACATCACTGTCTATATCTCTCGTTTCCCTGACCAGTCTGAAGAAGGGTCTCGACCCGAAACGTCGCCTATCTCCTTCACTCCTTAGATGCTGCTGCACCCGCTGAGTTTCTCCAGCTTTTTGTATAACCCACATATATCATTGTTTCTTAAGAAAACATACTGACAGTATCACTGTAGGTGTCCATTGATGCAGTCATGTTCTATTAAAGGATGTAACATGGAACCTTTCGTATTTTTACCTTGTGGTAACAAATATTACCTTAAGGCTATTAAAAAGATATTTAACCTGTGGGGTAAAAATAACTTTGTTATTGCTGGTCTAAAACACTCAATTTTCTACAATATAAGTTTCTTAGGAGTGCAACTATCATGTTATATCAGACTTGCTGTTTGGCAGTTGGTATCATGAGGGGTATAAGGGATGTAGGAGTAGTCGTGAGAGAAATTAGGAAAACAAAAAGATAGTGCAAGGTAGCTATGACAAGTAAGGCAAAGGAGAATCCAGAGAGATTCTGCAAAAAAATTGGGAGAAAAGGGATAACTAGGGAAATTTAAAAGACATTTGGACAGGCACATGGATAGATAAGGCATAGAGGGATATCGGCAAATGAAACAAGCTGAGATGGGCATCTTTGTTGGCGTGGACGAGTTGGGCTGAAGAGCATGTTTCTGTACTGTATAACATTATCGCTCTAGCTAGAATGCTATCTATCTCTGTTTTGAATTAACTCAGTCACTGGACCTCCACATGACCCCAAGGTTGGAAATATTTAAAAATTCCTGATTCTGAATGAAGACATTTCTCATCTCAATCTTAAGTGGCCTACTGGTTTTTTGGAGACTATGATGTCTGATTCTAAACTCCTCAGTCAGGGTAAACATCTCATTTGTATCCACCTTGTCAAGCCTTCAAAGAATGTGGAAAGTTCACTGAGATCATCTCTCATTCTTTGCAATTCTAGAGAAATTGGGTCTACTCCAGGCAACCATTTAATTGTCATTCAAGAAAGAGTCTGGTGATTATTGCACTCCATCAAGGAGACACAATTAGTTGCTTAAAGAGAAAAGTCCAGTAATTGAGAAAAAATATTATTTATTTAAACCAAAGCCAGTTTAAGCATTGTACAGCATCAAAAAATATCCAATCTTAATGGTCTAGTCTATTTCGAAAACGATGGTGTGAACTACCGTAAGTCTCACTTTGTTCAGTTCTCTGACAGCACATGAGAGTTCCACTTTGAAACCAGATAGTTTGCACTGAACGATGAACTTTTTTTAATGATCTTATTTGAACTATTTGTATACTCTAGTTTCTGTGAATTCCTTCCTGTGGAATAACCTTAACATCACCTTAACATCCTTCCCACAACTACTAGCTGCAGTTTGTGCCATCTTTAAAACAAAAACATCACAGTTGCTCATGGAGTCGTGTGACCATGAAACTGGCCCTTTGGTCTAATTTGCCCATGCTGATTCTCCCTGTCCAATGTCTTTTAAATATTGTTATATCACTTGCCTCGACTACCTCCTTGCAAGCACATTCCACACACCCACCACCTCTTGTTTGTTGTCTCTCAGGTTTGTATTAAATCTTTCCCCTCTCACCTTGAACTTACAGTATGTCTTCTGGTTCTGTGCATTCACCTTATCAATTCTCATGATTTTATATATTTGTATACAGGGTAAATGCTCCAAGGATTAAAGTCCTAGCGTGCCCAACCTCTCCATTTTGCTCAGTCTCTCGTCCTGGCAACTCTTCTATGCCCTCTGGCAAATCTTCTCTGCCCTCTTTCCAGCTATAACAGTGTGACCGAAAATGACCACAGTTCTCCAAATGTGACCTCACTAACATCTTGTACAACTGTAACATAACATCCAAACTTCTATAATCAATATCCTGACAGATGAAGGCCAACGTACTGAAAGTCTTCTTGACCCCCTATCTACGCATTTTGCCACTTTCAGGGAAGTATATGCCTGACTCCTAGATCCCTCTGCTTTACAACACTCCTCACAAAATGCAACATCTCTCACTTATCTGTATAAAGCTTCATTAACCATTTCTCAGCTCATTTTCCCAGCTTATTGAATTGCAGACCCTGGCTACAGAATCTTACTTTTGTTTATATTAAAAATATATTTATTTGTGTGCTGAAATACAGTATATCTTCATTGTTATTGCCCAGTATTTTTGTTTTTAACAGGTAAATGTTTCTCCTTTACCTAATGTGCACTTATTCAAAGTTCCTTATGGAAACTTAAGCTTTAAAAGTTATTTTGAGTAGGTTAGATAGCATTTGTGGAGAGATTACATTCATATTTTGGTTTGATGACACATGTCTGCGGAAGATTATTTCTTATAATGAAAAGCAGAATAGATAAGGACAAGCTAGTGGATGTCTGCAAGAGAGATATGAAGGCACTTGACATCGATATGGAGTCCTGGGAGAGCCTTGCAGCTGACCGCACGAGGTGGAGAGGTACCTTGAACCAACATTTCAAAACGGGGGAAGAGAAACTGATGAGCGCAACGGCAGACAAGCGGGCATGCAGAAAGGAGCGCAGCAACTTCAACAAACCAGAGATCACACACAAATGTGTCCTTTGAGACGGAGGTGTCACTCCCGCATTGTTCTCTTCAGCCACAAGTGACGCTGCTCCAGCCGAGGTTTGGAGCAAGCGGCCAACTACTAGGATATATCACCCATGGTCAGTCATGACCGAGGGGGGGCCTATATAGCCAGTGGATATAATACATATAGATTTAATAAGGTTACATGTTCAGTGGTGAATTTGTTAACATTATCTCATGATGAGGGGTAAGCCATTTCAGGGCTCTCACTTAACTTTTTATCGCTGTTGCCAGTCGGGCAACCCAGGCAGCTTTTTAGGTTGCCGAATGACAGTTTAGGTGGTCATTTAAGACTGCTTGCATGACGCGTGAGATAATGTGCTTGGACGAAGTGTGTAATTACCAGTCGGAATTATGCTCAATGAAGCATTCACATATTATTTCTGCTTCAAATGAAGTCACTAACTAAACATATTCACCAATCAAGACATGATATATACCACAATGAGATGTAGCAAAATTATAATACAGTATCTCAACTATTTTTACACGTTGCAATGAATGCAATTTCTATTATTTATTTCCACTGCCAAACAAAAATGTGGTTGGATTATTCAACGTATAATCAACCTGTGTCAATAAATCCTGAACTATGGTAACATATATGCTTAACCATGCACACTACAGATTGATGCAAGCATGTTTTCTGTGAAGGACCGAAAATTATCATGACATGGCCATATCATGGGTTGTTATTGCTATTGGCACATAAACACTCTTCCCACATAATTTATCCACAACAAAATATACAGGTTGCGAGGAAATTTCTAAAGGCATTTTATGATAATAGCTGTTAAAACCAACTATACCCATCTAACAGGTTAAACATTACACTAACTGACAAGAGATGGCCAAAGGACACAATTACAGCAAATGTTCTTTTGGCAATATGTTTAAAGGTGTCAAAACGCCACATTACCGGACATTCAGATTAGATGTATGTGTTGTGAACAGCATTGAAGATACCCAGTTTTTACGTACCAGGTTAAAAAAAAATTGATAAACACTGTTTCCATCATTAGCACTTCAGAATTAATGTTAAAATTTCAACTGAAATATCTCCTGACCAAATTCGTGATGTATATGACCGATTGTAGAAGTAAAACCTAGATTAATCCAACGTATAGTTGTGAATGTTGCTCATGAAATAACTACAGTACTGATACTCAATATTAAGAGCATTGATATGCCGTAAAAATGAATTCTGTAATAACATGTCAACGGTAGCAGTGACAATCAAACACTGCGGTTTTAGTGTTTAATGTGTTCACAATTTAATGAATCCATCTTTATGGATTAAAACATATAATAACATTGGGAATTAAAACACAATTGAATGCATTCGGTTATCAAACAAAGTCAATGTTCGCTCTGAAGACATTTCCAGCACAGTAAGGTCGGGGGGGGGGGGGGGGGGGAGAGAGAGAATCAGTGTGGGTGTGGGATAGATAGATAGATGGGGGGGGGGGGGGGGGGGGGTTGAGAAGGCAATCAGTGTGGGATGGATAGATTGTGAGGGGAATTAGTGCATGTTGGTTGGAGTAGGTAAAATTGGGAGGGGAGAGTGCAGGGGATGTCAGTGGGGGTTGAATGGGGGGGATCAGTACGCAATGGACAGGGGGGGTTCAGTGCAGGATGGATGGGAGGGAGGTCAGTACACTGTGGATCGGGAGGTCTGTGCAGGATGAATGAGGGATCACTACAGGATGAATGCGGGGATCAGTACAGGATGAATGGATCAGTACAGGATGAATGGGGGAGATCAGTACAGGATGAATGGGAGGAGATCAGTACAGGATGAATGGGAGGGATCAGTACAGGATAAATGGGGGGGGGGAATTGGTGCAGGAAAAATGGGGGGGCGGGGTCAGTGCAGGATGGATCAGAGATCAGTGCAGGATGAATGGAGGGTTCAGTACAGGATGAATGGGCGGAGCAGTGTAGGATGGATGGGAAGGGGGGGGTGCCGGACACGATGAATTGGGGGAATTCGATGACTAAAAGCTGGTCAGTGAGTCCCAGATGCTGGGAAAATGTAAAAAATACATTAATAGCAAATGTGAATAAAAGCATTTCCTTTCAAAAATTGTCATAATTGTACTGTATCATTATTGCCACATCATTTCAGTGGATCGATGTTTATTCTATTGCATCCTTGCTTAAAACTGCTTTTGTTCCACCAGGAGTACAGTGGTGTGCCCAATAATTGATGTGATTAGTGATGACACATTTGAGTACATGGCGGGTTCAGATATGACTTATGGTGGATTTAATTGGAAATTGAACTTCCGTTGGTATCCTGTACCTCAACGAGAGATGGATCGAAGGAAAGGTGACCGAACAATACCAGTAAGGTACAAAAAGAACAAAACCACTTCTTTAGTTGTATATAAAGAGTGCTGGAAAAGAGATTGGTTCATTCAAACTAAATAAATAAATTAACCATTTACTATTTCCGATAACTGCAGTCAATAATCCTGTACATTAATTTAAGCTATACATTTTTAAAAATTTAAAGCTTAAATTTGAAGCTTTGTTTTTAGTTCTTGAGTTGGTACTATATCTGAGAAGGATACATTAAACTTTTATAAAATCTGACTAGAACGAGAGAGGGGAAGATTTAATAGGAACCCAGGGGCAACTTTTTCACACACAGGTAGGTGGGTATATGGGACGGGCTGCCAGAGGAAGTTGTTGAGGAAGGAACATTTTAAAAGACATTTGGACAATACACGGACAGGGAAGGTTTAGAGCAATATGGGCCTAACACTGGCAAATGGGTTTAGATTAGATGGGACTTCTTGGTTGGCATGGCAAGTTGGGCCAATGGGCATGTTTCCATGCTATAAAATTCTATGTCTCTATTAACCCTCTAGATTCAGAATCATCTATCCTGGTAAAAAGATTGTTTCCTTTATCAATGCCTTTTGTGATCTTGTACATCTTAATAAGATCATCCCTCGACTTCCTTGGTGACAACCTATACAGCCATTCCCAATATCTCAAGTAATAAGATCTTAGAACTTAACGACCACTGTTCAGTGGCCTTGACATCCACTATCATGAAGTGCTTTGAGAGGCTGGTATAGAACACATTAAATCCAGCCAACCAAGCAATCTTAATCCATTGCATTTTGTCTACTGTCTCAACAGATCCATGGCTCTTGCCATCTCCCTGGCCCTATACTCATGCCTAGAACACCTGCATAAGAAAGACACTTTTTTTTCACCCAGAGAGTTGTGAATCTTTGGAATTCTCTGCCACAGAAGTGGGGGCCAATTCACTGGATGTTTTCAAGAGAGAGTTAGACATAGCTCTTAGGGCTAACAGAATCAAGGGATTATCAGGGAAAAAGCAGGAACGGGGTACTGATTTTGGATGATCAGCCATGGTCATATCGAATGGCAGTGCTGACTCGAAGGGCTGAATGGCCTACTGCACCTATTTTCTATGTTTCCACATTTCCACACCTTTGTCAGATTCCTATTCATCAACTACAGCTTTGCTTTCAATACCATTATCCCACCCAAGCTCATCTCCAAACTTATGAAACTTGAAGTCAGCACTTACCTCTGCAATTGGATCCTCAACTTCTTGACCAACAGATTACAATCAGTGAGGAGAGGTAACAAATCATCCTTTATAATCAATCCTCAACACTGGTGCCATGCAAGGATGCGTTCTCAGCCCCTTTCTTTACTCCTGAAACACTCATGACTCTGCAGCCAAATACCAATTCAACTCGATTTACAAAGTCATAGGTGACACCACCTTACTGGGCCGGATATCAAATGAAGATCAGACGGAGTATAGGAAGGAGGGTTACACAAAAAGCTGGAGAAACTCAGCGGGTGCAGCAGCATCTAAGGAGCAAAGGAGATAGGCAACGTTTCGGGTCGAGATCCTTCTTCAGACTGATCAGGGAAACAAGAGATATAGACAGTGATGTGGAGAGATAAAGAACAATGAATGAAAGATATGCAAAAAAGTATTGATGATAAAGGAAACAGGCCATTGTAAGCTCTTTGTTGTGTGAAAATGAGAAGCTAGTGCGACTTTGGGGGGGGGGGGGGGGGAAGATGGAGAAGGAATGTCAGGGCCCGAGGGCTGAGGGAGAGGTGGGGAGGGGGAGGAGGCAGTCTGGGTTAACAGAATTGAGAAAATTTAATGTTTAAGCCCAGAGGATGCAGACTCCCCAAGCGGAATATGAGGTGCTGTTCCTCCAACGGGAGTATAGGAAGGAGATTGAGAAACCCCGTAACCTGATGCCAAGATAACTAATCCTCAATGCTAAGAAGACAAAGGAGATTGCGATTGACTTAAGGAAACAAAGCGGTACACACACATTGATGGTGCCGAAGTAGAGATAGTTGAAAGTTTCAAGTTCTTAAGAATAAATATCAGCAGCAATTTGTCCTGGATTAGCCATAGCATGGCATTGGCCAAGATAGCACAACAATGACTCTGCTTCCTTATAAAGCTTAGGAAGTGCATGGCCCCAACAGCCCTCACCAGCTTCTACAGATGCGCCATAGAAAGCATTTTATCACCATGCATCACAGCATGGTTTGAGAACAGCTCCATCCAAGACCGCAAGAAATTGTAGAGAGTTGTGGACGTAGCCTAGACCATCATGCAAACCAAACACTCTTCCATTGACTCCATCTACATTTCACATTGCCTCGGCAAGGTTACAAGCATAATCAAGGACCACTCACCCCAGTCACTCCCTCTTCTCTCCTCTTCCATCAGGGAAGAGATACAGAAGTTTGTTAAAGCATTATTCCAGAGTCAGGGACAGTTTCTTCCAGCTTTTATCAGGCAACTGAACCATCCTCTCGCCAACTAGAGAGCGGCCCTGATCTCCCATCTCATTGGAACATTTCTAATCAGACTTTATCTTGCACTGAATGTCATTTCCTTGTCCTATGGATGGCTCAATTGTAATTGAATAGTCTTTTCGCTGACTGGATAACGCGCAAACAAAAAAGAGGCTTTTCACCGGACCTCGGTACACATGACACTAATAAACTAAACTAGCCTGCAGGCCCTGATAACATTCTGGTGAATCTCTTGCTGAAGGAATTTTCAAACACACATCTTTTTGTCTCCTGTTCTCTTCAAATATTATTTGCCTAGATGGCAATCATTGGTCATTGAGTGCTCTGGAGTACCCTTTTAAACAATCCTGTTTTCTGAAGACTTGACCTTTCTGATTGTCTGACCGATTTCTGGACTGTCATCGGTGACAGTCACCCGTCATCATAGCCAGTTTTTTCCCTTTATCTTTCCCTTTATTCAATAATCATGCTTACATTTTAAGAGTGATGGGGGGGGGGCATCACTGGGTGGTGGAGTCACTGGCCGGCAATGGGTTAGCTGATGTGTTAGATGAACACTGATGAGGAATTAAATATCTAGCTATATTGTACAGCTTGGCTAACTTTTTGACATGCTTGTTGAGGCATTACTGAAGTTACAGAATCTTGCATTCTTTCATGCACATTTGGATGCAACAATTTAAAATGTAGAAATGGTTATAGTTGTAATAGGCGGTTTAAAAAAATCCTTTAATGGGTTGTAGAAAAACCATAGTGTAACAATGAAAGGATAAATCAAATTAAAATGGGATTTATTCCAATAGAGGGAACAATAAAACAATGGAGGAAAAATAAAAAGCAATGATGTGCATATATTGAAAATGTCTGACTAACAAAATAATATTTAAAAGTTGCAGATGCAAAATTGTTAAAATGTTTGGAGATGTACTGATAATGAAGACACCATCTGTGACAATGGAAGCAATGTTCACAGTTGCATAACTTTGCAGCAGTCACTGATCCAGCACATCTTCATGGGCTCTGCTATTTGTGGCCTTCACCAAAACAATCAAATGAAATCACTCCACTGAATTTGGACTACTATTATAGTAAACCTACAGAAAAATGTTGAGTCGATTATGTCTGTGTTTTAATGGTGATTTCAGTCATTATTGCAGTTTACTAAAAGTTCATTTTACATATGTATTGTATTTCACTAGGCATAGATATTTTGAAAATAACCAATTTTACATCTGTTGGTTCAGCTTGCGCTTTAATTCTGTGCATGCTCCAAATGCAATGTATCATTATGTCTAATTTTTTGAAAGTTTAAATTCTTGCATGTGATTGGATATTCAGTCCCAATGACATAATAATCTAGGATTTCAGAATGTGAGAAGGTTTCACCACAAACATTAGATCTTTGCAGGGAACATTTATAGGAATGCCAAAAATCACTGTCATTTATCACTGCTGATTGCAATTTCTGATCTGGTGTATGACTTAGAAGGTTCCTTAAGGCTTCAATAGATCAAACATTTCTGTTGGAGTCAGAGGCATAAATTATGACGTAGCATTCAGGTTTAGAAGGACATACATTGTTTTGGCCAAAACAAAAAGGTGGTTGTACATTCAAAAATAGAAATTGCTTACAATTTTGCCATTTCAATGTCTCAAAACATGCAGAAAAAGTTTGCATTATTTTCAACAAAAACATCTTTGGCAATTATAAGTTGTCTTAGCCGTAATTTTTTTAACCGTTTTATTTTTTAGAACGCCCACCATGGCAGGAGGACTTTTTTCAATAGACAGAGATTACTTTGAGTTAATAGGAACGTATGATGCAGGCATGGATATATGGGGAGGAGAAAACCTAGAGATATCTTTCAGAGTAAGTATTTGATCATATATTTTGGGGGGGAGCATTATTCATACCTAATATAATATATCTAAAGTTCAGTGTTTTAGAGATTTGCATTCATTATTAATATTATAAAGTGCTAGGTAGACATATTCGTAATCATTTATTTTTGGATATTTAAAGAGAAGGATGATTATTCAGAGTTGCTCATTTACTTATTACAATCTGCAGCCACGAGGTCCATGTCAACTCTGGTTGAGCAATCCACTATGTTCCTTCTCCTTTCTCTTATTTTCTGCAGCTTTGCAAGTTATTTTTTCTCATACATAGTTTTTACACTTTTTCCACATTTTGTTACGCCTTATTTTAAAATGGATTAAATTAATTTTTTTATCATCAATCTACACACAATACTCCAGAATGAAGAAGTGAAAACAGGTGTTTACAAATGTTTCCAGAGTAATTAAAAAGAAATAACTGAAATATCACATTTACATATTCAGATCCATTGCTATGACACTCAAAATTGAGCTTAGGTTCATCCTGTTTCCATTGATTATCCTGGAGATGTTCCTACAACTTGATTGGAGTCCACCAGTGGTAAACTAAATTGATTGGACATGATTTGGAAAGGCACACACCTGTCTGTATAAGGTCCCACAGTTGACTGTGCATGTCAGAGCAAACACCAAGCCAGGAAGACGACAAAATTGTCTGTAGACCTCCGAGACAGGATTGTGTCGAGACACAGATCTGGGGAAAGGTATAAAACAATTTCTGCAGCATTGCAGGTCCCAAAGTGCACAGTGGCCTCCGTCATTCTTAACTTGAAGAACTTTGGAACCACCAGCACTCCACATAGAGCTGGGTGCCTGGCCAAACTGAGCAATTGGGGGAGGAGGGCCTTGGTCAGGGATGGTAACTCTGACAGAGCTCCAGAGTTCCTCTGTGGCGATGGGAGAACCTTCCAGAAGGGCAACTGTATCTGCAGCACTCCATCAATCAGGCCTTTATGGTAGAGTGGCCAGACGGAAGCCACTCCTCAGTAAAAGGCACATGATAGCCTGCTTGGAGTCTGCCAAAAGGTACCTAAAGGACTCTCAGACCATGAGAAACAAGGTTCTCTGATCTAATGAAACCAAGATTGAATTCTGGCCTAAATGCCAAGCGTCACGTCTGGAGGAAACCAGGCACCGCTCATCATGATGAAACATGATGGTGGCAGCATCATGCTGTGGGGATGTGACAGGAACTGGGGGACTTCGGGATCGAGGGAAAGATGGATAGAGCAAAGTACAGAGAGATCTTTGATGAAAGCCTGCTCCAATGCATTCTGGACCTCGCACTGGAGTGGAGGTTCACCTTCCAACAAGTCAATGACCCTAAGCACACAGCTAGGACAATGCAGGAGTGGCTTTGTGACAAGTCTGTGAATGTCTTTGAGTGGCCCAGCCAGAGCCCGGACTTGAACCTGATCGAACATCTCTGGAGGGCTCTGAAAATAGCTATGGAACGACACTCCCCATCCAACCTGACAGAGATTGAGAGGATCTGCAGAGAAGAATGGGAGAAATTACCCAAATACAGACGTGCCGAGCTTTAGGCATCATACCCAAGAAAACTTGAGACTGTAATCGCTGCCAAAGGTGCCTCAACAAAGTACTGAGTAAAGAGTCTGAATACTTATGTAAATGTGATATTTCAGTTATTTATTTGTAATTGGGGACGATCAGGGGCGATTGGGGACAATCAGCCATGATTGCAATGAATGGTGGTGCTGGCTTGAAGGGCTGAATGACCTTCTCCTGCACCTATTTTCTATGTTTCTAATTTGCAAAAAATTCTAAACACCTGTTATTGCTTTTTTTATTATGGGGTATTGTGTGTCGATTGGTGATTTACAAAGAAAGAATTTAATGCATTGTAGAATAAGGCTGTAAAGTAACAAAATGTGGAAAAAGTGAAGGGGTCCGAATACTTTCTGAATGCACTGTAGGACAGTAGGATTAATTAAGATTCTATTGACATAAGGTACACTCAAGGAAAATTCACAGCAGTCATGCCTTTGCACTATCTATTCTACTGGAGTTTGACTTGATTGTATTTATATATAATCAATCTGATCTGGATAAACAAAGCTTTTCCCTGTTCTTCAGCTGGCCTAAAGTTAACCCTTTAGATCTTTAGAATGCAGCAGAAAAGAGAACACCTGTGGGAAATGCATGCAATCACAGGATGAGTACACATTCTGCATGCAGACGCACCTGAACAGTCTGCATGGAGAATGCACCATACTACCACATGCTATCATATTGCCCTGCTGTGTCACATTTGAAAGAACTTGCTCCCCACTGCAATTGTCATTTCTTCTTGGATATTGCTCAATGGTAGTGCTCCTGTTTTGGAGATCATAGGTAGTACATTCAGGCCATGTATCAGAAACTTGAATGCATTATTTATATTGGTACCTTTGTGTATAACTGAATTAGTGCTTCACTGTTAGATTGGTTATGATTCAAATTAGAGATTAGCACCTGTTATAAATTTCTGCGTAGGTGTAAATTATCATTTGCCACATTTAATTAATATTTTTGCATTATGATGTAACTTATACAAAGATGATTATGACATGCCATCACTGCAAACCAGGACAATTTTGTAATGTAAGTATTAACATGCAAAATTGTCTTAGTTTGCAACGATGCGTCATAACCATCTTTGTGTCGGTTACATCATGATGCAAAAATATTATATTTTTACGCATTGAATTAATATTACATATATTTTAATTCAATTTTAAAACCTTGGGCAACTTTAAAGTTTGTGAATACTTGTCTCAAAAAAAGATAACACAAAGTTAAGCGAGGTGTTTCATAAATGCACGTTATATCTTCTAGATCTGGCAGTGTGGTGGTACTTTGGAGATAGTTACTTGTTCACATGTAGGCCATGTATTTCGTAAAGCTACTCCTTACACTTTTCCTGGAGGCACTGGTCAGATAATAAACAAGAATAATAGAAGGCTCGCAGAGGTCTGGATGGATGACTTCAAAAGTTTTTTCTATATTATTTCTCCTGGTAAGTATAGGAAATACCCACCTCCTTGAATGTATTTTGAATCATTTTTCAGTCAAGAGAATATACTTTGAGCGCATCACATAAGATCACAATGTCTTGTAGAACAACAATCTAACGTCCCAAGTTATATACTCTATTTCCTGGCTGATGAAGGCCAGCATGGCAAAAGCTGCCTTCACCATCCTATCTACCTATGAAGGCACGTTCAGGCTACTCTGTACTTGTACTCCCAGATCTCTCGGCTCTGCAGCCGTCCCCAGGATCCTGCCATTCACTGAAGGTCCTACCCTGATTGGACTTCAGAAAATGCAACATTTCTCCATCATCTGAATAAACACCAATGGCCATTCCTTGGCCTATTTGCCCAGTTGATCAAGATCAAATTGTAAACCTTGATAACCACCTGTCTATAATACCACCTGTTTTAGTGTTGGCTGCAAACATACTCATCTTGACTCATTCTCAAGCAAATTGTTGATGTTGATAACAATAGCATTGGTCCCAGCACCAACCTCTGAGGCACACCACGCATATCAGGGCTCCAACCGAAGATACAACTTTTCACTGCCACCCTCTGCTTTCTCTTCCATCATGAATATTCTGATTCCAGTTAGCTATCTCTCCATGGATCCCATGTAATCTAACCTTCTCGAGCAACCTTATCAAAGACCTTGCTAAAGACCATGTCTATGAGATTGCCTTCATCAACCCTCTGGTTACTTCAAAAAACTCAAATTTGTGAGACACAATCTCCCATGCACAAAACCATGCTGACTAACCTTAATCAACCCTTGTTTTGTGAAATGCATGCCTATCTTGTCCCTCAGAATCTTCTAATTTGTGCATCACAGATGTTTAGCTTACTGATCTATAGTTCCCTGGATTTTCTTTGCAACTCTAAAGATAAGATACAACAGTAACTACTGTCCAGTCACCTGACATCTCACTCTTGGCTCATGATGAATCTTATATCTCAGCCAGGGCTCCCAGTTTCTTCTCTAGCTACCCATGGTGTCCTTGGATGTACTTTTGAAGTCCAGGAGATTAATCTACCTTCATATATTTTAGGACATCCAGCACTTTTCCACTGCAATATGGACTATATAAAAAAGTGTAATTTAAAAAAAATCCCTTCAAATTGGAGTAAATGATTTTAAAGACAATCAAAAGTTAGTTTGGAACATTCAAGATGAAATGGAATTAATTAATTTAAACGTTGCTTTGCTACATAGTCCTCTGGCATCTCCATTGAAATCGATACAGTTTCAGGCATAGGATCCACTAGCCCTACCCAAGAATGGTGTTGAATCCCAAGTGTACTGAGCTGTGCCATGAGACTCAGTGTGGAGTCCCATGAGAGATGTAATGTCATATCAGACCACTTGCTACAGCACAACTGCAAAGCTCTGAGATTTACTGGTTCAGCAGCTGATTGACAGTGGGGGCTTCAACCAATAAGACTTGGCCCAGTAGATGAGATGCAAATCTGTAGCACAAAATGTTGTACGATCTATTACCCTTTTACAGTAAGTATAGATTTGTGCATAATTCTGAATTTGTGCAATATAATCCAGCCTGCAATTGTGTTTCAATTATAATTAATAATAATTGCCAAAAGATAACTTCAATTTCTTGAAATCCGGAGGAAACACAGCAAGTGCTGGAAACACGCAACAGGGTAAAAAGTATTTGTAGAAAATGGGTTTTGGGGAGGGAATCAGGAATTGGATCAATCTGCTCTACACCGACATCCGTAGTGCAGTCCACATCAATGGGTGGGAATCAGACAGTTTCCCTGTAAGGTCTGGAGTCAGGCAGGGTTGCCCTCTCTCTCCTGTCTTGTTTGTCTGCTGTATTGAACCTTTTGCCGAATCCATCAGGAAGGATGCGAGCATTAGAGGAGTGACACTGCCCGGCAGTGGGGGCATTCAAGTAAAGACCTCCCTGTACATGGACGATGTCGCTGTCTTCTGCTCGGATCCAGGGTCGGTCCGCAGATTGATTAGTATCTGCGACCAGTTTGAGTCGGCCACGGGAGCCAGGGTGAACCGCAGGAAGAGTGAGGCCATGCTCTTTGGCAACTGGCCCGACAGATCTTCCGTCCCCTTCACCATCAAGCCTGACTTCTTGAAGGTGCTGGGGATCTGGTTCGGGGGGGCTGAGGCGTGTAACAAGAATTGGCTGGAGCGGATAGCCAGGGTGGGGAAGAAGCTGGAGCTGTGGAGGCAACGCTCCCTCTCCATAACGGGAAAGAATTTGGTCATCAGGTGTGAGGTGCTCTCGGGCCTGCTGTACTTGGCACAGGTGTGGCCTGTCCCTCCTTCCTACGCCACAGGGATCACCCGGGCCGATTTCCAGTTCATCTGGGGGTCGAGGATGGACCGGGTGCGACGGGCCACAATGTACAAGTCGGCAGACAACGGGGGTAAAAGCGTGCCCAACGTCGCCCTCATCCTGATGGCCACCTTCGTGTGTGGCTGCATCAGGCGGAGTGTAGAGCCAAGGCACGTGGGCACCAAGTGTCACTACCTGCTGAGGTTCTACCTGTCCCCGGTGTTGCGAAGGATGGGCCTGGCGCAGATGCCACGCAATGTGCCAGTCAGCTGGTCACTGCCGCCCCATCTGTCGTCTGTGGAAAGGTTCTTCCGGACCAACACCTTTGACCACATGTCCATTGGGCAGTGGTCAGCACAGAATGTCCTGCAGGTACTGCAGGGAAAGGACTCGATGGACCCGGTGGCGTGGTTCCCTGAGCAGACTGCCCAGCTTGTCTGGCAAAATGCCTCATCGCCAGAACTCACCAACAAGCACCAAGACCTGGCTTGGCTGGCGGTGAGGGGAGCCCTCCCAGTCAGATCCTTCCTGCACCGTCGGAACCTCACTACCAGCGCACGCTGCCCTCGGGACGGCTGCTATGGAGTGGAGACGGTTGCCCACCTCTTTGCAGAGTGTGGATTTGCCCAAAGAGTCTGGAGAAAAATGCAAGGGTCCCTGGTACGCTTTATTCCAAACAGCTCTGTCACAGAGGACTCTGATTTACGGACTGTTCCCAGGGACACATTCAGAGACTGACATCAAGTGCGGCTGGAAGGTTATCAACTCGGTGAAAGACGCTCTCTGGTCTGCCCGAGCTTTGTTCACCACCCAGCAGAGCGAGATGTCCGTCGGGGAATGTTGCCGACTGGCCCACTGCAGACTGCAGGAGTACGTACTAAGGGACGCACTGAAGCTCGGTGCAGCCAACGCCAAGGCTCGGTGGGGGAGGGCCACAGTCTAAGGTCCTTCCGCTGCTGGACATGGGGGGCACTGTATGGTGGAGACGCCCCTCAAAATAAGGGAAGGTATCCCATGCCGGGGGGCCACATGAGTGGCACGGGTGGGGGATTAATTAGTAAAATTTGAAAAATGTATATAGACTGCATGGAAGAATTTGTATAGCCTCCGAAAATGTCGGATGGATTTTTCGCACGGTTGATGTATTGTAAATATTTATTACTTGAATAAAGTCTATTTTGAAATATAAAAAATAAAGAGATGAGTTAACAAATTTGGTACAATTGTCTTTACCTTCATCAACAATAATGTTTTTTTTTCATGATTTATTGTGATATGTTTTTAATTCAATAGGTGTTACGAAGGTTGAATATGGAGACGTAGCAGCACGTAAAGCTTTGAGACAAAAGCTGTCATGTAAACCTTTCTCTTGGTTCCTGGAAAACGTTTATCCTGACTCCCATATTCCACGGCATTATTTCTCCCTGGGAGAGGTACAATTTTCAGCAATTCTGAAGATGATTTTAATTTTATTAACAATATAATTTGAGACAAAATAGCTGCTGCTTCACAAGGCTGTCACTATTTTCAATTTATTTATGGTAGGATAAGTTAAAGTACTCTATGATCTAAGCTAGGGGGAGCATGTAAATATTGAACAAAATGGGTCTTCACTCAGTAGCTCATTCAACCACTGAATGCACCAATACAAGGCTCCAAGCTTGATATTGGGGAACCCCTGGGGAACCCCGCATGTGAGTTTTGTAAGTTCTGATTCATAATTACCAAGGGAAACAAAATAATCCCGATCTTTCAAGTAGGATTTGAGCCAGTCAGCACAGAACCAGAGAGTCCTACCCACTTCTCCAGTCTGTCGAGCAGTATGTTATGGTCCACCGTATCAAAAGCAGCACTGAGATCTAGAAGTACCAAAATATCAAGAGCAAATATCAAGCTTGGAGCCTTGTATTGGTGCATTCAGTGGTTGAATGAGCTACTGAGTGAAGACTCTATAGATTAATATGTTTTCAAATATGTCTTGGCTGGTTAATTAATCTATTATTTTTACCTTGCATTTTAGATTAGAAATGTAGAGACAAATCAATGTTTGGATAATATGGCAAGAAAGGAAAATGAAAAAGTGGGAATATTTAACTGTCATGGTATGGGAGGCAATCAGGTGAGATGCAGTTTGTTTATTTACGATTTTCTCTGTTTTCCACAAGTGTTAACGTCAGAACCGTGTGTGCTGATCTTTGAATATTTCCACAGTTTGCATTTGTTCTACTGTATGTTGCACTATTATACAATACTCAACTGTCTTTGTTCTGACTATGTGGGTTACTTTGACAGAACAGCAAGTTTATTTGATGAATTTGTATGTATGTTCTTGACTTCAGACCAAATTTCAAAGACTAAGTTGATCTACACTCATGTGGTTGTAAGCCTTTGATCTTAATTTGTGGTTATTTTATTTGCAAGTAAATTCTGGGCTCCAGCTGACATTTAAATCAAAATATATATTTCACGAGCACCCTGATAGTTGACATTGTGCGTAAGGCAGATATCTGCGATTTATGTATCTGCTGCTAATAGTTGGCTGAACTAAGAAGTTATTTCAGCTTTCACCAGTTTTACGGGGCATTTGGAGAAATAAGTGTGTTGCAGTTTTAAAAACCAGGATTTATGGGAAAAGAAATGTAGATAATTGAAAATATTTTAATTTCAATAGTAATTTTTAAGGAATAGAATTACAATCTACAAGCCAATAAAATATAAATTGTTGGTTACACAAAAAGCTGGAGAAACTCAGCGGGTGCAGCAGCATCTAAGGAGCGAAGGAGATAGGCGACGTTTCGGGTCGAGACCCTTCTTCAGACTGGTCAGGGATCAGGGAAACGAGAGATATAAACAGTGATGTGGAGAGATAAGGAACAATGAGTGAAAGATATGCAAAAAAGTATTGGTGATAAAGGAAGCAGGCCATTGTAAGCTGTTTGTGGTGTGAAAATGAGAAGCTAGTGCGACTGGGGGGGGGGGGGGGGGGAGATGGAGAAGGAATGTCAGGGCCAGAGGGCTGAGGGAGAGGTGGGGGGGGAGGCAGTCTGGGTTAACAGAATTGAGAAAATTCAATGTTTAAGCCCAGAGGATGCAGACTCCCCAAGCGGAATATGAGGTGCTGTTCCTCCAACTTGCGGTGTTGATCACTCTGGCCGTGGAGGAGGCCTAGGACCGAGAGGTCGGATATGGAGTGGGAGGGGGAGTTGAAGTATAATATAAATTGTTAATGGAAATTATACCTGAAAAATGTATTCAGAATATGCCTCTAGTTTGCTTAATGGTACACTACATCTTAAAAATAAATAAATGAAAAAATATAGGACAATATTTGGCAAATATTAAAATATTTTATTCTACAAATTAATCTTTTTTTAACAAATTCATCCTGGTTTTTTGTTTTTTTTTTCCAGGTGTTTTCTTACACTGCAAACAAAGAAATTAGAACAGATGATTTGTGCCTCGATGTGTCCAAACTTCATGGCCCTATCATGATGCTGAAGTGTCACCATCTAAAAGGCAATCAGCTTTGGGAGCATGATGCTGTGGTAAGTGTTGCCTTTATAAAAACAGTAGCTCAGAGAGGAAATTATTTTAAAATGTTCTACTCAAATAATGCTAGCTATAACACTCATGGGCGGAAACCCGGCAGGGCGCATCCCCTCCATGTTTTGAGAGGTGGAGGACAATCCCACCCATGTTTTGTAATATGCATTTTGAAATTCGGTAAAAAAGACCTATTAAAAAATCTCCGCTTTTTGCGAGACAGTGTGGGTGGGACTGATGATCGAGGGCGCCGATTGGATGAGGGAGACGTCGGTCAGCAGGCAGTGGGGGGCGTGGGATATAATGATTCAGCGCAATGATTGTAGGAGGGAGGTGTCGGTCAGAGGTGGACGTAGGGGGTGAGGATAGAGCGAGGGATACGTCCTGGTGGAACAAAGACCCTAGAGCGGAGCTTGAATCGGCTCGTTCGCGGGGCCTTTCACCGCCTGGCCCGGCGTGACTTAAAATCGGCCGCGGGATCTTCTATTGCCCCGCGGTCAAATTGCTGCGTCGAGGCGACCGAGGCTCCCGATATTGAAGCCCCCGCCGGCCGATGGAAGAACCCGCACTGATTTTAAGCTGCCCCAGGTGATGAAAGGCCACGGGAACGGGCTGATTTCAGCCCTGCGATTCGGGACGGACAAAACTGCTGTTGCTGTAGTTCGGAGTCAGTCACCAACCAGATCAGCTCCCGATATTAGCGTCCACAGGGCCCATGGCTGAAGCCTTGCGTGTGTGTGTGTGTGTGGCGCAGCCACCAAGAAATTGCGTGTCCACCCCCCCCCCATGTTTTGATAGCGTTCTCCGCCCCTGATAATACTCACTAAAAATACAATAATTATCACAATGTTCATAGCATCCTCTTCTTTCAATAAAGCAACTTCATTCGTATGGATTCAGGTAATATTTAAACTGAACCTTTGTGCGATTGACTTAACTAGTTCCATACAGGACAGTTCTTAACACAATCACTCTTTTTCCACTACAAAATAATTGGAAGGCTTGTTCAAGTAATTTAAAAATCAATTTACAATTTGCCACATGTTTGGCTGCTCCTCACAGCTGGTTCTGCATTGAAATTGTTTTACAGCTGCTTGATGCTTGTTTGGGATGCTGCTACCCATCTTATGATGAGCTCTACTTGACTTGCTGTCCATCACTTATTTATCTATATTAAAAATGTTGAGTCTTCTCTTCAAGTGGACATTGGCATTTTTTGTACCATTTTATATTTTGCTGAATGTTAAATTTAAAAAGGAAACTGATTTTTAAAAAAAGCTCAGCCTTTTTGGGGGATCACCTGCGAATTATTGCAAATTAATGAACTTCTTGGCCGACCGATAAGTTTCTGCTGGTATAGTTGTTCCTGCTTAGAGCTCCTCTTTTTCACCAGTTTTTGGATTTTCTGCACATACTCACGAGCAGCACCCTATTATCCACCAGCTCTATGGATTTTATTTTGGTTTTGGCATTTTCCTCACCTCTGGTGCATTGCAATGTCTAAGTTTGGAACTTTGGTTCATCAAATTTAAGCTAAGTTCCTCAAACTGTAAATGGTCACTGCAAATGTGGACTCTGCAATTTAGAATGGCTTCCATATGTTTCCACATAATACAGTTGCAACACCTCATCTTAACATTTTTTTTGTTTAATTTACTTGATTCTGCAAATATGAAATAGTGCCTTGCACAAAAGTCCTTTACCCAAGTATGTGCTCCATATAAAATGCAGCCAAAATACATCGGCAGAATCTACAGATTTGTATTTTCATTTACCACTCGTTTTGAGTCGGCTGACCCTGGTTCTCAGTTTCAGTTGAGTAACCAATTACTTGGGAGACTGGTGGACTGCAGGCTGCATGTTTACAATTGCAAATGAAAACTGCAAGGAAGTTTAAAAATAACTAAATATTTAAACAAAATTACCTCCTTACTCACTAAAGTGCACACACAATGGACACCCGATATCACGCTTGCTTTTCAACACTTGCCTGGGCTAAAATCTGTTGGTCTGTGCTCCACATGTTGCTCCACCAATGGCTGCTATTCCAATGTCATCCGGATCAGTCAGTGCTCCTCTGGTGTTTTCTGAGCTGCCTTTAATTCCTCCAGTGTCTCTAAAGGGCCTGTTCCACTTGGGCATTATTTGCACGTCATTTGCGCGACATCATTTACGGGTCACAACGCAAGATGCGCGCATTGCGTGCATTACGTGCACATGCGTGTGGTGAGACGTGGTGACGTAGGCGGTGACGCGCGGTGCCCCAGGATGCTCAAAATCCTCGCGCGCCACCTGTGTGACTCGCAAGTGACGCCCAAGTGGGACAGGCCCTTTAGGCTATCCTGTGCTATTGCTGGTTTCAAGTTGATGCTTTGTTCTGTAACCAACCACTGATTTAATTTCAGTCATTTTTGGATTGAGATCCCCTTTAAACTTTGGGTTTCAATTTGACGCTTCATTGCAATATTTCAAAGAGGAGCAAGCCAGCTAGATCAAAGATTTAGAATGTGTATAAAAGATCAAAGAGAGCTCAAGCATATTGGAGAGGAAATTAAAAATATAGGATAATTGAATGGAAGTATGCCTTGCTGGGTAATTAAAGTCAAGGATAAGCAGGATGCTAGAATTAAAACAGTGTTACTATCTTGGAGATATTGGGACTGAAGCAAACTTAGAGCTGGAAGGAGGTGAGACCAGTGATTTGATAAGGCAAATGAAGACTTTAAGGTAAAGGCATTATTTAGTTTATAGATACAATGTGGACAGTTGTAATCACCCGTACACTCCTCCTATTCTACACACTGGGGACAATTTATGGAAGCCAATTAACAGACAAACTTGCACATCTTTAGAATGTTGGAGGAAACTGGAGCACCTGGGGAAAACCCACACAGTCACAGGGTAGGTTACAGGTACAAACTCAGTACAGACAGCACCCCAGTTCAAGATTAAACCTGGGTCTTTGGCTTTGTGTGCCCCATTGTTTAAACATATTCTGATAGGTTACTATTTAAGAGAAGTGAATACAGGCTAGATATATGTTAAGATGTGGGCCACAAAGTTCTGGCTAATATTAAAATACCGGAGAATGGAGTGAAGCACTGGTTGGATGCAACATAGCAAAAATGCCCATACTCATCTTGCTGCTTCAATCAGGGTTCAAGAACAGTTTCTTCCCATCAAACATCAAGCTCTGAAACTACACCATACCAGAGCATTTTCCCAAACCAGGGCATCGGAGATGTCCACATTCTTTAGGGAACGGGGGTTCCCCTCTTCAACTATAGATGCGGCTTTCACCAGGGTCTCATCTATACCTCATAGCTCTGCTCTCACTCCCCATCTCCCCCCCCCCCCCCCCCACTCATTAGGAGGGCAGAGTCCCCCTTATCCTCACCTTCCACCCTACCATCTGTCACATGCAACAGATAATCCTCCGACATTTTTGCCACCTCCAATGGGATCCCACCACTGGCCATGTCTTCCCATCTCCTCCCTTTCTGCTTTCTGCAGAGACCGCTCCCTCCGTAACTCCCTGGTCAATTCGTCCCTTCCCACCCCCTCCCCTGGTACTTTCCCTTGCAATCACAGGAAATGCTACACTTGTCGTTTAACCTCCCCCCTTGACTGCATCCAAGGTCCTAAGCAGTCTTTCCTGGTGCGGCAGAGGTTCACCTGCACCTCCTCCAACCTCATCTATTGCATCCGCTGCTCTAGGTGTCAGCTGTTCTACATCGGTGAGACCAAGTGTAGGCTTGATGATCGCTTCGCCCAACACCTCCACTCGGTTCGCAATAACCAACCTGATCTCCCGGTGGCTCAGCACTTCAACTCCCCCTCCCATTCCGAATCCGACCTTTCTGTCCTGGGCCTCCTCCGTGGCCAGAGTGAGTCCCACCGTAAATTGGAGGAGCAGCACCTCATATTTCGAATGGGTAGTTTGAACCGCAGCTGTATGAACATTGACTTCTCCAATTTCAGGTAGTCCTTGCTTTCTTCCTCTTTCCTCTCCCCTTCCCAGCTTTCCCACAGCCCACTGCCTCCGCCTCTTCCTTTTTCCTCCCCCCCCCCCCCACACCCCCACATCAGTCTGAAGAAGGATCTCGACCCGAAACGTCACCTATTCCTTCGCTCCATAAATGCTGCCTCACCTGCTGAGTTTCTCCAGCATTTTTTTTTCTACCTTCGATTTTTCCAGCATCTGCAGTTCTTTCTTAAACACCATACAACCTTTTCGCTGCACTGAACTTCAATAGAATTTGTATGAGGATTGAACTGTATAGTTCCACTTTCACTATTGTGGTCTGGTTACCTAATATAACTGATACTTTACTGTATTATTGATTGTATATTTATTTGTTGTGATGTTGCATTAATGTGTTAAAAGCTGCAGCAAACAATAATTTCACTGTTCTGTTTACAATGCTTATGATGATTAAACATTCTTGATTTGTCTTGTCCTTCACCCTCAACACTGGTACCCCTCAGGGTTATGCGTTCAATTCCTTGCTGTACTCCCGCTATACCCATGACAATGTGGCCAAGTACACTGCCAACACAATCTTTAAATTTGTCAATTATACCATTGTTGTTGACCAGATCAACAATAACGATAATGAGACAAAGTACAGGGAAAAGACTGAGATTGTTGTTTCATGGTGTCTGGACAAAAATCTAACCCTTAATGTCAGTAAGACAAAAGAGTTAGTTGTTGACCCAAGGAAGCAAAGAAGTGAGCACAACCCTGTCCTAATCAATGGAGCTGCTGTCGAGGTGGTTAATAGCTTCAGGATCCATTTCACCAGCAAATCCACCAACTTTTTATTCTACTGACAGGATTATATGGCAACAGCTCTATTCTTGACCACCTAAACCTGTAGAGTGATGGACGCAGCTCAGCCAATCACAGGCTGGACACTTCCTTCCATCTAATCCATCTTCATTATATGGTGCATCAAGAAGGCTGGAAGTATGTCTTCCACCCTGGCCATTCCCTTTTCTTTCTTCTTCTTACATTTTAGGAGAATTACAGGAGCCTAAAAGTTTGGAGATCCAGACTTCATAACAGCTTCTTCCCCATTGCTATCAGATTCATGAACCTATCATCTCTTTTGCACCGATTTCCTGAAGGTGTTACATGTACTTTATCTCATTCCATTATTTTACTTTAATATTTTGTTTTGCTTTTCTCAGATACAATCTTGTCATTTACTACAATATTGTACCATTCTGCTGTTTTGCACACATTGTGTTATTGTAATTATTACTGTATGTTTACTCAGAGCTTCATGTCATACAGCACAGAAACAGGCACTTCAGCCAAGTTTGTCATGCCAACCAAGGTGCCCCATCTACAGTAGTCCCACCTGCCCATGTTTGGCCCATTACCCCTTAAAGCTTTCCTATTCAAGTACCTGTCCAAATGTCTTTGAAATGTTGTTGTAGTTTCTGCTGCAACAACTACCTCCAGCAGCTCATGCCATACACCCACCACCCTTTGTGTGAAAAGCTACCCCTCAGATTCCTATTAAATCTTACCCCTCTTACCGTAAAATGATAACTGGTTCTTCATTCCCCTACTCTGGGTAAAAGAGTACAGTACATCTATAAGATCACCTCTCATATCCTCCTACACCCCAAGGAGTATAGTCCTAGCCTGCCCAACCTCTTCCTATGGCTCAGGCCCTCAAGCACTGGCACCAACCTCCTAAATCTTCTCTGCATTCTTTCCAGCTTGACAACATCGCATTAAATTTTGTTATACTCTGGTGTACATGACTAAACAAATCTGAACTTAGGATCAGGCTTGCTTGCATTTGTGAAATCTGACTACACCACGTGTTTTGCTTAAATGCTTTGTAAAGTATTATACATTTTTGATACGAAAATAATAGTACAATTTTTCTAATGTTTCAGAAACTAGTCCTGATGCATGTGAACAGCAATCAGTGCTTGGATAAAGCCACAGATGCAGACAGCCAAGTGCCCACCATGAAGGATTGCAATGGAAGCCGCTCACAACAGTGGATTTTGCGCAACGTCACACTCCCTGAGGTTTTCTGATTGGTCAGCTCTGAAGATTTAATGGGCTACCTCTGTGCACCTTACTGCTAGATCTGTACTTAAAATGAACTTTCATCTTAGCAGCGAATAGGTTCCTCTGAGCATGTGGACTACTTGAAGGATATTGTGAATCTGCATTCCTTCTTTGCGGTTTGAAACTACAGACTTCGGAGAAACTGTGCGCACTGATGTTTACAATGTTTCTAACTGATTTAAAAAGGGGAAGGTGGGGCTGGCAAGATTGTTTAAATCTTAGTGAATGGACTTGCACTGCTCATTAAGTAAATATGATTTAATCAAGGAAGTGGTCCTGACACAACACCATTTTCCCTAAGCAGCATATCATAGTAATTTAATTGCACAATTGTATTTGTATTTGTTTGAAAGTGGCATAGACCCCAGAAATGTTCATAAAATCACAAAGTATCTTGGTTTATTTGTGGTAACCAATATTGCATCATATAAGTGCAAGAATACAATGAACACATATCAAACATTCATTTAAATCACTTTTGTATAAATACAAAATCTATTTAACTGGGACAGAATTCATGGAAAAATGAATATTACAATTATGATGACTTTAGATTTGTGTAGATTTTTATATCTCAATGAAGAATTAACCAGTTCTGATTTACAAATTGTGAACCTTCTGTTTTGTTTGCCATGGAATTGTTTCAGTTAATTCATTCGTAATGAGGGGAAATTGAAAACTAGAGGCCACGTAGAGACAGGAAATTATAGAGATGTCTTTTTATTTTCTTCACGTATGTTATTTCATTTAATTTTTTCCCCTTTTGTAACTTCTTGTCCAGGTTCTGGAGGCTGTTACATTTTGTTTTTTGGCTTCTTCCTGACTTCTTCTCCTTGAATTATTCGAACTGCTGCTACGAACCAGTCGAGGAGCATTTCATTAACCAGCTTCTGAAATACAGTGAATAAATGTTTCTGTATAGTTCGGCTTTGTATTCTTGATGAATAATGCATTTCCTCATAATGTTAGGAGTGTGTGTGTCCTAAGTTTATCGGATGTAGATTTTTTTCCCGCCCCCCCTTTTTATATATTTTGTTTTATAAACAATAAAATTCACTATATGTTCTCATCAGTGGGCTGGGCTGGTCTGGGCTGCAGCTGGGTTTTTGCAGGATGAAATCTTCATTCCGTCCACAAAACAGTTCCTGCTACTCCATTATTTGCATAATTATACTAGATTCTGTGAAATACTGGTGATTGCTTTTTCCTAATAAAAGTTTTGAAACTGATTTAATTGTGTTTCCTAACTACCCTTGTCATACAGCAATAAAATATCCATTCAATACAATGCATTTCTTTCTCCATTTTATGCATTCTAGACACTTTTCTGATGCAGGGTTGGAAGTGATGTGCCACAGAGATTGTTCGAACAAAGCTGGGCCTTTTGCTGTTCATGATTTATTTAAATGATTTAAGAATTCAAGGCATAGTTTATATGTTTGCAGATGACACTAAAATAGGAGGCATTATAGACAGTGAAGTAGGGTGTCAAAAATTACAGCAGAATTTTGATTATCTAGGTAAGTGGACAAAGGAGTAGCATATGGAGTTCAATTCAGATAAGTCATAGTCTTGTATTTTGAAAAAGTCAAACTAGATTAAGACTTCTGTACTAAAGCGTACACTATCGTGAGAGGAGTAGATCGGGTAGACCCACAGAGTCTCTTGCCCAGAATAGGGGAATCAAAAACTAGAGGACATAGGTTCAAGGTGAGTGGGGAAAGATTTAATAGGAATGGACCAAATGCAGGCAGGTGGGACTAGTATAGATGGGACATGTTGGCCAGTGTGAGCAAGTTGGGCTGAAGGGCCTGTTTCCACACTATAAGACTATGACCTGCACGAACAGTAGGACATTCAGGAATGTTGTGGAACAGAGGAACCTAGTATAAGTACATACTTCCATGAAAATAGCAGCACAGGTAGACAGGTTGGAGAAGGAGGAGTTTGGAATGCTGGCCTTCATCAGTAAGGGCATTGAGTATAGGAGTTGGGACATTTTGTTGCAGTTGTATAAGCAGTGAGGCTGCAATTTGAGTATTGTGTTCAGTTTTGATTGCCCTGCTGTAGGAAAAATGTCTTAAGCTGGAAAGAGTGCAAAGCAGATTTACAAGAATGGTGCCAGGACCTGAGGGTGTGAGTTATATGGAGTGGCTGGATTATTCTTCTCCCTATAACTAAGGGTTGACCTTGCCAAGTTATATAAAATCATGAATGGCACAGATAAGATGAATGTACACAGTCTTTTTCCCTGGGAAGGGAAAATTAAAACTAGAGGACTAGTTTTAACTTTGTTACTGTCCACAATTAGATTTAACGGGTGAAGGGAAACAAAAGGCTCTCAGGAGATCACTACTTCACACATAGGGTGGTGCACATATGGAATGAGCTGCTAGAGAAAGTGGTTGAACCAGATGCGATAGCGACATAAATGGAGAGGAAAGATTTAGAGGGGGCATAGGCCTAATGCAGGTAAATGTGGTTGGCTTAGATGGGAGTCTTGGTCGTCATGGACAAGTTGAGCTGAAGGGCCTTTTTTCCGTGCTATATGACTCTAAACCTTTCAGTGGCAGTCCAAGTTGACTTTTTTTGGGATATTCTCTTAAAGATTGACTGATGCAAACCCAGTGACACAAGAAATTGCAGTCTGAAAAAGGGTCCTGAACCAATGCGTCGTCTGTCCATTTCCTTCATCTTCAACTTGGTCAATAAAGATATTTGTTAGCTTTTCAACTGCCAACTGAATTACCCAACACTGATTAGAAATTCAGGTGGGGCTCAAATAGTTGATTATTTTCATTCATTGCAATATTTGAATTGTCTGTTGTACTAGTTTATTCCTTATTGTACCATTTAGGGTTAAGCAAAGAGAAAAGTGACATCAAGTAACTCAGAATTCAAATAGATTCTTGAGAAGGATGTCACTAATCCTGGAGAGGAATGATCCATTGAAACTGCATAATTCCAATGCCTGATTGTCACAGTCATATTTCTATATACCCCATTTCTGACTAACTCTTGATCATATACCCTATTTCTAGTTCTACAGTAACTACTGCACAGGATAGAATTCTCAATATCACTACCTTCCAGAAACGAACAGTGTATTTTAACCAAGACTAATCTTATTCCAGGATAAAACATGATCTGTCTTGCAGTCATTTGTGCTATAAATACACAAGGTCACTCTATTCAGCTTTCTTTTCATTGAAATTGTCTTTATGAACGAGAATATACACAACTTTAAAAATGATTCCATTAATTTTAGTACTTGCCCCAAAAGGTTCTACTTTCATTCAACTTAAAGTTATTGCTGACACAATACTGAAACTTGGTCTTAATTTTCCTTCTCTGCTTGAATAGTTGTTCAATTTATGCTCCAAATATATCTTCCACATTTTGAGCTTTAATTTAGAGCATAGCTCAAAAATTCAAGAAGAGTGTTTTGATGCAGAATAAGGCTGTTCTTTTAGATGCTAGATTTATCATTTTTGAAAAGTTTTATGAGAAAAGGGTTTGTTAGTAAACGAAGTGAAATCTGAGGCTGTATATACTTGAAGTCGCTATAATGTCAGATTTCTACCCATTTGTGTCTCTGACTCGAGCGAACCTTTCACAAGCTAAGGATGTATACCCGCCCCCACCCCTACTCCCATCTACCTTCCTGCAGAATTTACACTTCAAAAAAAAAAATCAGCTCTTTCCCTGAATCTGTATTGCTATATTCTGCAGAAGGACACAAAATACTGAGGTAATTCATCAGGTAAGGCAACATCTCTGGAAAACATGGATAGATGATACTTCGGGACGGGAAGGGAATGGAGGGGTATGGTCTGAGACCCTTCTTCAGATCTTTGTGTCATTTTACGTATTAACCAATATCCGCAGTATTTTGTTTCTACTATATTTTGCAATCTGTTTCCTTTCTCTCTGCACTATTTGTTATACTTATGAATGGTTCTGGTTGTAATCATGTATGGATGTTTTTACTTTAATTGCAGCCAAAACAATGTTTTTCACTATTGGTACACATAATAATAAATCTATATCAATAGATGTGACAGCCATTAATGACTGACTGGTTTAGAGTACTAGTAAGGCATTGAAGCAAAACTCATTTATTTTAGGTCAAAACCAAAGTCAAACAAACTTTATTGTCATTTAGAAATACATTGATATATGCAGTTCCAAACGAAATTACGTTGCATTTGGCTCCCTGTGCAACACGATAAATTAACAGAAGGATAGGCATGGATAAAAGGATAAATAGACAATGGTGGCAGCCCATTACATGGCATTCAGGAGTCTGATGGCTCGTGGGAAGAAGCTGTTGCAGAACCTTGATGTTCTGCTCCTTATGCTGCGATATCTTTTTCCCGAGGGCAGCAGAGTGAACAGACCGTGATGGAGATATGTGGGGTCTTATTATAATACTGCTGGCCTTTGACACGCAACGTTTGGTCGCAATATCCCCGATTGAGGGGAGAGAGGTCCCGATGATTTTTTCCGCTGTCCTCACCACTCTCTGCACAGACTTCCAGTCGGAGGCTCCACAGTCCCCAAACCAGACAGAGATACAGCTGGTCAGAATACTCTATGGTGCCCCTGTAGAAAGTAGTGAGGATGGGATGGGGGAGGTCTGGTTCAAAGTCAAAGCTCTCATATATTCATTACTATAATTACATATATTTCTAATTATTTTTAGATCCTGTTCCTTTCTGGGCAAGGTGTCATAAATTGGTTGAATGGTATCGATGTTGATTGTGTGATTATACTTTTTTTCCCTGAAAAGAGGCTGAGGCCTTATGAGGTTATATTTTTGGAGGATTCTGAATATCTGCGTGACTTTGTGAAATACAGTCTGTGGAATTCTACTTATAACCATATAACAATTACAGCATGGAAACAGGCCTTCTCGGCCCTTCCAGTCCGTGCCGACCATTTATTTTCCCCTAGTCCCATCTACCTGCACTCAGACCATACCCCTCCATTCCCTTCCCGTCCATATACCTATCCACTTTACTTTTAAATGTTAAAATCGATCCTGCCTCCACCACTTCTGCAGGAAGTTCATTCCACACAGCCACCACTCTCTGAGTAAAGAACTTCCCCCTCATGTTACCCCTAAACTTCTGTCCCTTAATTCTCATGTCATTTTGGTGTAACTATGGAAAACAAATGAAAATCTCTTCTGGGAAGTGACATGAGAATTACCAATCTCATTTGATTCAATTGTTTGTAACATGCATTATCCAGAATTTCATTTCGGAGTCACGTGAGTGACTTCGTGAAGAGCCCGCCGGTGCGCATGCTCGACATATCGTCGTACCGCGTTGCTGCGACGGCTGACGGAGGAGCGTGCTCCTCGCCAGCCCTTCATAAGGGAACCACGCAGGTAAGTATGCTACCTTAAGTTGGTGGTTCTTGTTGTGTTTGCTTCACAGCAAGAACATGGATGGGAGTTTAAGAAGCCGGAGATCGGGGAGAAGTCGCCGGCCAGCAGTTCCGGAGCGAGAGTTGTCGGGGGTACCTGCAACGCAGACCGGAACGAGGGCGGAGATGTCGGTGAGCTCTGTTTTTTCAGGTCCGGACCCGCCCGCACACCACAGCTCGGAGGAGTTCGACGAGGAGGAGTGTGGTGTGCCGCCAGAGCAGGACGACCCTGCCATGGCAGTCAGGTCGTCAGCAGGCTTGCTGACGGCCTCGAGCAGAAGGGTCCGTGCGGCTGCACGGCCCGCTTCACGAAGCCCCCTGAGGAGGGGGAGGGTAGGAGCCCAAAAGCCTAACCCTGTCGGGGCTAAGGCTCTGCCTGTCGCCAAGGAGCGGTCAGGTTCCAGGACGGGACCCGGGGCAGCTGTGAGGTCCAGCCGTCGCCCCCCAACCTCCGACGCCGGGACGAGTCAGTTGGGGGTCCCGTCACGGTCGCCGAGCCCCCCATGGATGGGTGGGCGAGACCATGCGTCGGCAAGGTCCACGATGTGGGCAGCTGGCAAGCCTGCACGGGCCCAAGGTATCCAGGCTTCGGCTGGTGCCGACACCATGCCACATCTGTCCTTAGAGGCAACGGCTTCCGCTCCCGCTACACGGAGGCGGTTGAACACGCCCGTGCAGGAATCGCACAGTTTCGCCTCGGCGGCTGTCGACGACAACTACCGGCACCGGCAGGGCCTCGACGAGGTGCGGGCCGATGACAGGAGCCCCGGCCAATTTTCAGAGCTGGAGGACTCCGACCACCTGAGTGTTCAGGGTGAAGGGCGTATTGACCGTATAGAGCGGCTGCTGGAACGTCTCATTAAACAACAACAGGCATCCAGCAGCGACAGGCACAGCGCTTCATCACCAGCTTCATACACCAGCCTGGAGCAGCAGGACGAGGAGGCAGTGGTCGATCCCATCCCACCCCCGCCTGAATTACCGGCGGAGGACCTCCTCGATGTGGCCACCAAGTTTGCAGCCCCTCATTCCTTGGGGCTTCCTATCAATACAAAACTGGCAGCCACTGTGGACTTCCTAAATAATCACCAGCTTCAGGAGGAAGTTCTACTACAAGCCATGAGCCGTCACAAGGCTCCATCAAACTGCAACTCCCTCAACGTGCCTGTGGTCAATACGCCAATATGGGGCAACATCAGTGCGGCTATCCGTCAGCAGGAGCTAAAGATTCAGCGGATCCTGAAACTCCTCACAGCCGGGATTACTGCCTTTGTGCGGTCGGTCGACGGAGAGGAGCTTAATTTGGACCAGGAGGATGCTCTGGCGCTTCTATGCGCTACTCAAAACGAAATCAACGGCTTTCGGAAAAATAGCATCCGCCCAGCGCTCAACCCCAAATTTGCAGGGTTGTGCAAACCACCGCCGCCGCCCCGTCAGCTCTTTGGCGAAGACCTTTCCAAAAGGGTCAGAGAGCTTGATGAACAAGCCAAGACCGTGGGGCTCATGCGCTCTCAGAGTGCCCCATCGCCATCGAGCTCTAAAGCTCCGCTTGGCCGCTCACGAGGGTCTGCCAGCACGTCTACCAGGAATTACCCTCCAGCTCCAAACCGATATCAACCACCCCAACCACAGGGGTCTTTTTTAGGACAGGCTCGGCAGAAGCCGAGATGGAAAATGAGGACGCCACGACCTCAAACCAACCCAGCACCTCTACGTCCACCCACTCGTGTCAGGGACCGCCGGTAACCACAGAGGTGAGGCGGTCTGGTTCTCTTTTTTCTCTTTGTTTAACTTCACATGTTGGTGGGCGTTTGCGGTTGTTTGCGGGTGCATGGGGTGATATTACCAGTGATGAGTATGTGTTACGGAATATTCAGGGCCATAGCATTGAGTTTATTAATGGGGACATCCCTCCGTCTCAGCATAGACCGGGTCGTATGTTTAAACTAACGGCTGCGGAACAGTCCGTAGGCTATAAGGAAATTTTAAGGTTGGAACAGAAAGGGGTCATAGAGAAAACGGTTCATGAGCCCGTTGAATTTGTTTCTAATATTTTTACCCGACCTAAGAAAGATGGAGGCTGTAGAGTCATTATTGATCTGACCACTCTGAATAACTTTGTAACATATACTCATTTTAAAATGGACACGTTTGAAACGGCCAAATTATTGATCTCACAAGGGTGCTTTATGGCATGTATTGATTTACAGGATGCGTACTATACCGTACCCATGCAAAAATATTACAGAAGGTTCTTAAAATTTATCTGGATGGACCAGCTGTGGCAATATAGGGCGTTGCCTAATGGGCTCACCACAGCCCCTCGATTATTTACTAAATTGGTGAAG
Organism: Raja brachyura; assembly: GCA_963514005.1. Next base: position 52,167,492 of record OY740782.1, read on the forward strand.
CCAATTATGGCTTATTTAAGACAACGACATCATATCGTTATGGCCTATTTAGATGATATTTTAATTATCGGACACACCTTGGAATCAGCTCAACAAGGGGTTGCAGCTGCGGTCAATTTGTTCCAACAGCTTGGGTTCATTGTTCATCCAGAAAAATCTAAGTTCTGCCCCACCCAGGTAATTAACTATCTGGGGTTCCAGGTGAATTCCATTAGCATGAGAGTCACCATACCAATTAACAAAATTGAGGAGGTAACACAGGTGTGTACAGATTTAATCAATACTCGTATACCATCGATTCGTCACTCTGCTACTGTCATTGGCAAGATTGTGGCTTTGTTTCCGGCAGCCCGGTATGGACCTCTGCATTATCAAAACTTGCAGAGAGCCAAGATCGCTGCGCTGCGACGGCATGCTGGTCATTATGATCGATCAATGCAGCTGCCGCCTGCAGCATTGGATGAGTTACGATGGTGGGTTTGCCACATTAGTAACTCGTTTAAAACTATTATTGAGGCGAAACCGATGATATACTTACAAACTGATGCGAGCTCTGATGGCTGGGGAGCTACGAATCAACATTCTAGTTGTGGGGGCCGATGGGATACCCTTGAGAATACAATGTTGGTATCACAAGAGATCAACTATTTGGAGCTGCTTGCAGCGTTTCACGGACTCCGTGCATATTGTTCCAAGATCTTTGGAGCACATGTCCGGCTCCAAATAGACAACACCACAGCGGTGGCGTATTTAAACCACATGGGCGGTACCAGGTCAGTTTCATGTGATAAATTGGCTAATTCAATTTGGCTCTGGTGTGTCAAGAGAGACATTTGGATTTCAGCCACCTATTTGCCAGGTGAGCTTAATTTTGTGGCGGACGCCAGGTCACGCAAGTTCAATGATAATATTGAATGGATGTTACATCCTGAAATTTTTGCAAAAATCACAGCCAAATTTGGGAAACCGGACATTGACCTTTTTGCGTCCCGGTTGAACCATCAGGTACCAACCTACGTCTCGTGGGAACCAGATCCTGGGGCTATAGCGTTAGATGCATTCTCGCTAGACTGGGGGAATTGCTTTTTCTATGCATTCCCTCCGTTTTGCCTCATCAGTCGGGTATTACGTAAAATTCAGATGGATGGTGCCAAGGGCATCCTTATCATACCCGACTGGCCTACACAGCCGTGGTATCCGATGGTCTTTGACACGCTCAGTGAACTTTGGGTCCGTTTGCAGGGTAGCCCAGAATTAGTTACTCACCCTGTTTCAGGGGAGCCACATCCCTGCCATGGCTATTTAAATTTGTTGGCTTGCAGATTCTGAATCGGCCTTTAGTTGGATACGGCCTTTCTACCCGGACCATGGATACCATTGCGGCGTCGTGCCGAGAGTCTACAAGGCGAAGATACCGCTCTCACATCAGGAAGTGGGAAGCCTTCTGCAGCCGCTCTCGCATCACGTACGATGCCGTGACTATAACCGACGTCCTGGAATTCCTCGCGGGGTTGCACCATGATGAACACTTAAGCTACAGTGCCATCAACAGCGCCAGGAGCGCTCTATCATTCTACCTCAATATTGAGGTGGGATCCAACAGGCTAGTGTCCAGGCTCATGCGGGGTATTTTCAATATGAATCCGCCTACACCACGCTACAATATCACCTGGGATGTCAGGGTCGTTTTAACTCTGCTCAGGACATGGTCCCCCATGGAAGGGCTCCAGCTGGACAAACTCACCATGAAGCTGGTGATGTTACTAGCGCTGACTTCAGCACAGAGGGTACAGACACTCCATAAACTACGTGTCGACAGAATGATGTCTACCCCCACAGAAGTAGTTTTCTTTGTTGACGAGCTACTAAAGCAGCATAGACCTGGGTGCACAGGGCTGCAGCTGAAGTTCCCGGCATACCCCGCAGATGCTAGGCTATGTTTAGCCTCCCACATCCGTTACTACGTCAAGGTGACGGCAAGCATCAGAGGAATGGAAAGATACCTGCTTGTCACTCATAAGAGACCTCACCATCGAGTGACAACACAGACGATATCCAGGTGGCTTCGAGTCGTCTTGGGTAAGTCAGGTATCGACACTAATGTGTTCAAATCTCATTCCACCAGGGCTGCATCGACGTCGGCGGCGAGGGTCATGGAGGTGCCCATGGACCATATTCTCGCCACAGCAGGATGGGCTAATGAAGCGGTGTTCCAGCGTTTCTACAACCGGCCCGTCGCTGCGCCTCTACAGTTCGCAGAAGCCGTGCTAAATGCGGGGCAAATACGTGGAGATGTCCCCGAATAAGGGGTTTTTTGATTTGTTGTTAATAAATATGATTTGTTTTGCAGTATGGACTAGTCAGCACGTTATTCCTCCCATCCATCCCTGGTAGTGGTGTGACAGCATGGACGTGGTCCAGGGCGTGTCATCACAGAAGCTTTGAAGTCTTCACGAAGTCACTCACGTGACTCCGAAATGAAATAGTAAGATTGAACGAGAACTTACCAGTTCGAAGGTTGATCTTTATTTCATGAGGAGTCGAAGTGAGGGATTTCGTGCCCTCCTCGCCCAACCCTCAATCACCTTCATCTGGTAATCTTAGTCGTTTTCATTCTTACTATGTGAAGTCATTTCTTTTGATTGGTTTCTGTGATTCCACGCCGCTACTTTGAAGTATGTCGAGCATGCGCGCCGGCGGGCTCTTCACGAAATCCCTCACTTCGACTCCTCATGAAATAAAGATCAACCTTCGAACTGGTAAGTTCTCGTTCAATCTTACTATTCCCTTCAGTTTTAATGAATGTTCACTGGTATGACTTAAAATGTCACTTATACGAGACCATCGATTATTTCCTTATTAGCTCTGATTGTTTTTTTACAAAGATAACGGTAGGTGCATAATTTACTAAATCCTGGAATCAGTTACTTTAAAGGAGGCATAAAATTGTGTGCTTCTTTTCTGGTAGCTACTCTTCTACAATCTCCTTTGAGAAATATGTGTTTGGTTTCCATGTACTGAATAAGTCTAACTGCACAGCATATTTTGTGTTAAGTTACAATTAATTTGGGGGTGGTTTGGAAAAGCCAATAGCCATTTGGGACATGCGACCTGGATAACTACACATCACCTTAACCAATATGGCAATTCAACATATATCCAGTGTAGTCGGATCACATGTCTGATGCTGGCAGTATTGCACCCTTCAGTATCTGTCCTTCCCAAAAACTGATGATGTAAAAGTGCACTTTTGGGGGCTATTTTGCCTGTGCAACTCTTCTAAAGGAGAGTTTTGAATGTATTGCTTTGTCTTCGAGTGTTTCATCTTACCACTCCCCTGTCAGATACTCCTTTAACCTTGGTAATATTTAAATGTGCCTAATTAATTCAGTCCAAATACATGATCAAATCTGATCCTTAACCTGTTGACTTGTTGGACATTCCTGTGTAAAATATTTGAAGATAATCTTTTCAGCCAATTTAAATCCAGCAGGTTTAGCTATGCAGCACGGTGACGAAGTAATAGTGTTGCTGCCTTACAGCGATTGCAGCGCCCGAGGCCCGAGTGTGATCCCGACTACGGGTGCTGTCTGTATGGTGTTTGTACATTCTCCCTGTGACCGCGTGGGTTTTCACCGAGATCTTCGGTTTCCTCTCCACACTCCAAAGACATACAGGTATGTAGGTTAATTGGCTTGCTAAATGTAAAACAAAATGACCCTGGTGTGTGTGTGTGTGCGATAGTGTTAATGTGCAGGGATTGCTGGACCGCACGGACTCAGTGGGCAGAAGGTCCTGTTTCCGCGCTGTATCTCTGAACTAAAACTAAACTAAACTTGGGATGAGCAGGCTCTGACACAATTTTACACCATAATGGGAGAATAATCTCTTTAAAATGGTCTGGGAAAATAAATATTTTGTCTTATTTTGGGAATTAATTTTATTCAGTTGACTGGGTTTATATGAAATGTGTCAGTAGTAATGTGTTGTTCCAAAATTCTGTCTTTGTACTTAATGCCTTACTGGATCCCTCTGTCACTATCTTGGCACATAAGGCTAAAATGTGATTCAAGTTTAGAAGTTAGTTGATATACAGTAAACCTAATTAAAGTTTCTGTGCTGCTGTGCAGGACCCTCTGCAGTTTGCATATCGGGCCAATAGATCTGTGGATGATGCAGTCAACCTGGGCCTGCACTTCATCCTACAGCACCTAGACCGCAAGGATCCTGTTTGTTGATTTTAGCTCTGCATTCAACACCATTGTGCCAAAGCTGCTGCACTCCAAACGTTTCCGAGTTGACTGTGCCTGAACCCCTCTGTCGGTGGATCACCAGCTTCCTGACGGGCAGGAAGCAGCATGTGATGCTGGGAAAGCACATCTCGGACCCGCAAACCCTCAACATAGGAGCACCGCAAGGCTGCGTACTCTCTCCTCTCCTCTACTCGCTCTACACAAACGATTGCACCTCTACAGACACCTCTGTCAAGCTTCTCAAGTTTACGGACGACACAAACCTGATTGGACTGATCCAGGATGGGGAGGAATCTGCCTACAGACAGGAAGTCTCACAGCTGGCGTCCTGGTGCCGTAGCAACAACCTAGAGCTCAATGCTCTTAAGACAGTGGAATTGATTGTAGACTTTAGGAGAGCTCCCCCTCCCCTCACCCCACTCACCATCAACAACACCACAGTCACATCTGTGAGCCTTTTAAGTTCCTGGGAACCATCATCTCCAAGGACCTTAAGTGGGAGGCTACCATCGACTCCACAGTCAAAAAGGCACAACAGAGGATGTACTTCCTACGGCAGCTGAGGAAGCACAATCTGCCACAGGCAATGATGGTCCAATTCTACACGGCCATCGTAGAGTCTTCTCCATCATGGTCTGGTTTGGCTCAGCCACCAAGCATGACACCTGGAGGCTGCAGCGAATCGTCCGATCAGCAGAGAAGATTATTGGCTGCAACCTTTCCTCCATTGATGAACTGTACACTGCAAGGGCCAGAAAGCAAGCGGGCAAGATAATCTCTGACCCTTCTCACCCTGGCCACAAACTCTTTGAATCACTTCCCTCTGGAAGGCGACTCCGGATTGTCAAAGCTGCCACAGCCAGACATAAAAACTGTTTTTATCCACAAGTAGTTGCTCTACTCAACAGCCAGAAACCTGTAGCCTCCCTGCGATCTGGTATTTTGGTGGTTCACATGCTTGATCAATGGTGTGTTATCATTAATGTCTTATTATTATTAATGTTTAGTGTTTTCTGAGTCATTCGTAACTGTCGCTGTGTGTCATGTTTGTACTTGTGGGCGGAGCACCAAGGCAAATTCCCTGTATGTGAATACTTGCACAATAAATTTACCTATTGGACATTTTCTGGGTGTATCAATAAATCATTTGCATATTTCACATTGTTTTCAAAAGTCAAACTGTGGTCACGACTGGCCTTGTGAAATTTTGATCAGGGTAAAGCCACATATTTATGTTATTTAGTGCTAACTTGTTCCCTTTTGTTGATGAATGCTAGTATTGTTTTATGGGATCATAGCAGAAGCTTCCACAGTGAGTCCTTTCTGACTGCCTTTCCTATCTTAATCAGTCACCAACTAAGTCAGTACCATTTGATCCATCAAATCATTGCTCCGTAACTTTGGTGGGGAATGCAAGTATCACTAAACTGAAAGTAGATGTTGGATTTTATGCCAGCTGGTGTAACTTAGAAGATAATATAGCTATTTTATCAGAACTAACATCCAAAAAGTTAAGTAAAATGTGTACATTGTTGTGTGACAGTGATTTCTTAGACAAGTATCTTATGGGTTATTTGATTTGAGATTACTATGGACAAGCAGCAAATATTCTGCTCTTTCTTCAATACAAGTGCTGTTTTGAAAATCTATAGCCTTCCTTGGGGTTTTTAATTCTTTGCTCATGAAGAAGTCCCTTCACTGCAATTTATCTTGACTATATAACAGATTGTTACCTGGAAGCTGCAGAAAATATTTATAAGAATGCCATGCCCTGGGGATGAATATCTAATTATCTTCCATTAAAAATGCATCGTAAATCATATCTCTTTTGACAGCTAGTTCTCAAGGTGTAATAATCGGAAATAAGACCAGGAATACTGGAAATGTTCAGTAAGACAAACCATCAGGTGAATTATTATACTGTTGCCAGTTAGAGGTTCAACTACAGGACATGCAATTTGAAATAAGTCAATGGGGCCGAATTGTGTGTCAGAAGATAAGATTTTTGTGGAATTAGGAAATGTTAGAAAACAAGCATGGGTTTAACTTGATGGGACAGAGGAGGGGTGGAATGAATAACGGGATTGTCTGATATAGGACGGAGACCAAGTGCAGCTGATGTTTGAATTCTGGAATGTACTGATTGAGTAGGTGGTAAAAACAGAGATTCTCATGGCAATGTAGAAGTATCTAGATGAACACTTGAATTGTCAATATGCAGAAGGCAATGAATGAAGTGCTGGCAAATAGGATTAGTATACACGTATACTTGATGGTCAATATGGTTAAAGGTATTCTCCAACTAAAGTAGAGCAGTGATGCTGCCAGGAGGACCACTGGTTCACAGCTCCAGCAACCCATTTTTACTCCTGAAATCCAGACATTTCCTGTGGATACTTCCCTGGATGTCCTCTCATTACCCAAATACATGTAGCTCGTAGGTTAGATGGTCAATGTTGCAACACAATGTAAGAGTTGTACCAAAGCTTATTTTGATCAGTTATGTGTCCATTTTATATGGTTAGAAGCACATTGGAAGGGTAGCCTCAATAGAGATGTAAAATTCATAGTGGATCTGATTTAAATTATGGAACCGCAGGTTATGGATTGACTGTCCAATCTATATTCATCAAGAGCAAGGCTTTACTCCAACTAGCTTCCAAAACTTCCCAATTATATTGCTACTCTTTCACTGCTTTTTGTATTTTGAATTGAATTGAATACATTTTATTAGCCAGATATGTATACATACATAGAATTTCCCTTGGTGCTTTGCTTGCAAGTAACAACACAATATTTGAGTTATCAAAACCACAAATAGTTCACATCACTTGTAAAGTTGTACAAGTCAGAAATATTAGGAGTATGACTATAGCATAATATGAAATAAAGTGAGTATAGTTTATGCTATGGTTTTAGACGTATTATATGTTAGCAGCAACTGAGGTAAGAACGGAAGACTGATTGGAGAAACCTGCAACTTTCACACTGTAATGAATTTGCTGATGTAAAATGGAAATTCAAACCAAAGCTTTGGGCTGTGTTACTCACTGGTTTGTATGAAGAAGCATGGTTTAATTGAGATAAGCCAGTTGTCCCAGGGCTGATGACATGGAGGTCTCCAGTGAGTACACTATATGCATATGATCATTTTCTAGTTGATTTTCCTTAAGCTAATTTTCCAAAAAGGAATGTTCCATGAGTTTATGATCCAAGGATTTTTTACAACTGACTAAAAAAGCCTTAGGCCCATTCTATGATATTGAATTTGTTCATAAATCGTTGGCTTGGTGAACATGGTATGTTTTTTTTATTCTTAGGAAATTAACTTTATCACAAACCTACTTTGTTTTTAGTTTAGAGATACAGCGTGGAAACAGGCCCTTCGGCCCACTGAGTCCGCACCAACCCTCGCACAATAACACTATTCTACACACACTGGGGACAATTTACACTTATACGAAGCCAATTAACCTAGAAACCTGTTTGGGGTGTGGGAATAAATGAAAGCTCTCAGAGAAAACCCACATGGTCACGGGGAGAACGTAGAAACCCCGTATGCAGGAGCTCCCGTAGTCAGGATCAAACCCGGGTCTACGGCGCCGCAATTGCTGTAAGGCAGCAACTCTACCGCTGCGCCACCGTGCCATCTGTAGACTGGGAAGATCAAGCCAAGTGATAGGATTTATTGCTCCAGCATCATTCCACTGCCAAATATTGGAACATGAGTGGTTGATGAGACATTAGTTGGGAAAGCACTGCCAGTTTTTTTTCTTTTTATTGGTAAGTTTCCTCTCCAAGTATTGAGGGAGAGAGGGGGAGAGGGGGAGAGGGACAGAAGGTGCACTGTTTTTATTTGTGCGCCTTGTTGCCTCGCATGCCTGCTGCATGCATTATCTGTACTGCTCCTTGTCTGCATATATCAGCAATGAATCTGACATTGTAAGTGTCTGGCACCACTCAAAGCTATCCCTGCGCCCCTGAAAGTCGGCTGTGCAGTGGGTCCAAAGGAGAAAATGACTGGGAGATCAGGCTCCAGTATTTTCAGATGCTGTGCTGCATGTCTTAGTGCAGGGGCTGCAAAATTGAATAAACGTCCTGCATTCATTCGGGCCGAGAGACCTCCAGGACATAGGCCATGAAGACAGGGAGAATGCACCTGGATGGGGAACTTCAAAATGTTTATGACAGCAAGTGGCTAAAGTCAGTGACAACATTTTCAAATGTCAGATTTGAACAAGTGGATGTCTAACATCATTGCATCACTCAATTGAGTGATTTCTAAGAATTGTGACCCAGACCTAAAATCTACAATGCTATGCTGCATCCTCACAAATAACACTACAGCAATTGGTGGCAACCTTGGATTCAATTTCGGGTGGCAATGAATGAACCCAGCAATTAATAGAGTGCAGCAAAGCTGGGAGGGAGATTTCCCTCGGCTCATCATACATGATACATGCATGCATATTCCCACTTCAAACCTGAGCACTGACGAACACTTTAACTGTGAAAGAAATGATACCAGTCACTACTGAAGTGATTCAAGAAATGACATATTGCTCCAGAAATCAAAGAAATTCAGAAATCCTGTGAAAAGTTACAGCTGTAAATACAATGTACAAAATGAATCACCGTTTATTAAAAAGTGTTTACATTTATGACATGTATGTTAATACTGGTGAACTGTTATTCCCTCTAATTATGTGCCACTGTTTCTGACAAGAGAGGAAATACATCAGTGAGTGTCAGGCAATGCATTTGATGTGTTGATGGTTGAATTTCTGGCACATGTGTTGCTGTAGTGTTATTTGTGAGGATGCAGCACAGCATTGTACATATTAGGTCTGAGTCCTGATTCCTAGACATTATTGACAATTGAGTGATGCAATGATGTTAGGCATCCACTTCTTTTCCTAAAACATGTGCAACTGATTTATTCAGTACACTGCATCTGTGCATACATGTTACATGTCATAAATTTAAACACTATATTGGTTTCCTTTTTTTAAAAAATGAGATTCATTTGTACACTGTATTTACAGCTGTAACTTTTCACAGGTTTTTTGAGTTTCTTTGATTTTATTTAGCAATATGTCATTTCTTGAATCAATTCAGTCATGACTGGTATTATTTCTTTCACAGTCTCCACTGGGTCAACTTCCCTTTCTCTTCAATTCTACCCAACCCGCAACTTTCCTCCTGCTTTTCCTTCCTATTCGGGGTGGCCCGGTGGCGCAGCGGTAGAGTTGCTGCCTTACTGCGCTTACAATGCCAGAGACCCGAGTTTGATCCCGATTATGGGTGCTGTCTGTACGGAGTTTGTACGTTCTCCCCATGACCTCGTGGGCTTTCTCCGAGATCTTCGGTTTCCTCCCACTCTCCAAAGACGTCCAGGTTTGTAGGTTAATTGGCTTGGGTTTGTATACTTGGTATAAGTATAAAATAATATTGTCCCGAGTGTGTGTAGACTTGTGTTAATGTGCGGGGATCGCTGGTCGGTGTGGACTCGGTGGGCCGAAGAGCTTGTTCTGCGCAGTATCTCTAAACTAAGCTAAACCAAACTCTTACATTCACCATCCTCTCTCTCTTTTTCTCCAGTGCTGATCCTGATACAATTACCAGGGTTTAGAGCTAAAGTCTGTTTCCCATAGTCTGGGCCATCAGTGGGTCAGGGTCAGATTGCTTTCATTCATCAATATTGAATAATGAAATCTGATGAGGCAGTGGTAGTCAGCAAGGCCCAGAAGTAGATGTGTGACAATAAAAACTGGTGTCTTGTTTGGTCTTGGGGGGCCCGGCAGAATCCAGGGTTCGGCAGCAGGTTCAGTGGAAACTGATGTATGGGCCAATTGTTCCCAGTTACAAGTAGCTTTGGAGTATTTTATTGAAAAATTTCAGGCAATTCTTTTCCTGTTAGTGCACCAAATTAAGGTTAAAAAAACCTCATGTGTTGAAATGCAACTGTGCGAATTGTGACTGGCCTATGCATTAATGTATCACCTCACTATGATACCATCATCCCTTGTAAACAATTATTTTCAAATAAATAGCTGCAGCTGAAATATGGTATAAGTTAGAGTTCTTGGGGTATTGCAGGCAGTTGTGGTCACCCCAATACAGTAAGGATGTGGAGGCTTTGGAAAGGGTGTAGATGAGGTTTTAAAAAAAATGATGCCTGGATTAGTGGGTATTAGCTCCGAGGGAGAGGTTGGGCTGACTTGGTTTACTATCTCTGACAGTGGAGGTTGAGGAGAAACCTGATAGAAGTATATAGAATGATGAGAGGCATATATAAGTGGACAGTCAGAGCCCTTTCCCCCCCAGGATGGAAATATCTAATATTAAATGAGTTGTGTGGGGCAAGGTTTTTTTACACAGAGTATTGAGCTTCTGCACTGCAGTGTAGTTTGGTGATTGGGACAGATACGATAATAACCACGTTAATGGTCTAAGAGCCTTTTGGATAGGCACACGGATATGCAGGGAATAGAAGGACATAGATTATGTGCAGGCAGGTAAGAGTTGGTCTTAGCACCATGTTTGGCACAGACATTGTGGACCGAAGGCCCTGTCCTGGGGTGTGTTCTATCTGTGAATAATCTTTGTCATCTTTTATTGTTTTTGAATAATCCATTAGACCTGAAGCCTCTACAATAACCTTTACCCCGTTGCAGCTATTCACAATGATCTTTGCCAGCGGATTTCAAAGTTTACACATACTACTGGTGTGTTAAAGAATCACTTGGCAATATATCAAAATATTGCTTGTATATCATAGAGAGCATGTATGCAAGATTTCACTACTTAAATCATTTTAAATGTTCTGAATTAATTTTAAGAGCTATGAAATTTTCTGCACGTGTCAGAAGTGCAAATGTTGTGACTGGCAACTGTTAAATGTTATCACATAGTCTTTTCGTCAGTTAAGATGTTTAATGCAAATCAATTGAATGAAGGACATTATTATCCAAGTAACTGGGGGCGAACATTTCAAAATAGGATGCTTTATATCATATTGATGAAATTTGGAACAGAATGCCCACATATCACCTTCTGACAAAGAGTTTCATTCACCAAGAGACCTGCAAAACTTCTTACATTTCTTTGTTATTCGAGTTACCACACAAACATGATTCTGACATTTCAGTAATACTTTAGTTATTGGAGATAACGCATTCTCTATATAACACTTTAATATAGTTTTTGGCCTGGGGAAAATTGCATTTTGATATTCAAACAACACCAAACACTTGTTCAGCAGCTGTAATTTCGATCCTGCCCTTTAACCATGCTTGAATTATACAGAGAAGCTGCCAGGTAGTCGTAATTGCTCTATCTCTGTACTTTGTCAAACTAGCTGGTTGGCCAGGTTTATAGGTACCTTTCCTAATTTCTCAACATGTGGCTTTGATACAATTAAGCTAGTGCAGAGTGTGTTAGGATGTTTTACAAGGTTGAATGAGCAAGTTATTGATTGAAGGTAACAGGCAGATCTAGAGATCATTTTGGGAAATGCACACGCCAACTTGGCCTTGAATCACTGTATTGGCAAAGTAATACTGCATGCATGGCTCTCACGAGCCAGAGTTTACAGAGTAGACAGATTGTGATATCAATCAGTTGCAGCACTGCCAAAGCTTGGATCGGAACAAAATATTTATTGGCAAGTATTCAACTCGAAAAACCTAAATGTCCTGCACATCTACATTAAACGTTTCCCCTTTCACCTTATAGCTATGGCCTCTGGTCAGGGAGGCATAGAGTGTGGAAACAGGCCTTTTGGTTCAACTTGCCCACACTAGCCAACATGTCCTATCGACACAAGCCCCAGCTGCCTGCATTTGGCCCATGTCCCTCTAAACGTAGAAACGTAGAAAATAGGTGCAGGAGTAGGCCATTCAGCTCTTCGAGCCAGCATCGTCATCCAAAATGAGTACCCCGTTCTGGATTTTTCCCCTTGATTCCCTTAGCCCTATGAGCTAAATCTCACTCTCCCTTGAAAACATCCAGTGAACTTCTACTGCCTTCTGTGGCAGAGAATTCCACAGATTCACAACTCTCTGGGTGAAAATGTTTTTCCTCTTCTCAGTCCAAAATTGACTACCCGTTATTCTTAAACTGTGACTGCTGGCTCTGGACTCTCCCAACATCAGGATCATTTTTCCTGCATCGACCATGTCTAATCCTCTAAGAATTTTATATGTTTCTATAACATCCCGTCTCATCCTTCTAAATTCCAGTGAATATAAGCCCAGTCGACCCATTCTTTCATCATACGTCAGTCCCGCCATGACAGGAATTAACCTGGTGCACCTATGCTGCACTCCCTCAATAGCAATAATGTTTTTCTCAAATTAGGAGACCAAAAGTGCACACGATACTCCAGATTCGGTCTCACCAGGGCCCTGCACAACTGCAGTAGGACCTCCTTGATCCTAAACTCAAATCCACTCGCAATGAAGGCCAACATGCCTTTGGCTTTCTTCACTGCCTGCTCTACCAGCATGCTTACTTTCAGTGACTGATGTACAAGGACACCAAGGTATCGTTGCACCTACCCTTCTCCTAATCTGACACCATTCAGATAATAATCTGCTTTACTGTTCTTGCCACCAAAGTGGATAACCTCACATTTATCCACATTATACTGCACCTGCCATGTTTCTGCACACTCACCCAACCTATCCAAGTCACCCTGCAGACTCATAGCATCCTCCTCGCAGCTCACACTGCCGCCAAGCTTTGTGTCATCCGCAAACTTAGAAATATTACATTTAATTCTCTCATCTAAATCGTTAATATATATTGTAAACAACTGGGGTCCCAGCACAGAGCCTTGCGGCATCCCACTAGTCTCTGCCTGCCATTCTGAAAAGGCCGATGAGTTGAACAGGTACTTTGGATCTGTCTTCACTAAGGAGGACACAAACAATCTCCCTGATGTACAAGTGGCCAGAGGATCTGCAGTGACAGAGGAACTGAAGGAAATCCACATTGGGCAGGGAATGGTGTTGGGTAGACTGATGGGACTGAAGGCTGATAAATCCCCAGGGCCTGATGGTCTGCATTCCAGGGTACTTGAGGAAGTGGCTCTAGAAATCGTGGATGCATTGGTGATCATTTTCCAATGTTCTATAGATTCAGGATCAGTTCCTGTGAATTGGAGGGTAGTTGATGTTATCCCACTTTTTAAGAAAGGCGGGAGAGAGAAAACAGGGAATTATAGACGAGTTGGCCTGACATCGGTGGTGGGGAAGAAGCTGGAGTCAATCATAAAAGATGAAATAGCGGCACATTTGGATAGCAGTAACAGGATTGGTCCGAGACAGCGTGGATTTATGAAGGGGAAATCATGCTTAACTAAACTTCTCGAATTTTGTGATGATGCAACTAGGAAAATGAACCAGGGCAAGTCAGTGGATGTGGTGTACCTGGACTTTCAGAAAACATTTGATAAGGTCCCACAGGGGAGATTAGTGGGCAAAATGAGTGCACATGGAATTGGGGGTAGTGTGCTGACATGGATAGACAATTGGTTGGCAGACAGGAAACGGAGTAGGGATTAAAGGGGCCCCTTTCATAATGGCAGGCAGTGACTAGTGGGGTACTATGAGAATGCAGGGTGACTTGGACAGGTTGGGGGAATGGGCAGATGCATGGCAGATGCAGTTGAAGGTGGATACATGTGAGGTTATCCACTTTGGTAGCAAAAACAGTAAGGCAGATGATTATTTAAATGGTGTCAAGTTGGGAAAAGGGGAAGTACAACAAGATCTGGGGGTCCTTGTTCATCAGTCAATTAAAGTAAGCATGCAGGTACAGCAGGCAGTGAAGAAAGCGAATGGCATGTTGGCCTTCATAGCAAGAGGAGTGGAATATAGGTGCAAAGAGGTCCTTCTGCAGTTGTACAGGGCCCTAGTGAGACCACACCTGGAGTATTGTGTGCAGTTTTGGTCCCCTAATTTGAGGAAGGACATTCTTGTTATTGAGGGAGTGCAGCATAGGTTTACAAGGTTAATTCCCGGTATGGCGGGAGAATGGAACGGCTGGGCTTGTATGCTCTGTAATTTAGAAATATGAGAGGGGATCTTATTGAAACATATAAGATTGTTAAGGGTTTGGATACGCTAGAGGCAGGAAACATGTTCCCGATGTTGGGGGAGTCCAGAACCAGCGGCTACAGTTTAAGAATAAGGGGGAAGCCATTTAGAACGGAGAATTAACCCCATTGTTCTCCTCTATTGAGTTCTAAACCTGTCCTATTCATGTACCTGCCTAAATGTTGCTTAAAAGTTGTGATAATACCTACCTCAACTACCTCCTCCTGCAGCTAGTTCTGTGCACCTCCCACCCTTTGTGTGAAAAAGTTCTTCCTCGGGTTCCTATTAAATCTTTCCCACCTTACCTTAAACCTATGTTTTCTAGTTTTTGATTCCCCCACTCTGGGCAAGAGACTCTGTGTGTCTAGTGTTGGATATTTCCACCCTGGGGGGAAAAGATTCTGACTGTCTACCGTGTCTATTGCCCCTCATAATTTTATACACTTCTATCAAGTCTCCCCTCAACCTCAAAGTTCCAGAGAAAACAATCCAAGTTTACCCAACCTCTCGTAGTTGAAATCCTCTAACCCCGGTAAACCTCCTATGCACCCTCTCCAAAGCCTTCACATCCTTCCTGTAATGCGGTGAGCAGAAATGTGTGCAATACTCTCAATGCAGCCTTACCAAAGTCTCAGAGTTGCATCATGACATCCTGACTCTTACATTCAATGCCCCTAGCAATGAAGGCAAACACTCACCAACCTGTGCTTTTTAGAGGAATTGATTTGATGAAGAGTTGGCTGCAGTGTAGTGCATTTTGATCTTTTATGAACTTCTCTGTTCCTGTACTGATCATGGTTTTGCCTTTTAGTTCTATATTCAGTTTCTAAAGCAAATGGTGATTGCACAGTGGCGTAGCTGTAGAGTTGTTGGCTTGCAGCGCTGGAGACCCAGGTTCAATCCCAACTATGGGTGTTGTCTGTATGGTGTTTGTACGTTCTCCCCGTGACTGTGCGGGTTTTCTCCGAGATCTTTGGTTTCCTCCTGCAACAATCAACAACATTCAACAATCAGTTTTATTCGTCACTGGCACATAGAGTGCAAGTGAAATGAATTTGCCAGCAGCAGTACAATAAAAAAAGAACACACAAAAACACAATAAAAATGTAACACAAACATCCACCACAGCATTCATCACTGTGGTGGAAGTCACAAAATTTGGCCAGTCCTCCTCCATTTTCCCCCGTGGTCGGGACCTCAACCCTCCACAGCCGCCACTGCGGGCGTCCAGATGAGTAGACAAGGTAAGAAGTCCAGGTAAGTCCTGAATCGGTGCTTCCCTACTGGAGATCGCGGCTTCAGGTTGGTGTAGGCTGGAGGCTGGCGGTCGAAGATTTAAAGTTCCCACCGCGCTGCAGCTAGAAGCACTGCAGACCGCAGGGCCAGTGGTCAGAGCTCCCCTCCAGGGGTCCCCGGCGAGGGACCCCGCTCCTGATGGTGTCCCCGCCGCACCCGCGGTAGAAGTTGGCCGGTGGTCGGAGCTCTTCTTCTCCCGGGTGCCCAACGAGGGATCCCAGGCTGCGGACACCGCACCAGCTGGAGCTCTGCAGACCCCGACCCCAGGCTGCAGCGGGCCAGCGAACGGAGTGCTCCCCTCCGGCTCGCCCCAGTGAGGGCTCACCTGCTCCACGACGAGAGTCCTCGCTGCGCCCACCGCTGAAGCCCCGGGCGCGTCTCTGGGAAAGGCCGCCCGATCCTTAATGTTAGGCCACGGGGGAGGAGGCAAGAAAAAAGTGGCCCCTCTGTGGAGGTGACGGAAGCGGTTCCCCTTACCCCCCACATCACCCCCTACACAAAACCCATTAAAAACATACATTTAAACACACTAAAATACAAAAAAAGTAGAAAAAAACTGACACACTTCTGGCAGCGCTGCCGGCTTGCAGAACTTTGAAGGTAGAGGGCAGAATGCCAGTGTATAGAATTGAGAGAAAGGTGTGAAACAGAGGCCGATAGGTGAAACCAGATAATGGGGAATGAAATAGGACAGATACAAAATGCTGGAGTGTCTCAGTGGGTCAAGCAGCATCTCTGGAGGAAATGGATAGGTGACATTTCAGGTTGAGACCCTTCTTCAGTTTGGTTGGTGTGGTGGTGGGGAGAAATGTAGTGGGAGAGTCTATAACTAGAGGTCATAGCCACAGAATTAAAGGACGTTCTTTTAGGAAGGAGATGAGAAATGTCTTGAGTCGAGGCTGGTGAATCCATGGAATTCTTTGCCATGGAAGGCTGTAGACGCTAAGTCAGTGGATATTCTTAAGGCAGAGATAGATAGATTCTTAATTAGTACAGGTTTCAGAGGTTAAGGGAAGAAGGCAGGAGAATGAAATTCAAAGGTTGTTTATTAGTCACATACACCAATTGGTGTAGTGAAATGTGTCTTGCCATTGCAGCACATTTTAAAAAAAAGTTTAGGAGGGAGAGATAGATTGAATGGCGGAGTGGACTTGATGGGCTGAATGGTCTAATCCTACTATTCATGACCTTATGACTGGAAGCGAGAAAAGACCAGGACAAATCAAGGCCGGCAACAGATGACTTCAGGACCTCAAGCAGGTTGGTTCCCTGATAGGCCAATTGTTGGCTAGGGATGGATATATCACTAGATCCCTAGAGTGGAACTATAACTCTTAATGGAGGAAGGGGGTGGAGGGAGGGGAGTGTATGTATATGTTTGCTAAAATTAGAACATTCAATGTTCATACCACTGGTTGTATCTTGGATTGTACCACATCTTCATCTTCAGGTGAGGAGTAGCACTGACCTAGTTGACAAGCTGACATTTCATATATACTGTATAGTGTGGATAAAATACCTGCATTAATGCTGCATGTGAGAGGGTGCAATGAAACATTTGCATATCTATATTACTGAAAGCAAGATCTTGACCACTTCCTGTTTTTCAGTTTCATGATTTTTGAAAAAATGCTGCCACTTACGGCTGTGATTTTTGGCCATCTTACTCAGAGTCCCCCTCTGCTGCGCAGGGCAAGAGGATTTTTCCCATCGTGGCGCCATGTTCTAGGAGAGAACAGCGCCAGACCAGCTCTTAAAAAATCTGGAAAAAAAACGGGGTTAGAGGAGGCTGCTAACACTACTTACCGTAGGAGATCGATTTTAAACGGCTCCGGGTGCGATTGTAAGCTGCGTGACGTCATCAGGCGCGCGACTTTAGCGACTCCGGTAAGAAATTTAAAATGAATCCCTCCTCCCCCATACAGCCGAAGAAAGGTTCCAGAAGGGAGGTAGGCCCCACCAAAGCTTCAGGCTCGGGACTGGCTGCCTCCCAAGAAGAGATTTCACAAAGAAAAGCTGAGATGGAAGATCTTAAAAAATCTCTGCTGGCTGATATGAGGAAAATGCTGAAGGAAACACAAACAGAAACACAAAAAGAAGTGAAGAAAGATTATAAAGAAATTAAGGATGAAATGAAAGCCTTAAAAACGGATATTCGAAAAATCAAAGAAGAATTAATGAGAGAAGTTAAAGAAATGGTAAAAATCATGATGAATGAATGGAAAACAGAACTGGAGGAGGAGATACATACTCAAATGATTGAGGTAACTGATAAAATTGCTGGGATGGAGCGAATGATGGAAGAGATGATGGATGCGAAAATAGAGGCGAGGTTAAGCCCTATGTCAACTGTACTGGATCAACAAAATGATACGATTAAAGAATTAACTGATGCCGCTCTGACAACTGCGAGGGAGAATGAGAAGATAAACGAAGAGAACAAACGCCTCTCTGAATTAGTACGTAAAATAAATGAGAAATGTATTGATTTGGAGGGGCGGCAAAGACGTAAGAATTTGCGCATAGTAGGTTTGCCTGAGGGACGCGAAGGAAACCATGACCCACGTAAATTCTTTGCTAAACTCCTGAAGGACGTTTTGGATCTGGATGAAGAACCCCTGTTGGGCCGAGCCCACAGGGCTTTAAGACCGGCTTCTAGGAGTGGTGCACCACCAAGACAAGTAATTGTAAAGGTGGTTTATGACGGCGTCTTTGAAGATATGATGAAGATAATAATAAGAAAAAGAAATCTGAAATACGAAGGAGATAACATCAGTATCTTCAGAGACTACCCGGCCGAAGTGGCTAAAAGAAGAGCTCTATTCACAGAAACAAGACGCATCTTGAGAGATATAAAAGGAAAAAAGGAGATCAGATATGGTCTGGTGTACCCGGCAATACTTAGAGTTACCTACGAGAAGAAGGATCTTCGTTTCACCAAGCATACATCGGCACTGGAATTCGCTCGGAAAATTCAGAAGAAGGTAGAAGAAGGAGAAGAAGGAGAAGAAGGAGAAGCAGAGGAAGAAGGAGCAGACCCGACAGGAGTAATTGATGAATGAACTTTATGGACCTGCGGTTATGAACCACTCACTGAGAAAAAGGCGAAATAACGGACATTGAATTGTAGTATTATATTGCTTACTAATTAATTAATAAATACTAATTTGTAATTATTAATTGCTAATCACTAATTAGTTTGATTTCCCTTACTCCACTTATATAGTATTACTAATTATGATACTAATTATAGTTGAAATTAACAACTAAAAACTATTAATATGAATAATAGAAAAAGTTATTAAGAATATAAAGTTAGCACCCCCACCCCAATATATACAGTATTCCAAATAAGAGCTGGAATATTTAACATCTTTTTTTTAGAAAACGGAAGTCGCTAGATTAGTAGCCATGTTAGTGTGGCTTTCACCTGTGCACACTACACACTATAAAAGTGTAGTCTCTTTTTTTTCTGATCACCTTTTTATCACCCTTTACTTTTTTTATATTTACACTCGTTATTATTTTTTGTATAACACATACTTGATTTTATATTATATATTATATAATCATGACTTCTATCTATTTTATATAATCAGATTAAATGGATATGGTTTAATGGAATTGGAAATTCGCATCGGATTGAAGTTGGGGTGTAATGTCGGGCTGGAGGAGCCAAGAAGGCTACTCCAAAAAAAGCCACCCTAACAATAAAATGCAAGATATGAATGTAAGGAATGGGGGTGATGGAATCACCTTCTGTAGTTGGAATGTTAAAGGAATCAATGAACCAATTAAAAGGGGAAAGGTATTAGCTCAGCTGAATAGATTGAAATCTGGAGTTACGTTTCTTCAAGAAACACATCTTAAAAAAGATGCTCAATATAGATTAACAGCCAAATGGATTTCAAAAGTATATCATTCTTCGTTTATACACAAATCTAGAGGGGTTGCAATAATTATTCGTAAAGGTATACCTTTTAAACTTAATTCGATAATAGAGGATAAGGAGGGTAGATATTTAATAATTACAGGGGAACTACATTTAAAAAAAGTAATTCTTATGAATATATACGCACCTAATTTTGATAATCCACTATTTTTTAAGAAAATATTTAATAGTATTCCTATATCCACCCAATATAATTTAATAATTGGAGGTGATTTAAACTGTACTTTAGATAATTATTTGGACAGATCTTCTACAAAAAGTAAGGCTCTTTCTAAATCAAGTAAGCTTATAAATTCTTTTATTAAGACATCGAATGTTAAAGATATTTGGAGATTGGATAATCCAACCGGACGGGAATATTCATTTTTCTCGCCGGTATTCGGAACCTACTCGAGGATAGATTATTTCTTAGTCGACTCAAAATTACTCCCCTTTACGTATGATGCAAAGTATCATAATATTATTATCTCAGATCATGCTCCATTAACATTTAAGATAAAATTAAAAGATATAGTTAATAAAACTAATATTTGGAGATTCAACACACAGATATTAAAGGATAAAGACTGCTGTAACTATGTGGAGAAACAGATTAAATTATTTTTTGAAACTAACGATAAATCTGAGACTTCCCCATTATTATTATGGGATACATTTAAAGCATTTATGCACGGTGCAATAATATCAGCACAAGCTCATTTTAACAAAGTAAATCGAAAAATGGAGCAAAAGTTAGAAAAAGAGATAAAACAATTAGATAGTGAAAATATAATACATCCTTCTAAAGAGTTGAGTAATAAAATTGCTATATTAAAATATAGATTAAATAAAATTTACTCTGATCAAGTGATAAAACTATATCAACAAACTAAACAAGTTCATTTTGAATTTGGTGATAAACCTCAAAAATTATTAGCACGACAACTCAGAAGATTAGACGATGAAAAAACCATACATAGTATTAGATCGGTACAGGGAAATACGTTGACTATACCAAAAGACATTAATGACACATTTTTACAATATTATCAAAATCTTTATTCATCTAAATTAACAGGGCAAACAGATGAAATGGAAACATTTTTAGAAAAATGTCATTTTAATAAGCTAGATTTTGAGAGTAGGCAATTATTAAATGCTGAAATATCGGTAATAGATATCGAAGAATCAATTGGATCGTTAAAAAATGGTAAAACAGCGGGCCCCGATGGCCTGAGTGCAGAATTTTATAAAAAATTTCATGATCTACTTTCATCAAGATTACAAACAGTGTATAGACACACCTATGAGTTAGGAAAGTTACCAGAGTCTTTAAACGAATCTACAATTACATTAATTCCTAAATTAGATAAGGATCTGGAAGATCCTGGATCATATCGAGCGATTGCCCTTTTAAATACTGATCAAAAAATATTAACTAAAGTACTGTCTCGGAGGCTAAGCTTAGTGATTTCCAAAATAATACATTATGATCAAACAGGTTTTATTCCAAAACGTTATTCATCACATAATCTTAGACGCTTGTTTAACATTATATACTCGAGAAGAAGGAGAGATATTGAATTAGCAGTTATATCGTTGGATGCTGAAAAAGCATTCGACCAGGTGGAATGGTCATATTTATTTAATATAATGGAAAAGTATCAACTGGGGGATGGATTTTGTAAATGGGTAAGAATATTATATTCTAACCCTACAGCAAGAATTTTAACTAATCAAATACTATCACCTAAATTTAGACTTTTTAGGGGATGCAGACAGGGATGTCCGTTATCCCCTTTATTATTTGCTTTGGTGATAGAACCTCTGGCCGAAAGAATCAGATCAGAACCCGAAATATATGGGTATAATACTGACACAACAAATAATAAGATATCTTTATATGCAGATATATGATTTATATTACTAAGCCGGAATGTAGTATTCCCAAGTTATTTAATGTTATAAATGAATTTAGCGTATTTTCAGGATATAGGATTAATTGGAATAAAAGTGACATTATGCCTATAACTGGTATAAATGTAAATATATTACAAAAATACCCACTAAAAATAGTTACAGATAAATTTAAATATTTAGGAATCAATGTGTCTAAATCCTATAAATTATTAATTAAAGCTAATTATTATCAATTATTAGAGAAACTTAAAAAAAACATTTCATATTGGAAAACACTCCCTATATCTATGATCGGTAGGATTAATGCTATAAAGATGATTTTTTTACCACAATTGTTATATTTATTTCAGGCAATTCCTTTTTTTCTCCCAAAAAGTTTTTTTTAAAAAATTGATACTATAGTTAATAATTTTGTCTGGGATTACAAAAGTCATAGAATAAGTAAAAAACACTTATGTAAGTCTAAGATAAATGGAGGGCTGGCACTTCCAAATTTTCTATATTACTTTTGGGCAGTCCAGATTAAGAATATGAATTTTTGGTGGGTAAATATGGATGTTGAACCAATGTGGTTAAAAATGGAAAAGGAAGACTGTTTACCTTTCAATATAGAGTCGATTATTTTTGCACCAAAGGAAGTACAAAAAAAGACTTATAGGGACAACCCTATAATTCATAATAATAGGCGTATTTGGAAACAGATAGTTAAGACCCTATATCTGGATAATCTTTCTTTTAGGTTACCAATTAGGAATAACCCACTGTTTAAACCCTCAATCTTAGATGCGGGGTTTAGACTGTGGGAGGATTTAGGAATTAAAAGGATAGGACACCTTTATAGAAATGGAAATTTTTTATTATTTGAAGAGTTACAAGATATTTTTGGATTACCTTCACAACACCATTTTAGGTATTTACAAATTAGAGATTTTATTAAATGTAACACACAAGACTATAAAAAAAAAAGAACCAGGCTTATTAGATGAGCTGTTTAATTTACATCCAAATACGGATAAGCTTATAGCTTATATATACAATATTATTTTAGATAAAGAGAACCCAACAACTGAAACATATCGTCAAGCATGGGAAAATGAAATCGGATTACCTATAACAAAAGAAACTTGGGAAGAATGCTTACAAAGAATACATTGGTGTTCTTTGAATGCCAGACATACACTGATACAATTTAAAGTTATATATAGATTACACTACTCGAAAACCAAATTAAAAAGTATTTTTCCTAGTCTCTCCTCTATTTGTGATAAATGTAAGAATCTTGAAGCAAATTTAATACATAGTTTGGTAACGTGTCCACGGTTGAATTATTATTGGATTGAAATTTTTAAAGTTATTTCGGAAGTTCTTAAGGTTGAACTCGACCCAGACCCAAAATTAATAATATTCGGAATCCCGGAGCCAAATTTGGTACTCACGGTTAATCAAAGAAATTTTTTTGATTACTGTTTAATAATAGGGAAAAAAATGATACTTAAATTTTAGAAGGGAACATTATCTCCAACAATTAAAATGTGGAAAGCAGAGATGTTGGAGACATTGAATTTGGAAAGAATTAGATTTGTCCTTTTGGACATGTATAATTCTTTTGAATCGATATGGTCTCCATATATACAGTATTTAGAAAAGTAGCTATTCTTGGAATCACGGCTCGACGGACACCCTACGGATCCGATGCGAATAACTTACTTATAATTGATATTATTGTGCATTTATTAGAGATATTTCTGAATGAAATAGTATTTCGTATAATGACTTTAGTTTTTGTTTATATATATGTAATATTTTTGTTTTTCAAATTTTCCCTTTTTATTTTCTTTTTATTTACGATTGAAATATGTGGGAAGAATTTTTTATTCCTTTTTATTTACTCTTTTTTCTTTTCTCTTTTATATATCTTTATCTTTATTTCCAAAAAATAGAAGATATTAAGTATTGATATGTTATTTGTAGTAATATTGAATTAAGGTGTTAGTTTATAAAGTAAGCTTTACATTGTAAACGGTTTACTTCAAATAAAAAAAAATTACAAAAAAAAAGAAAAATAAAAGAGTTATTAATGTTTAAAAAATGTTGACATTATTTCTGCTGCCCCTGTTGGTGGGAGGGGGGAGGGACTATAAAACCCGGAAGTGTTGTGCCTCACTCTGTCTCTGCAAGATGGAGGAAGCGAGAGGATCACGACTCTCTGAGCTGTGAATAACACTGAACACATGTCTACTCAACTGTAAGTGTCCTTAATGTGGTTTGAAAATGAAAATGTGGTTGCTTTGAAATGCTGCACTGCAAATGGTTGTTGGTGGTGGTAACTGCTTTGAAATGCTGCACTGCAAATGGTTGCTGGTGGTTGTAACTGCTTTGAAATGCTGCACTGCAAATGGTTGTTGGTGGTGGTAACTGCTTTGAAATGCTGCACTGCAAATGGTTGTTGGTGGTTGTAACTGCTTTGAAATGCTGCATTGCAAATGGTGTTGGTGGTGGTAACTGCTTTGAAATGCTGCACTGCAAATGGTTGTTGGTGGTGCCAACTGGACAACTCCCTGTTTGCACTGTATATTGATTTTAGATAAAACGCTACCACTTAAGGCTGTGATTTTTGGCCATCTTACTCAGGCCCCCTCCACTCATCAGGTGCAAAGGATTCTGCCCATCAATTAAAATTTTCTACTGAACTGTGAGTGTGGTGTTTATGTGGTGTTTCTGGTGGTTTTATGGTGGTTTCACCATGCTTGAAATGATATGAAACTGCATTTGAATGTGGTGGCCTTGCACCCTGCACGAAATGGTATGAAACTGCAATTGAATTTGGTGGCCTTGCACCCTGCATGAAATGGTATGAAACTGCACTTGAATTTGGTGGCCTTGCACCCTGCTTGAAGTGGTATGAAACTGCACTTCAATTTGGTGGCCTTGCACCCTGCTTGAAATGGCATTAAACAGTACCGCATTTGGTGGCCGTGCACCCTGTTTGAAGTGGTCGGAAACTGAACTTGAGTTTGGTGGCCTTGCATCCTGCTTGAAGTGGTCGGAAACTGCACTTGAATTCGGTGGCCTTGCACCCTGCTTGAAGTGGTAGGAAACTGCACTTGAATTTGGTGGCCTTGCACCCTGCTTGAAGTGGTATGAAACTGCAATTGAATTTGGTGACCTTGTACCCTGTTTGAAATGGAATTTCAAGGAATAGCCGTGAGCCAACTGCTTGCCCACCAGCCGTGAGGGAGCTGCCAGCACATCAGGCTTGAGTGACTAATCTGATGGATTTAGATTGCCGGTTGGACAGAAAATCATGTGAGGTGTATCCAGCATTGTTCGAGACTAATAGTGTGGAAGGGTATAGCTTTTGAAATTATTCACCCTGACTAGGAGCATAAATTCACTAAAGTTTCTCACTAATGCATCCCAATTTTCAGGTCATGACTCCTGGCATTGACTGCCATAGTTACAGTATCTGCTGCTGCTGCTGCCTTCAGGAAGTTTGAATGGGGGAGGGGGGGGGGCACCTGTTACCCATGGAGAGTGGCTTTCATTTCATTACTGAAATTGCTTTCAGGCAGCTGTGTAGAATCTGGGAGCCCAGTCTCTCCCAGCCTGTGACTTTCTCCAATATCCACGTCTCTAGAATGTGAATTCAAGAATGCCTGTCTTCATCTAGTGAAGCCGTAATGCACCTCCCCTTTAAAGCTGCTGGCTGACTTTAATGAGTGCCGGCTCATTAAAGTGACAGTAACTGGAATTAAGGCTCTGCTGAGTCGGGGAGCCACTCTGCTATGCAATTAATCCTGACTGCATATGGCTATTGCGTAAATGTGCACGCAACACACATTTGCCATGCTCCCTTAGCTTATTATGCACCGCCTTCCCCATACTTGTTTTCCATGTTTACCTGACTGTAGTCTCCTTTCTTTCCAATGACGTAAATGAGCTAATGTTTTGTGACTGCGCAAAATGTAACAATACTTTCCAAACTGTCCCTTTGTCCTCTGCTTTGGGGAATACATCAAAAGGGCTATGCAGTTGTTTTTTTATTGTTAAATGTAGATGAATGACTTTGATATGAACAGTAATAAGGAAAAGGAGGCATGGTCATTTTGTTAAAAAATGGATATTCCCAACAAATTAAGTCCTTTAGTCACAAAAAGCTGAAGTAACTCTGCGGGACAAGGAGCATCTCTGGAGAGAAGGAATGGTGATGTTTCGGGTCAAGACCCTTTTTCAGATAGTCTGAAGAAGGGTCTCCACCCGAAATGTGACCCATTCCTCAACAGAGATGCTGCCTGTCCTGCTGAGTCAGTGCAGCTTTTTGTGTCTATCTTTGGTTTAAACCAGCATCTGCAGTTCCTTCCTACAAATAAAGCCCTTTGTTACTGAGCGATCATTAAGAGGGACTGGAAAGGCAAGGTGATTGGGGCTATCTAAATTGTCATCTGCTGTATTCCACTGAATGCAACAATAATTCCCTTTATCCCTTGGCAGCTGGGCTAGCCATTGTGTATGGGGGTGTTGAAAAGGGCTCTTGCCAGTGCCTTTAAAGATTTGCAAGATTCTAAAACATCTGTTTCTAGTCTGACCATCTTTGGCAGGAAGGAGCATAGCAATTCACGAATCAGAGAACAGCACAAGACTGCTGGCAGTTTTCTGCTTTCTGATCCAACAGTGATTGTTACAATTTAAAATTATATATTTCCAAATAGATTTTGAATTAAACTACACTACAGTGCACACTACACAGTATCCCTAACAACTCTGAAGAAGGGTCTCGACCACAAATATCACCCATTCCTTCTCTCCAGAGATCCTGCCTGTCCCACTGACTTACTTAAGCTCTTTGAGATCTACAATACAATTTGATAGAATAAAAGCTTATTCATCCCCTGAGCTAAATTGGTCGGCCGACAGTTACAATAAACAAGGTGCATGAAAACTTGAAATTAATAGTGAAAACAAAAAGAAAAAGACAAGCGACTGTTGGCTGGCTGCCGTGTGCACAGCGCCTTCACCGGAACAAACAGACTTATCTCCTGGGCAGAGGATTCTAAACTAGAGTGTTCCTCCCCCCCCCCCCCCCCCCCCCCCCCCCCCCCCCGCACACCTTTGTTCTCCCACCGTCCCTCACCGCGATCCCCTTAGGCCCGGTCCCCATTGTCTTCCCCTCCCCCCTCACGCTCATCGACCGTGAGGCCCCACTGCCATTGAGGCTCCCGTTGTGTCGGCCTGTATTAGGGGGCACCGTGCTGTATGGGTATGGCTGCCCACCCTGCAGCTGTCCGTTTTTTCACCTTTTTAAACATTTTTAGTGAGTTAAAGTGTTTTGAGTTGGAGGTTTTAGTCTTTTTTATGTTGGGGGCGGGGGGAGAGGGAAACTGCATTTCTCAGTACCTACCTGGTCGGCGTTCCTCCAGGAAAAAGCAGCAACTTCGACCCATCCTCGCAGCCTACCATCGGGATCTGGAGCAGCGTTTCTGACGGGACCAGCCAGAACCACGGCTTCGGCGGTGGCACAGCGCTGGAGCACTATCGCGCAGCGGAGCCGGCGATGCCTTGCCCTGGTTGCCGCGCTGGAGCTCCGGTGAGCTGAGACTGCTGATGAACATCGTGGAGCTGCGGGACTATGGAGTGGCCAGCCACGGGCGGCGGCACTGACCTTCAAAATCGCGGAGCCTGGGATCTATCGCTGAGATCGCAGATCTATCGCCAAGATCCCGAGACCGCCAGCGAGGCCTGTTGGTTTCGGAAGCTGCGGTCTCCAGTAGGGACGCGGCCGTTCCAGGCATCCCAAGCTGCTGAGAGGGTTCTCCGGACGCCGGAGCACCATCACCCAGCGAGAAGGGCCTGTAACATTGGCCCCCGTAGCGGCGACTGCGGAGGCCTCAATAGGCCCGACTATGGGTGGGAATGGGACTGGACTTTGTGCCTTCCCTCACAGTGGGAACCATTGTGGGGGGATGTTTTCATGTTAAAGTTTCTTTACTATTGTTATGTTTATTTTCTTTTAAATGTGCTGCAATGGCAACTTGAATTTCACTACACCAATTGGTGTATGTGACAATAAATGAACCTTTGAACCTTTGCTGCCGAATCCCACGTTGCCGCCGAGGCCCCGCTACCGCCGAGGCGCCCATCGCTGCTGAGGCACTTTAGGCCCAGACAGGCCTTGCCGCCCGGCTTCACCACAGTCCCCTGGGAGGCCTGTGTGGCGAGTCGGGCCTACCGGCGCGCGTTCCACTCGTTGGTCGTCATTCTGGTCGTCAGCGTCGCGGTTGTTCGGCGGGTGGATCGTGCCCGCACGGCTCTCTGGGACACTCCTGCCACATGCACAGCTCCCCTACAGTATACTTTTTAATCCAGTCTTATCATGCTGTATGAAGCAGCTACTGCCTATTTTCCAATTTAAAAGTGCAAAGTTTGGATCTGAGTGAGAAATTGGTTCACCTGGCAAACACTGACACGCATCAAGTATTAGCAGACAATAAATGTATTCTTCTCTGTTTGCTCAGACAGATGTTTTATGGTAAAACATTTAATTGCCAGTAAATATGTTCTTTTGTGCTCAATCACTCAGCATAAAATGGTACCCTCATTGCATTTTCAGAACAAGTGTGAATCTCACAGTGATTTGCCAAATGGAATTTGGCAACTTAAGGCCTGTCCCATTTGGGCAACATTTTCAGCGACAGGCTGGAAAGAGGTTGTCATGGTCGGGGCGTGATGACGCATATAGTGACATGCGGCGTCTCCCTGTCGCCCCTGTTGAAATGTTCAAAATCCAGGGGCAACATTTGGTTGTCTCATCATGTTGTGCGCCCTGACGCACGCTGACGTATGCTGTCCTGTGGGTGACGCCCGGTTAGGGTTACGATTGGGGTTAGGGACTACAGACGGGCTGTAAAATATTCTTCCTTTAATGCAGGGATTTTAAACTTTTCACAGGGAAGGATTCAGTGAGTGGCGGCTGAACACCTCTCCCTTCAAACCTCCCTCCTACCTCCTCCCGCCCCCATCCCTCCTTCTCCACTCCCCCTGCCCTTCTCCCCTCCCCTCTCCCCCCTTTCTTCCCTTCCCCCCTCTTCCTCCCTTCTCCCCGCTCCACTCTTCTTCCCCTTCTCCACTCCCCCCCTCCCCTCACATCCCCTTCTCCCCCTCTCCCTCCCTTCTCCCATTTTCCAACCCTCCCCCCCCCCCCACCAGTTTCCCCATTTGCGGACCCAGCCTGCGACCAGCAATACCAGCACACTATCCCACATACTTGGGGCAATTGAGACTTGTGCGCCTTTGGAGTGTGGGAGGAAACCCAAACCCTAGCCGTAACCGTAACCCTAACCCTAGGTTGATAGGCTTGGTATTAGTATAAATTTTCCCTTGCGTGTGTGGGATAGTGTGCGGGGGATAGCTGGTCGGTGCGGACTCGGTGGGCCGAAGGGCACTATATCTGTCAACTAAATGTGATACAGGAGCCCCAGGGGTTGGACTCGAACCCCCAATGTCCTGTGAAAAGTTATAGAGATGGTGATTGGATCTGGAAGCGGACCATTACATCGATAAATAAAATTGAACGACTCGGACATCTTTTCATTTGCACAATTGATTTTATTGTATTAATTTCAATATATTAATGTTTAAAATCCATGCATTGAAGGAAGAATATTTTACAGCCTATCTGTAGTCCCTATCATGTTAGATATCTTCAAAACTTCTGTTCAAGTTACATACCTTCAAAACTTCTGTTTTGAAGTTAGATATCTTGTGACAATAGACAATAGGTGCAGGAGTAGGCCATTCGGCCATTCAATGTGATCATGGCTAATCATCCCCGTTCTGCCCTCTCCCCATATCCCCTGACTCCGCTATCTTTAAGAGCCCTATCAAGCTCTCACTTGAAAGTATCCAGAGAACCGCCATCCACCGTCCTCTGAGACAGAGAATTCCACAGACTCACAACTCTCTGTGAGAAAAAGTGTTTCCTCATCTCCATTCTAAATGCCTTACCCCTTATCCTTAAACTGTGGCCCCCTGGTTCTAGACTCCCCCAACATCGGGAACATGTTTCCTGCCTCTAGCGTGTCCAAACCCTTAATAATCTTATATGTTTCAATAAGATCCCCTCTCATCCTTCTAAATTGCAGAGAATACAAGCCTAGCTGCTCCATTCGCTCAGCATATGACAGTCCCGCCATCCCATCAATTAACCTTGTGAACCTATGCTGCACTCCCTCAATAGCAAGAATGTCCTTCCACAAATTAGGGGACCAAAACTGCACACAATACTCCAGATGTGGTCTCACTAGGGCCCTGTACAACTGCAGAAGGACCTCTTTGCTCCTATACTTAAATCCTTTTGTTATGAAGGCCAACATGCCATTCGCTTTCTTCACTACCTGCTGCACCTGCATGCTTATTTTCATTGGCTGATGAATAACGACCCCCAGATCGCGTTGTACTTCCCCTTTCCAAACTTGACACCATTTAGATAGTAATCTGCCTTCCTGTTTTAATTAGCAAAGTGGATAACCTCACATTTATCTACATTAAATTGCATCTGCCAACGTACCCAACCTGTCCAAGTCACCCTGCAATCTCATAGCAACCTCCTCACAGTTCACACTGCCACCCAGCTTTGTGTCATCTGCAAATTTGCTAATGTTAGCATGAATCCCTTCATCTAAATCATTGATGTATATTGTAAATAGCTGCGGTCCCAGCACCAAGCCTTGCGGTGCCCCACTAGTCACTGCTTGCCATTCTGAAAGGGACCTGTTAATCCCTACACTTTGTTTCCTGTCTGTCAACCAATTTTCTATCCATGTCAGCGCTCTACCCCCAATACCATGTGCCCCAATTTTGCCCACTAAATTACCCCCTAGAATGGATCAAAAGTCACAGTGATAGAACTGTTTTATTCTTTAAATGCTCTTGCCCCCAACTAGTTCAGAGTTTATATAGAAATTGTAGTGTATGACAGCCTGATCGTTGTTAGGAAGACGCTGCTCCTGAACGTAGACATTACAGCTTTCAAGCTCCTAAACCTTCCTCCTGATGGCAGGAGTGACATGAGAGTTTGACCAGGGTTGCCTTGGTCTCTGATGATGTTGGCTGCCCTTTTGAGTCAGCGACCACCGTAGATCCTTTTGATTGTGGGGAGGTCAGTACCCGTGATGGACCGGGCATTTTTCACCAATTTCTGCAATCTTCATTCCGGTTGCTGAACCAGGCTGTGGTGCAAGAGTATTTGTTGATATACCATATCTCATCTAAGGAAGTAGAGACATTCGTGTCCCAATGAAAAATAAATCCTGAAGAAATTGGTAACAAGGATTCATTCCTTATAAAGCTCATATACACATGCACACACACGCACATGCGCACCATCATCGGCGGTCACTCGAAATGAGAATGACTGTCCTCTCCTCTCCATAGGGTTGTCTACTTGTGGGTCTCCAGATGTCCGTAGAGGCTGATCCGCGATCCACACACTTTGGTGCAACGTGGGCAGTGGGCAGTGGAGACTGGCGGTGGTTGGTAGTTGTCAAGCCCCCTTCTCTCACTCCTTACGGTGCTGTCGCTTTGTCTCTGCGACACGGTGTAGTTCCATTTCATGAAGTGCGGCTCCTTCCTGCACGGATTTCCTTCAGGAGCGCCAGTCCAGTGCAATATGCCCTCAGTTGCTTGATGAGATGTGGAATTTTTTGAAGTTGTCCTTGAAGCGTTTCTTTGGCCCGCCGGGTGCTCGCTGACCTTCCTTCAATTGAGAGTACAGGATTTGTTTAGGGAGACGTGTGTTGGACATGCGGATGACATGGCCAGTCCATCGAAGTTGGTGCTGCATTATTGTGGTGGTGATGCTGGTCATGTTGGCTTCCTCCAAAACGCTGATGTTGGTGCGTTTGTCCTCCAAGCTGATCATCAGAATCTGTTGTAAAGATCTTTAATGGTATTGTTCCAGGGCTCCCAGGTGCCTGCTGTAGGTGGTCCATGACTCAGCTCCACACAATAGGATGGAGAGGACAACGGCTGTGTAGATCAGCAGTTTTGTTTGAGCTTTTAGGTCTCGGTCTTCAAAGACTCTTTTCCTGAGTCTGGCATAGGCTCCGCTGGCACAACTCAGGCGATGGTTGACCTCAGAGTCGATGTCAGCTTTTGAGGAAAGAATGCTGCCAAGGTTGGGGAAGTGGTTAACGCTTTTAAGGTTGGTGTCGTCCACTTTTATAGTGGGCTCGGTAGACGGCTGGTTGGGTGGAGGTTGATGTGGGACCTGGGTCTTCTTGATATTTAATGCTAGGCCAATGCCTTGACAAAGGCATTCAGGATGCCCTGAAGATCTTCTGCAGAGTGTGCTGCAATGGTGCAGTTGTCCGCGTACTGAAGCTCCATGATGGCGGTGTTACTGACTTTGCTCTTGGCCTTCAACCTATTACGGTTGAAGAGCCCACCATCAGTTCTGCAGAGGATTGGGATCGCCAGTGGCAGCTCTTCACCAATGAGGTGAAGTATGGCAGCAATGAAGATGACAAACAGGGTGGGTGCGATGATGCATTCCTGGTTGACCCCCGACAGTGAAGGGCTCGGACTCAGAGCAGCAGTTGCTGAGCACTGTGACCGACATGCCATCATGTAGAAGCCTCAAAATTCTGATGTACTTGTCGTGACAACCGTACCTTGATAGTGTGCTCCAAAGTGCCTACTGAGTCAAAAGCCTTTGTCGGGTCTATGAAGGCCATGTGCAAAGGCTGCCTTTATTCACGGCATTTTTCCTGGAGTTGGCGTGCTGTGAATATCATGTCTCTGGATTGGCGGAAGCCACACTGTGATTCTGGGAGTACTTATGCAGACAGTGGCAGAAGTCGGTTTGCGAAGACAGGAGCAGGGACTTTGCCTGTTGTTGACAGGAGCGAGATGCCCCTGTAGTTTCCACATTCAGCCTTGTGCCCCTTCTTGAAAATGGTCACTAATAACATTAAGAGCATCCCTGAGTTCTGAGGGAAGTTCTTCTTTTTCCCAGACCTTGAGGAGTTGGGCATGGATGTGGGACACGAGCTCCGGTCCACCTTCCTTTAAGATCTCAGCTGGGATCCCATCTGGACCGTTGGCCTTGATGTTCTTAAGGCTCTTGAGGGCATCTTGAACCTCTGTCATAGTGGGAGGTTCTTCCATGTCTACTCTGGGGGATGCGGTGGGTAATGTTTGGTTCAGTTGTGCTGTCATGGTTGAGGAGTTCCAGGAAGTATTCTTTCCATCGGGCGTTAATGGACTCATTGTCCTTATGCAGTTCTTGTTTTAAGCTGTGGTAGCTTGGACCACAGACGGCCTTAGTAGTGCTGAAGAAGCCCCTGGAGTCACCCGAGTTTGCCAGGCTCTGGATTTCCAGAGCCTTATCTGTCCACCAAGAGTTCTTAAGCTCCCCCACCCGGCACTGGAAGTCCACCATGGCTCTGAGTGAGCCGCTCTTTTGGCCTTGCAGGTTACATCATTTTGCCAGGCACGAAATGCTTTCCTTTTTCATGGAGATGAGCTGTTCTATCTCTGTGTTGTTCTCATCAAACCAGTTTCCTCCAGGTTTTCAAGGTTCAGCCTTGCCGGATCTGCTTTGTTTGAATCCTCCTCTTCCTCTTGAGTTTGATGGACATCATGGAGCGGATGAGGTGATGATCTGTCCAGCAGTCATCAGCATCGATCATGGCCCTTGTGATGTTCACATCACGGCGTTCCCTGGCTTGTACAATGACATAGTCAACGAGATACCACTGTTTGGAGCGTGGGTGTCTCCAAGATGCCTTAAGTTTGTTTTTCTGGTGAAAGAGGGTGTTAGTGATGATGAGGTCATATTGAGCACATTTGCTGAGAAGCAGAGCTCCACTGGAGTTGATGTTCCTGATGCCTTCCTTTCCTATGGTACCCTTCCAAAGGTGTTGGTCCCGGCCGACCCTGGCATTGAAGTCTCCTAGGAGAATAATCTTCCTCCCTGGGGATTTTAGACAGTATCTCGTCCAAGCAGGCGTAGAAGGTCTCTTTTGCTTCCTCTTCAGAGTCTAAAGTAGGGGCATAGGCACTCACAGCTGTTGCCATCTGGTTGTTGGCAAGCACCAGACGGATGGTCATGAGATGCTCACTGATACCCACAGGAAGTTCAGAGAGGTGGCTGATGAGCTGGTTCCAGATGGCAAACCCAACACCATGGATCCTGGGCTCATCAGCAGCTTTTCCTTTCCAGAAGAAAGTATAGCCACCCTTCTCCTTCAGTTGTCCTTTGTCTGCCCGCTGGGTTTCAGAAAGGGCAGCTATGTCAATCCGGCATCTTCTCAGTTCTCTTGCGATGATCGCAGTTCTCTTTTCTGCTCTGTTACTGGTTGTACTATCCATCAATGTGCGCACATTCCATGCTCCACAGTTCATATTCATATTTTTGCTGCATGTGGTGATACCTCTGGATGCGGTAATCCAGTCTGTAAGTTTGAGACAGGCTATTTGTAGGGCACCTTTTCTAGCCCTTTCCCCAAGTGGGGTGAGCAGAGTGGATCCTAAAGAAGACTGCTCTTCTACCTCGTTCCAAGAGTCCAGCGACTGAATCTAGCACCCACCGCCTGATGTGCCAGCTCATGACTAGGGACTTCCAAATCTCACAATCCTGCCCCTGTCCCCACTTGCTGATCGCCATAGGACTTAATCCAGGGTGTTAGGGTGGATTCCCTATATGGAGGATGCCTGTGCGTGACTTTGTTTAACTTAGGGAGACTGGTGCACAGACAGCCACCATACGTCCTTGACAGATCTGGGTCAGGATCTAGTGGCATGGAGTCCAAGACGACCGGAGACCCTTTTCTGCTGCAGCCATCATCCGCTTTCCCAGCTGTTGTGACGCTCCACTAACGTTAGCCATCATTCTCCGCCTGTTCCACCGTTGAGGTGTTGGTTGGATTGCTCTTTGTCAGAGACCTCCCCCTCGACCTTACCGCCATGGGTGGCCCTACCAGGAGCATAGCTCCAGACTGCATCGCTCTCAGGATCTCAGGACCACGCTAGCTTCTCCACCACGACAAGGTGACAATCCACGGAGAAGAACACACACGCGCACACACACATATGTACACACACAAAAAAAAAAGAACAGGTTCGATCCTGATTGCGGGTGCTGTCTGTATGGAGTATGCACATTCTCCCTGAGACCCTGTGGGTGTTCTCCGAGTGCTCCGGTTTCCATTTACATTTCAAAGATGTGCAGGTTTGTAGGTTAAATGGCGTCTGTAAGTTGTCCTTAGTGTGTCGGATAGAACTAATGTACGGGTGATTGCTGGTCAGCACAGAGTGGCTGTTGCTACCTTGTATCTCTAAACTAAATTACACACACCTTCTTTTGAGCTTCTTATGACTCCAGAACATCAGTGTGCACACCCTTCATGGTCCCATTAGTGGTTAAGAGTAGCTGAGCTTGTATATTTTATGCTGATAATGAGGATGTGATAGCATGGAAAATAATGGTCATTAAACACATTGAGGTGACTTGGTCATATTAATATGAGAAACTCGTGGGCGCAAACTTAAGCACTGGAAGAAAAATGTAGCACATTCAAAATTGACTATGAATAGAAAAAGTAAGTCTAGGGAGTGTAGAAGAGTAAGATGAAACAAAATGTCAGTGAAGTTCAGATATTGGAAAACAGTACTTACAACAAAGCATGTATCCCTTTCATTTATTCCATGGGTGGATTGAGACATATTTAGGGCAAACAACATAATCGACACAGAAGATGAGGATAAAACTACTCAGAATGAGGCCATGTGCAAACATAAGACGATGATCCTCGTGGATTGAATAAGGTCACGTGCCAATGCAATTCTGGGAAAGTTACTTGATAATGAGCAATATCTCATTTAAGAAGATAATAGGAAAGCTGCAAAACCATTTTAACCCTGTGCAATTGGAGATTATGAAGGGTTATTAGTAAGCAGAGGTCAAGAGGGATTACCGGTTGTCTCGTTCTCCAAAACTGTGCTTGGTTTGATGTGTTTGTTGTTGAATTGGGTTACAAGATAAGTTTGCATGCAGTCTGACTAATAAGCACAACCAGTTTCAGTTACTAAATATATGAGATACATAGGCAATAGGTGCAGGAATGGGCCATTCGGCCTTTCAAGCCAGCACCGTCATTCAATGTGATCAAGGCTGATCACATTTATTTACATTTATTTACATTTGATTACAATCAGTACCCAGTTCCTGCCTTCTCCCTATACCCCTTGATTCTGCTAGCCCTAAGAGCTCTATCTAACTCTCTCTTGAATGTATCAAGTGAATTGGCCTCCGCTGCCTTCTCAGGCAGAGAATTCCACAAATTCAAACTCTCTGTGTGAAAAGGTTTTTCCTCATCTCAGTTCTAAATGGCCTCCCCCTTATTCTTAAACTGTGGCCCCCGGTTCTGGATTCCCCCAACATAGGGAACATGTTTCCTCATAGGGAGCGTGTCCAATCCCTTTATAATTTAATATGTTTCTATAAGATCCCTTCTCGTCCTTCTAAATTCTAGTGAATACAAGCCCAGTCACTCCATTCTTTCATCATATGACAGTCCTGTCATCCTGGGAATTAACCTCGTAAACCTATGCTTCACTCCCTCAATAGCAAGAATGTCCTTCCTCAAATTAGATCTAATGTTTAAGCAGGCATGCAGGATCGCTGCATTCAAATGTAGAAGTAAGGAACTACAGATGCTGGTTTGTAGAAAAGGACACAAACATTAGAGTAACTTAATGGGTCAGGCAGCACTGGCGAACATGGATCAGTGATGTTTTGTGTCAGGACCCTTCTTCAGACTACTTGATACTGTGATGGGAATAACTTCTAAATATACTTTGAAATTTAACTTTGGAAAGCAAGGGGACATAGTATCTTGGGCTAAATGGCATACAGTGAGCCAGATACCCACAATCATGCACACACCAACATAAAGGCAGAAAACCACAAAGACTGAACATTAGGGGAGATGGCGATTGCAGGCAACACTTTCTTGGTGCAGTACAATACCAATTATATGCTAAAATTGCTTACAATACTTCTCACTGTGGTGATTAACCACACTACAGATGTCCTACATATCTACCAAGATATGTCCCCAGATCTTGCTGAGTCCTTTGTTCTGGATCACAGGGCTTTGCTGGCCATTCTGGAGCTAAACACAGTTATTTCCCCAATGGCAGTCTCTAGAGGCAGTAGTGACTTATTTTACTGCCTCAATTTGACCATGACACAGAATATAAGATTTCAAAATAAAGTGCTATGGTTGACTCCCTTTCACGATTACCTCATGGGGAAGCCAGAACACACAAGTAAATGTACTCTGCATGCAATAAAAGACAATTATCCTGACAGAGCAGTGGAAATAAATGGTAAAGAACCGATTTTAAGGCAAGAGTATAAACACATATTTAAGTGGATGATCCAACCTGAATGAAGTCATGAAATTTTTCCAGTGTAGATGCTATGAACTAAGGTTGCATAAAATAGTGGCAGAAGAAAGCGATGCCAAAGGATTCACAAAGCATAGTTATGTCAGAGCTGCATACCAACAACTTGAGTGGAGGATATATGAAGGCAGAGGACGGAGGATTTGTTTACCATCCACCAAATGCTAAGAGAGATGTGCAGGAAATAACTGGAGATGCTGGTTTAAATCAAAGGTAGACACAAAATGCTGGAGTTACTCAGCGGGACAGGCAGCATTTCTGGAGAGAAGCAATGGGTGACGTTTCGGGTCGAGACTCTTTTTCTGACTGATGGAAGTCTGATCAGTCTGAATAAGGGTCTCAACCTGAAACATCACCCATTCCTTCTCTCCAGGGATGCTGCCTGTCCCGCTGAGTAACTCCAGCATTTTGTGTCTACTAAGAGAGATGATCTTACTAGAACACAGTGTGGGAGTGAAGTACAAAACTGTTGAATG
This sequence comes from Raja brachyura, assembly GCA_963514005.1. Next base: position 52,204,939 of record OY740782.1, read on the forward strand.
GTGTAGACACAAAATGCTGGAGTAACTCAGCAGGTGAGGCAGCATCGCTGGAGAGAAGGAATGGGCGATGTTTCAGGTTGAGACCCTTCTTCAAACAGATGAACGTGTAAACTATTTGTTAATTGACAGGCATTCAAAGTAGTTAGAAGTATAGCAAATGGGGTCATGCGCCTCCAGAGAAGGAACAATAGGGGAATTAACATCTAAAGGGCCTGTCCCACCAGCATGCAATTGCATGCGTCTAGCGCGACCAAACATGCTCGCTTGAGGCGTACGGCCTCGCGGGGCCGGTCCCACTTCGATCGGCGGAGGCGTATGGAGTTGTGCGGGGCTGGTCCCAACATAGCGTGGGGCTCCAGAAATCTTGCACTGTCCGAAAATCCCGCGCACCAACGGCCTGTCGGCCCGCAGGCGCATTGAGGGCTTACGCACCGTCACAGCCCGGCGTGCCGTTGACATCACTGCCCGACGTCGTGCGACGTCCAAATTTAGTCGGCCCGCCTCCTGCCCAGCTGATTGGTGAGTATGATGTCGGGACCAGCCCAGCACAACTCCATTCGCCTCCGTAGTTTGAATTGGGACCGGCCCCGCGAGGCCGTATGCCCCAAGCGACAACGTTTGGTCGCGCTAGACACATGCAATCGCATGCTGGTGGGACAGGCCCTTTATTTTGCTACTTGGTCTTCTGGAACAAGTCACATGAAATAATGTTTAGATGATTTCAATTTGAACAATTTATGAAGAACAAATAAAACAGCAGAAATGAAATAATAACAAATAAAGTAAGATTTCTCTTCTCAACACTTGCATACAATTGCATAATAAAGAGAGCTGCGAAGATCCAGGCCTGGGAATGTCACAATGAATCATGCACAGGCTGAACTGGTTTTAATGCTATCAAACAAACCACTTGCCACAACAGGATACATGGTGGAAATGACAGTGCATGAGAGGCTCAGGACATCCGTCAGTCTCATACAGCATCATTTGGAACAAAAAGTAGAGGGAGGACAGTTTAGAGAGAGCAAGCTTTGCAACTCAAGCAAGTACACCATACTTGGCATTCAGAAGTGAGAAGAAGGAGCAGTGAACTCCCCAAATCATTATTTTGTGAACATTGACGAGAAATTCAAATGGACATAAACTACTTGTTCCCAGCATGTGATGCTCAGAAGAATAACAAAGACCCTGAGAACAAAGATGTTCATGAAGGGAATCCCCCAAATCCTCTCAATGTCGTCAAGACAAAGGTGATAGTAATCCACTTCAGGAAGCAACATAGTACACATGCCCGGCATGGGCGGAAATCGCTTTTAAAACATGGGGCGGAGATAATGAGGCCTGACATCTGTAGATCAATCACTGTTAGCTGATCTGATCCATGTCGAGTTTTACTGTTGTGCACCTGATCCGTAATCCAGTTCGGGTTTCCACTATGTCATCTGGTGTGCTGCTTTGGTTACTTGTCAGATTCATCCTGGAGTTTGAACCTACAAAGGTTATGTACACTTGCTCTATGTATTCTGCTAATAAAGAACATATATGAAGTTGAATGACTTGGTATTTATACAACTTCCAAAATGGTGTCAGAAGTATGGGAGTGACCTTTTGGATCAATATTAATGGCTATTTTCCACAGTTCGAATTGGCAGAAACGCTTAATCCTCATTAACAATCAGTACGGGAGCACCTCAAGGCTGCGTGCTCAGCCCCTGCTTTACTCACTCTATACCCATGACTGCGTAGCCGGACATAGTGCGAACTCTATCATCAAGTTCGCCGATGACACCACTGTGGTTGGGCAAATCACAGATTGTGATGAGTCAGAGTATAGAAGTGAGATTGACCAATTGACCAAATGGTGCCAGCACAATAACCTGGCTCTCAACATCAGTAAAACCAAGGAACTGATTGTGGACTTTGGTAGGGGAAGGATGAGGACCCACAATCCTGTTTACATCAATGGGACGATGATGTAGAGGGTCAGAAACCTCAAATTCCTGGGCGTGCATATTTCCGAAGATCTTTCCTGGACCCAGCACACTGATGCAATTAGAAAGAAGGCACATCAGCGACTCTACTTCCTAAGAAAATTAAGAAGATTCAGCATGTCAAAGAGGATTCTACTGAACCGGGCATGCAGGTTGACCTGGGCCAGTCCCAGGGCAAGCAAACCGACCTGGGAACTGCACCTATTCCCGGGGGCACGCAGGCGACCTGGGCGTTACAGCCAGACCTGGGGCAAGTGAGCCGACCTGAGTGATACAACTAGTCCTGGGGCACGCAGGCGACCTGGGCATTACAGCCAGACCTGGGGCAAGTGAGCCGACCTGGGAACTGCAGCTAGTCCCGGGCTGCTGGATTCGAGAAGCTGGCGGTGTCCAACTAGAATCGACCTGAGGGCTCCGGTCGCAGAGCCTGTGGACTTACCATCACGGAGCTGGCTGATTTCGAAGGCTGTGATGGCATTGCAGTTGCGACTCAACCTAGGAGGCTTGAGCTACGGGCCCTGTGGACGCCTGGATGGTAACATCAGGAGCTCGCAGGTCCCTGGTTGGTGACCGACTTTCGGGAGCTCCAGCAACAGCAACTTCGTCCACCCTGAATTGTGGGGCTTGAATCGGCCCATTCGCGGGGCCTTTCATCGCCCAGCACGGCTTAAAATTGGCTGCGGGATCTACCATCGCCCGATGGGAGGGCTTCAACATCGAGAGCCTCGATCGCCTCGACGCAACAGTAGAAAACATTTTATCAGGATTATCACAGCACAGTTTGTGAACAGGTCCATCCAAGATCGCAAGAAATCGCTGAGAACTGTGGACGCTGCCCAGACCATCGCACGAACCAACCTCCCTTCCATCGACTCCATCGACACTTCATGCTGCCCCAGCAAGGCCACCAGTATAATCAGGGATGCCTCGCACCGAGTCACTGTATCGCGGTACACGTGACATAAACTGAACTAAACTAAATGCACAAGAACCAAAATGTGCTGAAGAGAGTCAAAATAAGATCATATCTATGAGTTCATCAAAATCAGCAGTAGTATTATGTAAAGATCACCGTAATACAAAGTCTGTAATTCAGACGAATCAAGAAATGTGCTAAATCAGTTTTATTTTAAATAAAAGGTGAAGCAGTGTGGTATAGTAAACTCTTAACTTCCAGAGGAATGTGATCTGGAAATAGCTTTGAATCCCAGAAACCAGAGATATGATTTTTATGTAAGCGCAGAACTCAAAGTATATATGTAAAGTGTAATCGTAATGTAACGTAACACAGTTAATAAACTTACCATAATGTGTACTGATGCTATAACTATAACAATCAAGTATTGTGCTGGTAAGTCTGCTGTTTGCTGCTTCAGTGGCGGTGGCTAATTATCAGCCGTAAATTAAAAGCAAACCCCACACTTGTTTTGACAAGCTCAAACATACAAATCATTCATTGAATTACCCTTATTGATGGAAAGGCCAGATGGAAGGGCATCATTAAGCCAATTAGCTGGAGTAAATAGCATTCATTTTCTGAAGAAGGGTTTCGGCCCGAAACATTGCCTATTTCCTTCGCTCCATAGATGCTGCCGCACCCGCTGAGTTTCTCCAGCATTTTTGTCTACATTCATTTTCATAAATCAGTTTGAACATTGGCAAGAGTCTCTGCTGAATTACTTATATTACATTGCCCCAAGAAATTTCTAGAAATTGTTTAATCCACTGAGGCGTTGACTGTAATTCGCAAAATTGCAAAAGTGAAACATGCAAATGTTAATGGTTTATTGTACGTTATTTTTTGTGTAATGATTGTTAGTAAAAACTTGTCATCGTTTCAAGGATTGGATTGTATTATCTGGTCTATACTTTGTCCCATGAGGCAACCATAATTAATTTATCTTTATAATCTTGAAAACTTCTATTTCATCATTTCAAAATGTGTGCTTTTTGAAAGGAAACCACCATCTATAATCCTGATTAATTTGTGTTTCTGAAGTTGGAGTTATTTTTGTTGTGTGACTGTTTACTCTCTCAAGAGACCATAACAGCCTTCACCAAGCCAATTTTGTGGTCAGCAGCCTGGTTCCAACCAATTGGAATTTAGCAGGAGTTGTGAAATTGGCAGCTGATGGTGGTTCCGTTCTTGCAAAAACATTTCTGTGATTTTAAGATCCAGTTTCATCCCCATGGAATGTTTTATAATGCATTCTAAAGCAAGAGCTTCATTTAGGATGCAGATTGCACAGAGGGGGTTGATTAGCAACTAAAAAATATATTTCCAGTCCTCATTAATGAGATGTGTGAAGAAAAACTAAGGATAATAAATATGCTTATTTTGAAAAATAGCAAGATTGAAACAATCTAATTGACAAGTCAATAGCTGGATGAGTGAGATGAGTTGCCAATGAGAGATATTGGAGGTAGACAAAAGTGCTGGAGAAACTCAGCGGGTGCAGCAGCATCTGAGGAGCGAAGGAAATAGGCAAAGTTTCAGGCCGAAACCCTTCTTCAGACTGATGTAGGGTATGTGGGGGGGCGATGGGGAGAAGAAAGGAAAAAGGAAGAGGAGGTGCCCTAGGGCTGAGGGAGAGCTGAGAAGGGGAGGAGACAGCAAGGGCTCTATAAAGGACAGAAAGTGGTGAATACAATGTTTATGCCACTAGGGTGCAGACTGCCCAAACGGAATATGAGGTGCTGTTCCTCCAATTTCCGGTGGTGCTCACGCTGGCCATGGAGGAGGCCCAGGACAGAAAGATCGGATTTGGAATGGGAGGGGGAGTTGAAGAGCTGAGCCACCGGGAGATCCGGTTGGTTAATGCGGACCGAGCTGAGGTGTTCGGCGAAACGATCGGCAAGCCTACGCTTAGTCTCACCGATGTAGATCAGCTGACATCTAGAGCAACGGATGCAATAGATGAGGTTGGAGGAGATGCAGGTGAAACTCTGTCGCACATGGAACGACTGCTTGGGTCCTTGAATGGAGCCGAGGGGGGAGGTAAAGCGACAGGTGTAGCACCTCTTGTGGTTGCAAGGGAAAGTGCCCGGGGAGGGGGTGGTGCGGGAGGGAAGGGAAGAATTGACCAAGGAATTACAGAAGGAGCGGTCTTTGCGGAAAGCAGACGGGGGGAGATGGGAAGATATGGCGAGTGGTGGGGTCACATTGGAGGTGCCGAAAATTACGGAGAACTATTTGTTGTATGTGACGGCTAGCGGGGTGAAAGGTGAGGACTAGGGGGACTCTGCCCTTGTTACGAGTGGGGGGATGGGGAGAGAGAGCAGTGTTGCGGGGTATGGAAGAGACCCTGGTGAGAGCCTCATCTATGGTAGGGCAGGGGAACCCCTGTTCCCTGAAGAATGAGGACATTTCGGATGCCCTGATGTGGAACACCTCATCCTGGGAACAGATGCGGCGTAGACGGAGGAATTGGGAGTAGGGGATGGAGTCCTTACCGGAAGCAGGATGGGAAGAAGAGTAGTCTAGATAGCCATGGGAGTCAGTGGGTTTATAGTGGATGTCGGTCAGAAGTCTACCACCTGCGATGGAGAGATATTGGAAAGTCGTTGAGTAAGAATTGATAGCTGTGCAAGGAATAGTTTGAAATGGTTGAAGTAGCAGCAAGCTTATTTGCATCTTACAGCAGACATCAGCAGCACGAGGTACAGCATTAAAAAAAATCTAATAATTAAAACTGACAAATTGAGATGAGATTACATTTGGTAATTTGAAATCTGTTGCTGGATTCCACTTTAAATGTATTATGATTTCTAATTGTGTTTTGAACACTTTTTCTTTCCAGTGTCATGTAGAATGTATGTGTAATTTGTATGTAATTTAAGTTTCTGTGTGTTTTCTGAGGGTGTGCCTGTGATGCTGCAGCAAGCAAGATTTTCATTGCACCCGTTGCTCACTCCACTTGTGCATATGACAACAAACTCAACTTGACTGAGCTCGTTAGATTTTACAAGTACATCCAATATAATTAATTTAAATTGGTTCCTGGTGCTTGCAATATCTTGTTTATGGCTCCTGGGTCACTGGGAGTAACTTTCATTTCAAGTATTCTTAATTGTAGACCAGCTCCGAAAAAATGTGTTAATTGCTTGCTTGCTTGCTTCAGTGTTTTATCCTGGTTTTCATCAACAAAGTAGCTCATCAAAGTATTTGGTTTGATTAATGACTATTGGGGCCTGCACATAATGATGATTGAGAGCTTTAGTTTTCTGTGATTTTGTTTTTAGAAAATGAAATAATAATCAATATACTTTAAAAATAGATCAAAGACAGGAGAGTTACAAAATTAGAACTTCTTCCGTGTTCCACCTTTTCTAAATAGGGATTAATATTGATAGAGTGATTAAGTCACAGCAATCTATTGTGGTTTCAAACTGAGATTGATCCAAACAGGTTTTTTTCCACTGGTAGCAGGCAATAAGAATATTAAACAGGGATATCAATATCCCAGCAGGCATGTTTGCTAGTGCTAAATGGGTGGCTTCAAACTAGATTGGCAGAGTGGAATCCCACAGGACCATGGCAGTTAAGAGGCTAAAAGTTGGAATGGAGGGTAATGAAAGAGTGTATAGAGGACAGCATAGGCAGGACAAAGTCAGGGAGCGATGAAGGAATAGCGTCATAGAGTGATACAGTGTGGAAACAGACCCGTCAGCCCAACTTGCCCATATCGGCCAACATGTCCCAGCTACACTAGTCCCACCTGAATGCGCTTGGTCCATGTCCCTCCAAACCTGTCCTATCCATGTTGTATTAAATTACACTTATTTCAATGCAAGAGGCCTGACGGGTAAGGCAGGTGAGCTTTGGCAAAGGTTGGTACGTGTGACTGGGAGGTTGGAGCCATTACAAAAAACTTGGTTAAGAGAGGGTCAGGACTGGCAGCTCAATGTTCCAGGGTACAGGTGCTTCAGGAGAGACAGGGGTGAGGGTAAAAGAGGAGGGGTGGTTGCATTATTGCTTAAGGGGGATGTTACGGCAGTGGTCAGGGGTAATGTTACAGACAGTTTGTCTAGTGAGGCTATACTAGACAAAGAAAGGGATCATCTGATTGGAGGTGTACTACAGGGCCACAAAATAGTCAACAAGAATTAGAAGTGCAAATGTGCCAGGAGATTGCAAGCAGCTGCAGGTCTATATGCTATGGTTGTCGTGCTAGGGGATTTAAACTTTCCCAATATTGACTGGGAATATCATAATGTGAAAGATTTAGACGGGGTGGATTTGTTAAATGTATTCAGTACAGTTTCCTCCAGCAATACCTAGAGGGCCCCACACAAGAGAGGGCAACGCTTGATCTAGTCTTGGGAAAAAGGGAGGGGCAAGTGGATGAAGTGTTCATGGTTGAGCCTTTAGGGACCAGCGACCACTGTTTTATTAGGTTTAAGATAGTTATGTTTTGGGACAAAGCGAGCCTATGAGTTAAAATGCTCTATTGAGGTAAGGCCAACTTTGAGGATATGAGACAGGAACTCGATCAAGTTGATTGGAGTAGGTTGTTTGAAGCAAAAGGAAGGTCAGGAAAATGTGCTGTTTTTAAAAGTGTGCTGATAAGAGTTTAGGACATGCACGTCCGTGTTAGAGTTCAGGACATGCACATCCGTGTTAGGGTGAAGGACATGCACATCCGTGTTAGGGTGAAGGACATGCACGTCCGTGTTAGGGTGAAGGACATGCACATCCGTGTTAGGGTGAAGGACATGCACGTCCGTGTTAGGGTGAAGGACATGCACGTCCGTGTTAGGGTGAAGGACATGCACGTCCGTGTTAGAGTTCAGGACATGCACATCCGTGTTAGGGTGAAGGACATGCCCGTCCGTGTTAGGGTGAAGGACATGCACGTCCGTGTTAGGGTGAAGGACATGCACGTCCGTGTTAGAGTTCAGGACATGCACATCCGTGTTAGGGTGAAGGACATGCACATCCGTGTTAGGGTGAAGGACATGCACGTCCGTGTTAGGGTGAAGGACATGCACGTCCGTGTTAGGGTGAAGGACATGCACATCCGTGTTAGGGTGAAGGACATGCACATCCGTGTTAGGGTGAAGGACATGCACGTCTGTGTAAGGGTGAAGGATATGCACGTCCGTGTTAGGGTGAAGGACATGCACGTCCGTGTTAGGGTGAAGGACATGGCAGGCAAATGTAAGGAAACATAGAAACATAGAAATTAGGTGCAGGAGTAGGCCATTCGGCCCTTCGAGCCTGCACCGCCATTTAATATGATCATGGCTGATCATCCAACTCAGTATCCCGTACCTGCCTTCTCTCCATACCCTCTGATCCCCTTAGCCACAAGGGCCACATCTAACTCCCTCTTAAATATAGCCAATGAACTGGCCTCAACTACCCTCTGTGGCAGAGAGTTCCAGAGACCCACCACTCTCTGTGTGAAAAAATTCCTTATCATCTCAGTCCTAAAGGATTTCCCCCTTATCCTTAAGCTGTGACCCCTTGTCCTGGAGCTCCCCAACATCGGGAACAATCTTCCTGCATCTAGCCTGTCCAACCCCTTAAGAATCTTGTAAGTGAACATGGATGATGTTTTGGTGGGGGGAAGAGAGGAGGGTCAGGATAAAGCCTGGCAAGGGATGGGTGATACAGGCAGAGATTGCTGGAGTTTTGGTAAGTTACCTAAAATTAGAGAATTTAATGTTCATGGATTGAAAGCTACCCAAGCAGAATTCAAGGAGCTGCTCCTCTAGTTTGCATGTAGCCTCACTCTGATAATGGAGGAGGCCCAGGACAGAAAAGCCAGTATGGGAATGGGAGTTAAAATGGTTAGCAAACGGAAGATGCAGGAGGCCTTGATGGACTGACCGCCGAGTCTACACTTGGTCTCGCCAACGTAAAGATCAGGAACAGTAAATGCAGTAGATGAGGATAGAGGAGGTGTATGTGAACCTTCGTCTCAGCTGTAAGGACTGCTGGGGTCACTGTATCAATATGAGGAAGGAGGGACAGAGACAGTCGTTATATCTCCTGTGGTTGCAGGGGAAAGTACCTGAGGAGGGGTTATTTTGGGTGGGAGGGAATGCATGAAGAAAGGAATTGTGGAAGGAGTGGCCTCTGCAGAAGGCAGAAAGGAGTGGGGGTGGGAAGACGTAACTCATGGTGGAATCATGTTGGAGGTGGTGGAAATGTTGGGGAATGATGTGTTGGATACGGAGGCTGATGGGGTGAAAGGCGGGAACCAGGGGAATTATTCTTGTTTTGTTTAAGGGAGGGGAAGCAAGAGCAGAACTACAAAACACAGGAGACATGGGTGAGGGAACCATATATGACAGCAGGGAGCAACCATGTTTACTAAAGACAAAGAGCATCTTGGATGCTCCATAATGAAAAGCCTCATCTTTGGAACAGATGCCGCAGAGACAGAGAAATTGAGAGTAGGGGATAGTGTATTTGTAAGTGGCAGAGTGAGAGAAGGTGTAGTCCAGATAACTGTGGGAGTCGGTGGGTTTGTAGTTGACATCAGTTGATAGTCTATCCCTTGTGATGGAGACAGAGATCAATAAAGGGGAGAGGAATGTCAGAGATACACTTTACTTTTAATAATACGGTTTGATATTTTAAGATGTCTTCATAGAATTGTTTAGAGCCTTAATGTGATTCCACCAGGAGTACTGTGCAGTGCTGACTTTACCTAAAAAGAATATGCTTGCCATTGACAGAATTCAATAAAGATTCAATAGATTTGTTCCAGAGATAGCAGATTTGCTTCAGTCAATTAACAGACTTTGGTCAATTTTCTACAGCTCAGCATATTTTATAAAACTGTGTGACCAGTTACTTGTAAAAGCCAATTTTAGATATCACATCAGTCACCGATTAGTTGCTATGATGCTTTGGAAGAAGGTCAAAGCCTTAGAGGACTTTTCTTCATGGCAGTCATACAGCAGCTGGAAAAAGGCTGCCACAGAGACGAGGAAAAACCTAGGGAAGGTGGGACTATTGGCTTGGAGGGTCATAGAACAGTACAGCACAAGAACAGGCCCTTCAGTCCACAATGCCGATGCCAAACTTGATGCCAAGATAAACTAATTTAATCTGCCTACACATGATCCCTCCATTCTGTGCATATACATATGCCTATTAAAAACCTTTAAATTGCCACTATCATATCTGCCTCCATCGCCACCCTGACAGCATTTTCCAGGCACCCACGACCCTCTGTGTAAAAAAATACTTACCCTGCACTTCACCTTTAAACTTTGTTCCTCTCACTATAAAGCTATACCCTCTAGTCTTTAACATTTCAACCCTGGGAGAAAGGTTCTGACAGCCTAACCCATCTATGCCTCACATAGTTCCATATGCTTTTATCACATCTCTCGTCAACCTCCAGGATTCCAAAGAAAACAATCCAAGTTTGTCCAACCTCTTCTTGTAATTACTATTCCCTAATCCAGGCAGCATTCTGGTAAACCTCTTCTGCACCCTCTCCAAAGCCTTCCCATCCTTCTTGTAATTGGTTGATTAGAACTACAAAACATTCTCAAAATGTGTCCCATAGTGCTGCAGGTCACTTGCCTTCAGTGCATTTTTCCCTGTTACTGTCCACCCATGTATACTGGCAGATGCAGAGAGAGGTACATCAATGAAGTGGTGGGGATAAGTAATACACTTTGGCTCATCTGGCTGTGTTTGCTTTTTACGTCTAAGGGGTCTCGACCCGAAACATCACCCATTCCTTCTCTCCAGAAATGTCCCGGTCCCGCTGAGTTACTCCAGCTTTTTGTGTCTACCTTTGCTTCTTACTTTATTTTGTAAGGTTATGGATTTCACTATTATTACCCAATTTGCGTTGGTAAACACAGAAATGGATATTTCACATCGCATGACACCATTAGAAAATGCCAGACATACTGTCATGGATTGCAAATGGGAATGCCCAGGCCAATTTTGTGATGGTCACAAATCAAGCTGAAAATAAGCACAAACATGATCTAATGTGAAATGGCTTTCATGAGTGAACTGTCTTTATTTTAGATTTTTTAAAATCTCATACTTTCCCTATTTTTTTATCATTCATCATTTTTATTTCCGACATGCATATACACATCTGCTTAGACATCTTTTTTGAAATCTGAAAATTCTAACCATACCAGAAACTATTTTAAGTTGCTGGAAACAGAGAACCAAAAGATAGGGGCAGTAAGTCTCCCAGCACTTTTTTTACATTCTCTGATTCATTATCATTTAACCATGAGATTATTTTACTAACCGTGGAAGTGTTGTGAAGTGGAGCCCAAAAGCTCAATCTCAATTTGTTTATTTAAAATTATTTATAATCCAATTATGAAAGGGATTTGGAGCTGACATGAGAAATAGAGAGCAACCAAGTTGTGCTTTCACTGGATGTGATGTTGGGGACATAACGGACTACAGATGCTTGAATTCTGAGTAAAATACAAAGCGCTGGAGGACCTCAGCAGGTCAGGCATCATCTCTGTAAGACATAGATGGACAAAGGTTTATAGACAACATGGATAGAAAAGTCATCCATCCATATTCTCCAGAGGTCCTGCCTGACCCGCTGAGTAACCTCGGCACTTTGTGATGTGAGAATAGTGAGAAATCAACGTTGTTTCCCAGCAACTGGAAGCTAAGAAGTCATGATGGAAATTACTGAGGAGATCGGTAACATATGCAATGTTGTTGGACTCAGTGCAGAAGTGTACTGAAAGGATTACCAAAACTGAGGAAAATTACACTTTCACTTAGATGATCACAAATCAGGTTATGCCCCCCCCCCCCTCCCTCCCCAGACACTACTTTTCCAACAGATTTTTTTGATATTTCCCCACTTACTGTCCCCATTGCATTGTTGGGGAAGAGAACAATTATCCCCAAAAATAAGGAAGGTTTTACATTTTCTCTGGTTGGTATATCTTGCATTGGCTCTAGTCCAACACTGGCCAGATTCTGAAAATCAACCTCTAAAGCTAAAGATGCTAGATTGATTTTGAATGACAGATGAGATGAATAGTTGTCTAAACAAACTAAAGATCAGCACAAGTACAATGTTTCTTCAGAATAATGTTTTGTCATTTTAAACATCATTTATTTATAACATTTAATGCACTTAATGATCTCTAATAATTACAAAGTGATGTGTAATTAGCATTATAATATTACTGACAGGATCAATATACCAATAGAATTCCCCAAGGGAGCTGTAAAAATGTGGTTTCTGACTTCAATGGACAATTAGTGGGAAAAATACTTCAGATTTGTTAGAATTGGACATTTGAGTCGATTCATAAAATGACATCACATGATTTACTTTCCGTTTTGAGGAATTTGCAGATTACTTCACGTTAAACTAATGGCTTCCTTCCATTCTGCAGACCCCTGTGATGGTGATGTGGGTTGTGATAAATTTCTGCAGTCATTCCCTTGACTATCTGGTGAAACTTTGGGGAAAGGGTGACTCATTCATTGAAAATGAGAAAAATCTGCCAGTGGAAATGCAGTCTCATAGCCCTTGTCATCTGATCAGGCTGACAGGACTGTAGTTTAAAGTCACTTCTGAAGGATCACAATCTTCAGGCGGTGGATAGATTTCTAAAAGTAAAAGTTATTAAAGCTTGTGAGGAGAGTGTGGGGATATGGTATTGAGACAGACGATCAGTCATGTTCTCAGAGCTTAATAGCTGAATCCTATGTTCCTATTTTCTATATTTCTAAAAATAACATAATTCTTTCATTGTTACATTAGGCTTCCTGCCTAAATCACACACACAATTCTTAGAAACGTCTTTCAAATTTCATGATTCGGAGACCAATCTATCGTAATACGCACTGATTTTGATTTTGGATGAAAGATGGTAGGATATTTTTGTTGAATTGTCATTGCACCAACATACATTTCAATAGCAACAGTAATTTAGTGTAGAGAGAAAATTTATTGAGATTTGTAGAACTGTTGTTGGAAATAACAGGAAAAAATCCAAAATTTTGTATGATTTATTTAAGTCTATGGTTCACTTACTCCTTTTTGATATTCTGTTTAGGATCATTGTCTTGACATAGTTCTCTCACCATAGATCTTGCGTGACCTGTTAAATATCTCCAGCATTCTCTGACTTTATTTTGTGTATTAGTTCTTTTTACTATGCTACGGTCATGCCACACACTGCACTCATCACTACTCCAGTGTTCAGAATCCTCTGTCAGCATAACTGTGGCAGGTTGTGATGTTAAATAGAAAACAGTTCATTCATCTCATGCATCCCCAGGGAAAGATTTTCAGTATCTGGCCATGTGTCCGACATCAGGAACTTACGGTACAGGATATCACTCTTGCGAATCTATGTTTTATTCCTAGATGGCAGAATGTATTAGGTCATATGGTCATGTGATAGTAGAATTAGGCCATTTGGCCCATCAAGTCTACTCCACCATTCAATCATAGCTGATCTATCTCTCCCTCCTAACCCCATTCTCCTGCCTTCTCCCCATAACATATGATCTAGAACCTATATATCTCTGCCACAAAAATATCCACTGGCTTGGCCTCCACAGCCTTCTGTGGCAAAGAATTCCACAGATTCACCACCCTCTGACTAAAGACATTTCTCCTCACCTCCTTGCTAAAACAATGTCCTTGAATTCAATTCGGAGTAGAGAGCATGGAAAACAGGATCGGGTGGTGATTTGCCCCTTCGAGCTTGTTCTGCCATTTAGTACAATCATGACGCATCCTCTGTCTCATAACGGCAGAATACTCAATTTCACTAATTCAACATTTCCACGTTGTCTTACAGCGTAGATGGTCACTTTTAATTTTGAGTAATGTGTTTTCCAGTTTTTGAATGTTTTTGTGCATTGTCATACTCAGAGGTGTGGTTAGGAGCTGTATGAATCAAAATAAGTCCTTGAACAATTTGTGTTGAGTAAGCTGAACTAAACTCGTGGGACATGTATTAATCTTTAGTGCTTCTGGTCTATGGAGGAACAAAACACTGACAATTCCTCCCATTCGAAATATGAACCAGTGACTCTCTCTAGAAGGAATCTTTGTCTAAACATTATCAGGTTTCTTCCAGCTGTGAACCCTCCCTATTTGAACAGCCTGTCAATGTTCTATATTTCGACGAGCTGCAAGAATGAGTCACTAGAAGAGTGTTGTCAGAATTTTTAAGAAAAGGAAATAGTATAATTTTTTTTTTTTTAATCTCTCTCTTTTCTCTCTGTCTCCGTGGAGCCTGCTCCGATTATCCGTGTTGTTTTGCAAAAATGATCTTCAGATTTTCACATAAATGCAGTGAAACAAACACAGCACTGTGTTACTGAATGAAGTAACATTACTGCTTCGTCCAGGATGGCTGGTGCAGTCAGTTATTACAAGTAATATTGGCTCCAAAATGTGAAAATATTCCTCTGAGATTTTCCTTAATAATGTTATGCTGTTTTCCTTACAAACTTATGATGAAACCCGCAATGAATGAATTTGATTAACATAGGCATCAGATTTTTGTGAAAGCTACATTTAAAAGTATACAAGTTAAAAACACATTATTTGTCAACTTTAAAATTCCAAATATCAGATGTGCTGAAAAGAAGCAAATTAAAATCCACGAGGTCACTATAACATTGTGCTCAGTGATACTGCAGCAATGACAAACACAACCACAAGTTTATAACAGTTATATACTTGAGACAGAATTAAGCAAATCAATAAAATATATTGTCTTGCGGTTAAGCTTTTCATTGGGTTTAAGCCAATGATAACATTAAGATACCTTTTCAGTCCGCTGCAAAGGAATTGTTATGGAACAAGACCATTTGGTTCGTCTAATCAATGTCAATTACCTGAGGTTATTCCCTTATTACACTGTAAATGGCTCAATTGTAATTATGTATTGTCTGTCCGCTAACTGGTTAGCATGTAACAAAAGCTTTTCACTGTACCTCGGTACATGTGACAATCAGCTAAACTGAAATAAACTAGGCAATAATCCATTGCCTGTTTCTTCTACCCTATCCCTTTAAATTACTTTCTTTCAAATGCCTATTAAATTTACTGTTGGAAGTTGTGAATTACCCTTATTTGCACCATCCTTAGTGGCAATGAATTCTGAATCATATTTTTCCCCATGTTCCTCTTTTAGCTTTTGCCTTTTGCTGAATCGGAGTCCACTGATTGTGAAGCAGTTGTTGATGAGAGCAGCTTCCCCGACTTTGTTGAGATCAGGAACCACCCCTTACTACTGTGTCAAATATCCTTTCACCTTCATTGCTTCAAGAACAACACCAACCGCTGTTATTAAATCTTTTTTTGAGCCTGGAACCATTCTAGTACATCTGTGTCAGACCCCCTCTGAGAGCTTTGCATTTTTCTTGATGAAAGCTGACCAGAATGGGAGTCATACTCCAGCTGTGCCCTAACAAATGTCTTACGAGGATGTAACATAATCACTTTGTTTTTGCATTCAATGAGTCTTTGTGTGAAGCCCAGTATCCCATAACAGTTACTAGCTGCAAACTGGACATGTCATAACACTCTCAAAGATTTATGCATGAATACATTCAATTCAGGTCACCAAGTCCCTGTGTCTGCTTTGTAACTCAGCCACTTAGACTATATTGTTTCCGCTCACTGTTTATACCAAAATGTATCTACTTCACACTGCAACGTATTAAATTTGATCTGTCACCTGTTATATGTTGTTATGTTATGGATAGAGACAAAGGGGATTCAGGAATTAAAATTATAAATTGGGGCAAGGCCAATTTTGCGAGCATGAAACAGGAACTCACTCAATTGATTGGAGTAGGTTGTTTGAAGGAAAAGGTACATCAGGAAAAGGACTTGTTTTTAGAAGTGTGCTGACAAGAGTCACTCTAGGACATGCATGTTCCTGTAAGAGCGAAGAGCAAGGCAGGTGAGTGTAAGGAAGCTTGGATGGCTAGGGAAATTGAGGCTCTGGTCAAGAGCAAGAAGGAGGCATGAGGCAGGTATAAGCAGCTGGGATCAAGTGTATCCAATGAGGAGTTTTGGCAAGCTCAAAAAGTAAATCAGGAGGGCTAAAAGGAGACAGGAGATAGCCCTGGCAGATAGCATTAAGGACAAACTCAAGAGATTTTATAAGTACATAAGGGGGAAAGGGGAAGCAGAGAGAGAGAGTGGGACCCCTCGGGAATCAAAATGGTCAACTCAGTGTGGAGCCACAGGTGTTGTACCAGGTCCTCAATGAGTATTTCCCCGAGTTTTTACCATGGAGAAAGACGTGAGGACCTGGAAACTTGGGGCAGTCGCTGGAAGTGTCTTGAGAGCAGTCAGTATTACAGACGAGGAGCTGCTGAAGATCCAGATGTGTATGACGGTAGACAAATCTCCCGGGTCTGATCAGGTACATCTGAGGACACTGTGGGAAGCTAGAGAGGAAAATCCGGGAGCCCTGGCTAAGATTTACAAGTCGTCATTAAATATAAGGTGAGGTGCCAGAAGACTGGAATGTGGCAACAGTTGTGCCTCTATTCATGAAGGGCTGATGGGAAAAGCCTGGGAATTGCAGGCTAGTGTGCCTAACATCTATGGCTGGAAAGTTACCAGAGAGTATTCTGGGGGACAAGGTATACATGCATTTAGATGGTCAAGGGCAGATTTGGTATAGTCAGTATGGTTTTGTACATGGGACATCGTGTCTCATCAATCTGATTGAGTTATTTGAAGATGTGACCAGAAAGGTTGATGAGGGGAGAGCTGCAGATTTTGTATATATGGGATTCAGCAAGGCATTCGCAAGGTGCCACATGATAGGCTGCTCTGGAAGGTTAGATCGCATGGGATCCAAGGAGAGATAGCTGAATGGATAGAAAATGAGCTTCATGGAAGGAAGCAGAGGGTGATGGTGGAAGGTTGCTTTTGAGACTGGAGGCCTGTGACTGGTGGTGTGCCTCAGGGTTCAGTGCTGGCCCCATTGCTGTTTGTCATCTACATCAATGATTTGAATGCGAATATACATGGCATGATTTACAGGTTTGCAGATGGCACTAAAGTGGCTGGTTTTGTAGATAGTGACGATGGTTGTCTAAACTTGCAGCAGGATCTTGATCAGCTGAGGATTGGTTGATCAAATGTAATACTGACTAATATGAGGTGTTTGGGGAAGTTTAACATGGGTGGACTTAGTGAATGGGAAGACTCTGGGCAGCATTGTAGAGCAGAGGAATCTAGGAGCGCAGGTACATAGTTCCTTGAAAGTGGTGTCACAGGTCGATAGGGCAGTCAAAATGGCTTTCGGCACGTTGGTATTCATCAGTCAGAGTAATGAGTTTGGAAGTTGGGAGGTTATGTTTCAGTTATACAAAACATTGATGAGGCCACATTTAGACTATTGTGTTCAGTTTTGGGCACCATGTTATAGTGGTAGATGGTGTCAAGCTAGAAAGGCACAAATAAGATTTATGTGGATGATGCCAGGACTAGAGGGTCTAGGCTATAGGGAGCAGTTGAGTATTTGGACTCATAGATGGATACGATAGGTTTCGATGGATATGGGCCAAATGAATTAGAGGGATATGAGCCAAATTCAACCAGTGGGATTAGTGTAAATGGGAAATGTTGGTTGGTGTGGGCAAGTTGGGCAGAAGGGCCTATTTCCATGATGTATGACTCTTTGACCTGTCTTAGCAGTTTGCCAATCTATCAAAGATAGACAGGTGAGGCAGCGGGTGAAGCAGCATCTATGGAGAGAAGGAATAGGCAATTGCTGAGCCTACACTTGGTCTCGCCGATGTAGGGAAGTTGACACCTCGAACAGCGGATGCAGTAGATGAGATGGGAAGAGTGCAGGTGAACCTCTGTCTCACCTGGAATGACTGATTGGGTCCTGGGATGGAGTTGAGGGAGGAGGTAAAACGACAATTTAGCATTTCCTGCAATTGCAATGGAAAGTACCCGGGGAGCAGGTGGTTTAGGTAGGAAGGGACAAATTGACCAGGGAGTTACGGAGGGATCGGTCTCTGCGGAAAACAGAAAGGGGAGGAGATGGGAAGCTGTGGCCAGTGGTAGGATCCCATTGGAAATGGCGAAAATGTTGGAGGATTATATGTTGTATGCGACGGCTGATGGGGTGGAAGGTGAGGACAAGGCGGACTCTGCTCTTGTTACAAGTGGGGAGATGGGGAGTGAGAGCGGAGCTGCAGGATATAAAGGAGACCTTGGTGAGAGCCTCATCTATAGTCGAAGAGGGGAACCCCCGTTCCCTAAAGAATGAGGACATCTCCAATGCCCTGGTATGTAACACCTCATTCTGGGTGCAGATGCGGCGTAGACGGAGGAATTGGGAATCTATCAATGTCTTCCACAGTCTGTTGCTGCCATCTTCATTGTTCACAACTTCTCCCTGCTTGGTGTCATTTGAAATGTTACCCTGCATCCACATACAAATTATTAATAATGTACAAATGAATCAAAGTGACTCATGGGACTAACTTCCTCTAGTCTGAGAAACAATGATTTTCCATAGCTTATTTTCCTTGAGCCAATGTTGTTTATTTATGATGCCGCTGACTACTTTATTCCACGGACCTCATTGCAGACTCATTTAAGGTTTCAAAGGTCTGTTTATTGTCACGTGTTCCAATTAAGGTACACTAGAACTTCAAATTTTGAAGCTGCTGTGGTGAGATTTGAACAAATCACTGGATCAACCTTCTAGGTTTCCAACGCAGCAATCTAACCACTACGCTAAATGTGCGCATAGCAGTTAGGATCACAGAAGTTACAGAATGTACACCGATAAAGGTCTTTGGGACTGAAGGGTTATTCAATCATTGGGAGGGGATAAATGGAGCCCTTTTGTTCATTTGAAGCCCCATTAGACAAGAATTGAATAAGAACACTGCAAAGGAGGTGTTGAATGGAAAAGTTTGGTCTCGATTACCATCCTTATTGCTTATTAAAAATACATTACCTTTGAATGCAGTTTCCCTGCTATCCGTAAGTGGCTAATATACCCAGAAGTGTGAACAAATGAAAATATACTTAAGATAACAAAATATATTTAGAACTAAGAGCTTCTGGATAAATAATCTGCAGACATTGACCAATAATGCAGAGATGCAGATTCAAATCAATTTCACGGTATCTGGGCAACTTAAATGTAGTTATTTTAATTTGGAAAAAAAAAGCTGGCAATCATGCAGTTACCAGATTGTTGTAAAACCCCATCTGGGTTCTTAATTTCCTTTATAAAATGCTGACATGTGTTCTTCTGGATTCGTTTTGATTGCCTGAAGGGGTTGGAGAAGAATTATCAAAAGTACATTTTCCTCTTAATCATGCTGCGGGGAATTGTAGAATAGTCACAGCTCCGGAGGTGGTACGTCAGCCTATCGTGTTCTTCAAACAGGCCCATCCCTACTCTTTTCACATGGCACTATAAATTATTTACATTTAAATATTTATTCAGTCATAATTGAATTTGTATTTCAAACAAGTTCAAGCAGTCCATAACTACTTGCTGTGTAAGGACAATTTTACTCACAGGATTTTTTATGCCAGTCACCTTCAACATGTGTTCTCCAGTTCTTGGCTCGTTCATAAATGGGAACAGTTTTTTGAATGGAAGATTTGATCTGCATTTTACAGCTATTATGTATCCCTTTGTGCTCTCTAACTTCCTTCATTATGCTCTAATCCAGATGGTTTTATCAATAACAATCCCACAGCAACACTAAAGGGCCTGTCCCACTTGGATAACCTAATCCACGAGTTTAGAAGACCTTATACGAGTTGAAAAAAATGTCAAGGTCGTGTTGACTCGCCAAAGTTAAAGACCTCCTACAACCTCCTACGACTATGTCTACGATCTCCTACGACCCCCTCGACCTCAGTCTTCCTCATCTACGACTATCTACGACTACCTACGACTACCATCACGACCTGCTATGACATACCTACAACCTACCTATGAGTAAAATGTATCAGTTTTTTCCATGACAACCTTTTTTTTACTCGTGGACATTTCTTATCAGGCTGAAAAAAACGCCGCGATCTACTTGAGGCCACGAGTATGCAGAGACCACTCAAGAGCATGAGGAAGAGTTACGAAGACCTCCTATGACCTCATGGCGACCATGCTGTGAGTATGAATCAAGGGCAACCTCGGCAGAGGTCGCCAATTAGGTTGAGAAACTGGGATAGGGGCTTAACTGTGCCAGAGCAAAGTTATCCCCTTTATCCAATTCATCTCTTCCCTAATTTGTCTACAGCACCTTGTGTCCAGCTCCACTATAGGAGATCGGATTATGTGCATAACTGACCAACTAGGTTGTGGAATGAGAGTTAGGAGACAAAACATGGCCATCAGCAAACAACGCTTCTGAGAATCATCAGATACACCACACCCTAACCAGACCTCTCTGCTGAGCAACATATTAATAGGTTCAGATTTTCAAGCACCCTTTCAAAACCAATGCATTTTCATTGGACTTCGCAAATGTAGGGAATAGTCATCACGTAAACACTACAAAAAATTGTTTGTTCCCTCATAAAAGGAGGAAAAGGAGGAAAGAAGGTATGTAATTTGCCTTCCATCACAGTGGGAAATGTGAGATCGCCGAAAAAACAAGATGGATGTGCTGCCTGCACTGGTGAGGACTCGGAGGAGTGCCATGAGTGCAGTGATCTCAGTGTTTTATGGGGACATGGCTCCATGAGGGCATCCCGGAGTCTAGTGCGAGTGCGAACGGCTTTCTGACTGTTCGAGCGGACAGGCTCTGCAGAGAGAGTGACAGCGGTTAGTACAACTCTGGTCACACCACAGTGAAAGAACGCATGTGTGGCCCTGACATTAAACTGATGGCTGGTAGACACCAAAGATCCTATAGCGGAACATGATAGGCCACTCCTGCGAAATGCAATGGGCTGACGTGTAGTATGCAACGGATAGGAACATGGGCATTTTTTTTGTCCATTTCAGTAACCGGTACCTACCCGACTTGCAGTGTAATCAACGTTGCGAGGGGGACAGTTTGTGTGTGTGATATAGAGCTAGATTCATAATTCTGTTAGTTCATAATTCTGTTAATTCTTGTTAAAGAATAAAATTTAACTCTGGTAATTTTCTTTTTTAAATCATTTCTTTTTAATGGCTCATAAGCTGTGTTTGAGTTGATTTTATAGTAACAGGAACCTACCCAATCCGACTCGCAATGTAATCAATGTTGCGGGGGAACAGTTTGTGTGTGTGTGTGATATAGGGTTAGATTCATAATTCTGTTCATTCTTTTTAAAGAATAAAATGTTTATAAATTATGATTCTGGTAATTTTCTTATTTAATGTTTTTTAAATCATTTCTTTTTAAATGGCTCAAATGCTGTGTTTGTTGATTTTGTTGAGTTGCCGCACTCTGTAATGCATTCATCTAATCACAACTGCAGTAATTGCAGGGGTTATCTAAATTAAGTATTTCACAAAATTAAATGTGTTTAAGCAAGATTTACAAATGATGTATAACTTAAAGATGTATATAATAATATCACACACATTTACATTTCTTCCGATTTTATATCCAATGATGAACTTTATTTCAGACTAAACAAGGGACAACATTAAATAAAAAAACATGGTAAACCTCCCTGCTGATCTGGGCCAGACTCCCCGCCTGGACAAAACCTCAGCCCCGAGTCGGGACTCAATCCCGAGTCGAGCCGCTCCGCCGGAAAACCGCTTGAGACTCAGCCCCGTGTCGGGCCGCTTCAGACTCAGCCCCGCGTCGGGCCGCTCTGCCTCAACCCCGAAGATGGAGGCGGAAGTAAGATGGCGGAGCAAGATGGCGGAGGCTGGTTGCTGAAATGGATCCTATAATTACCCATGAATCTGCCCATGACTGTACTACCCATGGGAGTAGGCCATCTTGCTCCGCTATAGGATCTTTGGTAGACATAAAATGCTGGAGTAACTCAGCAGATGAAGCAACATCCCTGGAGAGAAGGAATGGGCGATGTATCGGGTCGAGATGCTTCTTCAGACTGATTGATTGATTAAGGTTTATTTAATAGGGACAGATATAAAAGCATAGATACACTTGAAACAGTCACCTGATGTATGCATCATAGTGTTTTTAGCCAAGATTAATTCGCAACACTTGTCCCTAGTAGGGCTTTTGTCAGCAGCCTACAATAATAAAGAACACACAAATACACAATAAAAATGTAACATAGGCATCCACCACAGCATTCGTCACTGTGGTGGAAGGCACAACATTTGCCAGTCCTCCTCCACTTTCCCCCGCGGTTGGGACCTCAACCCTCCGCAGCCGTCGCTGCAGGCGTCCAGACAAGGTAAAGTCCAGGGTCGGCTCTTCCCCACTGGAGACCGCGGCTTCAGGCTGGTATAGGCCGCAGGCCGGCGGTTGAAGATTTAAAGTTCCCGCCGCTGCCAGAAGCACCGCAGACAGCAGGGCCGGCGGTCGAAGCTCACCTCCGGGGGTGATGGTAAGTCCATGCCGTACTCGCGGTAGAAGTAGGCCGCAGGCCGGCGGTGGTGGCTCCTTCTTCCCCCGGGTCCCCCATGAGGAATCCCGGGTTGCGGACGCCGCTCCCCACTGGAGCCCTGCAGACCGCGGCCTCAGGCTGCCGACTGCCGCGGGCCAGTGAAACGAAGTGCTCCCCTCTGGCGAGCCCCAGCAAGGGCTCGGCCGCTCCCCACCGAGTGTCCACGCTACGCCCGCCGCTGAAGTCCCGTGGGCGTCTCCGGGAAAGGCCACGCCGATCCTTGTTGTTAGGCCACATGGGGAGGCAACATGGAAAAGTCGCTTCTCCATGGAAGAGGCGGCCAAAACGGGTTCCCCCTTACCCCGCCCACACCACCCCCCATGCAAGACACACCAAGAAACATTTAAACGGTGCACTGAAACATACTAAAAACAAAAAAAAGTGGAAAAAAGACAGACAGCTGCTAACAGGGCTGCCGGCTTGCAGCGCCCCTGCCCCTGATGTCAGGGGAGTGGGCGGGACAAACATAGAATGTAGGTGGAGACAGTAAGGCTAGTGGGAGAACTGGGAAGGGGGTGAAGAGAGAAAGCAAGTGCTATCTGAAGTTAGAGAAGTCAATGTTCATACCACTGGGGTGTAAACTACCCAAGCGAAATATGAGGTGCTGCTCCTCCAATTTGTGCTGGCCCTACTCTGTCAATAGAGGAGGCCCTCGACAGACAGGTCAGATTGGGAATGGGAGGGGTAGTTGAAGTGCTGAGCCACCAGGAGATCATATAGGTTAAGACGGACTGAACAGAGTTGTTCAGCGAAACGATCGGCGAGCCTGCGCTTGGTCTCGTCGATGTAGAGAAGTTGACACCTGGAACAGTGGATGCAGTAGATGAGGTTGGAAGAGGTGCCTCACCTGGAAAGACTGTCTGGGTCCTTGGATGGAGTCGAGCGGGGAGGTAAAGTGACAGGTGTTGCAAAAGGTGGCAAGCAAGGGCATTGAAAACCTACAGTCCTGCTTTGACTGCATTGATTGGAATGTTTTCTGGGAAGCAACCACAAGCCTCGATGACTATACAGACACTGTGACTTCATATGTCAGCTTTTGTGAGGACAGTTGCATTCCAACTAGGTCCCGGATCTGGTTCAACAACAAGCCCTGGTTTACAGCAGAACTCAGACAGAAACATAACACTGGCGATAGTACAACCAGCGGCAGTGACTCCGGTTCCACAGAGCACCATGGCCACTGCAGTCGGGAGGAAGGCCAAAAGAAAGTCGATAAGGCCTGTCAACTCTGATGAGTCAGGCCAAGAGGACTCTCCTCCCACCAGCAAAGAAGTCTGGAGACGTCTAGACAAAATGGAGCACCTCTTAGAAAGGATATCCATCATGAGGTGTTCCAACCAGGGTTCAATACTCCCGGGTTTCCCCAGCAGTCCCCAGCAGCAACCTCCAGCAGAGGTCCATACAGGGAAGACCTGCACCAACAGGAGGAACCATACGTCCTCGGGTCTGCATGGGGGCCCATACCAGCAGTGCCAGGTCAAGGGCTGCATGATACCCCCCCCATGCATGAGCAGGGAGAGCCAGGGCAGTATGATACTGACCCTGAAGTTGGTGGTATAGCAGAGGAGCATACCCCAAAGCACACACGCTTAGCTCCAGGTGTGCCGGATGTGGCATGCAAATTCGCCATACCGGCAGGAACTGGTGAGGAAATGGTGGAAAATCTGGCCAGAAACATCAATTACATGACCTCGCACCAGCTCCAAGAATCACCTATGGTTGAAACATCCAAACAATATGAAACACCTGTAAATTGTGCATCACTCAGAGTGCCCACAGTGAACCAGGCCATCTGGGGGCAAATGGGTGTAACCATGCGATCGCATGAATGAAGGCTGCAAAAAGTCTTAAAATTAATCAGAGCAGGCATAATGGCATTTGGGCGGTCAGTCGAAGGGGCACCACTATCAGACACATAGCAGGATATGTTGGCCCTGCTCTGTAACGCCCACTTTGAGATTAACTGCCTGAGGAAAAACACCATCAAGCCAACTCTAAATCCAAAATTTGCAGCACTGTGCAGATCCTCCAACATACAGCCAGCAAACTTGTTGTTTGGTGAAGATCTGGCAAAGCAAGTCAAGGTCTTAGACAACGAGGTAAAGACGATCGGCCTTATCAAATCGCATTCCACAAGCAGGGGTCGACCATACCCCTTCAGACGGGTCACAGGCACTGGTGCGGGGCAAGGACCAAGCCGGGCTCTTCCATCACTACGCCATTGGCATGCACCAGTGCACATCCCCAACAGAACTAGGAGGCAAAATAATCCAGCAACCATGGAGGTACGAGCAGCTGGACTTGTCCGGACCTATCCTCTAGAGACCAGTCACCAGTATGGGGTAGATTGCAATTTTTCTACAATGAATTGTGCTGCATAACATCAGATCCATTTATACTTGACAGTATCCAGGGTTTCGAAGTGAGTTTATTTTTGAATTACATCCACCCATTCAAAATACACCAAATCGGGCATTGGTGTTTTCAAAACCAAAAACTCTACAAGGTAAATGATGAAATTGAAACATTATTCAAAAAAGGGGTAATTGAAAAGATGGCTCATCAGCCTCAGCAGTTTGTATCTAATATATTCCCCAAGCAGAAGAAGGATGGTAGGTGTCTAGTTATTCTAGACCTAACCCGACTGAACTCCTATGTCCAGTATAAACACTTTAAAATGGAAACTTTCAGTACTGTTATGCAACTGGTTTCCAAAGGATATTATATGGCAAGTATAGATCTGAAAGATGCATATTATTTAGTACCAATTCATTACAAATACCATAGATACTTGAAATTTAGTTGGATGAGACAGCTTTGGCAATTTAGAACTTTGCCCAATGGGTTAACCTAGGTTATTCACAAAATTGTTGAAACCAGTAATAGGACTACTCTGGGCTCAGAATCACATTGTGATGGCATACTTGGATGATGTTCTGATCATAGGCAACACTCAGGAGGCAGCTGAATTTTCTGTTTCAGTTACCAAACATATGTTCGAGAGGGTGGGCTTCCTCATCCATCCAACTAAATCCAAATTGATGCCATCTAGATTCATTGACTATTTGGGGATCACCAGTGATTCAACTAACATGTCAGTGACTCTGCCTATGGCCAAAACTTTAGAAATTATGGAGGCCTGTAGCAATCTGGTAGATGAACGTCAACCCTCCAACCGACGAGAGGCTAGTGTTATTGGCAAATTAGTGGCGGCCTTCCCTGGAGTGCAATTTGGGCCTCTACACTATCAGAATGTGCAACGAGCTAAGGAACAGGCAAGGTCAAAAAACATGCAGGTCATTTCAATAGACCAATGCAGTTGCCAGTCGAAGCTATCACCCACTTGCAATGGTGGATAACAAATATCTCACGTTGTTCTAGTAACATTCTGAGTAAACAACCTTCAGTTATTTTGCAAACTGATGTGAGTGCTTCGGAATAGGGAGCCACTGATACCAATTCCAGCTGTGGTGGCAGATGGAGTATGCAAGAGGCATTAATCCTACAGATGCATGGGATAAACTATTTATAATTGTTGGGGGCATTCTATGGCCTAAGAGCGTACTGTTCAACAATGCATGATTTACATGTTCAGCTCCAGATTGACAATACCACAGCTGTTGCATATATTAATCACATGGGTGGAATTAAGTCATTAACATGTGATAATCTGGCTAACCTCATCTGGCACTGGTGTATTACTAGGAACATCTGGGTCTCGGCAATCTACCTACCACGTAGAGATAATGTGGTGGCAGACACCAGGTCACGTAAGTTTAATGACCACACAGAATGGATGCTGAATCCAAAAGTTTTTTAAAAGATTGTCACCCAGTATGGACTGCCAGACATAGATCTGTTTGCATCCAGGCTAAATCACCAGTTACCTAAATACGTCTCATGGGAACCGAATCCAGGGGCAGTAGCGGTGGATGCATTCTCACTACATTGGGGAGATATGTTCTTTTACGCCTTTCCCCCATTCTGCCTTATCAGTCAATGTCTCACCAAAATTGAGCAGGACTCCGCTTCAGGCGTTTTGGTAGTTCCTGACTGGCCCACACAGCCATGGTTCCCATTGGTTCTGAGACTGATGACACGGCCATTTATGGTTATCCCCAAATGCAGCAACTTGTTGGTTCACCCTGTGACAGGAGAGAGTCACCCTTTACATGATCGGATTAATCTGTTGATTTGCAGATTCTGACCAGACAGTTCCAGGGGCTCGGACTATCGAGTCGGACCGTGGATGTGATTACTGCGGCCTGGAGAGATAGTACTAAAAAACAATACGTATCTCATATTAAGAAATGGGAGATGTTCTGCTTACAGTCAAATATATCTTATCACACTGCAGGCATACCTGATGTATTGGAGTTCCTTGCTACATTACATTTTGACGAGCAATTGAGTTATAGTGCCATTAATAGTGCTAAGAGTGCATTGTCCTTCTATTTATGGCAGGGGTCAGGACAACATTCTGTTGGATCTCATCCATGGTGTCCCGATTCATGAAAGGTATTTTTACCAAGAACCCCCCCAGACCTAGATATACGGAAATCTGGGATGTGAGCATAGTTCCCACACTGCTTCGGCAATGGGCTACAATTACATCTCTGTCTTTACAAAAACTAACACTTAAAGTGGTCATACTCAAGGCGTTCGTTTCAGCGCAATGGGTCCAGATGTTGTGAAAGCTGGACAGCATGCATTCTTCTGTAGATACTATTACATTTTATGTATATGATCTAATCAAACAAAGCAGGCCAGGGACGTCCGGGACCAAAATGATCTTTAGAGCATACCCCATTGACCTGAGACTATGTGTAGTTACGCACCTGCGTCAATATATTGAGGTCACCAAGAGTCTTAGAGGACCTGAAACAACGATGCTCATCAGTCACAAAAAACCTCATAGAAAGGTGTTGGTGCAGACCATTTATAGATGGCTGAAACAGGTTTAGGATTGTGCTGGAGTAGACACTGATGTGTTTAAATCTCACTCCACCAGGGTGGCATCAACATCCGCAGCGTAGAACTACCAGATGATCTTTGCCATTATGAGGGCCAGGAGCGGAGGGCACGTGATCGCTCAACGTAACTCCTCATAAAATAAAGATTAAACTGCAAACTGGTAAGTTCTCGTTTAATCTTACTGTTTTACTTTGGAGTCACATGAATAATTCCGTGAAGATTTCAAAGCTGTGATTTCATGCCGTAGATCCAGTTCCATACGACACACTGCTTCGGTTCACACAGGATAAACAAATAACGTATTGAACATTGTTTGAATTATACAAATTAATTATACAAATTAATGGTGCAGACCATTTATAGATGGCTGAAACAGGTTTAGGATTGTGCTGGAGTAGACACTGATGTGTTTAAATCTCACTCCACCAGGGTGGCATCAACATCCGCAGCGAGGGCACTGGACATCCCCTTAGACCAAATCCTCGGGTTCTATGACAAACCTGTCCTCACGATGGAAGGATTTGGGCATGCTATTTTGGGGTCTGTTTTGTAATTTCCCCCTGGGAGAGAGCGGTTGTTATTGTTCCTTTTTGTTATTAAAACATTAATTTGTATAATTCAAACAATGTTCAATACGTTATTTGTTTATCCTGTGTGAACCGAAGCAGTGTGTCGTATGGAACTGGATCTACGGCATGAAATCACAGCTTTGAAATCTTCAAGGAATTATTCATGTGACTCCAAAGTAAAACAGTAAGATTAAACGAGAACTTACCAGTTTGCAGTTTAATCTTTATTTTATGAGGAGTTACGTTGAGCGATCACGTGCCCTCCGCTCCTGGCCCTCATAATGGCAAAGATCATCTGGTAGTTCTAGTCTTCTGAGTCTTACTATATGACTTTGACTGTGGTTACTGTGATTTCACGCTGCTGCTTTGAAGATTGACGCGCATGCGCACTGGCGGGCCTTGTTCGCGTAATCGCTCACCGTAACTCCTCATAAAATAAAGATCAAACTTCAAACTGGTAAGTTCTCATTTAATCTTACTACTCTAGTCTGCAAAGATTGGGCCCTCATCCACTACTCATCCCCTCCTTGCTGCCATCATCAGTCTGTCCACTTCTCCATCACCAACAATAGAAATTGAGGAGGTGGAGAGGCTGTTCAGAAGACAGAAAAGCCGGAAATTTCCAGGACCGGACAATGTTTCACCCTCTACCCTCAAGCTCTGTGCCGAACAACTGGCACCGGTCTACACAAACATTTTGATCCAGTCCCTGCCTGCTTCAAAGTCTCCAATATTGTCCCTGTACCCTAAAATACTAGGATTACTGGTCTTAAAGACTTGTGCTGGCCCAGCTGAAAAATATTACAAACCCCCTGCTGGACCCTCTGCAGTTTGCATATCGGGACAATAGATCAGTGGATGACGCAGTCAACTTAGGCTTGCACTTCATCCTCCAGCACCTAGACGGCAAGGCTGCATACTCCCCCCTCTCCTTTACTCTCTCTACACCAAGGACTGCACCTTCACAGACTCCTCTGTCAAGCTTCTTAAGGTGGTGGACGACACAACCCTGATTGAACAGATCCAGGATGGGGAGGAATCTGTCTACAGATTCTACAGACAGGAAATGACACAGCTGGCGTCCTGGTGCCATCGCAACAACCCGGAGCTCAATCCTGTCAAGACAATTGAATTGATTGTAGACTTTAGCAGAGCTCCCCCTCCCCTCACCCCACTCACCATCAACAACACCACAGTCACATCTGTGGAGTCCGTTAAGTTCCTTGGAACCATCATCTCCAAGGACCTTAAATGGGGGGCCACCATCGACCCCACAGTCAAAAAGGCACAACAGAGGATGTACTTCCTGCAGAAGCTGAGGAAACACAATCTATAACCATATAACCATATAACAATTACAGCACGGAAACAGGCCTTCTTGGCCCTTCCAGTCCATTTATTTTCCCCTAGTCCCATCTACCTGCACTCAGGCCATACCCCTCCATTCCCTTCCCGTCCATACACCTATCCACTTTACTTTTAAATGTTAAAATCGATCCTGCCTCCACCACTTCTGCAGGAAGATCATTCCACACAGCCACCACTCTCTGAGTAAAGATGTTCCCCCTCATGTTACCCCTAAACTTCTGTCCCTTAATTCTCATGTCATGCCCTCTTGTTTGAATCTTTCCTACCCTCAATGGGAAAAGCTTATCCACGTCAACTCTGTCTATCCCTTTCATCATTTAAAGACCTCAATCAAGTCCCCCCTTAACCTTCTGTGCTCCAAAGAATAAAGACCTAACTTGTTCAACCTTTCTCTGTAACTTAGTTGCTGGAACCCAGGTAACATTCTAGTAATGTTCTAGACCACAATCTGGCACAGGCAATGATGGTCCAATTCTATACTGCCATCGTAGAGTCTGTCCTCACGTTCTCCATCATGGTCTGGTTTGGCTCAGCCACAAAACACAACATCTGGAGGCTGCAGCAAATAGTTCGATCAACTGAGAAGGCTGTTGGCTGCAAAGTTCCCCCAATTGATGAACTATACACTGCAAGTGCCAGGAAGTGAGCAGGTAAGATCTGACCCCTCTCACAAATTCTTTGAAGCACTTCCCTCTGGAGGGTGCCTCTGGACTGTCAAAGCCACCACAGCCAGACATAAAAACAGCTTTTTTCCCTTCATATGTTTAAACTATAATGTTTTATTCTTAATGTTTTAATGTTTTATGTTTTTTTACTCTTAATTGTTTAATGTATGTTGTGTTGTTACTTGCGAGCGGAGCACCAAGGCAAATTCCTTGTATGTGTACATACTTGCCCAATAAACTTATTCATTCATTCATCCATTGCAGTTGCAGGGGAAAGTATCCAGGAAGGGGGTGGTTTGGGTGGGAAGGGATGAGTTGACCAGGGAGTTTCGGAGGGAACGGTCTCTGCGGAAAGCGGTGAAGATGAGATGATGTGGCCAGTAGTGGGATCCCGTTGGAGGTGGCGAAAATGTTGGAGGATTATATGCTGTTTGCAATGGCTGATGGGGTGGAAGGTGAGGACAAAGGGGACTCTGTCCTTGTTACGAATGGGGAAAGGGGGAGTAAGAGCGGAGCTGTGGGATATCGAGGCCACCCTAGTGAGAGCCTCATCTATAATGGAAGAGGGGAACCCCAGTTCCCTAAAGAGTGAGGATATCTCCGATGCCCTGGTATGGAACACCTCATCCTGGGCGCAGATGCGGTGTAGATGGAGGAATTGGGAGTAGGGGATAGTCTTTACAGGAAGCAGGGTGGGAAGATGTTTAGTCAAGATAGCTATGGGAGTCAGTAGGTTTGTAGTAGATGTCGGTCAATAGTCTGTTTCCTGTGATGGAGACGGTGAGATCTAGAAACGGTAGGGAGATGTCGGAGATTGTTCAAGTGAATTTGAGTGTCGGATGGAAATTAGTGGAGAAGATGAGGGAGTGGGGGCCTGGAAAACGGAAGTCATTGAGGAAACGAAGAGCGTGTGAGGTGTCTTGGACATAGGTAGGGACGGATTGGACATGGGGGGATAGGATGGAGTTGAGGTATGTGGAAATTAATTTGTTGGGACATTAACAAGCAGAAACAATCGGTCTGCCAGGACAGTTCTGTTTGTGGATTTTGGGGAGAAGATGAAATCGGGTCGTGCGTGGCTGGGGAGCTGGGGAAGGTTGGGGGCTTTAGAGCGCAGAGAACCGGAAGTGATGAAATCAGTTATGGTGCTTCAGATTAAAGACTGGTGATCGTCTATGGGGTCGTGGTCCAAAATAAGTAGGAGGAGGTGTCTGAGAGTTGTCGCCTTAGACCTGGTAGAGATCAGCATGCCAGACTAGCACTGCGCCTCCCTTGTCGGCGGGTTTGATGATGGTTGTGGGTCTCCGCTTATGCTGTGTGCCGTGGGGATTCTCACATGCCGTTGTGGTGGGTGTTTCATTTTTATCTGGTTATGTATCTTGTTGCTTTTTTGTATGACTGTTGGCAAATCAAATTCCTTGTATGTTTACATACTTGGCTAATAAATTAATTACAATTACAATTTCCAATTCTGATGAAGATCCTTGACCTAATTAATTGATTCTACTTCTCTACATCTGGATGACGTTGACTTCTCATGATGTATCTCGCATTTTCTGCTTTTTAATTTTGTATTTCCAGAATCTGCAGTTTTTTTTTCCCGAGACAGTTCAAATTTTTGGAAAGCTGGTGCCTTTCAATTCTGGTGCGGTCCATGTAAATCTGTCTGCCCCTCCCCCATGCCTCTTTATTCACTAAGGACTCACATCAATGCACAAGTCTCAAACAATCTTAGCTCCTCCAGCAAGTTACTATGCACACTTCATGGGGTTTAGCAGCTTCCAATCTTTACTGTAACCTTGGATATATCACCTGTGAACTTTGTGCAGGAATAGTAAGGATATTTATTTGACTGGTGAGGTGTAGCTGTGATGTATAAGTGTAAAGTAGCCACCTTTTCAAAGAAATAATTGAGTTGGCTTTTTCTAAATCTTTTATTTCATAAGATTTAACAAGTCAAGGTTTAAAAAAAAAATTTAAATGAGTTTTTTTTTAAGTTTCTTGATGTCAGGAACATACAGTTTGGTCTTGTATATTTGCTTCTTATGCTCTTCATCTAATTTATACTATTATAAATAGTAGTCAAGTAGTCGCTAGTCAAATAAAGGATATTTATTTGATTGGCGAGGCGTAGCTGTGATGTATAAGTGTAAATTAATCACCTTTTCAAATAAATAATTGAGTTGGCTTTTTTTTTGTAATCTTTTATTTCACAAGTCAAGGTTTAAAAACAAAAATTCAATTAGTTTTTTTTTAATGCTTCTTGATGTCAGGAAAATACGGTTTGGTCTTGTATATTTGCTTCTTATGCTCTTCATCTAATTTATACTATTATCCAAATAGCATGTTGCCATAGAATCTGACAGATCTAATGCAGAGGCATTGACTTGAAACATTAACTGTTCTTTCTCTACTGAACGAGATTGAAGGAAGGAAAAAAAACAGAAGCACAAATATCCTAACAGATGAATTGTTAAAAGCACAATGCATTTGTATAACATTTAATATATTATTGTTTCATTGAGATGGAGATTATGAAACTAAATAGTCTTTTTTTTAGTATTGACATCCACCAGCTATGTAAACATTAAATTCTGCCAAAACATAGCCGACATTTGAGATTTAAATGAAATTCAGCAAAGCAATCATGCAGGAATGTTCCTCTGAGATAATATGCTTAGCCAGTCATCTCAAACATTGAAAGCAAATGTTGGAATATTCTTTTCATGATAAAGAATGGATGGAAAGTCGTGGGAAAACAGCACCTATATGATGGTGGAACTGGCTATGCTTGGGCCAACATTTCCTTTCCAGTACAAACAAAGAATTGCAGATGCTGGTTTACAAAAAAAGACACAAAAATGCTGGAGTAACTCAACGCGTCAAGCAGAATCTCTAGAGCACATGGATAGGTGAATTTTTGGGTTGCGACCCTTCTGCCGACTCAAAACGTCACATATCCATGTTCTCGAGAGATTCTGCTTGACCCATTGAATTACTCCAGCACTCTGGGACCCTTCTTCAGACTGAAGAAGTGTCCTAACCCAAAATGTCATCTAGCCACAATCTCCAGGAATGCTTTCTGATCCGTTTGGTTACTCCAGCACTTTGTGTTTTTTTTTTTTTACCCCAATACTGCCTGGATTAGAGGGTTTGAGCTGTAGGTGAGTTCGGACACATAGAATGGTAGGTGCTTGGAACACACTGCCGCAGGTGGTTCTTGACGTTTAAGAGGCGTTTAGATAGGCAGATGGCTACTCAGGGAATGGGGGGTATGGATCAACATTGTGGGCTGAAGAGCATGTTCTATGTTCTAATTCATTTCTATATTTTTTATTTGTGTACTTCCTTTCCAGGCCTGTAGTTTTATGAATCACCCGTTTTCAGACTGGCCATTTAATCTCTCTAAGGATCCTGAATTGAATGTCACCACTGTTATAAAATGAACATTAGTAATAGTTTTACTGAATTGTCATGGTTCCAGATCTCCCAAATTAGCTTTGGTGGAAATTGTGTAAAATGAATAATTGGCTGCTTCAATCATTATTCTGAAACTTCTCCCATCTTCTAAGTTCCCATGGTTTGGACTGTACACTGCATCTTTTCTGCTATTTTAACTACTTGGTAGGGTTCCAACTACCTCACTGGGGTTTTTACTGTTGTGATACCAGGTTTTCTATCCAGAATAGAAGGCAGCGAACTGCTGTGCTTCCGACATAAAGTTGGGGGGCAGTGTTAGCTGTGAGGAGGATGCTAGGAGGCTGCAAGGTGACTTGGATAGGCTGGGTGAGTGGGCAAATGCATGGCAGTATAATGTGGATAAATGTGAGGTTATCCACTTTGGTGGCAAAAACCGGAAAGTAGACTATTATTTGAATGGTGGCCGATTAGGAAAAGGGGAGATGCAACGAGACCTGGGTGTCATGGTACGCCAGTCATTGAAAGTAGGCATGCAGGTGCAGCAGGCAGTGAAGAAAGTGAATGGTATGTTGGCATTCATAGCAAAAAGATTTGAGTATAGGATCAGGGAGGTTCTGCTGCAGTTGTACAAGGTCTTGGTGAGAGCACACCTGGAGTATTGCATACAGTTTTGGTCTCCAAATCTGAGGAAAGACATTATTGCCATAGAGGGAGTTCAGAGAAGGTTCACCAGACTGATTCCTGGGATGTCAGGACTTTCATATGAAGAAAGACTGGATAGACTCTGCTTGTACTCGCTACAATTTAGATGATTGAGGGGGGATCTTATAGAAACTTACAAAATTCTTAAGGGGTTGGACAGGCTAGATGCAGGATGACTCTTCCCAATGTTGGGGAAGTCCAGGACAAGGGATCACAGTTTAAGGATAAGGGGGAAATCTTTTAGGACCGAGATGAGAAAAACATTCTTCACACAGAGAGGGGTGAATCTCTGGAATTCTCTGCCACAGAAGGTAGTTGAGGCCAGTTCATTGGCTATATTTAAGAGGGAGTTAGATGTGGCCCTTGTGGCTAAAGGGATCAGGTGGTATGGAGAGAAGGCAGGTAAGCGATACTGAGTTGGATGATCAGCCATGATCATATTTTATGGCGGTGCAGGCTCGAAGGGCCAAATGGACTACCCCTGCACCTATTTTCTATGTTTCTATGTTTCTATCCCTCATTTTGC
This sequence comes from Raja brachyura, assembly GCA_963514005.1. Next base: position 52,239,685 of record OY740782.1, read on the forward strand.
CAACCATGAAGGATCCTAGATGCATAAAGTTAAAACAAAATAAATTTGGCATACAATCCAATACATTATTCATTAGAATGCTAAAGCATATCCCCTGAACAATTTCTCCTTCATTCGAGATGATTCCGAAAATGTATTGAAGCAAACTAATTGAAACTATATCTGAAGGGCCATTTCTGCTCCAAGGAGAATATAATGCATTAATAATCAGAATATGAAACCGAGATTTCAGAACTGCACCAGTAGAAACTAGTATGCCTTGAAGAAAACTAAAGATTAAATTGATTTTTCTTACATTAGGCTAGTAGACATGTGGAAAGAACTCCCAGCAAAAGCTGTTTTAATAATTATTTTTAAAAGTTTCAGGTTGAGAATGTGAACATCCTCAAGAAAATAAAGTATACGATAGTTAAAATTGCAGCATGAACCTTGGAATGCATGGTGAATGCCACAGATCTATGGAGAGTTAACCCCCATTATCCCTATAATCTATGTAGACAGAATGCCAACTTCAAATCAACACAAGGCTCAGAGCCAGATTGATTTTAAACACCAGAGGACAGAACATTAAGTTGATACTGGCGTCTGAAGAAGGGTCTCGACCCGAAACGTTGCCCATTTCCTTCACTCCATAGATGCTGCATCACCCGCTGAGTTTCTCCAGCATTTTTGTCTACCACTGGCTTATGAATGCTGCTCTAAATGATCAAATAACACGCAAAGAGCATAGAGCACCAAATAACATGTTTCAAATGCCGAGTACTGTTAGAAATAGTTTGCACTAAATTGCATGTCACAATAAGTGAAACATATTTCTCTCTTTACTTCTCTCCATTATATGAAATACTATTGCTTGCCTTGCTTAAGGGGTCTCTAACCTCTTGCAAAGCATTCTTGTGTGGGTTTTCAGTGAGTTGCCATGGGCCAGCCATTAACAGTGTTATGTGAGAGATCTAGGCTCCATGCTGGGCTCCCACTTGCTCTGGTAAAGTAATCACCCATTCCTCATTTGCCCTTCATTTTGGTACAATTAAAGTCATAAATCAATAATTTGTGAATTTAATCAGTTTCTTTCACCTCTTTCTTTCGCACCACATTTACAAACATTTCTCCTTGGCACCATTTTTAATTCTAACCTCACATTATTAACATTAAATATCCACTTCTACAATTGGGCTTTGAGGTATATATTAAATACAGACTACCTACTGCTTCCAGCAGTTGTCAGATTTTTAAAGGGGAATGAGGTAATTTAGCATTAGAATTTTTTTTTTAATCCGAAGGTAGATTTGGCCATTCAGCCCCACAAACATAATCTTTCATTCATGAAGATTGTGGCTGATCATTTTCATCAGCATCACTCTACTGACTCCAACTTCTTTGATTAAGTTTCATATTGAAAAGTCAATTTATCTTTATTTTGGATATATTGGTATTGCATGTGCTGTCAGAATCAAGAGCATCTTCCCCGCTGTTATCAGACCATTGAAGGGACCTCCCACAGGCTGGGAAGTAATAACAAAATTCCAACCTACCACATTGAGGACTAAGGGGTATTATCTCTGTAGTTGTAAAGTTATAACACTGCAACACTGTATTCTGCATTCTGCTATTTTTCTGGTTAACATTATTATTATTTCTCTAATGTCCTGTTAATGGTTTCTTAATAATAGTTTCCTGCATTTTCCCTATGAAAGATGTTAGATTAAAGAGTCTGTGTTCCCTGTTTGTTCTTTCCCAGTTTCTTAATTAGTATGGTCACATTTTCTACCATGCAATTTATAGGAGCTATTTTAAGATCTGCACATTTTGTTGAAATTGTCACTCAGTGTCCATTAGCTGCTTGGGAAACCCAGAAGAACAGGATTCTTCTGGGTCCGGTCAAATTTGTAGAAGAATCTTGAAGTGAAAGCATTTGGGAGGCATACTTATTAGACTATATACTGTAGCTATAGACTTCTCCATGGATTGTCACTTTGTTGTGGTGGAGAAGCTTGTGTGGACCTGAGATCCTGAGAGCAATGCCGTCTGGAGCTATGCTCCTGGTAGGGCCACCCATGGCGGTAAGGTCAAGGGGGAGGTCTCTAACAAAGAGCAATCCAACCAAGACCTCAATGGTGGAACAGGCAGAGGACGATGGCTGACCTTAGTGGAGCGTCACAACGGCTGGGAAGGCGAATGAAGGCTGCAGCAGAAATGGGTCTCTGGTCGTCTTGGACGCCATGCCACTGGATTCTGACCCAGTCAAGGACAGTGGGGTGGCTGTCTGTGCACCAGTCTCCCCACATTAAACATAGGCATGCACAGACGTCCTTCACATACGGAATGGCACCCTGGAGACACCCATGGTCAGCCATGATCGAAGGGGGCCTAAGAAGACTGTAGCTCCCTAAGATGGTTCAGCAAATTATATTATACTACACCTTTCCAAATATCATGTCACCATAAATCAATATATAATAAGCGTATTATCTTTCATTCATAATATTTTTTCAGAAGATGTGTTTTCTATGCATTCTCTTGTTTTATTTTCTTTTGAATCTTTTTCCTGTGCTTCAAAATATTATTGTTGTAGAATTAAAGATGTCAATTATATTCAGAGAAATAATGAATCCTGCTTTCCCATTTCAATAATTACGTGAATTGTACAAAAAATGATGACCTAGTCTCAGTAATAATTATAGATGGATTGATAACCAGATTATCTTAAAAACAAGGGTATAGAAACAAAGAACTGCAGATCCCAGTTAATACACAAAAGGATGCAAAGTGCTGGAGTAACTAAGCAGGTCAGGCAACATCTCTGGAAAACATATCCATGAAGGAGGGTCTTGACCCGAAACGTCACCTATCCCTGCTCTCCAGAGATGCTGCCTCACCCGCTGACTTACTCCAGTACTTTGTGTCTTATTGTTTATTATAAAACATCTGCTTCGCTCATGTCCTTCAGAGTAGAAGATCTACTGGACTCAAGTAGTCTAGGACTCTAGACTCACCAATGTAGTTGATTCTCAACAACCTCCTCAGGTCAGTGGCAAACAAGGGTAGATAACAAATGTTTCCATTGTTTGGAATGTTCATGCTTTGTTAGTGAATAAGGTCATAAAGGTTATTCCCAAGTCGCCAATGAAAATAATTTGCAAACTTTACCAATGTTTCATAAATTTTACAAAGATGTCAAGTCAGATTGAGCACCTGATTCAGCACTCTGTGACCTTATAGTATACCAAGAGTGGCAGGGATGGTGGTGAAGGCAGGTATGATTGTGGCATTTAAGCGTTCTTTTGATAGGCACATGGATATGAGGAATGGAGGGATATTGTTCATGTGCAGGCAGAAGAGATAGGTTTTAACTAACATAACATAACATAACAAATACTTTATTAATCCCCTTATTCAGGGGAAATTCAGATGTCCTTGCAGTACACTAATAAAAATACAACCTAGCATTAAAGAAATGTAACATTAAAACATAAAAACATCCTGCCACAATGGTTCTCACTGTGGGGGAAGGCACAAAGTCCAGGCCCCATCCCCATATCCACCCAAAGTAGTCGGGCCTATTGAGGCCTCCACAATCCCGCTATGGAGACCCGATGTTCCTGGCTTTTCTCACCGGGTGATGGTACTCCGGCGTCGGTAGACCCTCTCAGCGGCTTGGGGTGCCAGGAACAGCCGGCTCCTTACCGGAGACCGCGGCTTCCAAGCCAACAGGCCGCACTGGATGGAGCTCCACACACTGGCGATTGCGGCGAGAGATCCTAGGCTCCGCAAATGTAAAGTTCAGCACCGTCGCCTGCTGCTGGCCACTCCACAGACCCGCGGCTCCGCGGTGTCTTTATCGGCGGTTGCAGCATAGCGGAGTTCCAGTGCGGCTACCCAGGCACGGCATTGCCCGCTCCGCGATAGCGCTCCAGCGCTGCGCAGCCTCCGAAGCCGAGGTTCTGGCCAGGTCCTCTCAGGAAAACGTCGCTCCAGACCCCGCTGGTAGGCGACGAGAATGGGTCGAAGTCGCTGCTCGAGGAAAAGCCACATCTCTGACCAGGTAGGGAATTGAGAAAGCATTTTCCCCCTTCACCCCCACCACCCCCCACACATAAAAAGATTAGACCCCCAACTAACACTTTTAACGTACTAAAAATAAAGAAAAGAAGTGAAACAAAAACGGACAGCTGCAGGACTGGCAGCCGTACAGGACAGCGCCCCCTTCGAATCTGGCATAACTGGCATTATGCTCGACATGGGCATTATGGACGGAAGGGTCTGTTCTTGTGCTATGCTGCTCCAGGTTCTATATAATCAGGTTCTCACTCAGCATTGAAAGTTTTTGCAAATTTTTTTTTTGAAAATTTATGAAAGAATCATAGTAGCAAATTCTTGTTATCATGTAAAGTGGACAACACAATAACGAATTGTTATAACAGGCATTATGCACGAAACTCAACTGTGTTGAGGAACTAAACAGGTGATCGCAGAGAAGATTGTCTATTATACACATATTACACATAATAATTATTAGACAGAAAAACAAAACATCAAACACGTTGGAAATCTTTAAATAAAAGTATAAAATATATTATCTTAAAGGTCGCAGAGGAGCAGCAGCCAGACCAGCGAGGTAGTGGATTGGCTGAGACATCCTAATTAGTTGAGTGGATATTTGTCTTCATTAGATACAATTAAGGGCAGAAGTAAAGGAGCGGCCTTGTTGAGGCAAAGTGCGTTGGAAAGGTAAAGTGTAAGTCTTTGACTCACGAGTGTTTGGCGAGAAGGCTACATTTATTCGGTTGTGTGTTTTAAATTAATTTAAATATTTAAACTGATTGACGTGATGGCAGAATGTTATTGCAATGTGTTTGCTGCAGGATGTAGGAAGTCATGGGCACCATTGGTGTCACTGACCACTACACGTGTGGGAACTGTGTCCAGATGCAGCCCCTCAAGGCCCGAGTTAGAGAACTGGAGCAGCAGCGCCATCTGGGAAGACAAAAGCTTCCTTGACAGGACCTACAGTCAGGTCATCACTCCAAGAGTACAAGAGGAGCGAAGGGTGGAGACGGAAAGGAAGAGGATGAAACTAGTGCAGGAGATCTTGGTGGAAGTACCTCTTGAAAACAGCTACACCCTCTTGGGAGCTGCCGGGGCATACAACACGTCCATTCCGAGCGGCGGACAGGTCTCTGACTTGAATCCTGGCGCTGAGGCTCGACCGGCGAGACCGACGTCATGCAGAGCCATAGTGGTGGGTGACTCCATTATCAGGACAGTAGATTCTGTGGCAACAGGTGAGACTCGAGGAAGGTATGTTGCCTCCCTGGTGCCAGGGTCCAAGATGTCTCAGACCGACTTAAAAACATCCTCGAGAGGGAAAGTGAACAGCCGGAAGTAGTTGTGCATGTAGACACAAATGACATGGGGAAGAAGAGGAAGGAGGTTCTGCAACATGATTATAGAGAACTAGGTAGGAGGCTGAAAAGGAGGAATTCTAGGGTGGCTATCTCTGGGTTGCTTCCAGTACCTAGTGCTAATAAAAGTAGGAACAGGGAGATAGGGGATCTGAATGTGTGGCTGAGGAGTTGGTGCAGGTGGCAGGGGATTAGATTTCTAGATCACTGGACCTCTTCTTGGTTCTTAGTTTCTTGGTTGTTATATTCCAGACGGCAGAATGAATAACAATTTACAAGCAGGTTGCCTGGATCACGAGAGAGAGAGATTTATTACCCAACATTCCCTGCTTATATACAACACCAACTCATTAACATATACATGAATATGTATGAATACATTACACTGCTCTCCTTTTTTAAAGTATTAAATCTAAGTACTCAGTTACAATTTTGTTGTTGTGACATTGATTTAAACCAGTATTTATGAAATTTTAAATGATAAACATAATATATTTATTTTACATATCAACACATTTTCATTTTAATTATACAGTGAGTTACTTAATTTACAAACCTAATTTGACTCCAGGTTTATGGATCCTGCCTAATCATCTAACAGTAACAGGTTTAGGTGTTGACTCAATTGTCGGTTTGTTTGGCTCTGTTTTAACCTGACTTTGACCAGAGGAATCTGTTTCTTTGTGTGAACTAACTGAACTTTGTGTTTCAATCACAGTGGTCTCTTCCAACTCACTTTCAGTTGAAAACTCAGGGATTCGGACTTCATGCTCAGATTTTGGTTAATCTTTGGCTCAAATCATTTGATCAACATGAACACTTTTGATCCTATCTCCAACTTCAACTAAAATCTTTTTGTTCCACACACTTACACTATTTTCCCAACATCCCATTTGGCTTGACTGGAATAGTTGGGAGGACTGAGAACACGAGCATGCTCATCTGGCTTGAAATACCTCTCCTTTTTGTGGGAGTCAAAATGGCATTTTTGACTTAACTGTTTTTGCTCAACTCTCAAGGCTAAATTGGGTTGAACAAGACTTAAGCATATTCTTAGCCTTCTCTTCATCAACAGTTCTGCAGCTGAGTAACCCGTTGTGTGTTGTGTGTTTCTGTACTTCAGCAATAAACTAGCCAAACGATGTTTCATGCTGATCTTTGAACTACCCTACAAAACCTGTTTCTTGAGAGCATCTTTGAAAATTCTATCATATCTTTCCGCCACCTCATTGGAGGCTGGATGGTATGGGGGAACAAATGTGTGTTTTACACCATTCCGCTGCATGACCTCTTTGAACCGTTCTGAATGGAACTGAGGCCCGTTATCGGAAACAAGTTCTTCCGGTAAACCATGGCATGCACAAATGGATTTCAACTCATCTATGGTACGCTCAGTAGTAGTGCTTGACCCCATATGCTTAACCTCAATCCATTTGGAATGACTATCTACCAGCACCAGAAAGTGATCATTATCCTTTTCACAAAAATCTACGTGAACTCTCGGAAAAGGTCTACTTGGCCGTGACCAGGATTGCAGTGGTGTTTTTGGTGGCTTACTCCAGCAATTTTGGCAGTTGCTACATTTGCTCACCAGTGACTCGATGTCACTGTCAATACCTGGTCAATACACAAAACGTCTGGCAATTGATTTCATGCTTACTAAGCCAGGATGTTTGGCATGAAGTTCATTCATAATTTTGTTTCTCAAAGACTCTGGTACAACCACTCTGTAACCCCACTTAATGCATCCCTGCTCACATGATAATTCATGGTGTCGATTATGGAAAGGCTTCAGTTCTTGTTCAGAATTTAGTTCAATCCACTATCGTTTTCAGTCCAACTGTTCAATGTCTGTTCATAGACCCACTTCAGCACAGTGTGTTTCTTTGTTTCTGCTGCAATTTCTGTTGCAGTCACTGGAAAGTCTTCATCTACAACTTGCAGTGTGTAGATTGAGTTCTCACTTCCCACGTCAGAGTTCTCATGCGGAAACCAGGACAACGCAGCTGGAACTGCGTTGCACTTGGAGCTTCTGTACTCCACCTTGTAGTCATACTGGGACAGCAGAATTGCCCAGTGCTGCATCCTTGATGTGGCCCTGGAAGGTGTAGCTGACTTGGGACCAAGTATCACTAGTAGTGGCTTGGGTGAATGGTCTGCCGAGAAGAAACTGATGGAATTTCTTGATTCCGAACACGATGCTTAGTGCTTCCTTTTCTATCTGTGCATAATTACGCTCACTTGGTGATAGGGTGCGGGATGCAAAAGTAATAGGCTTTTCCTGTCTGTCATTCATTACGTGGGAGATCACTGCACCTACACCATAGCTTGAAGCATCACAAGCAAGTTTGATCTCGCGTGTCGTATCTTATTCAACAAGGAGTTTGTCACTTGTCAAGTTTTCCTTGCAGATGTCATATGCACATTGCTGTTCCTTTCCCTACGTCCATTTCACATCTTTTTGTAGCAGATGATATAGTGGCTTTAGCACAGTTACTAAATCAGGAAGGAATCGTGCATAGAACTGCACCATCCCAAGGAATGATCGTAGCTCTGACACAGTGTTGGGTTTTGGACTGTTCACTATTGCTTCAACTTTCGCCTTCACAGGGCGAAGTCCATTGACATCTACTTTGAGTCCAAGGTAGACCACCTCTGACTGCGCAAATGCACATTTTCTTTACCGCAGTTTGACATTGTGGCAGTTCAGTCGTGTGAGAACTTGCTGAAGGATTTCCATATGTTCTACCATGCTCTCTGCGAATATCAGTAGGTCATCCTGGTTGCACACACAGTGCGGAATGCCATGTAACATTTTGTCCATGACAGACTGGAACATTTTCGGGGAGGATTTCACACCATGGGGCAGCTTTGTATATGAATACAAGCCCTTATGTGTGTTGATAGTCAAGTACTGCTGACTTTCCTTCTCAACATTGAGTTGGGCATAGGCATAAGGCAAATCCAGTTTAGTGAAGACTCTTGCTCCGCTAACTTCTGCATACAGATCTTGCGAGTTTGGTAACGGATATTGTTCGTCATCAACGACTTGGTTGATTGTGCTTTGTAGTCACCACATAGTCGAATAGTTTTGTCGGCCTTGGGTACAGCCACAATTGGCATTGCCCAGTTACTCTGGTCTGTCTTCACAAGTACTCCATTCCGCTCTAACCTGTCAAGTTCTTCCTCCACTTGTTGCTTTAGTGCATATGGCACAGGCCTTGATCGACAATACACAGGTCTCACATCTTGTTTAAGTTGAATGTGTGCAGAGCACCCTGTTATTCCCGTGTAACTGTCAGCAAAAATGTTAGCATGTTTGCTTATGACGTTTTCAAGACGTGATTTGGACAAATCGACGCTGAAAATGTTCTTCCAGTCTAACTCTATTCTACTCAGCCAATCCTTTCCAAAGAGGGTTGGTTTATTTTGGTAGCTGGCCATTAATGATGGGCAGTGTTACTGACTGACCATTATTCAGAACTTTACAGTTCATTTGTCCACATGTCTCCAAAACCTCGCCCGAGTAGGTTCTCAGCTTGACCTTACTCTCAAACAATGGTATCTGTGGGAACTTTGTTTCGTACAGGTCTCTGCTCATGACCGAACAATCTGCTGCCGTGTCAATACACATATCGATTAACTGTTCATTTATCAATAGTTTAGTTTGAAAGTCCTTGCCTTGGCTAGTTGTAGGCTTATCGTTGCATAAATGGTGTACAACCAAGTTCATTTCTATCTGGGCTAATCTGCAACTTGTGAACTCCTCTTTGGTGTTGTCGCTTGATTCCCGCAGATTGTTGGTTTCCTGCTTTAAGCTTGGCACGATAAACTGACGCGATATAAGACCTTTCTTCTGGCAGTTAAAGCACATGGCCATTTTGAACTGACAACATTGGAATGAGTGATTATCGTTGCAACGATAACAACTGGCTGAACTCGGCTCCCCGCCATACTTTGATTTTGGTTTAGCGCCTTTTGGTTGGCCATAGGTACTATTTGTGACTGTAAACGGCCACTGCAGTCCATAGTGGATGAAACTCGCGAGCATTCTTTGATGCCATCTCCATTGTGGTAGCAATCTTGCATGCTTTCTCGAATGTAAGATCTGGAGTGTTCATGAGTTTGGACTGAATTCGTTCATCCACCAGACCACAAACAAATCTGTCGCGTAGTGCGCGTCCGAGAAAGGTTCCAAAGTTACAGTGCAAATTACATTTTTCAAGGCAACATTGCACTCATGTATTGTCTCATTCTGCTTCTGGTTTCAGCCGAATTTATAGCTTTCTACAATTTCCAGAGGCTTTGGGTTGGAGTGATCCTCCAACTTCTTCATAATGTCATTGAATGGCACGTCTTTTGTCTTTATGGGCGCAAGGAGATTCACGAGTGTGTCGTACACTTCATGACCGATCTTGGTGAGCAGAATCATTTGTTTGTTTCAGTCACTATCTCTCCTTCACCACTGATCTCCATTATGTTGTTTGCCATGAAAAACATGTTTGCTCTCTCCATATAGGATCTGAACAGCTCTCTACTCTTGCCAAATGTGCCAAAGTTTCCGATGTAGCCCGTGGAAGCTGCCATCGTGTCATTCTCTTTTTTTTTTAAAGTCCATTCAAAAACCCTGATTTCCTGTCTGTTCTGGTGTAACAATTCACCTAAACCTTAGCTGTACAAACAAAGGCTATTCAGCTGAAGGAACTTGACAAAAAAACAGTCCAAAATGTTATACAATCCCAAGGATGATATTTTGCCACGTAGACACAACATTGAGATAGCCTGAAAAATTCTCGCCGATTTGTACAGCTGCTGTTTTAAACTACAGTCCCCTGCAGTCTGCAAGGGTTTGCGGCCTGTCGTGTCTAGCTCCCAAACAGCTGCGCACAACTCCGTATTTACTGTTTAAAATGTTAAACAATACTTCATGTTTCAAAACATTCTGCACTGTATTTAAATGATGAGTTCACAAACTCTATCCCATCGTCGCAGCCAATTTTGTTATATTCCGGATGGCAGAATGAATAACAACTTACTCGCAGGTTGCCTGGATCACGAGAGAGAGAGATTTATTACCCAACATTCCCTGCTTATATACAACACCAACTCATTAACATATACATGAATATGTATGAATACATTCCTGGTCCTCCAAAAATATTCCAAATGCAATTTAAACGGAATTTAATACGCTTTAAATGGAGCGTATGCATGCAGTTAACGAGAAAGAGAGTGTAGGAAATCTAACATGTTTAAACTAACAGGGCAGGGGGATGGAAACCAATGCAAGCGGACAGAGGGACATAAAAGGGATACGTGTAGCAAAGGTACAGCAGTTATCATGGGTGACTTTAATCTACATATAGATTGGGCCAACCAAATTGGTAGCAGCACTGAGGATGAGGATTTCCTGGAATGTATATGAGATGGTTTTTTAAACCAATATGTAGACTAGAGGACAGGTGATCCTAGACTGGGTTTTGTGTAATGACGAAGGATTACTTAGCGATCTTGTTATAACAGTGACCATAATATGGTGGGCAACAGTGACCATAATATGGTGGAATTCTGCATTAGGATGGAAAATGACACGGTTAATTCAGAGACTAGGGTCCTGTGTTAAGGTTCGTTTCACTTCAAACAGACAAAAACGCAATAAAATTAATAATCAAGTAGTAAAATCTCTATTTTGCCAGGCACGTGTGGCAGTAAACTCCTACAGTATGTAAAATACAGACTATAGGTTTACTCTACCCCCACACAAAGGGGTAATGTTCAATCAGATATATTTATATCCCAATAATCGGCGATTTAGCAATACTTTATCTCACAGAGCATTGTACAGCCTCTTGCTTGTTAAGAATGACAGGTTCTTCCAAGAGAGGAAAGGTTAGCCCATATATGGTCATGCTCAAGAGGCTATTTTTGTGCAGATCAAGCATTTGTTTTTTTTACCTAGTTGATGCACATTGGTCAAGCATGATTTCCCCTTCATAAATCCATGCTGAGCAAAGAGTAGGAGCCAAGAGTCTGCACATTCCCTTGATTGTTTTGCTCTATGTTATAAACATTCATGTATTGTGCTGTTATCTCGTCAGTGTTATGGAAGAGTGGCAAAAACATCTTTGTTAGTCTTGTTAGTGTAATAGGAGAAAGGTGAAAAGCCTTTCCTTGCTTCTAAATCTATAGCTGAATCCAATTTGTAACTTGTAAATCTTTAAACTTTCTCACCTGAACTTAAAGAAAGGAGACTTTGAAAGTATGAGATGGGAATTGGCTAGGATAGACTGGCAAATTATACTTAAAGGGTGGACGGTGGAGATGCAATGGCAACGATAAAAAAACCGTGTGGATGAACTCCAAAAATTGTTTATCCCTGTCTGGTGAATAAATAAAACGGGGAAGGCAGCTCAACTGTGGCTAATGAGGGAAATCAAGGATAGTATTAAATCCAAGGAAAAGGCAAATAAATTGGCCAGATGAAGCAGCAAACTGGAGGACTGGGGGAAATTTAGAACTCAACAGAGTAGGACAAATGGGATAATTAAGAGGGGGAAAAAGAGAATGAAAGAAAGGTTGAGGGGAATATAAAAACTGACTCTAAAAGCATCTTTAGATATGTAAAAAGGAAAAGATTAGTGAAGACAAATGTAGGTCCCTTATAATCAGAGACAGGTGAATTTATAATGGGAAACAAAGAAATGGCAGAACAGCTAAACAAGTACTTTGGTTCTGTCTTCACTAAGGAAGACACAAACAATCTCCCAGAAATACTAGCGGACCGAGGATCTAGTGGTAGGGAGGAACTGAAGGGAATCCACATTGGTCAGGAAATGGTGTTAGTTAAACTGTTGGGACTGAAGCACGTACTCGCACTTCTGCCGGTACAGGACCAGCGAGTCGGGCCTGAGCTGCCTCTTGGAGCTGGAGCGATGCACAATGTCAGCTGCCTGCTCTACTGGGGGCTGCCGGAGGCCATGTAAGTCTCTGTGTTACACAAAAAGCTGGAGAAACTCAGCGGGTGCAGCAGCATCTAAGGGGCGAAGGAGATAGGCGACGTTTCGGGTCGAGACCCTTCTTCAGACTGGTGAAGAAATTGCTGCTGGCCCCGATGCCGCTGCTGTTGCCTTCCTCGGAGGCAGAGCTGCTCAAACCATTGGGCTCCACTTTGCACCCCCTCGCCGTCTGGCTCTTCAAGTACTTGGCCTTGTCGGCAACCAGTCTCTCCATGGCGCTCTGCCGACCCCTCCTGTCCCCATTGGAAAATGATCACCAATGCATCCACGATTTCTAGGGCCACCTCCTTGAGTACTCTGGGATGTAGACTCAGGCCCTGGGGATTTATCTGGCTTCAGTCCCTAAAAAAAGGTTTTCTTAACTGCAAAAATCTACAGTATTTTATTTGCAGTTTTTGCATGCTCCTTTATAACATTATACATAACATTTTACAACAGTACAACTTGATTATTAAAACAAGGACAACAATTCTTGATTTAAAAAAAAAAAAACAACAATGACCCCAATCAATCCATTCCACCCATTCATTACTCTTGACTCACCAAAAGTATTTCTGAAATATTGGTCATAAATTTGGTGCAAAAATACTCCAAAATAAGGCTCAGAATGCACCAGAGAGCATCTAAAACCCCAGAGCTTCCAGGGCCCTTAAGCATGCCCTGGACCCCGACCGCGAGGGGCTTCAAGCTCGTGATGTGTGCTACGTGTACATTATTTCACATAAAATGTTTGGAATCTTGTCATGCCACCCCCCTTTTCAAAAAGCTTCATACGGGCCTGATTTATGTCCTCATTTTCTTATCCAGTGTGGATGATTCCTTTGATGTTGAAGTTTTAGATTCTCTGAATAGTTTACTGCTGGATTCCTAGAGAAAGTACACATCCATAGAGGCTGACTCAGCTTTTACTGAAGGCTCTTAAAGATGTTTTAAAAATAATGTCACTAAGATAGCTGATTTGATTATGTCACTGGATATGAGGAAAAGCATGTTACATTAATGCCATTGATCTTCAGCCTTTTTCTGCAACTTAGAAAGATAATTGAATGAACTATTTTTACTCCGAAATTCATTCCTTCTCTCCAGAGATGCTGCCTATTACGCTAAGTTACTCCAGCACTTTGTGTCTATCTTCAGTTTAAACCAGCATCTGCAGTTACTTCCTACACATAAATTATGTTCCTGCCTGGTGTTTCACGTCTCTAGTCTGCGTGCATCGCCACCTTGTGGTTTATTATTGCAAATGTATTTTTATATGTTTTTTCAAAAATAATTCCTTTATTTACCATTTGAAAATATTGATGACATTTGAATGATGTTCCCAAAACTCTCCAATCAGCACAGTGGCACCCGTAAATAAACAACTGGTTTCAAAATTGAAGTTAGGAGAAGAATTTTAAATGAAGTGATTAGCTAGTTGAGTGTAATGTGGCGTAGTTTACACAACTCTCTTTCTATTTAGGCATAAACATTCTGCTAATGTGGATGGCACATATTTGTAATGAGAGTGTATTACTTGAGTGGGTAATGGCTGTTAGTACAATTATTCAAATACTTGCATGATAAAGAAATATATTCACTATTAATCCCCAAACATTTTTATAATAATAAACATAGAAAATAGGTGCAGGAGTAGGCCATTCGGCCCTTCGAGCCTGCACCGCCATTCAATGTGATCATGGCTGATCATCCAACTCAGTATCCCGTACCTGCCTTCTCTCCATACCCCCTGATCCCTTTAGCCACAAGTGCCACATCTAACGCCCTCTTAAATATAGCCAATGAACTGGCCTCAACTACCTTCTGTGGCAGAGAATTCCAGAGACTCACCACTCTCTGTGTAAAGAATGTTTTCCTCATTTCGGTCCTAAAGGAATTCCCCCTTATCCTTAGACTGTGACCCCTTGTTCTGGACTCCCCCAACATCGGGAACAATCTTCCAGCATCTAGCTTGTCCAACCCCTTAAGAATTTTGTAGGTTTCTATAAGATCCCCCCTCAATCTTCTAAATTCCATCGAGTACAAACCGAGTCTATCCAATCTTTCCTCATATGAAAGTCCTGTTTTGCATCAATTGCATCAGTATGTACAACTAAAGAAAATTGACAAGCAATGATAAACTAACAGTTATAATGCAATTTGGAACACTTGATATATATGAGATGAATGTTATTGTTTGAACTTGAGGCTGCAGTGGGAATGCTGTCCTACGAAAGTCAACTAGCCTGGATAACATAAATAATGACGTATTATATAGAAATTTCATCACACTCCGAGATGGGTGATCAGTCAAAATTGAATGTCAAGAGGACAAAGAGCTGTTGGAAGAAGTTACCAAAAGCTCAGTTAAAGAGACAGCTTTTAAGAAAACTCTGAGATGAGATAATAGAATTGGAATGGTTGCTAAACTAGGGGCAAATAGGCTGTGGGCCGAGCATCAAAAATGTGTCCAGAAATCCATTTTCGTGACCCACGTCACGGAACTACATTAAATTTTCCACAGATTTAGATGAAATATAATTGAGAAGGATGTCATAACTCATCAGTGCCAAAAGCTGCATATTAATTAATTAAACTAATTAGAAAATGAGATCGGGAAAGTAAGCGCCATCTAGTGGCCAATGCACCATGGGCAGCCTATTTCCGTGTTGCAGTCCATTTAAACTATATATTATTATACCTATATATATATATATATATATACAGTAGACTAAGTGGGACCCGGTGGGTCCCAAGTTCACACGGGAGGGCTGATCCCCCGATGCAATATTCCACCTCTCCACCAATTCCAATATTGGTGGCCAGTGGGGGGCTTTCTGGAGCGCTGGTACAGGTTCTTGGGGTGGCAACTCAGTCCCTCAAGCCTGGTGGGCTGGCAGTTGACTCATGGCTATTCCTTGAAATTCCATTTCAAGCAGGGTGCAAGGCCACCAAATTCAAATCCATTTTCCTACCATTTCAAGCAGGGTGCAAGGCCACCAAATTCAAGTGCAGTTTCTTACCACTTCGAGCTGGATGCAAGGCCACCGCAGGGGCAGCAGAGAGAATGGAAAATTTGTTAAAAACATTAATATCTCTCTGATTTTTCATCGATGGGAAAAATCCTCTGGTCCAGGAAGGCGGAGGGGGGCTCTGTGCGAGCTGGCCAAAAATGACGGCCGTAGGTGGCGGTGCTCTCTCGGAAATCACAGTACAGCGAACCAAAAACGGTCAAGATCAGACTTTTAATAATACAAGATATATATGATGTAAATATGACTGTAATCATATATAATTAAGTATAATTATATTATATAAAAATAATATGATGAATATAATTGTGAGTGTGTTTTTTTAATGAGACTGTCGCAGAGGCCCTGCTCCTGAACCAGCCTAATTAATGGGTGAGGGCAATTCTTGTGGGTTCCTCCCTTTACTGAACCCCACTGATTGCCAGTGTGCAGAGTGGGGATCACGGCCATAGTGGGACTGGGGCAGTTGCAAGCTGGGGGACAGTCCTGCAAGGCATCTTCCAGTCGATTCAATAGGAAATTTAATGAGACTGCAGCAGAGGTCCCAGGTTTTAAGGGTTCATGACCGTGCCTAATTAAAGGGTCAGGACAGATTCTCTGGGTTCCCCCTTTTACTGAACCCCACTGACTGCCATAGTGGGGAGAGTGGGGGTAACAGCCACAGTGGGACTGGGGCAGTGCCAGGCTGGGTGGCAGACCTGTAAGAGACCTGTCTTATTTCTGATGTAAATGTCACATCCTGACCAAGAATCAAATGCTCTGATGTTTACTCAATGAGTATTCATTTTAAGCTACAATGAGCCTAACTTTATGTTAGAGACCCCCCCGATGGTGCCTTTGCGAATGAAGCCTATTACCTTTAACCTAAAAGAACCCTAAAAGTGTTGCATTGTTTGAGTATCTGTAGTTTGTGTGTGTGTCTGTGTATATGTCAAACGTGTATCTGCGGATGTAATTGTGTATGTATGTGTGGATGGGTGTATGTGTGAATGGATGTATGTGTGCATGTATGTGTGGATGTGTGTGTGGATGTGTGTGTGTGGATGCATGTGTGTGCTTGGATGTGTACATGTATGTCTACGTGCGGATGGATGTGTGGATGTGTGTGTGCGGATGTGTGGATGTATGTGTGCATGTATGTGTGTGTGTGTGCATGCATGGAAGTGTGCATACGGATGGATGTGTGTATGTATGTATGTATGTGTGGATCGGTGGGTGGATCTGTTGAGACTCTGAAGAAGGGTCTCGACCCAAAATGACACTGATTCCTTCGCTCCATAGATGCTGCCTCACCTGCTGAGTTTCGCCAGCATTTTTGTCTACCTTCATGCACTATCTACGGTTTCTAACAAAGGCTATTGGCCAAATGCAGGCAAATGGGATTAGCCCAGCACACCAACATGTCGACATAGACAATGTGAGCTGAAAAGCCTGTTTCCATGCTGCCTATGAACGGGATCTCAGTAAAGTACAGAAGATATGTGCTCCAGACGTACCTGCCTCGTCGATGACTCTCAGACATAATTTGACATAAAAGGAAGGTGAAAGTGACTCCTATTCACATCAAGACAGCTTTTGGCCAGATGAAGCAACAAGGAGCCCCGCTAAACCAGATATTGAAGACATCGGGAGAAAATTCTTTACTGGCTTCAGTGTTGTTCTCAGCCAAGAGAAAGATGTTCATGGATTTTGAGGAACAATGCTGTCAGAGTTTCTTGGTTCAGTATCACAGACCCAATCTTCCTCCGTGGGTTAATCAATGAATATTCTGCTGCCATAAATTCATAGCTTGGGATGTTGGCTGAGGCTGCACCATTCCATGTATGACTCTCAGAATTATTTGTCTGTAAACAGCCAGTAATATTTGCATAAGTGCCACGTGAGAGAATCTAACCTTGACATTCAAATGCCTTACTCTCACCATTGATATCCTGGAAGGTACACAAAAATGCTGGAGAAACTCAGAAATGAGAAACTCATTAATGAGAAACTCATTGATATCCTGGAAGTCAAGATTAACGAACAAATTAATGGTAAATGTCACGTAATTACTGAAACTTCCAACTGCCAAAGACTACAGTGTCCTCCATAATGTTTGGGACAAAGACCCATCATTTATTTATTTGCCTCTGTACTCCACAATTTGAGATTTGTAATAGAAACAATCACATATGGTTAAAGTGCACATTGTCAGATTTTAATAAAAGCCATTTTAATAAGTTTTGGTATTACCATATTACCAGAGTTCCGTATTACCAGAGTTCACTCGACGCCGGAGTTCCATCTTCCCGGCAAGATGGCCTGAAATCATCGACTGGCTGAGGAGGACACAAATAGGTCCCGACTTCGGGTGATCACAGAGGAAGAGGACTGAACTTTCTGGTGCCTTTCCCCTCAGTGGAAATTTTTTATTCTGCTGTGGGGGGACGTTCTTGTTGAATTCTATAATGTGTTGTGTCATTTTTCTTTAAAAAAAATTTCTATCGATGTACGGAAACTTAATTATTTTTTCTATGTAAAGCACTTTGGTTTCAACGCAAGTTGATTTAAACGTGTTATATAAATAAAATTTACTTACCATGTAGAAATGGCAGCAGTGTTTATACATAGTCACCCCCATTCCAGGGCACTATATTGTTTGGGACACAGCAATGTCATCATGTAAATGAAAGTAGCCACGTTTAGTATTTTGTGGCATATCCTTTGCATGCAATGACTGCTTGAAGTCTGCGATTCATGGACATCACCAGTTGCTGGATGTTGTCTCTGGTGATGCTCTCCCAGGCCTGTATTGCAGCCATCTTTAGCTTATGCTTGTTTTAGGGGCTAGTCCCTTCAGTTTTCTCTTCAACAAGTTCAGATCGGGTGACTTGGCCACTCAAGAATTGACAATTTTGTAGTTTTGAAAAACTCCTTTGTTGCTTTAGCAGTATGTTTGGGATCATTGTCTTGCTGTCGGGCCACCGACCAATGACTTTTGAGGCATTTGTTTGAACTTGAGCAGATAGGATGTATCTATACACTTCAGGATTCATTATGCTACCACCATCAACAGTTATATTATCAATGAAGATAAGTGAGCCAGTACCTTCAGCAGCCATACATGCCCAGGCCATAACACCCCCACCACCGTGTTTCACAGATGAGGTGGTATGCTTTCAATCTTGGGCAGTTCCTTCTCTCCTCCATACTTTGCTCTTGCCATCACTCTGATATAAGTTAATCTTCATCTCATCTGTCCACAAGACCTTTTTTCAGAACTGTGGATGCTCTTTTAAGTACTTCTTGGCAAACTGTAACTTGTCCATCCTATTTTAGTGGTTAACCAGTGGTTTGCATCTTGCAGCGTAGCCTCTGTATTTCTGTTCATGAAGTCTTCTGCGGACAGTGGTCATTGACAAATCTACACCTGACTGCTGAAGAGTGTTTCTGATCTGTCGGACAGGTATTTGGGGATTTTTCTTTATTATAGAGGGAATTCTGTCATCAGCTGTGGTGGTCTTCCTTGGCCCGCCAGTCCTTTTGCCATTAGTAAACCCACCAGTGCTCTCTTTCTTCTTAATGATGTTCCAAACAGTTGATTTTGGTAAGCCTAAGGTTTGGCTTGATGTCTCTAACTGTTTTATTCTTGTTTCTCAGTCTCCGGAGGAAAGACTCTTATACCTGCATCAAGAAACAATTAAACACACCTGAGCAATTACAAATGCCTGTGAAGGCATGTGTCCCAATCATTATGGTGCCCTGAAATGGGGGGCTATGGATAAATGCTGTAATTTCTACATGGTGAAACCAAAATGTATAAAAATGGCCTTTAATAAAATATGTTAATGTGCACTTTAACATGTGATTTGTTTCTATTACAAATCTCAAATTGTGGAGTACTGAGGCAAATAAATAAACATTATGGAGGGCACTGTATATCTATCTCCCTCTTGAATACATCCAGTGAATTGGCCTCCACTGCCTTCTGTGGCAGAGAATTTCACAGATTCACAATTCTCTGGCTGAAAACGTTTTTCCACATCTCAGTCTTAAATGGCCAACCGTTATGCTTGTACTGTGACCCCCTGGTTCTGGACTCCCCCCAACATGGGGAACATTTTTCCTCCCTCTAGCCCGTCCAATCCCTGAAGAATTTTATATGTTTTTATAAGAATGCCTCTCATCCTTCTAAATTCCAGTGAATATAAGCCCAGTCAACCCATTCTTTCATCATATGCGAGTCCCGCTATTTCGGGAATTAACCTGGTGAACCTACGCTGCACTCTCTCAATAGCAAGAATGTTGTTCCTAAAATTAGGAGACTAAAACTGCAAACAATACTCCAGGTGCGGTCTCATCAGGGCCCTGTACAACTGCAGTAGGACCTCCTTGCTCCTATACTCAAATCCTCTTGCTATGAAGGCCAACATGCCATTCGCTTTCTTCACTGCCTGTGTACCTGCATGCTTACTTTCAGTGACTGATGTACAAGGACACTTAGTTCACGTTGCACCTCCCTTTTTCCTAATCTGACACCATTCAGATAATAATCTACCTGCTTGTTCTTGCCACCAAAATGGATAACCTCACATTTATCCACATCATACTGCAACTGCCATGCATCTGCCCACTCACCCTACCTATCCAAGTCACCCTGCAGCCTCATAGCATCCTCCTTGAAGCTCCCACTGCCACTCCGCTTTGTGTCATCTGCAAACTGGAGAGGTTACATTTAATTCCTTTGTCTAAATCGTTAATATATTGTAAATAACTGGGGTCCCAGCACTGAGCCTTGCGGCACCCCACTAGCCATTCTGAAAAGGACCTGTTAATTCCTACTCTTTGCTTCCTGTCTGCCAACCAGTTTTCTATCCATGTCAATATCCTACCCCCAATACCATCTGTTCTAATTTTGCACAGTAATCTCTTGTGTGGGATCTTGTCAAATGCTTTTTGAAAGTCCAGATACACCATATACACTGGCTCTCCCTCATCCATTCTACTTGTTATATCCTCCAAAAATTCCAGAAGACTAGTCACGCATGATTTCCCCTTCAGTGATCCTGTCACTGCTTTCCAAATGCGCTGCTATTACATTTTTAATAATTAAAAACAGCCTGGGACACACCTCACACGCCCTTTGACTGTTCAATGACTTCCGTTTTCCAGGCTCCCACTCCCTCATCTTTACTATGGATGTTCAGTCACTCTATACCTCCATCTCCCACTAGGATGGCCTAAAAGCCGTCCATTTCTTCCTTAACCGCAGAACCAGTCAATTTCCCTCTACCAACATTCTCCTCCGCCTAACGGAGCTAGTCTTTACTCTTAACAACTTCTCCTTCTGCTCCTCCCACTTCCAAGAAGTACCCACAGGCACTTGTAAGGGCCCCGGCATGCCTGCCTCTTTCTAGAGTATGTCAAACAATCCCTGTTCCAGGCATACACTGGCCCTATCCTCAAACTCTATCTCCACCACATTGACGACTGCATCGGTGCTACCTCCTGCATCCATGCAGAACTCACGGACTTCATTAACTTCACTACTAATCTGCACCCTGCACTCAAATTCTGTGATGTCTTCATTGTTTAGGGATTGGGGATTACCCTCGTCCATCATAGATGAGGCATTCTCACGGTTCTCCTCGATATCTCTGCTCTTGCTCCCCCTCCCCCAAGTTGCAACAGTCCCCCTAGTCCTCACTTTTCAGCCCATCAGCTGTTGCATAAGCATATAATCCACCAACATTATATGTTGGAGCAACAGCACCTCTTATTTTGCTTGGGTGTCTTAAAATCTGATCTACTGATCTACTGTATCCACTGTTCCAGGTGTAGACTCCTATATATCGACAAGAACAAGTGCAGGGTCAGCGATCATTTCGCTGAACACCTCCGCTCAGTCGGCCTAAACCTACCTGATCTCGCGGTTGCTAAATACTTTAACTCCCCCTCCAAATCCCACACTATCCTTTCTGTCTTGGGCCTCCTCCATTGTCAGTGTGAGGCCCAGAACAAATTAGAGGAACTGCACCTCAAGTTTTGCTTGGGTAGCTTACACCCCAGCGGTATGAGCATTGATTTCTCTAACTTCAAGTAATCTTTGCTCTCCCTCTCTCCTCATCCCTCCCCCTTCTCAGTTCTCCGACCAGGCCTACTGTCTCCAACTACATTGTATCGCTGGTTGCTTTGGTGTCACCTTGTCCCAGCTAACAACGATCTGTTCTACATTTTCCTTGATCTCTATTCCCTTTGCCCTGTTTTCACACCTTCACACTTCCTTATCTGTGTATCTCCCTCCCCCCTGACATCAGTCTGAAGAACGATCTCGACCCAAAATGTCACCTATTCCTTCTCTCCAGAGATGCTGGCTGTCTTGCTGAGTAACTCCAGCATTTTGTGTGTATCTTCAGTATGAAAATTGATTTCTCAAACTGCAGGTAACCCTTGCTTTCCCTCTCTCTCCATTTCCCCCCCATCCTAATTCCCCGACTATTTTCACTCTCCTCCTGATTACATTTTACGGATGGTATGAATCGTTGTCACCTTGCCCTCAGCTAACAATGATCCATTCTATATTTCCTTTAGCTTTGTTGCCTTTGATCTCTCGTTTTCATACCTCACCCGTTAATATCTCTGTTAATCTCCCCTGACTGAGTCTTTTTTTAAAAATATATATTTTTATTAGAGTAGGTAAGCAGTGAATTATCAAACACATATTATGATAGCAATAGTTCGTGTACAGCAATCATACATTATTAATATTATCAAATGAATCATATTGTCTCTAATATTTTTTTTATATAAAGAGAGAGAAAAACAGAAAGAAAAATAAAGTAAAAATCAAAAAGAAATCACAAAGAATTGAATAATTTACCATTAATACATCATTGGAGATAAGATCAAGGAATATAGAATATAACTTTTCATCTAATCCTGAGACCAAGTTTCAGTTAGGGTTCCCCGCTGAACCGATCTACCCCTTTAAATAATCAATGAAAGAAGACCATATTCTAATGAAAACTTCTTGTTTGTCCATTAGGGCAAATCTGATTCTTTCCGGGTGTAGGGTCTCCGACATTTCTGTAATCCACATTTTAATTGTGGGGGTTATAGGGCCTTTCCAAAATTTTAATATTAATTTCTTCCCAATTATTATACTATAATCTAGGAAATTTCTTTGACTTGCTGTGTGTTAAACTTTGTTCTGATATTCCAAGTATTATTAATTTTGTGTCTGGATCCAATTTGGTATTAATAACTTCAGAAGTTATTCTAAAAATCTCAATCCAGAAATTCTTAAATTTTACACAATTTGCAAAAGTATGTGTTAAATTAGCCTCTGGATGCTGACATTTATCGCAGATAGAGGAGACTTGCGGGAAGATTCTATTCAATTTAACTTTTGAGAAACGTAATCTATGTAATACTTTAAATTGTATTAAAGCATGTCTGGTATTTAACGAGCATTAGTATATATATTGTAAACTTTTGTCCCATTTATCTCTTGTTATGGGTTGGTTTATTTCATTTTCCCAAGTATGTCTAAATGATTCCGTTGTTGGTACGTCGCTATCAAAAAGGATATTATAAATATAAGTTGTTAGTTTTTCTGTATTAGGATGCTTATTCAAACATTCATCAAGGATTTCTGGTTCCTTATTCCTATAATCTTGTGTATTTGATTTGACATAATCTCTGAGTTGTAGATATCGAAAAAAATTATTTGAGGGTAATCCATAAATCTGTTGTAATTCCTGAAATAAAAGAAAAGTGCCTTTCTTATAAAGGTGTTCCATCTTTTTGATTCCATAGTTTTTCCATTGTGTGAAACCTTTATCCAGCATGGAAGGTTTGAATAAAGGATTGTTTACAATAGGGAAACAGAGTGGTATATTATCCAATTTTAAAACCTTTTTTAGTTGTTTCCAGATTTGTGTACCACTGTATATTATAGGGTTTTCCCTATAGGTTTTTTTGTGCAATTTTGTCGGTGCAAATATAATCGAACCGACTTCAAAAGGTAAACAGTCCTCCTTTTTCATCCTTAACCAGTCTGGTTGTTGATCCATTTCTTCCAGCCAAAAATTCATGTTTTTAATATGGACTGCCCAAAAATAAAACAGGAAATTTGGTAAGAGCCAAACCTCCATTAATCTTTGATTTACATAAATGTTTTTTATTTATTCTATGATTCTTGTAGTCCCAAATAAAACTTGTAACAGTAGAGTCTACTTTAAAAAAAAAGGTTTTGGAATATATATCGGGATTGACTGAAATAAGTACAATAATTGCTGCAAAAAGATCATTTTTATAGCATTAATTCTACCGAACATTGAAATAGGGAGTGTTTTCCAGTATTAAATATTCTTATTTAGTTTATTCAGTAAAGGTGGGAAATTTGATTTAAATAAAGAAGTATACGCCTTAGTTACATAAATACCTAGATATTTAAATTTTTCCTCACCTATTTTAAAAGGTGATTATTGTAGTATATGTAAATTGAGTTCCGTTATTAGCATAATTTCGCTTTTATTCCAATTAATTCTATATCCTGAGAACTGCCCGAATTGAGTTATTAGATTTAGTAAATTTGGAATACTAATTTCTGGCTTTGTAATATATATTAATACGTCATCTGCATATAGAGAAATTTTATTCATTGTGTCTTTAGTATTATACCCATGAATTTCTGGATTAGATCTGACATTTTCTGCGAGTGGTTCAATTGCTAAAGTGAATAATAATGGAGATAACGAGCATCCTTGTCTACACCCTCTAGAAAGATTAAATTTAGTTGATAATATTTGGTTTGTTGGTATTCTAGCTGTTGGATTAGAGTATAAAAGTTTAACCCATGTACAGTACTTCTCTCCCAGTTGAAATTTTTCCATCACTGAAAATAAATATGACCATTCTACTTGATCAAAGGCTTTTTCAGCATTTAGCGAAATAATTGCGAGATCTGCATTAGCAATTCAATTTGAGTATATAATATTAAATAATCGTCTCAGATTATGAAATGAGTGACGTTTTGGGATAAAACCTGTTTGGTCAGGGTGTATTAATTTATTAATCACTAAGCTCAATCTATAAGATAGGATTTTAGTTAATATTTTCTGATCAGTATTTAATAGAGCTATTGCTCTATATGAGGCGGGGTCTTCCAGATCCTTATCAGTTTTAGGTATAAGTATTATTGTAGATTTGTTTAAAGTTTCCGGGAGTTGTTGTTGAGTATAAACGTGTTTATACAGTGTTTGTAAGCGTGGAGAAATCAGATCATAAAATATTTTGTAAAATTCAGACTTAGTCCATCAGGGCCTGCAGCCTTTCCATTTATTAAAGATCTAATTGACTCTTCGATATCTTTTGTTGTTATTTCAGCTCCTAATAGTTCTTGCTCTTGCAAATTTAAGCCTTTAAGGTTACATTCCTGTAAAAATGCTTCCATTCCTGTTGATTGTTCTGTCACTTTAGTTGAATAAAGATTTTGATAGTATTGTGAAAATCTGTCATTAATATCTTTGGGGAGTGTTAGTATTTCTACCTTATCTGATCTAATCTTATGAATCGTTTTTTTCCCCATCCAATTTACGAAGCTGCCGTGCTAATAGTTTTTGTGGTTTATCACCAAATTCAAAATTTAATTGTTTTGTGTGTTGATAAAGTTTTATTACTTGGTCAGAGTATATTTTATTTAACTTATATTTCAGTGCTGCTATTTTATTATGTTTTGCCAATGAAGGTGCTCCTGCATTTTCTATGTCTAATTGCCTTATTTCCATTTCCAATCTCTGTAGTTTAGCTCTATTCTCTTTATTAAGAAATGCCTGGGAGGAGATTAATGCCCCTCGTATAAATGCTTTAAATGTTTCCCAGAGAAGGGAAGCAGAGATTTCAGGCTGGTCATTGACCTCAAAAAACATATTAATCTGTTTTACAAGATATTCACAACATACCTGTTCATTTAAGATTTGAGGATTAAGTCTCCATTGTGTCTGTTTCTTATCCATTCCCTTTAATTTAATCATAAACGTTAATGGAGCATGATCCGAAATTATAATGTTATGATATTGTGGCTTGTAAGTAAATGGAATTAGTTTAGAGTTTACTAAGAAATAGTCTATCCTTGAATATTTTTTATGTACTGATGAGTAGAATGAATATTCTCGTCTGGATGGGTTTCCAATTCTCCAGACATCCTTAATATTGGTATTATTTATATATGTTTAAAAATTCACTTGACAGAGATTTTGATTTTCTTTGAGTTGATGATCTATCTAAATATGAATCTAGTGTACAATTTAAGTCGCCACCAATTATTAAATTATTTTGTGTGCATTCCGGAATAGTATTAAGTATTCTCTTGAAAAACAGTGGACTATCAAAATTTGGTCCATATACATTAAGAAGAGTCACTTTTTTTTAGTATAATTCGCCTACTATTATGATATATCTACCATCAGTATCTTCTACAGTTGATATATGTTTGAAAGGTATACCTTTACGGATTAAAATTGCAACCCCTCTAGATTTATGTGTAAATGAGGAATGATACGTTTGAGTAATCCATTTTGTTTTCAAACTATATTGCGCTTCCTTTTTAAGGTGAGTCTCTTGGAGGAAAATTATGTCTGTTTTAAGCAATTTTAGGTGAGCTAGTACTTTGCCTCTCTTAATGGGTTCATTAATTCCCTTAACATTCCAACTGCAGAATGTAATTCCTACACCCCCAGTTTTCACTTTTACGTCTTGCATCTTATGATTAGGGTGGTCTATAATGGAGCAGATGATTCAGCATGTTAAACCATACCTTACACCCGGATCTCAGATTGGTGAATTTTAGATCTTGTAGGTTTTCTTCTCGGCCATATCTCCTTAAATAATAATTATAATTCCATTCAAAATAACGATTATATACTATAAAATAGAAAAGATAAGAGATTATTATATTAGTAAAGTGTGAAAGAAAGAAAAAAACTACATCTATAATTAGTGCAGTTAGTGATAGCCACCCTAATGTGGCTAGGCATCTAAGGACTTCGGGGGGGTGGAGGGAATAATGGTTATATTCCAATAGTGGAATAGCTAATAATCTCAAAGTAAGTAAAATATTAGTTTCATATAACAAAAGTATTAGTCCATGATTAGTCAAAATAGTATCAAATATCAAGGATTAAACCTCCATTTTCTATTTTAATCAAATTGTAGTTCATCTTTTTAACTAATTCTGAATTAATCCAATTATCTATAATTGATGATAATTAATAATTATGATTAATAATGGTTAGTAATAATTAGTACTATAATATATAATATTATATAACTGAGTCTGAAGAAGGTTCTCGAACTGTTATGTCACCCATTCCTTCTATCCAGAGATGCTGCCTGTCCCCCTGTTCCTCCAGCGCTTTGTGTTCAATCTTCGGTGTAAACCAGCTTCTGCAGTTCCTTCCTACCCACATTCCTGACCTCTTCCCCTAGTCATGGCAGTTCCACTGTCCAAGACCAGCAGCCCTGAATGATCTAGTAGCTGTAATGGCCACCCCAGACCTCCTCTGGAAACCTTTGTGAGATGTCTTTTCCCAATCTGCCACAGGTTGTTTGTTGGTCCAAGTGCATGCATTTGCAGTTGATGGGGCGGATTGCTCATAGAAACATGGAAACGTAGAAATTAGGTGCAGGAGTAGGCCATTCAGCCCTTCGAGCCTGCACCGCCATTCAATATGATCATGGCTGATCATCCAACTCAGTATCCCGTACCTACCTCCTCTCCATACCCTCTGATCCCCTTCGCCACAAGGGCCACATCTAACTCCTTCTTAAATATAGCCAACAAACTGGCCTCAACTACCCTCTGTGGCAGAGAGTTCCAGAGACCCAATACTCTCTGTGTGAAAAAAGTCCTTCTCATCTCGGTCCTAAAGGATTTCCCCCTTATCCTTAAGCTGTGACTCCTTGTCCTGGACCTCCCCAACATCGGGAACAATCTTCCTGCATCTAGCCTGTCCAACCCCTTAAGAATTTAGTAAGTTTCTATAAGATCCCCTCTCAATCTCCTAAATTCGAGAGAGTATAAACCGAGTCTATGCAGTCTTTGTTCATAAGACAGTCCTGACATCCCAGGAATCAGTCTGGTGAACCTTCTCTGCACTCCCTCTATGGCAATAATGTCCTTCCTCAGATTTGGAGACCAGAACTGTACGCAATACTCCAGGTGTGGTCTCACCAAGACCCTATACAACTGAAGTAGAACCTCCCTGCTCCTATACTCAAATCCTTTTGCTATGAAAGCTAATATACCATTCGCTTTCTTCACTGCCTGCTGCATCTGCATGCCTACTTTCAATGACTGGTGTACCATGACACCCAGGTCACACTTCATCTCCCCTTTTCCTAATCGGCCACCATTTAGATAATAGTCTGTTTTCCTATTTTTGCCACCAAAGTGGATAACCTCACATTTATTCACATTATACTGCATCTGCCAAACATTTGCCCACTCACCCAGTATATCCAAGTCACCTTGCAGTCTCCTAGCATTCTCCTCACAGCTAACACTGCCCCCCAGCTTAGTGTCATCCGCAAACTTGGAGATATTGCCTTCAATTCCCTCATCCAGATCATTAATGCATATTGTAAATAGCTGGGGTCCCAGCACTAAGCCTTGCGGTACCCCACTAGTTACTGCCTGCCATTGTGAAAATGACCCGTTTACTCCTACTCTTTGCTTCCTGTTTGCCAGCCAGTTCTCTATCCACATCAATACTGAACCCCCAATGCCATATGCTTTAAGTTTATATACTAATCTCTTGTGTGGGACCTTGTCGAAAGCCTTCTGGAAGTCCAGATACACCACATGCACTGGTTCTCCCCTATCCACGCTACTAGTTACATCCTCGAAAAATTCCACAAGATTCGTCAGACATGATTTACCTTTCGTAAATCCATGCTGACTTTGTCCAATGATTTCACCACTTTCCAAATGTGCTGCTATACCATCTTTAATAACTGACTCTAGCAGTTTCCCCACTACTGATGTTAGACTAACTGGTCTGTAATTCCCCGTTTTCTCTCTCCCCCCCTTCTTAAAAAGAGGGGTTACGTTTGCTACCCACCAATCCTCAGGAACTACTCCAGAATCTAAAGAGTTTTGAAAGATTATCACTAATGCATCCACTATTTCCGGAGCTACTTCCTTAAGTTCTCTGGGATGCAGCCTATCTGGCCCTGGGGATTTATCGGCCTTTAATCCATTCAATTTACCCAACACCACTTCCCGACTAACCTGGATTTCACTCAAGTCCTCCTTTGACCCGCTGTCCCCTGCTATTTCCGGCAGATTATTTATGTCTTCCTTAGTGAAGACGGAACCAAAGTAGTTATTCAATTGGTCCACCATATCCTTGTTCCCCATGATCAACTCACCTGTTTCGGACTGCAAGGGACCTACATTTGTTTTAACTAATCTCTTTCTCTTCACATATCTATAAAAACTTTTTCAGTCAGTTTTTATGTTCCCTGCCAGTTTTCTTTCATAATCTATTTTTGCTTTCCTAATCAAGCCCTTTGTCCTCCTCTGCTGGTCTCTGAATTTCTCCCAGTCCTCTGGTATGCTGCTTTTTCTGGCGACTTTGTACGCATCATCCTTTGCTTTGATACTATCCCTGATTTCCCTTGTTATCCACGGATGCACTACCTTCCCCGATCTATTCTTTTGCCAAATTGGGATGAACAATTTTTGTAGTTCATCCATGCAGTCTTTAAATGTCTTCCATTGCGTATCCACCGTCAACCCTTTTAGAATTGATTGCCAGTCAATCTTGGCCAATTCACGTCTCATACCCTCAAAGTTACCTTTCCTTAAGTTCAGAACCATTGTTTCTGAATTAACAATGTCACTCTCCATCCTAATGAAGAACTCAACCATATTATGGTCACTCTTGCCCAAGGGGGCACGCACAATAAGACTGCTAACTAACCCTCCCTCATTACTCAATACCCAGTCTAAAATAGCCTGCTCTCTCGTTGGTTCCTCTACATGTTGATTTAGATAACTATCCCGCATACTTTCCAAAAAATCCTCTTCCTCAGCGCCCCTGCCAATTTGATTCACCCAATCTATATGTAGATTGAAGCCACCCATTATAACTGTTTTGCCTTTGTCGCACGCATTTCTAATTACCTGTTTGATACCATCCCCAACTTCACTACTACTGTTAGGTGGCCTATACACAACTCCCACTAGCGCTTTCTGCCCCTTAGTGTTTCGCAGCTCTACCCATACCGATTCCACATGCTCCAAGCTAGTGTCCTTCCTTTCCATTGCGTTAATCTCCTCTCTAACCAGCAACGCTACCCCACCTCCTTTTCCTTTCTCTCTATCCCTCCTGAATATTGAATATCCCTGGATGTTCAGCTCCCAGCCTTGGTCAGCCTGGAGCCATGTCTCCGTGATCCCAACTATATCATACTCATTAATAGCTATCTGCACGTTCAACTCATCCACCTTATTACGAATACTCCTTGCATTTAGACACAAAGCCTTCCGGCTTGTTTTTACAACACTCTTACCCCTTATACAATTTTGTTGAGAAGTGGCCCTTTTTGATTTTTGCCCTGGTTTTGTCTGCCTGCCTCTTTTACTTTTCACCTTGCTCCCTATTGCTTCCACCCTCGTTTTACACCCACCTGCCTCTCTGCTCTTGTACCCATCCCCCTGCAACATTAGTTTAAATCCTCCCCGACAGCACCAGCAAACACTCCCCCAAGGACATTGGTTCCATTCCAGCCCAGGTGCAGACCGTCCTGTTTGTAGTGGTCCCACCTCCCCCAGAAATGGTACCAGTGCCCTAAAAATTTGAATCCCTCCCCCTTGCACCATTTTTCAGGCAACGTATTCATCTGCAATATCCTCCTATTTCTACTCTGACTGGCCCGAGGTACTGGTAATAATCCAGAGATTATTACTTTTGACGTCCTACTTTTAAGTTTATCTCCTAGCTCCCTAAATTCACCTTGTAGGACCTCATCCCTTTTTTTTACCTATATCGTTGGTGCCAATATGCACCACAACAACTGGCTGTTCACCCTCCCCCTCCAGAATGTTCTGCAGACGTTCAGCGACATCCCTGACCTTTGCACCAGGGAGGAAACATCATCACTATCATCAGAATCCTTCTGCTGCATAGTGTACTGCAGGGATGTGTGGTCAGGGGAGGCAGAGCCTCACCTGTCATGCTCCCAATGAAAATAGCTGTTAAGAAAAACAAAGAAAAATAATAGTAAAATAAAATAAATATAAAGATTGTTCCACTGATCGGTGTTATAAATGGCATCTACATTACTAAAAGTTTGATCTTGACCACTTCCTATTTTTCTGTTTCATGATTTTAGAAAAAAACGCTGCCACTTACTGCTGTGATTTTTGGCCATCTTACTCAGAGTATTTTTCCCATTGATGAAAAATAAAAGAGTTATTCATGTTTTAAAAATGTTGAGATTCTCTCTGTTGCCCCTGGTGGTGGGAGGGGGGAGGGACTATAAAACATGGAAGTGTTGTGCCTCAGTCAGTCTCTGCAAGATGGGGGAAGTGAGAGGGTCACGTCTCTCAGTCTGAGCTGTGGATAACACTGAACACATGTCTACTAAACTGTGAGTGTGGCTTTACTGACCTTGAGTGTCCTTAATGTGGTTTGAAAATGAAAATGTGGTTGGTTTGAAGTAAAAGCACTGCAAATGGTTGGTGAGGAATTGGGTTGAAGTAAAAGTACTGCAAATGGCTGGTAGGGGTTTGAGTTGAAGTAAATGCACTGCAAATGGTTGGTGGGGCTTTGGGTTGAAGTAAAAGCACTGTAAATGGTTGGTGGGGGTTTGGGTTGAAGTAAAAGCACTGCAAATGGTTGGTGGGGGGTTGGGTTGAAGTAAAATCACTGCAAATGGTTGTTGGGGGTTTCAGTTGAAGTACTGCAAATGGTTGTTGGGGGTTTCGGTTGAAGTAAAAGCACTGCAAATGGTTGTTGGGGGTTTCAGTTGAAGTGAAGCACTGCAAATGGTTGTTGGGGGGTTCGGTTGAAGTAAAGGCACTGCAAATGGTTGGTGGGGGTTTGGGTTGAAGTAAAAGCACTGCAAATGGTTGGTGGGGGTTTGGGTTAAAGTAAAAGCACTGCAAATGGTTGGAAGTCTAAACTTCCTGTTTGCACTGCATATTGATTTTAGATAAAACGCTACCACCTAGAGCTGTGATTTTTGGCCATCTTACTCAGTCCCCCTCCGCTCATCAGGTGCAGAGGATTCGTCCCATCAATAAAAAATAAAAGTGTTATTTGTGTTTAAAAAATGTTGAGAATCTCTCTCCTGTCAATCATGCCATGAAGGCCACACCTTTTCCGGTGGGAGTCACTACTCGGTCTGAGCTGCAAATCAACTGAACACACGGAATGTCTACTGAATTGTGACTGTGGTGTTTTGTGTGGTTTTATGGTGGTTTCACCATGCTTTAAATGGTATGAAACTGCATTTGAATGTGGTGGCCATGCACCCTGCTGAAATGCTATGAAACTACATTTGAATGTGGTGGCCTTGCACCCTGCATGAAATGCTACGAAACTGCATTTGAATTTGGTGGCCTTGCACCCTGCTTGAAGTGGTATGAAACTGCACTTTAATTTGATGGCCTTGCACCCTGTTTGAAGTGGTATGAAACTGCACTTGAATTTGGTGGCCTTGCACCCTGTTTGAAGTGGTATGAAACTGCACCTGAATTTGGTGGCCTTGCACCCTGCTTGAAGTGGTATGAAACTGCACTTGAATTTGGTGACCTTGCACGCTGCTTGAAGTCGAAAGAAACTGCACTTGAATTTGGTGGCCTTGCACCCTGCTTGAAATGGTAGGAAAATGGTTTTGAATGTGGTGGCCCTGCACACTGCTTGAAATTGAATTTCAAGGAATAGCCGCGAGTCAACTGCCAGCCCACCAGCAGTGAGTGAGCTGCCAGCACATCAGGGTTGAGGGTCTGAGCTGCCACCCCAAGAATCCATTTGGCCCACAATATCCATACTAGCCCTCTGGAGACCAATCCCTTCAGCCCACAACACCCATACCAACTCGGCAGCTGATGTAGATTCTTAACTGTATGTTTATGTTGTTTTTTGCCTGTTTGAGCATGTTTTTGTTGGATACTCCCACATTTTCTAATGGCTTATAGCGTTGAAAAGCTTTTTACAAATCCATTTGATTCTCACTGTTTGTTTACGTCTGTGCACAATAAAAGAGTTCTTTGTTATCAAAATCAAATTGATGTCCGCAAGTCTTCATTTTAATATCATTCCAAAGTCTCATAACTTGAATGTAATATTCCTTTCATAAAACACAAAATAGAGGAAGTGATACAACCTATTCACATCTTGATTCTCACAATCGTTAGTGAGAGTGAAGAGCTCAGGTGCCTCATATGCTGTGCTTTTTAAATGTAAAATAATTTAACCTCTGACTAGATCAGAAAATAAGACAAACAGCACGGTGAATGTGAAAGAAAGTCTTCATTCATCTTGTTCAATAAATAAAGCGCCCTTTTGCACATCTTGAGTAAAGGAGCACCACAGCAAATACAATGGTTTGAAAAAGGGCTTCTCATACACAAAACACAAAGAAGTATTTCCAGTATTTCCTGTCATTCAGCTGAGAAATGGAGCACAAGCCTAAATTCTGGCAATAAAACAGACAATGCAATGCACTCAATGGCTATGTTTTGAGATCTACCTTCACTAATCAGACAAGCAGATGCATGATAATCACTGCTTCAAGAACAGACAGATGCAATGAAATTATTTACACTAAAATGAAAATATAAATCCACACCTAGTGTTAAATCAAACAAAGTCAGCAGGATTTAAACTGAACTTGACATTTACTGAATTTGTCTGCATGTGGGCTCTCCTCGTGCAGTGGTGTTCCTGTTGCCGGCTATCCCTCAAAGTAAGCTGTCCCACCACGCCACACTGCCCAATATTGAATTTTAGTACGAGCAGAGATGGTCTCTCTGCTCTTTTGCACTCTAGTCCCCGCATGATGATTTTCCCACACATCGGTAGTCGTTGTTGGCTCAAGAGTAACTCGGGAGAGGAACTTTGTACTTCGCAGAAATGAGAAGTAAACGGCAAACTTAGACATACACATGGAAACTCGTTGAAACTCGTAAACTTGGAATCTCATAGAAAACCACGAGTTTGATTTTTTCTTTAACTCCAGATAACTCATGGATGGACTCACAGCGTGGGACAGGGCTATTGCATGTATGCAATTTTATATTAAAATGCGGCTTAGATCTGTTTGGTCCATTAACTCGCACGCACTTTTTAAGTGCACATTTCGATTACTTTCCATTCTACCATAGAGATATAAATTCTATAATATACTTTATTTGTAGTTCAATGATTCTTCAGACCTTGGCGGGGAACCTAGGGCTCACCAAATTTGTTCCCAATTGGGCCCGCACCTCCTAAGGCCGGCCCTGCGGGGCAACGCTCCCGCTCCTCCAGTCGCTGTGCTTCACACCCATAGCCCCGGTTCCACCCATCTCTATCCCCGATGCGGTGATCAATACAGGGAGGGCCGGGCCACTGCTACTAGCCAGTGCCTCCCCAGCCATTGACCTCACTGCACGTCACTGGTGTACTGTAGTTTCAATGTACATCTACTCCGAAAAGCAACTTGCTAGGACTCCTTCATTACCATATCTCTAACTCACAATTACCATCTGGAAGCACAAATTCAGTAATGCATGGCCACACCTCTACATGCAAGTCCCCCACATTAACACATTGTCTCAACTTGAAAATAGATTGCATTATCATTGGTG
Organism: Raja brachyura; assembly: GCA_963514005.1. The sequence continues at coordinate 52,273,961 of OY740782.1, forward strand.
CAGCTAAATCCCTATAATCCATACTCTCTGTATGGCAAGAGTACCTTTCCCTTTCACCTGTATCCACCTATCACCTGCTAGGCTCTGTACCACCCCCACCTATCCTACAGCTTTCTCCCCTATTACAATCAGTTTAGTTTACTTTAGTTTAGATTAGAAATACAGCATGGAAACAGACCCTTTGTCCCACCGGGTCCATGCCGACCATCTTCATGCCGCTGACCTGTTCAAACTAGTTCCATGGTATTCCACTTTTGCATCCACTTCATGCACGTTAGGGGCAATTTTAAAGAGGCCAATCAACCTACACAACCACACGTCTTTGGGATGTGGGAGGAAACCACGTGGTCACAGAGAGAATGTTCACACTTCATAGAAACTAAACCCGAGATCAGGATTGAACACAGGTCTCTGGCGTTGAGGCAGCAGTTCAACCAGCTGTGCCACTGTGCTGCCCTGAAGAAGGGTCCCAACCTTCAACATCACCTATCTATGTCTTCTAGAGATGCTGCCTGAATTGCTGAGTTGCTTCAGCATTTTGTATTTTTAGTCTTTTTAAAAGGTAGATTTGTGAAGATCACTTTTGTTAACTGATCATCTTTACTAGCCCGCTTTTGTTTCTTCCGAGTACTCCAGACTATCCAAGGCCATAACACCCAACTGTAAGTTATTAGGGCAAATACTCCAAAATTATGGAAGAACTCGGGGATAAGGACATGGACATTTTTAAAACAGACTTGCTGGCTTCAAAGGACAAAAACCCAATCCAAAAAGGAAGAACCAGTTTAATACCTGTCTGTGGGCCTGGGCATTACATGACTATGCGAATGGTGTGAACAGGAAAGGCCGGGACGGAGATAACGAGATTATCTTGGAAAGACAAAAGAAGGAACCGAGCTTCAGCAGACGGGGGTAAACAGCCCAGCAGCAAGACAATCGCCACCGTAAATGGCCCATCCATCGGGACAATGGGAGCCCATCCAGGTGATGGGATAACGATCAGGCTGAGGTATTGTGACATCAGCAAACCCATTATCCTCGGAAGCTTTAAAGAAGGAACTGCAGATGCTGGAGAATCGAGGGTTACACAAAAAGCTGGAGAAACTCAGCGGGTGCAGCAGCATCTAAGGAGCGAAGGAGATAGGCGACGTTTCGGGTCGAGACCCTTCTCCAGTCTGAAGAAGGGTCTCGACCCGAAACGTCGCCTATCTCCTTAGCTCCTTAGATGCTGCTGCACCCGCTGAGTTTCTCCAGCTTTTTGTGTAATCCTCGGAAGCTTATTGTTCATGCCAGATCGAAACTGGGAATCATCGAAAGACCCTTTTGTCCAGAGGACCACCTGGGAGGTTTCAAGGGAGAAACTCGGGTATAAAAAGGACAGGCAAGCTAGAACTCATTCTCTTTTCTGCTCTGTTGGACGGCTTCTGACCCTGCAACGATCTAGCTGTTTGGAATTTGGACAAGCAAGAGGCAAATCAAGGTGAAGCTGAGGGTGGACAAAGACGGAGAAATTGTCCACCCCCCCTCGGTTTTCGCGATTGGAGGAAACCGAGGCTACCTCAGCTACGTAGGGCAACCCAGGCTGTGCAGGAAATGCAACAAGCCTGGGCATGTGATGGCCCAATGCACAGCAGTTGTCTGCAAAAACTGCAAGATAGAGGGCCACGAGACAAAGGACTGTCAGGCCAGCAAGAACTGCAACCTGTGCGGGGAGGCAGGCCACCTTTACAGGGCTTGCCCTAAAAGAGCCTGCACTTATGCACAGGCGACAAGAGGGGCTGCTGCCAGCACCCCCAAGGTGGGCGAAGCACCCCCCACCACTACCAAGACCCCAGCAGAGAAAGGAAACGCAGATGAGGACAGCCCAACCACCTTGATGCCCCAAGTGCCAGAAGGAGACGCCCAGCATCTTGCCCAGGAGGGAGAGTCAATGGAGGAGGAGGAAACGAAGGAGAAGTGGACTACAGTGTCGTATAAGAAGCCGAAGGTTCAGCCCAAGGAGCCGAGGCCGCAAAGGACTGGTAAGTCTAAAAGCAAACAACAAAAAAGATGTCTTTCTATTACAGAAGGCAGCAATCTCTCCTCTTCGTCGGAGGATGAGGCGACCGGGAAGTCCCAACGAGGGAGACAGAGGAGGAAAATGGGGGAAGAGAAGAGAGAGGCCACGACGATCACGACCCGGCCCCAGGAGACCGAGAACAGAGAAGCGGCGGAAGGGCCCCAACCCCAGAACACCAGGAGCAGTGCAGCGGTCGAGGGGCCCCAGGCCCAGGATATCGGGAGCAGTGCAACGGTCGAGGGGCTCCAGCCCCTGGAGACAGGGATCATCACAGCGGCCAATGGGCCCCAGCTCCGGGCGACCGGGAGCAGCGCAATGGCCGATGGGCCCCAGCTCCGGGCGACCGGGAGCATTGCAGCGGCCAATGGGCCCCAGCTCCGGGTGACCGGGAGCAGCACAAAGGCCGTTGGGCCCCAGCTCCGGGCGACCGGGAGCAGTGAACCAGCCACCGTGACCCAGCTACAGGAGACGGAGGAAGCCGTGTGCCCGAAAGGGGGTGGAACGAGAAGGCCCCCCTCAACGACACCATTGGTTGCGCCACCAGAAACCCACCTCATCGCTGGATTCCTGAGCCCAGGAAAGCTGAGGCAATTCACCGAAACAGTGGGAATGAGGGGACACGAAAATGGTCAGTGACTCTAAAGACAATGGAGCTCAAACTGGCATCTTTAAACGTGCGCAGTATAAAGAGCACTGCGCGATGTGTGAACGCCTTACAGTACCTGGCCAAGGTCAAGGCAGATGTGACTTTTCTTCAGGAGTGCGGGCTGCCACACCTCCGCTGCTATCGGAGGTGGTCGCGATGGTGGCCCCACGGACTGTCGGTGTGGTCGGGGGGCAATGACTGTCGTGCTTCCGGCCTGGGGATTTTGCTGCGGGGAGGGAACTTCGCCATCAATGAGGTTAGGGAGGTGGTTGGGGGGCGGCTCCTTGTGGTGGATGTTATGTACCGTGGCTCTCCGCTCCGGCTGATTAATGTGTATGCCTCACCCACGCAGAGCGAGCGGCTGGCCGTTCTCCAGCAGCTCCCAGTGCTGCTGGCCACGTCCCGGCAGCTCGTTCTGGCCGGTGACTTCAACTGCATCATTGATGCGGCTGGACGATCCGGCAGTGCCGACAGCAGACTGGACAGCACGTCCAAGTTCCTGAGGGATATGGTAAAAGATGCAAAGCTGCGCGATGCCTTCAGCGACCCTGCAGGCGGGTCCCAGCCACGGTTCACCTGGTCGAGATCGGACGGTTTAGCCCAATCTCGGATAGACTTTGTCTTCACGACGAAGGCCGTCACGGTGAGACACACTGACCTCACGCCGGTGTTCTTCTCTGACCACTGCCTCCTTCAGGCTTCCTGTCACCTACAGGAGGACCGGAAGGCAGGCAGAGGGACGTGGAAGTTAAACATGAAGCTGTTGACCACAGAGAACATCGAGGAGCTAAAGAGGGACTACGCATGTTGGAGAACGGTGAGGCCCCTCTTTGACTCCCCCACACTCTGGTGGGAAGCAACCAAGGAGAACATTAAGAGGTTCTTCATAAGTAAAGGGGTTCAGAGAGCAAGACAGAGTCAGAGGGAATTGTGCCAACTCCAGACAGATTTGCAACAACTGCTCCTTCTGCAGTCGAGAGGGGTGGATGTGAAGGAGGAACTTAGAGACGTGAAGGACCGGCAAGCTCGGCTCTTTACCTCTGAATCCTCCAAGATCATCTTCCGATCCAGAGTCCGCCATGTGGAGCAGGATGAGACGTGCTCACGTTTCTTCTTCCATAAGGTTCACAGGGGGAGCTCTGAGATGAACAGCCTTAGGGAGGAGGACGGCTCGGTAGCATCCTCACACACAGACATGCTGAGGATCTGCAAATCCTTTTACACAGATTTGTATGACCGAAAGACCATAGACAGTACCTCCTCCCAGAACTTCCTGTCCTCGATCACGGAAGTCTTGGAGGACAGCAAGCGGGAGAGTCTGGACCAACCACTGACCCTAGAGGAGCTGACTGGCTCCATCCGTTCCTTTGACTCGGGTAAAACTCCCGGAAGCGATGGCTTACCGGCCGAGTTGTATTCGGCTCTGTGGGACTGGATGGGCCCGGACCTGCTAGAAGTGTACAATGACATGCTTCTAGCTGGTAGCATGTCAGACTCCATGAGGAAGGGCAGCATCACCCTAATCTACAAGCAGAAGGGGGAGATGAAGGACATAAAGAATTGGAGACCCATAACGCTCTTGAATGTAGACTACAAGATCCTTTCTAAGGCCATCGCCAACCGGGTCAAGTCTGCTCTGGGACAGGTGATCCACCCGGACCAAACTTGTGCTGTACCTGGCAGGAAAATCTCAGACAGCCTAGCGCTGCTGAGAGATACCATCGCCTACGTGCAGGACAGACGGGTGGATGCCTGCCTAGTCAGCTTGGACCAGGAGAAGGCCTTTGACAGGATTTCGCACACGTACATGAGGGACGTGCTCTCCAAAATGGGTTTTGGGGAGGGAATCAGGAATTGGATCAATCTGCTCTACACCGACATCCGTAGTGCAGTCCAAATCAATGGGTGGGAATCAGACAGTTTCCCTGTAAGGTCTGGAGTCAGGCAGGGTTGCCCTCTCTCTCCTGTCTTGTTTGTCTGCTTTTGCCGAATCCATCAGGAAGGATGCGAGCATTAGAGGAGTGACACTGCCCGGCAGTGAGGGCATTCAAGTAAAGACCTCCCTGTACATGGACGATGTCGCTGTCTTCTGCTCGGATCCAGGGTCGGTCCGCAGATTGATTAGTATCTGCGACCAGTTTGAGTCAGCCACGGGAGCCAGGGTGAACCGCAGGAAGAGCGAGGCCATGCTCTTTGGCAACTGGCCCGACAGATCTTCCGTCCCCTTCACCATCAAGCCTGACTTCTTGAAGGTGCTGGAGATCTGGTTCGGGGGGGCTGAGGCGTGTAACAAGAATTGGCTGGAGCGGATAGCCAGGGTGGGGAAGAAGCTGGAGCTGTGGAGGCAACGCTCCCTCTCCATAACGGGAAAGAATTTGGTCATCAGGTGTGAGGTGCTCTCGGGCCTGCTGTACTTGGCACAGGTGTGGCCTGTCCCCCCTTCCTACGCCACAGGGATCACCCGGGCCGTCTTCCAGTTCATCTGGGGGTCGAGGATGGACCGGGTGCGACGGGCCACAATGTACAAGTCAGCAGACAACGGGGGTAAAAGCGTGCCCAACGTCACCCTCATCCTGATGGCCACCTTCGTGTGTGGCTGCATCAGGCGGAGTGTAGAGCCAAGGCACGTGGGCACCAAGTGTCACTACTTGCTGAGGTTCTACCTGTCCCCGGTGTTGCGAAGGATGGGCCTGGCGCAGATGCCACGCAATGTGCCAGTCAGCTGGTCACTGCCACCCCATCTGTCGTCTGTGGAAAGGTTCTTCCGGACCAACACCTTTGACCACATGTCCATTGGGCAGTGGTCAGCACAGAATGTCCTGCAGGCACTGCAGGGAAAGGACTCGATGGACCCGGTGGCGTGGTTCCCTGAGCAGACTGCCCAGCTTGTCTGGCAAAATGCCTCATCGCCAGAACTCACCAACAAGCACCAAGACCTGGCTTGGCTGGCGGTGAGGGGAGCCCTCCCAGTCAGATCCTTCCTGCACCGTCGGAACCTCACTACAAGCGCACGCTGCCCTCGGGATGGCTGCTATGGAGTGGAGACAGTTGCCCACCTCTTTGCAGAGTGTGGATTTGCCCAAAGAGTCTGGAGAAAAATGCAAGGGTCCCTGGTACGCTTTATTCCAAACAGCTCCGTCACAGAGGACTCTGTGATTTACGGACTGTTCCCAGGGACACATTCAGAGACTGACATCAAGTGCTGCTGGAGGGTTATCAACTCGGTGAAAGACGCTCTCTGGTCTGCCCGAGCATTGTTCACCACCCAGCAGAGCGAGATGTTCGTCGGGGAATGTTGCCGACTGGCCCACTGCAGACTGCAGGAGTACGTACTGAGGGACGCACTGAAGCTCGGTGCAGCCAACGCCAAGGCTCGGTGGGGGAGGGCCACAGTCTAAGGTCCTTCCGCTGCTGGACATGGGGGGCACTGTATGGTGGAGACGCCCCTCAAAATAAGGGAAGGTATCCCATGCCGGGGGGCCACATGAGTGGCACGGGTGGGGGATCGATTCGTGAAATTTGAAAATTTTGAAAAATGTATATAGACTGTATGGAGCAATTTGTATAGCCTCCAAAAATGTTGGATGGATTTTTTTCGCACGGTTGATGTATTGTATATATTTATTACTCGAATAAAGTCTATTTTGAAATATTAAAAAAAAACAAAAAAACGATCTAGCTGTAAGTAGCAATATTACAAAATTTTGAGATTTAAAAAATCAAGTCTGCAATTTATCCCATCAGATAAAACATAAAAAGAAGTTTGATTTGACACCTAATTTACTTTCATATCTTCAGTATTAAGAAAGTTATGGCCATTTTCATACTGGGAAATTAGCATCTTGCTCCCCATTGCCTTTCAATTGACTTAACTCAAAAGCTGTGATCTGGAAAAGTTAAAAGCCCATAACTTTCTTAAATATTAAGAGAACTCAATGAAATTTTCAGTTATTATAGATTGAAGCATTCTGAAACAAATATTAAACAATCTTACTTGGATGACCTGAAATTAAAGCATATAATTAGTTAGTTATCTAATTGTAGCTAATTACAAAATTCAATGAGTAGATCTAAACATCTATCCATTTCTTAAGAAAAGATAAACTTTTTTAAAATTGCCTAAGTGTCCAAATAACATTCACACAATAATCCACAATATAACATAATTTTTAAATCTCATTTTCATGAATTTCTAGGCCAAATGGAAGGAATTTAGTGTTTGATTCCTGTAAATTAATGGCCATTTAAATCAACTAGCAAGTGGGTTTTAGGGAAATGCGGTGGATTGGAACGTTGAGGTTAGCGGTGAAGTCGGGAGGAAAAATACTGTTTGTTCATACATTTTTTGGGACCCCATTTCGCAACATAAAAATATTATTAAAGCCTCCCGAAAAACGATCTTTTAATATAAAAATAAACTATTTACCTTTTTTTCTCCCCTACGGAAAATCCTTCCCGTTGTTGGTTCTCACGGCTTTTGAAGGTGATTTTTAAATTACTCTAGTTAATAAATAATTTAGAGTAATTTAAAAATATCTTCATTGATGAAATGTCGGAGCGATTTTTCTTCCGCAACGAAATCGCCCGACATTCATCGATTTTCCAGGTCTGTTGAAAAACGGCACTTTAAGCCCGCTTCCCTCTGAAAGGCGCCAAAGTCACGCACACAGGGAGCGGCAGAACTGCAGTGCTGCTCAAGGTAACATACCTACTGTAAGTACCCCCAGACGACTTGGTGAAGTTCCTGAAATAGGATAGAGATTGAGAGAAGGGGAAAGGGGGTGCATCTGTAATTAAAATTGTGTAAAGTAAGTTTTTACGACGTGCCCGATAATTGTCTTTCCATAGTCTTAGTTTAAAGCATAGGTTTAGCCACGTGTTATGTAGTGTTGGTGAGATTCGACTTCTCAATGTTTAATAAAGCCTGTAAATTTTAGACTTACTTTGAGTCCATTTTGATTTCTGTTTTCTCTCATCAGCACGCTCTGGTCAAGTCAACCTTTTTATCACATCCCACCATAATTCCGAGGTCTAGAACCCAGGGGAACCCCTTTTTTTGTATTCTCTCTTGGGAACCGCTGGAGTGGAGTGGTGGCCGTTTGACCCACCGACAAGGGAGAGAATCACTCGGGCTGTTGAGCCCAAAGTGGAGTAAAGGAAACTAAACCCCTACACAACTGAACAATGGGTAATTAAGGTTTCAGCAGGCCTTCTTTATTCCTGTCGGACTTAACAGTTGACTTTCAACAGTGTTTATGAATTGCATTTTATGTCCAGTGAGAGCATGTGACCTCCCAATGATATTATCTTCCTCTGTTGTGAAATGCAGCAATCTGTTTTCTTATAGCCCTACACGCAATAATTCAATAGATAACTTTAAAATCTACCTGCTTCAGTATAATTGCTGATCAGGAGAATTCTCAGACATTCAGACATCTCTCCGAATGTGACTTGGCATGTTTCTATCTATCGTTAGCAGGGAGGTGGGGGGTTATTTTAACATTGCACCTGAAAGATAAACCTCCAACAGAAACAAACAGGAAGGAAAGGGATTGGGGAAATGAGGTTACAGGATGCAAGAGCACCCATAGATGAATGTTCAAAACCTACTCCAGCACTTTACGTCATTTTTGGAAACCAGCATCTATAGTTCCTTGTGTTTATATGAGGAATATTTGCTTTGAAGGGGTCATTATACTGGCAGCTTGAGGGCAATGAGATTAGAAGCTGCTAATGCGTATCAGATGTCACATAGTCTACTTCCAGAAATTTTAGGTAACAATAACTGTGAATCTGTACTTAGACCACAGCAAACCAGCCATAGAGATTGACCTTGAACCAAGCCAATAGACCACACAAAAGTAATTTCAATGGCTTTGTGATTGAGGCACTTCACACAAGTTTTCAGGACGTGCTGGACCTGGCTCAGGCCTCTATTCACTTCTTGTGGGATGGCTGCTATCACATTTACCTTTTGCATCTGTGTAACCCTCAAAGCTCAGCCACCCTCATCGATGCATGAAGACAAAAGCGGTTCCAGATGCTGGAATCTTAAACAAAAAACAGGACACAGGAAATACTCTGAGGGTCAAGCAAGTTCCGTGGAGGTAAGTTGAATTTTGGCTTGCGAACCTGAATTTTGGCTTGAGAACCTGCATTTTCATCGACCTGCAACTTTTGTTCCACAGTCGCTGCTTCGACCACTGAGTTCTTCCAGCGTCTTGTTTTATTACCTGTGCTTCATAACAAGGGAAGTTGAGTATAGGAGCAAAGAGGTCCCTCTGCAGTTGTACAGGGCACTAGTGAGACCACACTTGGAGTATTGTGTGCAGTTTTGGTCTCCAAATTTGAAAAGGGCATTCTTGCTATAGAGGGAGTACAGCGTAGATTCACAAGATTAATTCCCGGGATGGCGGGACTGTCATATGCTGAGAGAATGGAGCGGCTGGGCTTGCATACTCTGGAATTTAGAAGGATGAGAGGGGATCTTATTGAAATATATAAGATTATTAAGGGTTTGAACAAGCTAGAGGCAGGAAACATGTTCCCGATGTCCAGAACCAGAGGCCAGTTTAAGAATAACGGGTAAGCCATTTAGAACAGAGATGAGGAAACACTTTTTCACACAGAGAATTGTGAGTCTGTTGAATTCTCTGCCTCAGACGGTGGTGGAGGCTGGTTCTCTGGATACATTCAAGAGAGAGCTAGATAGGGCTCTTGAAGATAGTGGAGTCAGGGGATATGGGGAGAAGGCAGGAAAGGGGTACTGATTGTGGATGATCAGCCATGATCACATTGAATGGCGGTGCAGGCTTGAAGGGCTGAATGGCCTACTCCTGCATCTATTGTCTATTGACCTAGATGCAGGTGACAAGCAAAGGCCCTGGATTACTGCCAGATACTGTCTGAAACAAACTGTTCTTCCAAGGTGAGCAGGCACATAAAAACACCCCACTTGCAAATCTCCCTACCAGTCACACACAATCTTGACTTGGAAATCTCTTTCTGTTCCTCTCCATTCACTCAATCTAAATTCTAGAACACCCAATATAAGGTTATAGAATCACACAACATGGTTCGCTTTAGTGACCGTGTTGTCTACGTGTTCCTCCCACGAAAGCTTGCTATCAAGATGAACTCCAAGGTATGGTTGTGAAGTATTTGTCCACAGAAGATGTAGTCTCGAGTAGGTGGTTTCTTCTTGTTTGAAATGACCATAATTGAGCATTTGGTTGGTTTGAAACTCATCTTCCATGTGTTTTGCCAAAATTCCAAGGACTTAAGGTCTTCTTGTAAGGAGTTCATATCCTCTACATCAGTGACAGGTGTATATACAAGACAATCATCTGCGTAGAGTCTTGTTTTACAATTTATGTGTTCAGGTAGAACATTAATGTACGTCAGGAACAACAGTGGCCCGAGGACCGTGCCTTGCAGTACTCCTGACAGTACTTCTTCTTTCAAAGAAATGTTCCCTTCACAGGCCACCCTCTGCGTCCGGTTTGTGAGAAAGTCCCTAGTCCAGTTATGTAGACAATTTGTGATGCCATAGTAATCCACTTTTCCTAGGAGCCTTTCATGAGGAACTTTATCGAACACTTTCCAAAAGTCCAGGATTGCCATATGTATACATATTATATGTATAGATTTCCCCTTATCGATGCCCTTGTGATGCTGTGAGATATATGTCGTGCTCACAATCACTGCTCAGAGACTAAATCATCGGAACAAGAAATACCTGTTTATTTGCGAATCTGCAGAATTCGGGTGCCTCTCCAAATTGAGACACACTAAAGTCAGAACAGTAAAGCCCCTTTATACACACAATTCTACTGGCATAACCTCCCCTTCTGGCTCTCCCCAATCAGAGCACTGAGGTGCACAGTCTATAGGTACATCCCCCAGTACCTCCCACATCATACATACCACGTTCATCCATGTGCATGGTATTGAGAAATTTCTTGGCTAGGGGCGTATCACCAATATTCATTTATTTCATTAAGCATGCCCAGTTGCAATTGACCTGGCCTAGTTTTCTCACCTCCAACTGACCTATCTCAGTTTTTTTATATCTGAACTAAAGCTAGTCTCTACTGACAAGGGTCCCCTTTCATCCCTAGTCCCTACTGACAAGGGTCCCATCTATCACCCTCCTTCTACGCTACACTATGCAATCCATCCTCACCCAAGGACAGTTCTGATAAACCTACTCCCAGCTATGTCAACATCCTCTCCCTGCCTGGCCTCTATCGGTTAGAATCCTGTTTATAAGTTAGAATCTTCTCCTGAATCCTTACAATAGTGGGGTTTAATCACTTCATCCCTCACAATCCTCCCTTTTTCTTTTGCTACGCATCTATTGATTAAACCTCAATTTCAAGCTCCTTCAATTCGAATTGAAGTAGCATCCTCCTAATCTCCTCTTCCTGTGGATCCTGGACCTTCCCTGGTCGCATTATCATTATTTTCGGTATTGCCCCTCTCTCTCCCATAGGCACTACTACAGCCTGCATCTGACTTATACTCCTTGTAATAAGTTCCCTAAAACAAGGAATACAACAGGGGATAAAGACCAACCCAGCCATTGCACATAGAAGCACGAGTCCCGCTGTTCTCCACCATGTTCCCCCGAGGATGGAATCCCACCATCGGGTTCCCATAATCAAATTCCACTTTTGTATTGGAACATGTGCCAATTTCCGGATTCCCTCTGATATGTCCATTACAGCCTGTCCATTGCATTGATGTTTAGACAGCAATTAGAGAGGTTGAATTTCCCGCATACCCCTCCTTCTTCTGCCAGGAGGTAATCTAGGGCCAACCGGTTCTGGTATATTGCTGTCTCATCTGTGTCTGCTGCTTTGCCAGCATATCCAGTGCCGCCGCAGTTTGGTTGGTAATTACTTCCAGTACTGCCTGAAGTCTTATGATCCGGTTTAACATGTATACCGGGGTTCGGTAGCCCCAGGATCCATCCTGTGCCCAAGTGGCTGGTCCATAGTATGAGATGATTCTTGCAGGTGGCCATTCATCATCTTCCCATTCTCCAATGTCTATTTTCCTCTTCTTCCGATATAGGTCGTCAAATACAGGTGTTCCTAGCGACCGCCCTTCTTCAGTGTTTAACAGGAAAAATCCCGGTTGTACCAGTCCAATGAAGCAAGTCCCGCTCCAATTTGTTGGCAACACCGAGTATGCCTTGTGTCAGCATATCCATAACAGTCCTTCAGGGGCTGGTCCACTAGAGGTAACCTTGTTCCATATATCTCGCAACACCGGAATTCCTTGATAAGGGTTGTTCCCGGTGCAGTTCCATAGTCCAGTCGATTCCATTCCATCAGTCATCATCCAGATAGTACAGTTCCTCCCCTCCTTCTTAGTTGGATACCATCTAGGCTCCTCTGGCCACCACACTCGGGACTGATTTGGCCACTGGGTGACAATGCGCTGGCAGGGGCTGCTGCCTACTAGGCATCCTTTACCCAGGGCCTAGAGATACACTCAGTCCCAACCGGAGCATCTGTCAGGACCCATGCCTGGGGATCTCGGTCCTGTCCAACTGTCAGGTTCCACTCCATCATGTCCCATACTTCAACAATGGATCCTCTCCACGGCCAACGTGAACTCATCAGTGGTCCGCCACAGACCCAACAGTTAGTCACATTCAGGGTTCCAGCTATCCGGAGGGCCAAGTCCACAAACAAGTTTTTCCCTCCTTCAGGGATCTCATTCTGCTTCTTTATTTCTTCATACATTGTCTGGTGCAATTGAGGCTGAGTAGGTAGGGGAGGGGGAGGCTTGGTGACTACTACTTCCGTTAACCTTTGTATTACTTCCTCCTTCACTTGGTCTAATGTCCATCTTAAGACTTGGAAAGGGAGACCTAGCTTTCCTATCCTGGTCATACAAACCCACCTCTTCCCCTTTGGGCAGGTAGCGCGCCCAAACCTCCCTACATATCCCCTATTCTCTACCATATAATACTGCTTTCCCCCATCCTCACAAATAGTTCTAGTCCTCAGGCTATAGCAAGCAACATTCACATGGGAATGATAGGTAAATGATCTGGTTGTCTGCCCTCTGTATCTGATAGGATGATAACATTTATCACAGTTATTAATACTTTTTACCATGATTACATGCAGAGCAAACAATACCACAACTGCTCCTTTCATACTGCTAATTATACATTTATTTTCTCCTAAAAGTTAAGGTTAGGGGCTTATTCCCTGGCTTCACCATCCACTGTTCCTCTTTATCAGAAGCGGGTGGGTCAACGGGCCCTTTAACCCGGGTCGCGTGGGTCCACCCTTTTTCTTTTGTTCGTACTGCTGTCTCGGTTGTCAGTAATACAAGGTATGGGCCGGTCCACCTGGGCTGGAGTTTCTCCTCCTTCCAATTCTTGACCAGTACCCAGTCGCCAGCCTTTACAGCATGTATCGGGAAGTCGAGTGGTGGACTTTGAGCCAATAGTCCTTTAGCTTTTAATTCTGTAAGGGAACGAGACACTGCCAGTAAATAGTTCCTCAAGAACACATCACTTCCTTCAAAGGTTGGTGTGCCTTCCACCTTTCCAAGATAAGGCAGTCCAAACAACATTTCATAAGGAGACACAGCAATATCCTTTCGGGGTGCCGTTCGTATTCTTAATAAAGCAATTGGTAAACATTTAGTCCAGGGTAGCCCTGTCTCTTCCATTAGTTTAGTTATTTGAATTTTGAGGGTGGCATTCATCCGTTCCACTCTCCCAGAACTCTGGGGGTGCCACGGAGTATGTAGCTTCCAGTTTATTCCCAAGGTGCTACAAATTAACAGGTGCACTTTGGAAGCAAAATGGGTTCCTCGATCAGAATCTATGGATTCAATAACTCCATACCGTGGGATGATTTGTTCCAGCAGTATCCTAGTTACCGCCTGGGCAGTGGCATTCATCGTAGGAAATGCCTCTACCCACCTGGTGAAATGATCCACTACAACTAAAAGATACTTCCACTTCTGTACTCTTGGCAGTTCTGTGAAGTCCACCTGTATTCTCTGGAAGGGTCTAATGGCCAATTGTTGTCCTCCTCCTGGGACAGCTCTCATTACCTTCTTATTCACCCTTTGGCATACTACACAACCAGACACCGCCTGCTTGGCTATAGTATAAATGCCTCGGCAGGCGTAGGTCCGTAGTATCGTGTCGCACAAAGCCTGAGCTCCCCAGTGCGACTGCGAATGTAATTATTTAATCAAATCCCTCGTCAGTCCCTTGATAATTATTTGTTTTCCGTCCGGCGTCCACCACTTTCCATCCGTGGAACGCCGGGCACCCAATTCATTCATTTTATCCTCCTCCTCCTGCGAGAATACAGGTATCTTCTCTATTCCTTCTCTCAACGGTATCAGAGACAGCATTTTTACCGTTCCGTCTGTTGCAGCTGTCTTGGCAGCACTATCAACTGCTCTATTCCCTCTAGCTTCCAGCGAATTCCCACTCTGGTGACCTGCTACATGGACCACCGCTATTCTCTCTGGCAAATGTAGTGCTTCCAAGGCTTTTTCAATTAATTGCTCATGAGCCAACTCTTTTCCTCTGGCTGTGATCATCCCTCTCTCCTTCCATATTTTCCCAAAGGTGTGTACCACCCCAAAGGCATACTTGGAGTCTGTATACACAGTTCCCTCTTTTCCTTTCAATAGTTCCAATGCCCTTATTAATGCATACAGTTCGCATGATTGTGCTGACCAACCTCCTGGCAACCTGCCTGTCTCCACTTCCCCAAACCCTTCTCCTGTTATTATAGCATACCCACTATATCTCTTTCCGTCTATACAGCGGGAAGAATCGTCAATAAACCATCTTTCCCCTTCTTCAAGTGGTCGTTCCTCTAAATCTTCCCTACTCTTTGTCTGGAGTTCTATTATCTCACTACAGTCATGTTCTGGTAACTCCCCTTCCTGCTCAGCACCCGCCGAGTACAAAAACTGGGAGGGGTTCATGTTTTTGTCCGTTACAATAGTCAAATCGTCCTTTTCCATAAGTATAACCTCATACTTTAAGATTCTAGAATCCGTCAGCCACCGACTGGACTTCTGAGTTAGTATGGTCCGCACTGTATGGGGAGTGGATACTACCAGGGTTCCTCCAAATGTCAGTTTCCTACTTTCTTCCACTAATACTGCTGTTGCTGCAATCGCTTGAATACATACTGGCCATCCCCGCGATACTGGGTCCAAGAGTTTGGACAGGAACGCGACGGGCTGCCGCTTCCCCCCTGTCTCTTGGGTCAGTACCCCCAGCGCAATTCCATTTTCTGCACTTACGAAGAGATGGAATGGTTGGTCAATAGACGGGAGGGCCAGTACAGGTGCGGTGATCAAACTGTTCTTTAGTTTCCTAAACTGGTGTTCGTCCCTGGATTCCCACTTCACTTTGTCATTTTCCTCACCTAACTTATCATATAGAAACTTAACTTGTCGGGTATAATCATCTATCCATAATCTACAATATCCAATCAGTCCAAGAAACTTCCTGATCTCCTTTTTGTTTTTCGGTATCGGCAGTCCGGTAATTCCCGCTATTCTTTCTGGATTTATTCTCCTTTTCCCATCGCTAATCAGGTGTCCTAGATATCTAACTTCCTGTTCCACAAACTGTAACTTACTTTTAGACACCCTAACCCCTTCTCCCCCAGAAAGTTTAGGAGGGTTATGGTCGCATCCCTAACTGGCTCCTCTTCTTCCCCTGATAGTAACAGGTCGTCCACATACTGCAACAGCTGTGTCCCGTCAGTCCTCGGGACGTCCTCTAATACTTGTTCTAATATCTGCCCGAACAGGTTCGGGGATTCCGTAAATCCCTGAGGGAGCACAGTCCACCGATACTGCTGTTTCCTTCATGTCTCTGGGTTTTCCCATTCGAATGCAAAAAGGTCCCTGCTCTCTGCAGCAAGGGGGCAGCTCCAAAAAGCGTCTTTCAGATCTACCACACTGAACCACCTGTGGTTAGGGGGTATCCGTCCCATTATGGTATACGGGTTCGGGACTACCGGGTGTCGAGCTCTAACTACCTTATTCAATTCCCTAAGGTCCTGGACCAGTTGGAACGTCCCGTCGGTCTTCCTTACGGGGAGTACGGGTGTGTTGTATGGGGACATACAATTCTCTAATATACCGTCCTTTAGTAAATTTTCTATAATTGGCTGAAGTCCTTTCCTTCCTTCCATGGAGATCGGATATTGTCTTACCTGCACTAAATCACTTTCTTCTTTCAGAGCTATTCTCAAGGGTGGAATCTGTAGCCCTCCCCGGTTTCTTTCCTTGGCCCACACTTGTGAGACTATTCTTTCCTCGTCTCCTGTGGTCAGTTTATACAGGTGTACTATTATATGTCCCCCTACGGGGGCTGTTCCCATTCCTAATTGAATTTGCAAATCCCTCCCCATCAGATTTATCCCTGCCTGGGGTACCAGGATTAAGTCTTCCATGGCTTCTCGATTGTCATATTTTACTACTACCCCTTCTACCTCGGGGGCAGTCATCACTTTCCCTCCTATCCCCGAAATTCTGACTTGTTTTTCACCCAATCCCATTCCTTCTGGTACCTTAGTTACGCTTGATCTCTCCGCTCCCGAATCTACCATAAATACCATATCCTCTCCCTGGGGTCCTAATTTCAAGTTTACCAGAGGTTCCCGTGTGTGTCCCATACACCCCAGGGAGCGGGACCCCCGACTTCCCTATTCTTGCTCCATGAGTGCGTACGACTGCAGCTCCCGTCGTAGCCTGGGACATTCCCTCTTAAAATTACCCTCCTCGTTACAATGGTAACACCGGGATGGCCCCGTGTACCACCCTCCTGATCCTTGTTCCCTGTTGACCCCAACTTTGGTCCCTCCATTCGCCTCTTCCGCGTCCTCTACCTCTGCCTCTTCCCCTTCCCCGGTCTCCATAAGTGCCCGGCCTTCTATCACCTTCGTCTCCCTTCTTCTTTACCCCTTGCTGTACTGCCTGCAACATCATTTTTGCCTTTCCCTTCTGTTTTTCCTCATCCCGTCGTACATATACTTTCTGAGCCTCTGTTAACAATTGATTTAATGGTTTGTCATTCCAATCCTCCAGCTTTTCCAGTTTCTTTCTAATATCTGGCCATGATTTGGTTACAAAATTAACTTTTAGCAACTGCTGACCTGCGTCTGAATCAGGGTTTATTCCCGAATACTGCTGGATGTTCCTCCTCAGCCTCTGTAAGAACACTGTCGGAGGTTCATCTTTGTTTTGTTGGTTTTCAAAAGCTCTTTCGAAATTCTGTCCCTTGGGGACAGCTTCTCTGATCCCTTTGATTATTATCTCCCTGAGATCTCTCATGCTCTTCCTCCCTGCTTCTGTTTGGTTACTCCAGTCTGGCGCGGCAAGGGGATATTTCGTTGCTCCTGTGTCTTCTGCTGCTACCCCCGGAGCCTGCAATCCCTTTTCCCAGATCTTTATTCCTGCCTGTCTGATCATCTGTCTTTCTTCTGAAGTAAATAAACTTCCCATGATTGACATCATTTCTTCCCATGTATATATATTTGGCCCTAGGAACTGATCTAATTGTTCAACCAGTCCCAAGGGGTCTTCCAGCAAACTTTTCATCTCCTTTTTAAAGTTCCTGACCTCCATGCTGGTGAGAGGCACATTTACAAATCCCATCCCCCCTGCATTTCCCCCTAACGGGACCTCTCTTAGGGGTTTCATTTGCACAGATCGTCCTGGTACTGGTCTGGCTGTCCTGGTTTGAGATCTAGTCACCCGACCACTGCCTGAGGCACCACCCGTCGTATCCTCATCCTCCCTTTTTATTTCCTTTTCCTTTTCTGACTGGCTCTCCCCTTCACTTTCTGTGCCCGAGTCAGGGTTTCTGTCATCCTGTTTCTTCCCTGCTTTTCGTGATTTTCTGCTATCTGTCTCTTCTGAGGAAGGGGCGGACAGGTTGACTGCCGGAACAGTCTGAGTTGGTGGGACCGCCTGAGCAGATGAAGCCGGAGCTGATGGGGGTGGGACTGGGGGCTGGGGTTCATATGGGGGGGGCAGACGTCGTAGGTGATCATCGTCAATGGGGGGCCAGTCAGATTTGTCCTGCTCTTTCTTTGTCTTTAACGGGAACATCCCATTACAGGGTTTCCAACACTGGGCATAGTCCTTTTCTATTTGATTTGGCAGTTCTTTTTCATTCACAAAAACATTCAGAGCTTGTCTCACCCAGTCCTCATTTGAACCCAGCCTTGGCCACCACACCGTGCTCCCTCGGATAGGTTCCTTTGGCCATTCAAAATAACAAAACTTTATCATTGTTTCCTTACTCTTACCCTGAGTCCCCCCTTCACCCCACCTGTGCAACATTCGCCCCAACGGACTATCGGGAGGAACGTGCGGCTCTTTACCAGTGTGAGCCTTGTCCTGTTTCCCCGGACCCTCACTTTTCCCGTTCCGGTTACGCATTGTCTTATCGTACTATTCCCGTCCGACAGACCCTCGGTCGCCCGGGCAATACTTAATAGTCAGTTTTCTTACCCGGGTCCTGTGCACAAGAATTGCTCGACCGTCCCTTGTTTATTCTTCTGACACTCCCTCTTGTTCCCCGAGTCTCTTGTCCGGATATCACTCGCTCAAACCGCTGAAGGCAAGCAGGGAGATGAGAGACTGCTGAACTCAGCAGGGTGCACCGTCTCTTCCTTCCGTGCTTCTGCCAAGCGGCCGGAGTGGCGATCGCGGACGAGCCCCCACTTTGTGAGATATATGTCGTGCTCACAATCACTGCTCAGAGACTAAATCATCGGAACAAGAAATACCTGTTTATTTGCGAATCTGCAGAATTCGGGTGCCTCTCCAAATTGAGACACACTAAAGTCAGAACAGTAAAGCCCCTTTATACACACAATTCTACTGGCATAACCTCCCCTTCTGGCTCTCCCCAATCAGAGCACTGAGGTGCACAGTCTATAGGTACATCCCCCAGTACCTCCCACATCATACATACCACGTTCATACATGTGCATGGTAATGAGCAATTTCTTGGCTAGGGGCGTATCACCAATATTCATTTATTTCATTAAGCATGCCCAGTTGCAATTGACCTGGCCTAGCTTTCTCACCTCCAACTGACCTATCTCAGTTTTTTTATATCTGAACTAAAGCTAGTCTCTACTGACAAGGGTCCCCTTTCATCCCTAGTCCCTACTGACAAGGGTCCCATCTATCACCCTCCTTCTACGCTACACTATGCAATCCATCCTCACCCAAGGACAGTTCTGATAAACCTACTCCCAGCTATGTCAACATCCTCTCCCTGCCTGGCCTCTATCGGTTAGAATCCTGTTTACAAGTTAGAATCTTCTCCTGAATCCTTACAATAGTGGGGTTTAATCACTTCATCCCTCACAATGCCATCAATAGTGACAATAAGTTGTTTCCGTTGGTTACACAAAACGCTGGAGAAACTCAGCGGGTGCAGCAGCATCTAAGGAGCGAAGGAGATAGGCGACGTTTCGGGTTGAGACCCTTCTTCAGTCTGAGACCCTTCTTCGTCGCCATCTCCTTCGCTCCTTAGATGCTGCTGCACCCACTGAGTTTCTCCAGCTTTTTGTGTAACACTCGATTCTCCAGCATCTGCAGTTCCTTCTTTAACAAGTTGTTTCCGTTGAACGTTTTGCTCTGAAGCCATGTTGTCAGTCCACCAGTATCCTATTCTTTTTGAAATGGTCCATGATGTGAGAGTGTATGATGTGTTCCAAGATCTTACATGTAACACTGGTCAGTGGAACTGGTCTATAATTCTCAAGTGCAGCCTTATTGCCCTTCTTAAATATTGCACAGATGTTTGCTTCCTTCCACTGTCGTGGTAGTGACCCACAATCCATTGAGGACTGTAATAAATCTGTGAGTATGGGTGCTATTTTCAATGCGAACATCTTTAGAAACCATGGTGGCAACTGATCTGGGCCGGCTGCTTTGTTTGGCATTATGTTCTGTAGTTGTGTTAGTACTCCTGCCTCATGGATCACTAGTTCAGGGATATCCTGTATGTTACTAGTTCCCATCGATGGAATGTATGACTTGTTTTCCCTCGTAAATACACTGGTGAATTGAGCATTGTACTTTGGCCTTCCCTTTCCCATCACTTACAACTATGTTGTTCACCATGAGGTCTGCAACTCCCTTCTCTCTGTTACCCAAACGTTTAATATAAGATCAAAATTGCTTGAAGTTTTCTTTCTTTGCTGTGGTAAAGTAATAAATACATGGAGCGTGCAAAAAATCCATCCGACATTTTCGGAGGCAATACAAACATTCAATACTATTTATGCACATTACTCAAATTTATCCCCCACCCTTGCTATTCATGTGGCCCACTGGCTTCCCTTCCAGTTTTTCAGCCATTGTTTTTTCGCGATAAACTCGGCACAATTTTCTTCTCAACGAGCGCGGTCAACACTGAGTCACACCCTTACATCCATCCTCCCCGCTGGGGAGGGGAGTGTGCGGGGCAGGGCAGGGCAGCGTCCTCTCCTCCGCAAGGGATCCCGGAAAAGGACGCATTCTTTCCTTATAAGGCGCTGGCGGGATGGTCATGAGCAAGGAGACGCCGCTCGGACTTGGTGAGCAACACCGCTCAGCACAGACCACCGGGAAACACCTACCATGGGCAAATCAGGTCAGTCCTTTCGCGCTTATTTACACGGTTACCTGGGAAAGGGGCATTGTTTTTTTTTTGCACACTTGTCAAAATAAAACCTTTTAATTTATTTTCAGCTTCAAAGGCGTTTTCCCGTGAAGTTTTAAAAACCCACAATGATTATAGGAAGAATCATGGCGTGCCAACGTTGAAACTGTCCAGCAAACTTTGTAAAGAAGCGCAGGAGTAAGGAATTCCTTCCCGCTTTCTGCTTTTCGTGGTCTGCTTGCTCCTTGTGTTGACGGCTGTCTTCTGCACTTCACGTTGTGACTGTAATCGCGTTCTCTCGCTCCCTCCCTCAGGTTTGATGGCCGCTCTCTCCCTGTCTATCTTTACACTTTCACTTGCCCCTGGTATATTGATGGTATTCTGACTATTCTCTGCATCTCACGCCGTGACTGTAGCCACACTCCATCCCTAGCTGTTGATGGCCGTTCTCTCCCCATCTAACACTTTCTTTACGTTGACTCAGTTTTTCCTCTTGCTCCATGCGCTGACGGCCACTCTCTCTCTATTTCTCTCACTCCATGCCCCAGTGAATCACATCGTGTTGATCTCTCACCGACTCTTTCTTCTTAACGATAGGTATGCGGAGGCTTTAGCCAGCACTCGGGTGCTCAAGCACAGCCCGGAGTCCAGCAGGGGACAGTGTGGAGAGAACCTGGCCTGGGCGTCGTATGATCAGCCGGGTTAGTGCCACAATTTTGATCACGATTAAATGTGAAACGACAGTCGACATGTATGTTTTTATTATAGTAGGTACGTATTTAAGACTGGATGTAAGGATGTTGATCAGTAGTTTGACATGGGGCTGAGGAATGGTTGCTGGAGGTTAATGCAGATAGTGCGAGGTGTTGCATTTTCAGAAGTCAAACCAGGGGCAGGTCCTTCACAGTTAATGGCAGGGTCTTAGGGAGCGTTGTAGAGCAGAGGATCCCAGAAGTGCTGGTCCATAGTTCCTTGAAAGGTAGATGGGGTGGTCAAGAGACCTTTTGGTACATTGGGCTTTATCAGTCAGGGTGTTGAGTATAGAAGTTAGGATGTTATCTTACAGTTGTACAGATATTGCTGAGGTCACATTGGAGTATTGTGTTCATTTTGGCCATCCTGCAAAAGTTTAGTTTAGAGATACAGCGTAGAAACAGGCCCTTCGGTTGACCGAACAATCACCCATACATTAGTTCTGTTATTGAAACATAGAAAATAGGTGCAGGAGTAGGCCATTCGGCCCTTTGAGCCAGAACTGCCGTTCAATATGATCATGACAAAATCAGTACCCTGTTCCTGCTTCCCCCCCCCCCCCCCATATCCCTTGATTCCATTAGCCCTAAGAGCTAAATCTAACTCTCTTGAAAACATCCAGTGAATTGGCCTCCAATGTCTTCTGTGGCAGAGAATTCCACAGATTCACAACTCTCTGGGTGAAAAGGTTTTCCCACATCTCAGTCCTAATAGGCCGACCCCTTATCCTCCTCACATTCTACACGTTGAGAGCAATTAAGCTGTAAAATTGCACAACTTTGGAATGTGGGAGGAAACCAGAGCACCCAGTGAAAACTTGGGCTGTCACAGGGAGAGCGTACAAATTCCATACAGACAGCATCCAAGATCAGGGTCAACCCCAGGTCTCTGACGCTATAAGGCAGCAACTCTACCGCTGTGTCAACTTGTCGCCCTAGAAGGATGTTGTTAAGCTGGAAAGTGCAGAGAAGATTTATGAGCATGTTGCCAGGACTTGAGGGCCTGAGCTATAGGGAGAGGTTGGGCAGTCTAGGACTTTATTCCTTGCAGAGCAGGAAGATGACGGATGGTGTTATAGAGGTTTATGAAGGGAATAGACAGGATGAATATAGGAATCGGGAACCATAAGATATAGATTTAAGAGGAAAGATTTAATAGGATTTCTTCTCACAGGGAGTGGTGGGTATATGGAACAAGCTGCACAGGAGGAGGTAATTGAGGCAGGTACTGTGAACACAATTTTAAAAACCATTTGAACAGGTACATGGATATGAAAGGTTTAGACAGATATGGGCCAAACGGGGACAGGTGGGACTAGTGTAGATGGGGCATTTTGGTCAGCAGGGTCAGTTTGGGCTTGAGGCCTGTTTCCGTGCTGCATGAATCTATAACTCAAAGCCATGAATTCCCAGTAACTATTTGGATTACTTAGTGAAATTAATATCTTTGATGTGAGGCTGCTTTTCAGGACTGAATCAGAATGCAGGGCAATCCTGTTGTATATCTAATGGGTGGAATCCACTTCCTTATCACTGGCAGCAGCTTAGCATCCGTTTGATAAGTTTTGCATTGAGCCTGTGATTGGAAGGAAGCAAAGGGTTGAGGCATGCTTTTTTTATGTTGTGTGTTTATGGAACCAGCTTGGGGAATTTTATAATATTAGTAGACTAAGTGGGACCCGTTGGGTCCCAGCATCACACGGGAGGGCTGGTCACCAATGGAATATTTCACCTCTCCACCAATTCCAATATTGCTTGCCAGTGGGGGGGGGGCTTTCTGATGCGCTAATATTGGTGTTGCGGGCCGAAGGTACTGGTTTCCAGAGGGCTAGTATAGGCATTGTGGGCCGAATGGATTCTTGGACTGGCAGCCAACTGTTGCAATGATTTTAAAAGCCAAGCCAAGGCAAACGATTGGGCTGCAGCCACCTGTCAACCAAAATCCATTTTGTGACCACAAACATTTTAAAAAAGGCGAGTCAAACAATTTGGCTGCAGCCACCTGACAACCAAAATCCATTTTGTGAACACAAACTCTTTAAAAAGGCGAGGCAAACAATTGGGCTGCAGCCACCTCATAACCAAAATTCATTTTGTGAACACAAACTCTTTAAAAAGGTGAGGCAAACAATTGGGCTACAGCCACCCGACAACCAAAATTCATTTTGTGAACACAAACCTTTTTAAAGACGAGGCAAACAATTGGGCTGCAGCCACCTGACAACCAAAATTCATTTTGTGAACACAAACTTTTAAAAAAGGCGAGGCAAACAATTGGGCTGCAGCCACATCAAGGGGACTCACCGTGGAGTAGATGTACATTCAGTGGGTTACACAAAAAGCTGGAGAAACTCAGCGGGTGCAGCAACATCTAAGGAGCGAAGGAGATAGGCGACGTTTTAGATCGAGACCCTTCTTCAGACTCCAGACTTCAGAGATGTACATTCAGTGTTAGTCACAGCTCAGAGAGCCGTGACCCTCTCGCCTCCTGGGTCTGGCAGAGACTGAGTGAGGCACGACACTTCTGGGTTTTATAGTCCCTCCCCCCTGCCGCCAGTGGGGGCAACAGAGAAAATGGGGAATTAAAAAAAATCATTAATATCTCTCTCATTTTTCTTCGACAGGTAGCATCTGTGGAGAGTTTCATGTTGATAGTCTATCTGGAATGATATAATGTTAATTTGTATACTAAATATTCAAATTTTCTGTTTTCCTTATCGTAGACTATATATTGACATAATTTTAGAACTCTCCCTTTTTTATCTCAAAAATGCATTGACGTACATTTGTAGAATAATTGGATCAGTGAATTTGAATTTTTTTCTTCGAAAATGATTGAGATCCCTTAAAGCATTTTTCTTCTTTATACAGGAAAGGAGGTATCTGAAAGGTGGTACAATGAAATAAAGAATTACAATTTTAACTGTCCTGGTTTTTCTTCTGGTACAGGTAAGTTCAAGAATATCTATTTTATTGCTTTCTTCTCGGGGTAATAAAGCAGCAGATGCACACCAATCCCAAATGTTTTTGTCGTAAATGGAATATATGAAGTTATTTAAAAGTATAATATTTTAATTGTGTCGTAGAAATGAAGATGTTTGATAACTCTTGGCCTGGGTAATAATTAGCGGACAACTGTGTCTATATACAAGGACTTAATATATTGGTACCATTCTTTGCTAAAGCTACATGCGTGACTTTCTGGTGACCTGCGTTTGCAACACTTTCTTCATATGCACTCTTCTTGGTGATTTCAGCTTAACTCATTGGGCTTGGAGAAATAATCTTGAAATCACGTGCTTCAGGCAATAATATATTTATTGTGTGTGATCACACACTTGGTTAATGTACCCACAATGGTAGCATAAAAGTTTGCTCTGCTACTAGAAGGATTCTAACTCTCCAATCTGTTGGGTATGAAGAGTTAGTTTGGTATCTTTCACCATGGAGAAAGGCAGAGTTGTGAGTGGCTATTTCTGTAAAATAAGTTGATCGTGAAGTGAAGGCAGGATTTTTTTTGATATAATACTGACGGATATATTTTTCTTTCTGAAAAATCAATTTATAATCCAACCCTGTGTACTTTGTAATGTGTCTCCGGAAAGTTGGGAAAACGTGCATTCAACTTTGTCCCTTTTGTTGGCATAGCAAAATTGATGTTTTCTGTATATATGTGAAAAAGCTATGTTGACTCGTGTGGCTGTGGGTTTGAGGACTTCTCCTAGTGCCTATGTATAAAGAAAAACTCTTAAGTACTCTGAGGCAATGTGTGCTAGTTGGATTTAGACGGATGGTCCAATGAGATTTTACCACTTTTCCCTAAATTCAAGAATTCCTGGGTAGGAAATATTCCATGGTCTGCATACAGATTGCAACATCAGTTTAAACTGGCCGATTGGTCCTTTCTTTGTGCCTGGTGAATATCAGCTAAGAATTAGTTTATTTTCATGAAAAAAAATCAATCAAAGAATAGGCCTCTCGGCCCACCATATTGATTTATAACTCTCTATTCACTGCATATCAATGTGCCTAGCTAAAAAGCCTCTTGGATGATACTTTGTATTTTTATTTGTAAACCAGCATCTGCTGTTTATTTTTCTACATGGGAAAACTCTTCTGCACCCTCTCCAAAGCCTCCACATCCTTCCTCTAATTGGGTGACTGGAACTGCACAGAATACTCCAAATGAAGTCTAGTCAATGTTTTATAAAACTGCACCATGCTCCTGGCACCAGTACTCAATGCCCCAGCCAATAACAGCAAGCATGCCATACACCTTCTTTACCACTATCTGCCTGTGTTATCATTTTCAGGAGCAATAGTCCTGACTCCACAATTCCTCTGGCCTATGGTCCCTCTTAATCTTGCCATTAACAGTATATTTTCCCTTGCATTTGACATTCCAAAGTGCAAGGTCACACTTGCTTAGATTAAGTTCCGCCTGCCATTTTTCCACATATACCTACAACTAATCTATATCCTGCTGAATCATTTGACAGCCTTCTTCACTGTCTCCATCCTTATCAATTGTGGATGTTTTATTCAATACATGGTAGTCAAAATATATATTTAAAGACATGAATAGCTGCTGCCTTTTAATTACTTCCAGTCATATACATTGTCATATCTGTGATAACGGTTGGCGTTGGATTTCATGTGCAGTTCATATTAATTTCTGATAATTCCAATGTAATCTACACATGGTTGTAGTTAGAATGTATATTCATATCCTCCAGAACATGTGCACGACTCTCTTTCAGATGTTAACATATAGATAGAGAAGCTATTTCTTGAGAATCTATGCTAAAGTTCTCTAATCAAGGTAACTGTAGGTTCAGTATTGCGAGAAGGAAGACATGCTGGAGGTAATTATGCCATTAATGTTATTGTCCTGGAAATACTGTTTGCCTCCATTCAGGTTAATATTCCCATTTCACCAAATTGTTATTCTCAACGGAGTGTTAATGTATATTCAGCCCATCTTGCTTCTTGCAACTGTCAGTTTTACTTTTATACCATTATCCCACAGTGTTCTGCACTGTGTGTCACATTATTCTGTGTTTGTTATTTAAATTCACATGACAGTGTTTTCTTCTCTGGTGCTCATCAGGTCAGCCATTAAAGCCAATATTAAAATTGCTGAAGCTACAATGAAGGGAAAATGCATAATTTTTTATTTATAACCATGGTAACAGTCGGGCTTAATTGTGATAACTTTGCAATTCCACTTATGAACACAATTATTAATTTTTTGGCTACATTACTGCTTTGCTCAATTGCATTTTCATAGAGTTGACAGAGTGATTGAGTTTGCTGAGAAATAATGGCAGTTCCAAGAGTACTGCTGACCTTTCTCCTCCTAAGAGCTATCCCTGTTCGAGGCGTACTGTGGCCCTATCTCTGAACTCCACCTCCGCTACTTTGACGACTCCATTGGGACAACCTTCTGCACCCATGCAGAACTCACTGACTTCATCCATTTCACCACCAATTTTCATATGGCACTCAAATTCACCTGGACCATTTCCGACATCTCCCTACCGTTTCTAGACCTCACCATCTCCATCACAGGTAACAGATTACTGACTGACATCTACTACAAACCCAGTAACTCCCACAGTTATCTTGACTACACTTCTTCCCACCCTGCTTCCTGTAAAGACTCTATTCCCAATTCCCCTGTCTACGCCGCATTTGCACCCAGGATGAGTTGTTCCAGACCAGGGCATCGGAGATGTCCTCATTCTTTAGGTAATAGGGGTTCCCCTCTTCTATTATAGATGAGGCTCTCACCAAGGTCTCCTCCATATCTCGCAGCTCCGCTCTTACTCCCCATTCCCCCACTCGTAACAAGGATAGAGTCCCCCTTGTCCTCACCTTCCACCCCATCAGCCGCCGCATACAATATATAATCCTCTGACATTTTTGCCACCTCCAGTGAGATCTTCCCATCTCCACCCCTTTCTGCTTTCCGTAGAGACCATTCCCTCTGTAACTCCCTAGTCAATTCGTCCCTTCCCACCCAGACCACCCCCTCCCCTGTTACTTTTCCCTGCAACCGCAGGAAATGCTACACTTGTCGCTTTACCTCCCCCCTCGACTCCATCCAAGGACCCAAACAGTCTTTCCAGGTGAGGCAGAGGTTCACCTGCATCTCCTCCAACCTCATCTACTGCATCTGCTGTCGTAGGTGTCGCCTTCTCTACATCGGCGAGACCAAACTTCCGCTTCGCCCAACACCTCCGCTCAGTCCGTACTAACCAACCTGATCTCCCGGTTGCCCAGCACTTCAACTCCCCCTCCCATTCCCAATCTGACCTTTCTGTCCTGGGCCTCCTCTATTGCCAGAGTGAGGCCCAGTGCAAATTGGAGGAAGCACCTCATATTTTGCTTGGGCAGTTTACACCCCAGCGGTATGAACATTGACTTCTCTAATTTCAGGTAGTCATTGCTTTCTCTCTCCTTCCCCTCCCCCTTCCCAGCTCTCCCACATAGCCTACTGTCTCCGCCTCTTCCTTTCTTTCGCCCCCTCTGAAGAAGGGTCTCGACCCGAAACGTCGCCTACTCCTTTTTTCCATTGATGCTGCCTCACCCGCTGAGTTTCCCCAGCATTTCTTGTCTACTTCTCCACCTAAGTGTTGGATCTGCAAAAGTCAATTGTGTGCATACCAGGTTTGGGATTCCTGTGCAAATGAAGTGATAATCTTGCTCTTCGCACATGATTTCCTAACTGCACTTTGTAGGATTCCTTGTGGAGATGCTTTTTATAAGAAACTGTATTATATGCCCATCTGATCTGCCAACTCGCCACTTATATGATGGCATTAAGTTGTGTAGGAGTTATTGCAATCATGGGTCTCACTTTTGAGTATTGGGCATATAAAAATGGGCTGACAATGGTGAATCTGCAAATGTCAAGTGTGTACTTGCCATGTAGATCAGCAGTGAGTATGGGTGACTCAACACTCTCAACAGGCTCTGGAGAAATGAATTTTCAAGATGAGACATGATTCATATAGTTTACCTTTTACCATTGTGGTAGCCCCTTAATTAGATAATTATAATGTTGGCTAGTTTAGCATTCAATCTACAACCTGCAATCTGTGTCCCTGTTCCTGCACCCCTTTTAGACCAGGCATAGTCATACAGCAAGGCTCTTTAGCTCAACTTGTTCATGCCGACCAAATTGCTCCATCCAAGCTAGTCCCAGTTGACCTATATCCCTCTAAACCTTTCCACAGAGCTTCTTCCCACTCAAATCAGGCTTCTGAACAGACCTTCTATAAGCTAGGGTACTGTCCGTTTCACCTCTACCCCATTGAGGACATTGGACTAAGGAATTGATGCACTATGATGTTGAGAACTATATTACTCTATATATCTTCTGTTCTATCTATGTAGCTCTGCTCTATCTGTTGTACTTGAGTTTGAAATTATTCTATTTATGTATGGTATATCTGATATTTTTTAATTGCATGCAAAACAAAAATTCGGTACACGTGGCCATAATAAATCTAAATTTAAGCTGATATACTTCCCCATCCAAGTGTATTTTAAAGTACCCGTGTCCTGGGCCTCCTCCATGGCCAGAGTGAGTCCCACCGCAAATTGGAGGAACAGCTCCTCATATTTCACTTGGGTAGTTTCCACCCCAGCGGAATGAACATTGACGTCTCCAATTTCAGGTAGTCCTTGCTTTCTCCCTCCTTACCCTCCCCTTCCCAGCTCTCCCACAGCCTACTGTCTCTGCCGCTTCCTTTCGTCTTCCCACTTCCACCCCTCCCCACCCCCACATCAGTCTGAAGAAGGATCTCGACCCGAAACGGAACCTATTCCTTCTCTCCATAGATGCTCCCTCACCCGCTGAGTTTCTCCAGCATTTCTTTCTACCTATACTTTGTATCATCATTTGTCGTGATCTGGTTAATTCCACTGAGAATCTTCCCAAAGTACATAAAATTATCGCACAATCCAAAGAGATCCAACAACTGGAAATTGATGCAAAATGCGGGAGTAACTCAGCGAGACAGGCAGGAACTCTGGAGAGAAAGAATGAGTAAGGTTTCAGACTGAAGAAGGGTCACGATCCAAAACAGCACCCATTCCTTCTCTTCAGCGATGCTGCCTGTTCCGGCATTTTGTGTCTATCTTCGGTGTAAACCGCATCTGCAGTTCCTTCCTACACAGCTCCAACAAATGGATCCAATATTGATTTGTGGCATTATTGGTATACAACTTGCCCATTCTCCCTGTGACTGCGGGTTTTAACCAGGTGTTGTTTCCTCCCACATTCGCTGGTTCATAGATTAATTGACTGCTGTGAATTTCCCCTCTCATAGGAGGGTGATAGGAGAAGTGGGCTGGAGTTGAGCACGTGGAAGAGAATAGATTACAGGAACATAATTAGGGAGATATGAATACCCTAAGAACTGGCATAGGCTTCATAGGGCAAATGGTCCCCTTCCATGTTGTAAGAAAATATGAGAAAATTGTCTAATCATTACCTGCTTCATCCATTTAGTAACTGCAATTATGTTTAGTAACATTAGATACAATTATAATGTTTAAAATACACTTGGACAGGTACATGGATTGGAAAGGTTTGCAGGGAAATGGGTCAGGCAAAGTGTAGTTGAATTTGTTATCTACTAAAAAAATGTTAAATGGTGTGACAATGTAACAGGAATTGGTCCAGTTGGCATTATGTAACGCTGGGATAATGGTTGCTTCCAATATAAGCAGTTTGCATAATGCAGATAATAGTAATTTTCCTATTGAGAATTGTGAAAGCAAATGTGAAGATTAATGGCAAGAAGGCTTAATGTGTTTGTTGTGTTTTCTTCTGCGCTTTGAGTATTTTCACAATTTTGTTTTTCAAATCAAACTATATTTAATAAAAATCAGATCCAAATCAATGTATTTAACATTTTATAGAAATATTTACAGATATATTAGGCTGACCTAATGCCTTTCATTCTGTTTTAATTGTATATAAGACCATCCTCACTGATAGCCCCAGCAGAGCTTCAAATTTACTCCAACAACCAGTTGCACGTCCTTGAGCTCGCAATCCCCACACTAAACGGGTGCAGATCCTGGACCTCTGTCCTTCATGCATTATATTGGCTGTTATCTGTCAATGTAGATTTCCAAACAAAGATAAATGTTTATTGATGTGAGAATTGGGCTGGTATTCAATTTGCTCGTTAATCTTCTCTCGCACCTTTACTGCGTTTGCACTCTCCACGTCACTGGAGCTTACCATTTCTCCTTCCTCCTCCTGCTGCTGCTTCTTCTGATTCTCCAGCTCCTTCTTCATGCTCTCGTACTTCTCGATGACGTCTAGCTTTCTTCTTCTTGCATATGGCGTGCACAGCCTAAAGTTGTAGGACACCTTGTTCTATTTGATCTTCCGTTTGTGCACGTCGAGTTGATTGCATTAGTTGAAACAGGGCAGACCACGTGAAGGTTGCAATCTTCCACCCCGGTTTATTACTATCATTGTCAAAGCTAAGCGATGAGAGCCAAATCAAACTCCAACATTTTGTGGCCCACTGTTTGCTCACAACTGTTAGGTGATAAATTAATTGTCCTTGTGCTCTCTACATTGTGAAATGTATTTAATTGTTTGTGGGTTAGAAGGGAAAAGGAATACAGTCGGCTAACTCAGGCAAGAACAAAACCTATCCTAAAACAGTTAAAAAACTGAAACAGATGGTGAATTTCTTCACAGTTTAATGGCATATTTAGAATGATGATTAACGTCAATTTTATTATGTGTAGGAAGGAACTGCAGATGTTGGTTTAAACCAAAGATAAACACACAAAGCTGGAGTAACTCAGCAGGACAGGCAGTCACCCATTTCTTCTCTCCAGAGATGCTGCATGTCCCACTGAGTTTCTCCAGCTTTTTGATTTGATTTGATTTGATTTGATTTTATTATTTGTCATTCGACCCTCAGAGAGGCTAGAACGAAACTCCGTTTCTACATGCCATACATAAATCATTTTTTTTTTTTTAAAATAAATAAATAAAAAAAAATAAAAAAAAACCCAGACAATTCAATTCACACAAACATCCATCACAGTGAATCTCTTTTTGTGCCAATCTTCAGATTTATTATTCCAGTCTCATTTTCCAGTCCTGTGAATTATTATACAAAACATTTAGGACCTTCTGCAGGCTATATTTCAGGAAAAGGAAAGTTGATTTCTACACTTTAAGTAAATGTCATACCAAATAACAATGGGTCTGATGTTTGTCAGCATCTTTTTGTGAAGTAATGGCTTCAATTTGACTTTGTGACTCCTGAGCATTTGAACTGGAAATTTATGGAAATCCAGTAATGTAATAAACATTACTAGTTTTGTGGACTTTAGTGCAACTTCAAATGGGCCTGGGCACATGCACCAGGCCTCAGACGTCTGGACCACAACCATAATTGGGCCAAACTGTGAGAAGCGGGATCAGGCATAGTTCAGGCAACTATTTGCCAAACACTTGCGCTCTTTCTAACAAGGCCTGCTGGTGCTCTTAGATGCTAGCCATTTTAATTATTCTTCCCATTCCCATACTAACCTCAGTCTGAAGAAGGGTCTCGACCAGAAACAGCACCCATTCCTTCTCTCCAGAGATACTGCCTGTCCTGCTGAGTTAATCCTGCATTTTGTGTCTACCCATACTAACCTTTCTGTCTTTGGCCTCTTCCTCTGCCAGAGTGAGGCCACACATGCACTGGAAGAACTGCACCTCGAGTTCTCCCTCGAGTAACCCTCAAACCAATGGCACGAACATTGAATTATCAAATTTCAGGTAAATCCTTATTAAATTCCCCCACAGTGTTTGAAAACTTTTCTCCCACTGGAAGGGTCAACTGGTTCCTTTTCACGCCTTCCACTCATCTCCTACCCCTCCTTATGTCACGTGCCTAATTTTTCTTTCCCTCCCTTTCCACCTTCCACACACACCCGCCACCCATCCACCCATCCATTCATCCATCCACCCATCCATTCATCCATCCATTCATCCCCCCTTCCCCCCTCCTCCCTCCCCCCTTCCCCCTCCCCCCTTCCCCCCTCCCCCCTTCCCCCCTCCCCCCTCCCCCCTTCCCCCCTCCCCCCTTCCCCCCTTCCCCCCTCCCCCCTTCCCCCCTCCCCCCTCCCCCCTCCCCCCTTCCCCCTTCCCCCCTTCCTCCCCCCCCTCCCCCCCCCCCTCCCCCCCTCCCCCCCCCCCTCCCCCCCCCCTCCCCCTCCCCCCCCCTTCCCCCCTCCCCCCCCTCCCCCCCCTCTCCCCCCCCTTCCCCCCTCCCCCCCCTTCCCTCCCCCCCCCTCCCCCCTCCCCCCCTTCCCCCCTCCCCCTCTCCCCCCTCCCCCTCCCCCTTTACATTTTCCTCTTCCTCTATCTGATTCTGCACCTGATACCCCTTTGTATCCATTTCACCTCACACCTCTTATTATCATCTCCATCAATCACCCCATCTCACCTGAATCCACTTGCTGGTTTTTGCCCACCCCTTTTCCTAATTTCTGTTTGTCAGCTGTCTCCCCTCTACTCCTTCAGACCAAAGAAGGATATTGACCCAAAGACTTTTTGGGTTGTTGAACTCACTAGTGCAAGATACTCTGTTAAACATTGTAGCATTTAGGCTTTAGTATTTTGAGCGGGGAAAAATTACAGTTTAAAACTGTTAAAAGGACCTTTTTTATTTCTGAAAATCCTGCAAGGAAAAAAAAGTCTGTTATTGACATGAACACCATTGTTTCCCTCACATGATTTTCTGTAACAGGTTGTTTCTTATCGCAGAACTATATGTATGTTGCAAGTAATCAAGGATGTGAAATGCCCGAGTGTTGTTATTAGCAATAGTGCCCAATCGTGTGAAAGCACATAAATAGGCTCTTTGGCCCTCCCTGTCCATGCTGACCATCAAGTACCTATTAATACTATTCTAGGGCTGCCAACTCTCACGTATTGAGCGTGAGCATCACGCATTTCGTCAAATTTTCACGTTCTCACGCTGATTACAAATTTCTCATGCTTTGTCGTGAGAAATTCTGTGATCAATGAAAATGTCAAAGCTCATAACAACTGCATGAGCCACGGGTGTTGGAGAGCCGGGGTTGAGGGAGGGATGGAAGCAGAGGCAGTGGCGGGGACAGATGCGGACCTGGAGCCGAGGTTGGCGAGTGTTTGCCGGGCTGGCGAGTTGCTCGCTGCAGCTCCGGCCGTGGAGCAGCCTCAGTGCAATAGTCCCGGGCTGTCGGAAGCGTTGTGCCGCAGCCCTGAGAGTTTCTGTGCCAAATTCGCCCAGGTGACGGGCATGGATCAGGCTGCGGTTCGGTGCATCCTGGAGGACAACCAATGGCTGCTGGAAGTAAGTACCAAGCACTGGGTTAAAACGGTGGAAGATAGTGGCCTTTGATTGGGGTGGTTGGAGAAAGCATCCTGCTTGCCTACTAGATTTTCACTTACTGTAACTGCAGGAAAAATGTTCCCCATGTTGGGGGAGTTCAGAATCAGGGGTCACAGTATAAGAATAAAGGGTAGGCCATTTATGACTGAGATGAGGACAAACTTTCATCTTGCAGAGAGTTGTGAATCGGTGGAATTCCCTGCCACAGAAGGCAGTGGAGACCAATTCACTAAATGTTTTCAAGAGAGAGTTACATTTAGCTCTTGGGGCTAGCAAAATCAAGGGATATGATCATGTTGAATGGCAGCTGGCTCAAAGGGACAAATGGCCTATTCTGCACCTATTTTCTATCTTTCCATTCTTGAGTATATGGCAATAAAACTCGACCACTTGATTTTGAAGCATTCATGCATGGTGGAGGTATAATGTAGTCCTAGAATAATACAGTGTGAAAACAGGCACTTCGGCGCAACTTACCCACACCCGCCAACATGTCCCGGATACACTACCTGCTTTTGGTCCATATCCCTCCAAACCTGTCCTATCAATGTATCAGTGTAACTGTTTCTTAAATGTTGGGATAGTCCCTGCCTTAACTACCTCCTCTGGCAGCTTGTTCCATATACCCACCACCCTTTGTGTGGAAAAAGTTACCCCTTAAAAAGTTATCTTAAAAATGCTTCAAACAAAAAACATTGAAATCATACTTCTACAATGCACTAAAACATGATTTTAATACATCAAATTTCAAAAAATCCCAACCATGGGAAGGGGGACAACCCTCTCCCACACCCTCCCCCCACTCGGTTGCTCCACTCCTTTGCCGGGTACCCTCTAAGGCCAGTGATCAGTGATCGCTCAGCCTCCAAATTTACAAAATCACTCCATGGCCCCTGGTTTACAAAATCACTCCATGGCCCCTGGTTCAGACAGAGAGCACTTCCATATGTGAGTGGGGAACTGACGCCAGTTGTCCGTGATGTCTGGATCCCACTGCTCAGCGCTTCGTGTTTCGGAGTTGGCTGATGTTATTGATTTGTAATTAGCCTGATTTTTTTGTTAGTTGACAAAACCTTAATTTATTAATCTGGAATATCCATGGGGATGGGATAAGTGTAATATTAAAATGACATGCAAGGTGTCAGGCTGTCTGTGACAACATACAGCCCCGATAACCCATTATTTCCTTCAGTTAAATATTGGGAAGGTAGCACTGTTGTCATTTGCCACTCAACTATTATGTTTGTTTACCTCACTGACTATTTCTAAACCCCTCCCCCCCCCCAAATTCCTTTGATAGGTTGAATAGAAATGTCCCCAATCTTGTTGTTTTATTAATTGAACATCCTCAAGGAGTGTAATCAGATGGAAACTGATTCAGATGTGGTGTTTAAGAGCGTTCAAAAAAGGGAGATATTTTAAAGGAATGACAGAGATATTTGCAGGGAAATGTGTGAGGAGGTTATTATTTGTCTTTAGTTTTAGCTTGAACCAGAACATCCGAAGATTCAAAGTTTAATATAGTAATTGTGCTGATACTGACTCCAACCAACCACGTAATGAATATCATCTATTCCAGAGGTTTTATTTTTCTGGTGCCATTTAATCTTCACTTGGATTTCAATCACTTCAATGTAAAAGTAATTGGGAATGGGGAGTAATATAATAATATACTGCATGTTACCCTGTAATATAATAATATATTCATGTTGGTAGGTGCAATCAAAACAAATATATTTTTATCATTGTTGTTTTATGAATACCACAGAATATATTATGTACTATTAAGATCACATTTAAAAGAATAATATTGCTTAAATATATAGTTATTGGCTTTGCATTTCTGAAGAGTCCCAGCTGAGAGGAAGACAGCAAAATACTGAAAATATTGGGGGAGAAAATGAGATCAGGACAGTTTGTTAGGAAAATGAAGGAAATGGTAACAGAATACTTATACAGCTGAGTGAGTATAATTTTATGGATGAGAAATTATGTTCAACCAATTGATAACTTATTTGACAAAGTAACTAGCATGTTAGATAACAAGGAAGCCAATGGACAAAATTTTCGTCTATGAAGTGCCCCATAAAAGATTACCGCATTAGATAATTACCTGTGGACTTGAACGTAACAGCTTAAGTCCATGTTGTCAAATATGGGGCTTTATGTGTGGGCCAGTTATATTGTCAATGCAGAGGGGCTAGGAGCAAGGCCAATTGTGCATCCAGTGTCAAGGTTTGGAGTAGTACTAGGTGTGCAGTGAGACCCAGGCTGGTCAACATGGGCCAAGTGTTTGATTATAATCAGATTTCCATACATGTATATACTAAGATCATTAATGTGCTGCACCTGTAATTTAGCCTAACCTTATAGCTAATCCAATTTAAAGCATAAATATTGCATTCAAGTGTAAGTTAAAAGACTCGCTACAGTATGCACCAGATTGCACAATTTCAAGCTGAAAAATGCAAAAGCTCCATACCAATGGGAGGGGACACACCTCCCTCCCACATACTCCCCCCCCCACACTCGGTCGCTATGCTCCCTCAGGCTTAGTCTCTCGCAATTTCTTACTCCCAACTCTCACCCAAGTTGGCAGTCCTGCCATTCCCATTTACCAACAATTGGTCTGGAGTAAACTCCGCCTTATCGATTCAAGTACTTCTCTAGATACTTCTTAAATATGTACACCGTGTTCTGATGAAAATCAGACATTGTTCAATCGTATCTGTTTCAGATTTGTTGGGCATTATGTAGTCCCTGTGCATGTTGAACATTTCTTTGTTAAATAGTCTATTGCATTTGCAATGTATGCTTTCTGTTAATGCTCAAAATATAAAATGTGTTCTGAGCAATATATAGGTCAGACCAAATTTTGTTTATCACATAGTTTTAACCATAATTAGTTCCTCTGCCCGTATTCTGTTTTAAAGTACCATAACAGCATCCTAATGAACAGTAGAATCACATAGCTAAAGCAATCACTGGTGGTGATTTATTTTGAGGTTCAGTCAGCTTCTAACTAGAAAACCATCAATCAGCAAAGACATAAGGATAATATATAATGCTGAGGAGCAGCATCTGATACAGACTCAGCAACATGGTGTCAAGACATAACCTTTCACTCAATGTCAGAAAGCCGAAGGAGCTAGTTATTGACTTACGGAAGCATGGTGGAGGTCAAGCCCCAACTAGCACCAATGGTGCCGAAGTGGAAATGGTCACGAGCTTAAAGTTCCTTAGCATTAACATTACCACCAATCTGTCTTGCACCAATCAATGATCACAATCATAATCATGGCAGACAAAAAGGCGCACCAATGCTTCTATTTCCTTAGGAGAGTGAGGAAATTTGTCATGTCTTCAATGACTCTGACAAAACGTCCACAGATGTACCATAAAAACCATACTATTTAATTGCATACTGTCGGGTTTAGGAACAGTTCTGCCCAAGACCACAAGATAGTTGTAAATGTTGCCCATCACGCAGACCAACATTGGCTCCAGCTTGCGTTGGAAAAGCGGCCAACATAATCAAAGACTTGTGCCTCCAGTCAATAGACAATAGATGCAGGAGTAGGCAATTCTGCCCTTCGAGCCAGCACCGTCATTCACTGTGATCATGGCTGATCATCCACAATCAGTACCCCGTTCCTGTCTTCTCCCCACATCCCCATGACTCAGCTATTTTTAAGAGCACTATCAAGCTCTCTCTTGAAAGTATCCAGAGAACTGGTAGAGAATTCCACAGACTCACCACTCTCTGTGTGAAAAAAGTGTTTCCTCGTCTCCGTTCTAAATGCCTTACCCCTTACTCTTAAACTGTGGCCTGGTTCTGGACTCCCCCAACATCAGGAACATGTTTCCTGCCTCTAGCGTGTCTAAACCCTTAATAATTGTATTCCTTCTCCCTGCTCCAGTCTGGTACAATATAGAGAAGTTTGAAAGCGCACATGACCAGACTCAAGAGCAGCTATACTATACACCCTTTTTACAGCTCCATCCATAAGCTAGAGTACTGTCTGATTCACCTCTGCCCCATTGTGGACATTGGACTTTGTCAATGGAACTCGTGCGCTACAATGCTGAGAAAAATGTGCATTCTGTATCTTACCTGTTGCTCTATCTATTGTAATTGAGTATGATTTGATTGTATTTATGTATAGTATTATTTGATCTGCTTGGATGTCAATCAAAACAAAGTTTATCACTGTACCTCGATCCAGGTGCGAATAATAAACTAAACCTGTGTTGGGGACTCAGCACGAATACTGCCTCAATGTAGCCCCCTTGTTGTTCAGTTACCGGGTTAAAGATTTGAGCTATTTAATGATTTGGTATCCAGTAGTCTTGAGAGCATATTGGAAAGGGAAATCTAATGATGCAATAATATCGAAAACATTTAACCTTAAGAATTATCTTGAGAAAAACACAGCAGGAACAAAGATGTAATGGGGTTCAGTGCTGGAAATTGGTATCTCACAGGAAACCATTGGTGCTCCAGTCAAATGTTTGCCCCACGCTTGACTTGCTTCAAAAGAAATATATGTAACAGATAAGAGTGGTGTTTGTGGGCATCTCTAATACATCAGCGAGCACATTTTCTGAAGAAGGGTCTCGACCCGAAACGTCGCCTATCTCCTTCGCTCCTTAGATGCTGCTGCACCTGCTGAGTTTCTCCAGCTTTTTGTGTAATATTCAATTTCAATGATGTGCGCAGGACATGGGGACTGTAGATTTGGTTGGTGACATATGCTTTTACTGGAGAGGGTTTTGAGATACAAATAGTCAGGCATGAGATTTCTCCGAGGATCAGCGAATTTTGAAATTCACTTATACGGAGATGTTTTATAGCGGAATTCCTCAGATCCTCAGAGAAATCTCATACCTGAAATAGTGCCAGGCTTCATTGGGATCCTTCCTATTCTGGGATCTTAAAATGCTTTTATATGTATGGGACCAGCATTTCTCATATCTCCATCCTAAACAGAGACTGACATTTTCTGGCCACGTACAACTTATCTTTTCACAGCTCGCTAAAACCCTCTAAGATTTTCCAATTCACCAGCCAAATGGTGCAAGCCAAGCTGCACATCGGCTTCCTTTTTTGTAACTATGATGTACTCATTTATGGGGGAAAATAATTGCATACGGAAAATTACGTCATGTACAGATGAGCTTGAGAACTGACTGATGACAACTGTTTTTTAACTGAACTTGCAACATCTAAACTTATATTTCCATTTTAAATTATTCATTAACATGGTGATAACTAGCTCCTACATTCATTTCAAAGACTTGTGTTCATTCTGTTTCCCGCTGCATACCGGCAATGCTTTTCTTTCTGCAATTCTGTGTTGTCTGCATTAAGTTTCATTTGCATTACAGTTTGACAGTTGGAATGCTCCAGAGAGCCGTAACTACATTGAAAAGTCTTTCCTGTTCTACTGTTGTCTGGGAATTGATAGCCATGCTATTAATTTTAGAATCCGAGTCACCTTTAGAGATAAGCAAAGACTAATCCATGCAGAGATTATTGCCATTTTCGTTGTGGACTTCCCATAATATGTCAGAGTAATCATTATGTGTCTTTATTAGTTTGCTTACTATCTTTAATCCATTTCCAATCCAATTTAAATATGTTCAGCATTTGTACTGATTTTAATTGCTAGCCTTTCATAAGTCGATGTACAGAAGGGTGTACATTCTGTACATTTCATTGGAGGTTTCTGGCCCTCTTGGGTCGAAGAGATTTGTCAAGTGGTGCTTTTCTCTTGAATCGATTGCTGATTGTAACTGGTAGTATAGAACACTGATTACAGATTAGTGTATTGTCATATACACCAGGGTGAAATGAAATTGTTAATATATACAATAATATTTGTGTTGTCGAAACAAGGAACACGGGTCTGATTTACAAATAAAGGGCACAAAGTGATGGGGTAACTCAGCAGGTCAAGCAGCATCAGAACAGAGATAGGTGACGTTTCATGTCAGGACCTTTCTTCAGATTAATTGTGGCGGTTTGGGGAAGAAAGTTGGAAAAGGGGAGGGGCAGGACAAATTCTGGCAGATAAAAGGTTGGGATTTATTTTTTGATAGACAGATAGTGCACCTCCTCTAACCTCATCCAGTGTTTCCAACCTGGCCTCCTGTACATCAGCAAGACCAAGCGTAAATTCGGTGTCCATTTTGCTGAACACTTGCGCTCGGTCCGCCAAGGCATACTGGATCGCCTGGTAGCTCACCGTTTTAACTATTCTGCCCATTCCCATACTGACCATTCTGTCTTAGACTCCCATACACAAACTTGAGGAATAACACATCAAATTCCACCTGATTGGCTGAAAACCCAATGGTATGAACATTGAATTAATCAATTTTAGGTAACTACGACCCCCCCCTCAACTACTTCTCCCCCTCCCTGTGCCACACCTGAACTCGCACCAATTTCTCTCCTTCCCCCTCCCCCATCTACATTTCAGGCGCGTGCCGTGAGTAATTACTCAGGGTAGGCAGTCAGCCGGCTTTTTAAAAAAATCTTAAACCACGCATGCGCAGATTGTTCTCTTCGTAAAAAATAAAAAATAAGTAACAATTCAATTTTCCCAAGGCTTCTCAATCTCCTTCATTTATTAATTACTGAATGGGTGGGAGACAGAGGATGAAGGCAGGTGGAGAGATGGTGGGAAAAACGGGAGCATACCGGGACGTTGAATCAGTTGTCATCTTATTGAATGGCAATACTAATTCAAGGGTCCAATTGGAGGGAGAGTTACTTTCATAGCGTATGGGGAGTCTGTGCCAGGGGTTAAAGATGCAAGGAGGCAGGATGTTGAGAAGGAGGGGGTCAGAGATCATATCAGTAACTAACTCACCGCTGCCGCAACGCTCCGGGCATGGACAGCAGAACTGGCCGCCACTTCCGGTGACAGAAGCAGCTCGGGTGACTGCAAGCGGCCGCCGGGACCCAACAGCAGAACCGGCTGCCACTTCAGCGCCTTCTGTCGGCCCGCTCACCTCTGGCAGTGCTCTTCGTCTGAACATCTCTCACCTGCCGCTCACCGGCTTCGCTCATGTCAACCGCATCCCGCAAATCTTTAAATTCCCACAGCCAAGTAACCTCAACTGCTCCCGTGAACGCGCTGTCGGAATTTAAAAATTTGCGGGAAGCCGGCCAGTGAGCGGCAGGTGAGAGATGTTCAGACGGAGAGCACTGCCAGAGGTGAGCGGGGACCAGCAGAAGGGGCTGAAGTGGCAGCCGGTTCTGCTGTTGGGTCCCGGCGGCCGCTCAAAGTCAGTCACCTGAGCCGCTTCCTTCCTCGGAAGTGGCGGCCAGTTGTGCTGTCCATGCCCGGAGTGCTGCGGTAGCCACCCAAGCTAATTCACTCCCCGGCCACAATAAAACCATATAGCAATTACAGCACGGAAACAGGCCATCTCGGCCCTTTTACTCGGTGCTGAACACTTACTCTCACCTAGTCCCATCTACCTGCAC
Organism: Raja brachyura; assembly: GCA_963514005.1. The sequence goes on from OY740782.1 coordinate 52,315,012, forward strand.
TCAGAACGGAGCGTGGCAAGTGGGTTAATGACTGTAATCCCCTCCTTCACAACGCCAGACTCCCCAAACACTGTCAACGGAGCTCTCCCCCCCCACCCCGGGAAATACAGTATTTAAAAACATAAAGCACCAAGAAATGCACTTACCACGTTATTGGTACATTAAGTCCATTCTTCACTCTTTGTTTCCTAAGATACTATTAAAATAATGGCAATCCATATTTGAACCTCGCACTGCGCATGCGCAGTAGGCTGCTGCGCATGCGCAGTTCCGCAAAGGCAGAATTTCTGCTGCCTTCAGCTCCCCTTGAAACTGACAGCGCTGACGGCACGTGGGCTGCACAGACCTTCCCGTGTTACAAGTGCTGCGGATGATAGGCATGGAGAATTATGCCTACCTAAGAGATCGATCTCTTAGATAGGCATAATTCTCCCATGACTTTACTATTTATATTTAATAATTGCCGTTTCATAATTTTAGTCAGGGTAGGCAGTACCTACCTTGCCTACCCTGATGGCACGTGCCTGCTACATTCCTTCCTCAAGCTTTACAATTTGCATCTCTTCAATCCTTTTGTCTCACACCTGTCTTTTTTCGTCTGGCCTTTGTCCAACAATTGACCTATCAACCCCCTCTCCTCCACCCCCTCACTTGTATCAACCTATTACCTAAGAGAAAGTAATTGCAGGAAATGGAACAATCCATTTTCTCCAGAGATGCTGCCTGACCTGTTAAATTACTCCAGCATTTTGTGTCTATCAACCTATCACATGCCAGGCTTTGAATCCGCTCCTCTTCTCTTCCAGCTTTCTTGCCACAATCAGTCTGTGAAAGGGGCCCGATCCAAAACGTCTATCCAAGTTTTCCAGGAAATGTTGCCTGACCTACTGAGTTACTCTAGCACTTTGTCTTTTTTTCTACATGCAATAATGATATATATATATCATAATAAACACAATGATGTTGAAAACAGCAGAATGCTGCAAGCTTCTAGAAACTTTTGGCAGGCATCTTTTGTGATACTTCCAGCCTTCCCAATGCAATCCAAGTCAAGTCAAGTCAAGTCAAGAAAGTTTATTGTCATGTGTCCCAAATAGGACAATGAAATTCTTGCTTGCTGCAGCACAACAGAATATTGTAGGCATAAATACAGATCAGATCAGTGTGTCCATATACCATAGAATATATATATATATATATATATACATACATAAACATAAATAACCAGATAAAGTGCAATAGGCTGTTATAGTTCAGAGTTTGTTTGAAGTTGTGCTTAATAGTCTGATGGCTGTGGGGAGGAAGCTGTTCCTGAACCTGGATGTTGCAGATTTCAGGCTCCTGTACCTTCTACCTGATGGCAGCGGAGCGATGAATGTGTGGCCAGGATGGTGTGTGTCCTTGATGATGCTGGCAGCCTTTTTGAGGCAGCGACTGCGTAAATCCCCTCGATGGTAGGGAGGTCAGAGTCGATGATGGACTGGGCAGTGTTTACAACTTTTTTCAGCCTTTTCTCTTCATGGACGCTCCGGTTGCCGAACCAAGTCACAATGCAACCAGTCAGCATGCTTTCTACTGTGCGCCTGTTGAAGTGTGCACTGTGAAAATGAACTGAATTGAAGGAAGTGATGAGCCTGTGATGCTCTTTGGCGGTTAAGGTGCCAAGAGCAGGGTAGTTCCCAATACCAGGCTGAGATCTATCCTGTCAGTATACTTCCAATAGCACATCTGTAGAGGTTTGAGCAAATCCGCAAAGACATGCAGTCTTCATGGATGCCTGCGAAAGTAAATATGCTGATGCACTTTCTTAATCACCACATCTTTGGAAGGGATTGGGTTATGTGGCTGATGATCTGAATGCCTTAGATCTTGAAGCTGTTGACCATGTCTGCAGTAGCTCCCTTAATGATGATTCCGGAAGTGGCGGCGCTGCTTGGCAGCTGCGGCTCACCTGCAGTCCGTCTGTTTTTTATTTTATTTTTGTCTTTGTGTCTGTTTTTAGTGATTATTTTTGGTTTATTAGGTTGTGCATGTGTGTGGGAGGGGGGGAGAAACGGGGTTTTAGTCTCTCCCTACGGGGGGGGTGCGACTTTTCTTGTCGTGTCCCCCGTCACCGTCTCCGTCTGTGCTGAGGCCCTAATGTAGCAATGTTACAAAATTTTGAGATTTAAAAAATCAAGTCTGCAATTTATCCCATCAGATAAAGCATAAAAAGAAATTTAATTTGACACCTAATTTGACACTTTCATATCTTCAGTATTAAGAAAGTTATGGCCATTTTCATACTCGGAAATTAGCATCTTGCTCCCCATTGCCTTTCAATTGACTTAACTCAAAAGCTGTGATCTGGAAAAGTTAAAAGCCCATAACTTTCTTAAATATTAAGAGAACTCAATGAAATTTTAAGTTATTATAGATTGAAGCATTCTGAAACAAATATGAAACAATCTTACTTGGATGACCTGAAATTAAAGCATATAATTAGTTAGTTATCTAATTGTAGCTAATTACAAAATTCAATGAGTAGATCTAAACATCTATCCATTTCTTAAGAAAAGATAAACTTTTTTAAAATTGCCTAAGTGTCCAAATAACATTCACACAATAATCCACAATATAACATAATTTTTAAATCTCATTTTCATGAATTTCTGGGCCAAATGGAAGGAATTTAGTGTTTGATTCCTGTAAATTAATGGCCATTTAAATCAACTAGCGAGTGGGTTTTAGTGGAATGCGGTGGATTGGAATGTTGCGGTTAGCGGTGAAGTCGGGAGAAAAATACTGTTTGTTCATAGATTTTTTTGGACCCCATTTCGCAACATAAAAATATTATTAAAGGCTCCCGAAAAACCAACTTTTAATTTAAAAATAAACTATTTACCTTTTCTTCTCCCCTACGCAAACTCTTTCCGGTTGTCGGCGCTCACGGCTTTTGAAGGTGATTTTTAAATTACTCTAGTTAATAAATAATTTAGAGTAATTTAAAAATACCTTAATTCATGAAATGTCGGAGCGATTTTTCTTCCGCAACCAATTCGCCCAACATTCATCGATTTGTCCTGCCTGTTGAAAAACGGCACTTTAAGCCCGCCCCCCCCCTGAAAGGCGCCAAAGTCGCGCACACGGGGAGCGGCAGAAGTGCAGCACTGCTCAAGGTAAGTTTTGCAACATACCTACCTAATGGCGGAGCTGGCGGCCTTCCAGCTTCCAGTAGCGGCGGCACGGCTTCGGAGCTTCAGCGGCGACCTGGCTTCGGGGATGCGGTGCTCCAGCGGCGACCTGGCTTTCAGGGCTGCGGTGCTCCAGCGACAACCTGGCTTTCGGGGCTGCGGTGCTCCAGCGACGACCTGGCTTTCGGGGCTGCGGTGCTCCAGCGGCGGCCTGGCTTTCGGGGCTGTGGTGCTCCAGCGTTCTGGCTGCGGGCCCTGTGGCGGCGTTCCGGCGACGACGGTGGCGGCGGCCCGGTTTCGGAGGCTCGGCCGCTGGCCTGGTGGACCAGCGAGGTGATCTCCTCAGCGCAGAGGGAGAACAAGGAGGGAAGAAGACAGAGAATCTAAGACTTTTGCCTTCCACCACAGTGAGGAGGTGTTTGGTGAACTCACTGTGGTGGATGTTAAATTTGTGTTTATTGTGTGGTTTTGTTATTTTTAATATATGTATGACTGCAGGCATGAAATTTCATTCAGACCGAAAGGTCTGAATGACAATAAAGGTAATTCAATTAAATTCCATTCATGATAATGTTATGTTCACTCCCTCGTTTCCTTGGGTCAACAACCTCTTGTGTCTTGCTGACTTCAAGGACTAGCTTTTTGTCCTGAAACCATTCCACACTAATCTCGATCTCGTTCCTTTATGTTGTCCCATCATTATTTTTATTAACAAAATGTATTCAATTATTTACAATGTTATTTACATGACAGACAATAACTAAACATCCACCACCACAATATAAAATTGACGTGTTCCTTATTATTGAACATCAAATGACTATTATTGAGCATCAAATCAAATACAACGCGGAAACAGGCCCTTAGGCCCATCGAGTCCGCATGGACCAGCAATCACCCCATACACTAACACTATCCTACACACAGTAGGGACAATTTACAATGTTACCAAGCCAATTAACCTACAAACCTGTACATCTTTGGAGTGTGGGAGGAAACCGGAACCCCCAGGGAAACCCACGCAGGCCACGGGGAGAACATACAAACTCTGTACAGACAATCAATCACCTGTAGTCAGGACGAACCAGGTCTCTGGAGCTGTAAGGCAGCAATTCTACCGATGCGCTATCTGGCCACCCACCATTCATGTCGTCACTGTGATCTTGGGCTGAAGGTAATAGAAATAGTAACAATGAATAGTCATTGACCATGAAGTTATCTGAGCCTGATTTGCTTCGCCTTTGAAAAGAGACACAATATTTCCTAATTTCCAGTCCTATGGAATTCCTTCTGTATTTGATTACTTGCTGCCCTGTCTTGTAAATTTGATTCCTTTGCATATTATGGGACTATCTAAATTTAACCTTGAATCCTGAGATTCGCCTTTATCTGGTGTTATTAAAACCTGACTGTTACCTCTTGATTGAATGTGATTTGGCACAAAGTGGATGGACTAATACACGTGGTGTAAAAATAACTCTCAGACAGCTACATGTAAGGGAGATTGCACAATGCATAACACTGATGAGGAATAAATGTACCTCCTGGATTATAACTTTTCAGAAAGTTTAAGAATGTGGACAGTAGGTGGAGGCATTCATTTATTAAACAGGTTTAGCAATGTCTGCTTATTCTCTCAGGCAGTGACTCCCAATGCTTTCAAGTATCCTAAATTATGGCATCAGTTTCACGGTTGCACCACGGTTTATTGGTTTGAAGAATTTCTAATTGCTTCATTAATGAATAAAAGAATATCACTCAAGAAACATGCATCATATTGCAAATAATTGCAACCATTCTGAATGATTGTTGGATTTTAGTTTGTGCACTGTGAATGTGCAGAAGGCAATGATTGCTCATCACTGAATCATTGGATGCCCCACACCCCGTAGTCCAGCGGTCTGGTAGATTAGGGTTTGGTTGTGATTTGTAATCTTTTGTGTTTGCAGGTGCGGTATTTCCTGCAGATGTTGAGCTGCGGAAAGCTTTCTGTAACAAATATGGCATTCTATGCACTTTTTAAGGAAAATACAAACCTAGCCTTTGCTCTCTACAACTGCATCCGTGAAAACCTGAATGTTAAGAGCTTGGTGGGTAACTGCATTGGTGTGGAACAATGACTGGCTTCTGGTGAACTTTTGATCCAACACAATACCAATGGGGAAAAAGTGCAAGAATTAGCCTCATTATTACTAACAGACGAGGAACACCACAGTGGCACAGCTGATAGAGTTGCTGTCTCGCAACGCCAGAGACCCATGTTTGATCCTGAACTCGGGGAGGGGGGGGGGGGGGGGGGGGTTTGATCCTGAACTTGGCTGGCGTGGACTTGGTGGGTGGAAGGGCCTTTTTTCCATGCTATATCTCCAAACCAAACTAAACTAACGGAGAGGGTAAAGATGGTGGGCAGGGAAGATGACAGTAATAGGAATTGTTGTAGCCAGAGGCTGGTTCACTGTACATTGATGTTGGGAACTATGTATGTTGTGAGCTTGATTATGATGTCAGTTGTGGTTAAATGACCTGTTCATTTTCATTATCACATAAGGGAAATGTTTTCTTGGGGAAAAATTGCTCATGGAACCAGAGTGTTGAGTTTAAGAGAATATTTTGTTTTAAAAAGAAAGTGGAGATGGGCAGGAACTTCCCCTCTGATTGTCGTCATGGCAATTACAGTGTTGTTGCATTGCACACTTTTTGATCAGTTATCATTGGCACAGGGTCTTGGCAGAATTTTTTAATTTCTGCGTTAGTACACCAGTCATTGTAAGTTAAGGCTTCAGAATGACCACATGCAGTTTCAGATTCCTCCAACTGGATCTGCCAAAAAATGTAGTTTAATCCAGCAAGGCTTCCTTTTTCACAACTGACTCATAGTGAAGAGCAATCGGAACAGTTATATAGACTCTGACATTCGCCAAGCCACAAGTTTCGAGTTTAATGAACATTGAAGAAAAATATTTAACCTTGACTTGCAGCTTTGTCACAAGACTTTTCACTGTTTCCATTCTTTGCTGGATTTCTGCCTGCAATTTGTCTGCTGTGAGTAGCAATGTTACAAAATTTTGAGATTTAAAAAATCGTCTGCAATTTATCCCATCAGATAAAGCATAAAAAGAAGTTTAATTTGACACCTAATTCACTTTCATATCTTCAGTATTAAAAAATGTTATGGCCACTTTCATACTCGGAAATTAGCATCTTGTTCCCTATTGCTTTTCCATTGACAACTCAAAAGCTGTGATTGAGGACAGTCAAAAGCCCATAACTTTCTTAAAAATTAAGAGAAGGGAAAGACATTTTCAGTTATTATAGATTGAAGCATTCTGAAACAAATATGAAACAATCTTACTTCGATGACCTGAAATTAAAGCATATAATTAGTTAGTTACCTAATTGTAGCTAATTACAAAATTCAATTACTAGATCTAAACATCTATCCATTTCTTAAGAAAATATTAACATTTTTAAATAGCCCAAGTGTCCAAATAACATTCACATGAGAATTCACAATATAACATGATTTTTAAATGTCATTGTCATGAATTTATAGGCCAAATGGAAGGAATTTAGTGTTTAATTCCCGTAAATTAATGGGCATTTAAATCATCTTGCGAGTGAGATTTTGTGGAACGCGATCGTTTGGAACGTTGCGATTGTGGTGAATTTGAACCCCATATCGGCAGGAAAAACACTGCCGGTTCATAAGGGGCCATAATCACATTTTCGCCAATGAAATTTGGATTAAAGTCATCCTAAGAAGCAAGTTTATATGTAAAATAAACCACTTACCTTATGTTTTGTCCCCTACGTGAGATCTGCCCTGTTGTCGGCGTTGACGGCATTAGAAGTAGCTTTTTTATTTTACTCCAGGGATTAAATTGTCCCGCGATTTTTTAAAAAAACTTCCGAGAACGCAAGACGGATCGATTATTCTTCAGCAGCTTAACAGCCTGAGAAAGATCGACTCCGACAGGCAGGAGAAAACGGCATTTTAATCCCCCCCCCTCAAAGGCGCCAAAGTCCAGTGGCAGAAACGGCATACGACCAGTGGCAGAACTGCAGCGCTGCTGAAGGTAAGTATTGTAACATACCTACTGTGAGGAGTACACATTTATCAGCTGTAGGAGTATTATCTTCCAATATTTGGTTGGTGTGATCAATAGTGTATTGAGTAAGTGGAATCTAAATGAGAGAGAATATGTGGACCATGGCACCCAAACCCACCCAAAAGGTGTGATGCATTGTAAACCTGTGAGGGTAATGGCAGTCAGAAGATCAAGGAGTATACTAGCCATGCCACTATAACTAACAACATGCTAAAGTGGCTAGAAGGAGGGGAAATGCAATGTGGTAGTACTGATTCGTTCTATTAATGGAGATCCGAGACCAGGCTTTGGAAGTGGGAATTCGAGATTAACAGGGGTATTTTGCCCAGTTTGGTATCGGAATGAGAGACGTCTCAAACCATGTTCACGGGGTATCGGAGAGCCTAAATTACACCTCTACCTAATCTTCATATTCCTTACTTTCCTTTTGGTCTACAAAGGTATTTGTCTCGGCCCTGAATATTCTGAAGAAATCGGGTTCAGAAGCCCTGTGTAATATCATGATCTATTAAGATGGAAAGCTACTACTTTGGTGTGATTGTGGTGTCCACTAGAATATATATTGGGATTTCAATTATTTGCTGTGTTTAGGAACTTCTTGGTTGATGGGAAAGAAAACCATTATTAGCAGTATGGAAAGAGGCATTGATCTCATAGATTGTGTGAATGCACAAAATTGGTCAAATGTGAGGTCATGCCTTTCAATCTTAAAGAGAATAAAACTGAATACACTTACAATGGTGAAAAGCTAGAAAGAGTCCTGAAACATAATTCTGCATTTAAATCATGAAATTGTAATGAATTGGTAATGGCAATAAATAAGAACGTCTACAGGAAGCCAAGGCCAGAATGTAAGGGATTAGAAATCATCTTATGATGAAGCAAAGTCTTGGCTAGGTAACGCATGCAATATCTGCTGGAAATCTGAGATAAAAGTATCCCAAACTCTCAGCGAATGAAGGAATATCGATGGAACAAGAAATAGAGCAAACATTTTAGTTTATTGATCTACCAGGTCTAAGGCAATAACCAGACTAGGAAAAAATGGTATCGGAGAGGGAATTATCATGTTTATGCATTGTTCACTGGCACAAGCTAAAATGAAATGCCGAGTCATTCTCTACTAAAGTGCATCATTGTCATTAGTAGCAAGAATCTTATTAGTCTTTGTGAATGTAGCAATTGTGTCAATATTTGGAGTGAGAATTAAGCACAGTGCGGCCAGCACATTGATGGCAATTCCCCCAGTGCATCTTCTGGTTACTAATTTGTGTTCTTAATCCTTCTTTAGGTCATTTTACAGCTATGGTCTGGAAAAACAGCAAGAAGTTGGGTATTGGGAAGGCCTCTGCCTCGGATGGCTCCTCTTTTGTAGTAGCCAGATACTTTCCAGCTGGCAACATCATGAATCAGGGATATTTTGAGGACAATGTTCGACCTCCAAAGAAGTAAATTTGTAAAAGAGAATCTCACCAAATGGAAGAAATTGAAGGGAATGAACATTCATCTGAAGATATTTTCTTTCAACAATCAGGCTCCGAAGTTTATCAGTGTTATACTTCCTCAGTGTTGCTTAAAGGGCCGGCTGCCAAATTCCACTGTCGTGCCTTTGTTTGGGAAACACAAGCTGATCCACCACACAAAGATGGACACATAATAACCATGTAACCTGATGTATCATGCTTGCTGCTTACATGCAGCTTGATGTATCATACTTGCTGCTGTTCCATAATATTCGCTTCGCAAGGTGAACCACTCGTCTTCAGACACACTATGAAATCCTACTGCACTGCTGCTGCTGCCTGGATTACTGTTTCATTATGCACACAATATTCAATTTGTCGTAATTATGGATTACCTATTTCAGTCATTAATTGCATTCACTTTTGAGTTTAGCTGGTCGATTTTATTCTTCACGACTCATGCGTTCTTAGTTGTGTTTTGCAGCGATATCAGATGGCTTATTGAGCATTTTGTTCATGGCCATTTTGTGCATAATCACTGTAAGCCAAAGAATTAATTGGGACATTTGACAACGAAAAAGGAGCATCTAACCAAGATTTCACAATAATGATTGAAAATTAACTGACTCCCCTCACCTGCCGCTCTCCAACCTACTAATTCCTAATTCTGAAGCGTAGAAGCTCAATGTAGCGACTTATTGCCAGTGTTCCTGAAACCGTGCAAACTAATAAACTTGTAGTTGTGAGCGCACACTACTTCGTGCTCGTACCTCGTGCTTCGTATTCTCGGGACCATAGAAGTGCAAATTAATCTGTAAATCTAACCCATTTCTTGATTCTGTTATTTAAATCTAATTGAATAAGTTTAGTGCTGGTTCTTTCTCCAAAAGCTAACTATCTGTTTGGTTTCTTTTGGTGTAATCTACATACAAAAAGTTTTATTTTTACATGGCACTTAAGTAATCCAGTTCTGATATAGCAAAACCAATCCAACAAAGAATTTTGACTAATAAATGTTTAACTTGCAGCTTTACATCTGATGGTAAAATAACATTAAAACAACACAAAGGGAGCGTGATTTTCTTGGTTCTATATTTACATGCACAACAAAACCATATCATTTGTCTTCCTGAAGTTGCCATGAAGAAATGCCTAGGCTTGTCTATATTAAAAAAATATCTGCTTATAATTTCTGGGTACAAAACGTTGCTTTATCAATTTTCTCATTATGCATTTCTGAAATTTCCACTGTACACTTCTCAGTGTGTAATAACTTATACCTTTCAAGTCTGGGTAAATATTAGTTTTGTTTTCCAGCCTCAATTACTGGTACTTGCAATTTTACAAATCAATAGACAATAGGTGCAGGAGTAGGCCATTCGGCCCTTCGAGCCAGCACCGCCATTCAATGTGAACATGGTTGATCATCCCCAATCAGTACCCCGTTCTTGCCTTTCCCCATATCCCCTGACTCCGCTATCTTTAAGAGTCCTATCTAGCTCTCTCTTGAAAGTATCCAGAGAACCGCCCTCTCAGGCAGAGAATTCCACAGACTCACAACTCTGTGAGGAAAAGGTGTTTCCTCGTCTCCGTTCTAAATGGCTTACCTCTTATTCTTAAACTGTGGCCCCTGGTTCTGGACTCCCCCAACATCGGGAACGTTTCCTGCCTCTAGCGTGTCCAAACCCTTAATAATCTTATATGTTTCAATAAGATCCCCTCTCATCCTTCTAAACTTCAGAGTATGATAATTTATGTTCTAATCAACTTTACGTATCAGCTCATTCAAAGGTTATTATAGATATATAAAATCAGCTTTGTAAAATAAATTCAAATTAGAGTATACTAGTAGGAGCAAATGTATATAATTAGGGTTACGGTTATGGAGAATATTATTCTAACTACATATCCCCTGCGCCTTTGATGGTCCATTTGCAAAATCAACAGATATGAAGTACAATTAAAAATGTTGTTTCCACTTTTTGCTATTGTCCCTCAAAACAATTATAGGCATTGTTTGTAACTGATCATCAGAGCAGTCTGGGTGCTGGATATCTGAAGTAAAAACAGACAATGCTTGAAACACTGGATAGAACAAAGGCTGTGGAATCAGGCAATACTTGAGGCTGGGTTGCTCACTCCATTTAAGAAATTACTAAATAAGGACTTGAATCCACCCCCCCCCCCCCCCCCCCCCCCCCCACCCAGGCATAGAAGCTGTGGGCCAGGTGCTGGCAGATGGGATTAATATGGAAGACTTTTACTGGATGATGTGCATGAAATGGGTGAAATAGCCTGTTTCCATGCTGAAGAATTCTATGATGTGTATAAAACAGTCTTCATACTGGGACAGCCCACACTAGTCTAATTCTCTGATTTCTATGACACCAAGTCAGGTGGCACCCTGTGCAAAGGGAAGCGATGAATGTTTCAGGTCCAGGATCTTGCATCAGAACTGGGAAAGAGCAGAACACAGGCTAGTTTTTGGTAGCAGTGGAGGAGGGATGGTTGGAAGAAAGGGAATATCATTCAAATTCTGCTTGCATGGAATACATACTCTCATTAATAAAAACACCTTATTAACACACAAGACTGTCAACAGTAGTGTTTCACCTGTAAGGAACATTTGGGTCCTGGATAGTATAAAGATAAAAGGGCAGGCATTGCATCTCCTGTGGTATCACGGGAAAGTACTGTGAGAATGCACATCACTGATGTATTGGTGGTGATGGAAGAGCAGACCTGGGTCATTGAGGGAATAGCTCTTTCAGAATGCTGAACTATGAAGGAAAGGGAAATATGTTATCTCTCTAAAGCTAGTGGAAACCAAAGATCATAGAGTTCTGGTATCTCTGGTGGAAACCACCTTTCCTGTTTGTCAGAATTTGCTAACTTTGATGTAAAGTCATTCACTTATAACATTAATCCATTTTTCTGTCTAAAGATATTACCTGGTCTGAGTATTTCCCGCAATCCTTTTTGCTATAGCTTTCCATGAACAGCTTTCTGTGTTCCTCATCTCATATTTCCAGCATGGTCTGTGCCTTGCATCTATAAACGCCCCCATTGATCTATTACTCAGCACGGAACACAGTTATGTTGTCTGGACATTGTTGATCTCCACCTTTTCACAGACATCCCTTGGTTTTCATCGCCCTACCCCTATCGAAGCTAGAAACATAGAAAATAAGTGCAGGAGGAGGCCATTCGGCCCTTCGAGCCAGCACCGCCATTCATTGTGAGCATGGCTGATCGTCCCCTATCAATAACCCGTGCCTGCCTTCTCCCCATATCCCTTGACTCCACTAGCCCCTATAGCTCTATCCAACTCTCTCGTAAATCCATCCAGTGATTTGGACTCCACTGCCCTCTGTGGCAGGGAATTCCATAAATTCACAACTCTCTGGGTGAAAAAGTTTTTTCTCACCTCAGTCTTAAATGACCTCCTCTTTATTCTAAGACTGTGGCCCCTGGTTCTGGACTCACCCAACATTGGGAACATATTTTCCTGCATCTAGCTTGTCCAGTCCATTTATCTATATTATGGCTCGCTGTGCTGTGATTTCCGAGAGAACGCCGCCACCTATGGCCGTCATTTTTGGCCAGCTCGCACAGAGCCCCCCTCCGCCTTCCTGGACCAGAGGATTTTTCCCATCGATGAAAAATCCGAGAGATATTAATGTTTTTATCAAATTCCCCATTCTCTCTGCAGCCCCCGCTGGAGGGAGGGAGAGGGACTATAAAACCAGGAAGTAGTGTGCCTCACTCAGTCTCTGCAAGATGGAGGAACCAGAGGGTCACGTCTCTCTGAGCTCTGAATAGCACTGGACACATGTCTACTCAACTGTGAGTGCCCTTAATATGGTTTGAAAATGAAAATATGGTTGGTTTGAAGTTAAAAGGCACGATTGCAAATGGTGGCTTGGGTGCTTTGGCTTGAAGTGAAACGGCACTACTGCAAATGGTGGCTTGGGTGCTTTGGCTTGAAGTGAAAAGGCACCAATGCAAATGGTGGCTTGGGTGCTTTGGCTTGAAGTGAAAAGGCACTACTGCAAATGGTGGCTTGGGTGCTTTGGCTTGAAGTGAAAGGGCACTACTGCAAGTAGTGCTTTGGTTGGTTTGAAGTTAAAAGGCACTACTGCAAATGGTGGCTTGGGTGCTTTGGCTTGATGTGAAAAGGCAATGCAAATGGTGACTTGGGTGCTTTGGATAACTTCCTGTTTGCACTATACTGATTTTAGATAAAATCTAAAGCCATGATTTTAGATGGCTACCACTTAGGGCCATCTTACTCAGTCCCCCTCCTCTCAGCAGGTGCAGAGGATTCTTCCCATCAATGAAAAATAAAAGTGTTATTAGTGTTTAAAAAATGTTGAGAATCTCTCTCCTGTCATGAAGGCCACACCTCTTCCTGTGGGAGGGGGAGTGGTTATAAAACCCGGAAGTGTGTGTGTGGCTCAGTCTCTGCACGATGGGGGAGGGAAAGGTCATGACTGTTTGAGCTATGAATAAACTGAACACGCTGAATTTCTACTGAACTGTGTTTTGTGTGGTTTTATGGTGGTTTCACCCTGCTTGAAATAGTATGAAACTGCATTTGAATGTGGTGGCCTTGCACCCTGCATGAAATGGTATGAAGCTGCATTTGAATTTGGTGGCCTTGCACCCTGCTTGAAGTGGTATGAAACTGCACTTGAATTTGGTGGCCTTGGATCCAGCTTGAAGTGGTAGGAAACTGCACTTGAATTCGGGGGCCTTGCACCCTGCTTGAAGTGGTAGGAAACTGCACTTGAATTTGGTGGCCTTGCACCCTGCTCGAAGTGGTAAGAAACTGCACTTGAATTTGGTGGCCTTGCACCCTGCTTGAAATGGTAGGAAAATGAATTTGGTGGCCTTGCACCCTGCTTGAAATGGAATTTCAAGGAATAGCCATGAGTCAACTAGCAGCCCACCAGCCGCGAGTGAGCTGCCAGCACATCAGGCTTGAGGGACTGAGCTGTCACCCCAAGAACCCATACCAGCACTTCAGAAAGCCCCCCCACTGGCCACCAATATTGGAATTGGTGGACAGGTGGAATATTGCATCGGGGGACCAGCCCTCCCGTGTGAACATGGGACCCAACGGGTCCCACTTAGTCTAGTAATTTTATATGTTTCTATAAGATCCCCCTCATCCTTCTAAAGTCCAGTGAATACAAGCCTAGTCTTTTCAATCTTTCCTCACATGACAGTCCCGCCATCCCAGGGTCAATCTCGTGAAGCTACACTGCACTGCCTTAATCACAAGGATGTCCTTCCTCAAATTAGGAGACCAAAGCTATACACAATACAAATATAGCTACTTAAAGTATATTTGTTATCTCACTTTTATAGTTCTAATGGGCTGGAACATGGACACTTTCTATATACACAGATGCTGCGTGACCAGCTGAGTGTTTCTAGCATTCTGTATTTTTGCTGTTTATTAGTGAAAACTGGTGTTCATTACTTTCATTATATAATTTTGGATTACTCAAAGTCTACTTTTCTAATTTAAATTAATTTCTCTGCAGTTTTTGTATGGTAATGGGGAACTTTATGAGCAATGTGTTAGGATTGATCATTTAATGTAAATTTCAGATCTATTAGCCTATGGTTTTCTTTGGGATTAAAAAAATAGGCCAGATGTTGCAGGGAAATGTCAGTTAGTCTAGGGGATTGATCTCTCATCCAATAGGAATTAAGTACAGGTGTTGAGTGGTCTTCCTGAGATTACGCAGGGTGTTATGTAGATCATGCATGCAGTAACGTGCACAGATTCCGTCTCTTTACCTAAAAAGGAATTTTATTGCTACCATGGGCATGTGACAAAGATTCATCAGGCTGCTTCCAGGTCCGTGTATGGTGTTTGCCGCATGGAGTAAAGGGGACAGCACAGAAAAGTGCCGCTGAGATAGGTCAGCCCCAACAACTCTTACCAACTTCTACATGCACCATAGAAAGCATTTTATTAGGATGCATCACGGCATGGTTTGGGAACAGCTCCATCCACGGCTGCAAAAAATTGCAGCGAATTGTGGATGCAGCCCAGACCATTACACAAACCAACCTCCCTTCCATTGACTCTGTTTATACCTCACGCTGCCTTGGCAAGGCCATCATCATAATCAAGGATGAGTTGCACCCTGGCCACTCCCTCTTCTCCCCTCTCCCATTGGGCAAAAGGCATCGAAGTGTGAAAACTCACACCTCCAGATTCAGGGACAGTTTCTTCCCAGCTGTTAACCAGCAACTGAATCATCCTACCACAACCAGAGAGCAGTCCTGAACTACTATCTACCTCATTGGTGACCCTTGGACCTATCTTTTGATCGGATTTTATTGGCTTTACCTTCAATCAATCAATCAATCAATCAATCAGTTTTATTCGTCACATTGCACACAAAGTGCAAGTGAAATGAATTTGTCAGCAGCGGTACAATGATAAAGAACACACAAAAACACACTAAAAAAAATTGAACACAAACATCAACCACAGCATACATCACTGTGGTGGAAGGCAAAAAAGATGGCCAGTCCTCCTCCATTTTTCCCCGTGGTTGGGACCTCAACCCACCGCAGCCGCCGCTACGGGTGTCCAGATGTACAGACAGATAAAAGTCCAGGTAAGTCCAGAATCGGCTCTTCCCCACCGGTGACCGTGGCTTCAGGTTGGTGTAGGCCGCAGGCCGGCAGTCAAAGATTTAAAGTCCCCGCCGCGCCGCAGCCAGAAATACCGCAGACCGCAGGGCCGGCAGTCAAAGCTCCCCTCCAGGGGTCTCCGGCCAGTAGAAGATGGCCGCGGGCCGGCGGTGGAAGCTTCTTCTTCTCCAGGGTCCCCAACGGGGGATCCCAGGCTGCAGACGCCACGCCAGCTGGAGCTCTGCAGACTGCGACCTCAGGCTGCTGGCTACCGCGGGCCAGCGAAACGGAGCGCTCCCCTCCGGCAAGGGCTCACCTGCTCCCCGCCGAGTGTCCACACTGCGCCCGCTGCTGAAGCCCCGGGCGCGTCTCCGGGAAAGGCCGCTCGATCCTTGTTGTTAGGCCACGGGGGAGGCGACACAAAGAAACATTAAAAACACACTTTAAAACACACAAAAAAAAAATGGACCAGTGGACAAGGGAGAAATAATGTTGCAAACTCCAGTAGCAATTCAACAGCGCTTGCAGTGCCAGAGACCCAGTTGAATCCTGACTACGGATGAAATGCAGGTCTGTATACACGCGGTAGCTCAGCTGCCAAGAATGTTTTTCTCAAGTGACCTGTGACCTGGGCATGCGCAGTCGGAATACCAACTCGCTTATTCATCCTTGCCTGAGTGTCTCATTGTAACATTTTTGTAACTACATTTTTAGATTACAATTACATTTGTATTTTTTTTAAACTGCGCATAATTATGCAATATTTTAATACTGTGCTTATTCTAATTCTTGCTTGTTTCTTCCTGAGAATATCTGCAAGAACTGCCCTGTTAAATTCAAAGTGTGGCTGTTAACTTTCTGATTCTGTTCAATGATGTTCTGCAGTAAACTAGAAAGTTTATATTTATATCTTGGGGTGAATAAAATACTTATAACATTCATTTTCTTTAATTTTATTTTTCTTGATGAAATCTTAAGTTTATGCTCAGGAGTATCCCTGGGAGAAATAAGAAGGATCACGCAATGTTTGCGGGCAATCCCATACCAGGATATTCCTGTCTGTTGTAATAACTTGCAAAAACATTGGGGGGAATAGATTCTCATCAGCAAAATTTCAGAATGGGCATGTTATGTTTTTCAGACTTGCAACTTATCAGTCAATAGGGCAGTCAGACGGCCATATGGAAAGTGAACTTTAGCCTGTTACCGAAAATGTGTCCAAAAACATCTAGCTGATTCATGAGGATGGAAATTAATGTGAATTACTCATGCACAATTTTGCTTGAGTTACCGTTGAAGAGACACAAGCAAACAGACAACTTGACAACAGACAATACCATCAAAACTTCACTGTAACCCCCTTAATCATCACTCTCTGCCAGACACAAGTTTAAGAAGATGGTTCTGCCTTATTGCAGGTTTTCAGTGACTTCACATAACGCAATTTGGAGCCACATTTAAAACATGCAGTTCAAACAGAGACTAATCTCTTCAGTGTAGTATTTTGTTGACTAGTTTTGTGCAATTTGATATCAATCTCTGACTCATGTCAAAATGGAACCCTGAATGTGGTTAGCTCTGCACCCACTTAGGTTCACGCCCACTCAGGATTTTGGCTGATGAGACAATGTACTAATATTGCATTTTGGGAAGTATGAAATTGATGTTATTAGGAGTTTTAGATAATCTTTCATAAAACCTGGAGAGAATGATAAAATTTCCTTTTAAAATGGTCTGTGGTTATAATGTATCTATATTACTACAAGTCTGATCTTGACCACTTCCAGTTTTTCTGTTTCATGATTTTAGAAAAAACGCTGCCACTTACAGCTGTGATTTTTGGCCATCTTATTCAGAGTTCCCCTCAGCTGCACAGGACAAGCGGATTTTTCCCATCGATTAAAAATAAAAGAGTTATTAATGTTTAAAACATGTTGAGATTCTCTCTGCTGCCCCTACTGGTGGGAGGGGAGAGGGACTATAAAACACGGAGGTGTAGTGCCTCAGTCAGTCTCTGCAAGATGGGGGAAGTGAGAGGATCACGTCTCTCAGTCTGAGCTGTGAATAACACTGAACACAAGTCTACTAAACTGTGAGTGTGGTTGTACTGACCTTGAGTGTCCTTAATGTGGTTTGAAAATGAAAATGTGGTTGGTTTGAAGTGAAAGCACTGCAAATGGTTGGTGAGGGATTGGGTTGAAGTAAAAGCACTGCAAATGGTTGGTGGGGGTTTGGGTTGAAGTAAAAGCACTGCAAATGGCTGGTGGGGGTTTGGTTCGAAGTAAAAGCACTGCAAATGGTTGGTGGGGGTTTGTGTTGATGTAAAGGCACTGCAATGGATGGTGGGGGTTTTGGTTGAAGTAAAAGCATTGCAAATGGTTGGAAGTCTAAACTTGACAACTTCCTGTTTGCACTATATATTGATTTTATATAAAACACTACCACTTACGGCTGTGATTTTTGGCCATCTTGCTCAGTCCCCCTCCGCTCATCAGGTGCAGAGGATTCTTCCCATCAATGAAAAATAAAAGTGTTATTAGTGTTTAAAAAATGTTGAGAATCTCTCTCCTGTCAATCACTCCATGAAGGCCACACCTTTTCTGGTGGGAGGGGGGAGGGATTATAAAACCCTGAAGTGTGGGTGTGTCCATACTAGCCTTCTGGAGACCAGTCCCTTCAGCCCACGACACCCATACCAGTGCTCTAGACCCCCCCCCCCCCCCCACTGGCCACCAATATTGGAATTGGTGGAGAGGCGGGGGACCAGCCCTGCCGTGTGAACATGGGACCAATGGGTCCCACTTAGTCTAGTATTCTATATTATAGCCACTGAGGATGTACAGGAGGGACATGGTATAATAATTTTCAAAAGAATTACGAGAATGAATATGAATGAAACCAGAGGGAGGGTTCATGCAAGTTACTGGTTCCGATCTGAATTACGTTATTCCCTATGAAGTTATAATTTAAATTTATATAGCGGCTGGAGAAGTCCCAAAAGCTATTGAAGGTCTACAATTCAGCAATACATTAAAACAAGCTGCTAGTTAGTATCTGTTATTTAACATATTCATTTTCCCTACCTTTGAACACTCCATGTGGAATTCAGAAGTCTAGTATCGACTATTTAACATACCCACTGTCATTACCATTATACCTGGTAGATGGGACTAGGGGAAAATAAATGGTCGGCACGGACTGGAAGGGCTGAGAAGGCCTATTTCCGTGCTGTAATTGTTATATGTTATATGTTATATACCTCCAATACACACAGACTTGCCATTAACACATTTGTTGTAACTACCTTTGAACTCCTTGAACCTTGTACCTTGAACCTTGTACCATCCGAAGAGTCTACCAGGGACTATACTGGAAGTTGGACAATTTTATACCGGACAATTTTTACAATTTTTAATCAAGCCAATTAATCAAGCCAATTAACCTACAAACCTGTACGTCTTCGGAGTGTGGAAGTAAACCGAAGATCTCGGCGAAAACCCACGCAGGTCACGGGGAGAACGTACAAACTCCATACAGACAGCGCCCATAGTCGGGATCGAACCTGGGTCTCTGGCGTGCATTTTTGCTGTAAGGCAGCAACCCTACCGCTGCGCCACCATGACTGCCTAGGTGCGAAGTTCAGAGGAGGCGAGCTAATATAAATTGTCAACATATTCATTGTTCTTACCTTGACACTTGCGGCACTCAGAAGCCACTAGCTGGTATTTGCTATCATTCGCACATTCACTATCATTATCTTCGTATCCCGTTTCATGCAGAACCGAGAAGTCGCAATCTAATGTAAAAATTATTAACATATTAAGTATCCTTATCCTTACCTTTGCTGTGTGCGGAATCAAGAAGTCGTGACTTTTGTATAATGTAAGAGTAAAGCATGGATCCTGTAATTAACACATCAATCTACCTCACCTTTGTCCTTCCTCAGTTGTTATCTCTTTTGTGTATTTTGTCTTGCTGTACCCACTTAAATTTGGAGTCGTAATCACAGCCTTTAACTGGGACAATTCTCCCCTTGTTCAAGTAAAACTTACTGCTGATGGGTAATCATAAAGAGTCCTTGAGTCTTATTAAATGGTCGACTTCATCACACTTCATCACATCCTCACAGTGTCAGAGCATTTTTAATTATATGTATCTAGGGGTCGAGGATGGAATGGGTGCGGGGGCCTCAATGCACAATTCGGCAGACAACTGGGGTAAAAGCGTGCCCAACGTCCCCCTCACCCTGATGGCCACCTTCGTGTGTGGCTGCATCAGGCGGAGCATCGAGCCAAGGCATATGGGCACCAAGTGTCACGACCTGCTGAGCTACTACCTGTCCCCTGTGTTGTGAAGGATGGGCCTGACGCAGATGCCACGCAATGTGCCAGTCAGCTGGACATTGCCGCACCATCTGTCGCTTGTGGAAAGGTTCTTCCGGACCAACATCTTGACCACAAGTCCATCGGGCAGTGGTCAGCACAGAACGTCCTGCAGGCACTGCAGGGAAATGACTCCATGGATCCTGTGGTGTGGTTCCCCGAGCAGACTGCCCAGCTTGTCTGGCTAAATGCCATTACCAGAACTCACCAACAAGCACCAAGATCTTGTATGGCTGACGGTGAGGGCAGCCTTCCCAGTCAGGTCCTTCCTGCACAGTCGAAACCTCACTGCTAGCGCACGCTGCCTTCGGGACGGCTGTTATGGAGAGAAGACGGTTGCCCAACTCCTTGCAGAGTGTGGATTTGCAAAGTGAGTCGGGAGAGGTTTGCAGTCATGCCTGTCACGATTTATTCCGAACAGCTCCGTCACAGAGGTCTCTGTGATTTACGGACTGTTCCCAGGAACATTTTCAGAGACTGACATTGAGTGCTGCTGGAAGGTCATCAACTCTGTGAAAGACGCTCTTTGGACTGCCCCAGCTTTATTGACCTCCCAGCGGAGCAAGATGTCCATCCGAGAATATTGCCGACTGGCCTGCTACAGACTGCAGGAGTGCGTGCTGAGGGACGCACTGACGCTTGGTGCAGCCAACGCCAAGGCTCTGTGGGGTAGGACCACAGTCTAAGGCCCTGCCGCTGCTGGACATGGAGGGCAGGGTGTGGTGGAGACGCCCCTCAAAAATAAGGGAAGGGATTCCACACCAGTGGGCCGCATGAGTGGCAAGGGTGGGGGAGAAATTTGTGTCATTTGTGAATGTTTATATAGCCTCTGAGAATGTCGGATGGATTTTTTGCATGGTTCTTGTATTGTATATATTTATTACTTGAATAAAGTCTATTTTGAAATTTTAAAAAACGTGTTTTTTGAGAGATCTGGGTAACACAGGTAAGACTAGCATTTACTATGCTGCACGGTGGCGCAGCGGTAGAGTAAATGACCTACTGCGCCAGAGATCCGGGTTTGATTCTAACTATGATTGCTTTTCTGTATGGAGTTTGTACATTCTCCCCGTGACCAGCGTGGGTTTTCTCCGGAATCTCCGTTTTCCTCCGCACTCCGCAGGTGTACAGGTTTGTAGGTTAATTGGCTTGGTATAATTGCAAATTGTCCCTTGTGTGTGTAGGATAATGCTAGTGTGTGGGGATCATTGGTCGGGCCTGTTTCCACGCTGTATCTCTAAACTACTGGCCATCCCCAATGAGCTGCCTACTTAAACTGCATTGCCTCTGATGATGATACACCCACCAAACTGTTGAGGAGGAAGTTTCACCCAACCAATTAGTAATTAATAACCAATTAATTATTAACATGTAGTCACTATTCCCTCCACCAACACCACGGCTAACCTCTATTATGAAGATGCTGCAAGTAGCAAATAAATTGTGAAATAAAAGCACAAAATAATGGAACATCTTTGGAAGGCCGCAAGTGCACATAGATTTCCTCCGGTGGTATGATTTCCTCCCACATCCCAAAAGACGTATCGGCTTGTAGGTTCATTGTCCTCTGTAAATTGCCCCGGGTGTGTAAGAGTGGATGAGAAAGCAGGATAACGTAGAACTAGTGTGAACAGGTGATCGGTGGTTGGCATGGTTTTATTGCAGCTTATAAAGTTGATGGCTTTAATCTTGCCAGTGCTTCTGGAGGAAACCTCTGCTTATCAGACAAGCCATCTGAT
This sequence comes from Raja brachyura, assembly GCA_963514005.1. Next base: position 52,336,538 of record OY740782.1, read on the forward strand.
AATATGGAAGAGGTGGAGAGGTCGAGAGATGAGGGTGTGGTAAAACTGATGTCATCAGAGCACATATGGAAACTGACCCAAGCTTTTGGAAAGTATTACTGAGGGATAGTGTGATTGGGAAACAAAAGGAGGTCAAGGACTGATTCATGGGGCCAACAGTGGAGTGGTGAGAAGATAACTCGTCACTGATATCTCTTGTGCTGTGACTGTATGGGAAAGAATGGAACCATGCGAGCGTGATCCCAACCCAGTTGGATTCTTGGTGTAAAAGTAATAAAAATAAATGTAAGGCTTAATGCAGAAATGTGCAGGTAAAAGCAATGGTGAAAACTAATGTGAATGGGTTGACATTACTGCTGTTGAATATATTTTGAGTAATAGGAGGAACTAACTGCCAGCTTTCATTGTATGCCAATCAAAAATCTATTGTCATTTTTGTTGTTGGATTTTTGAGTGTGACATATTGTGGCACTACAACAACAGTGTGATGGCTGGATGATGATTGATTTACTGCTGAAATTTGTGCATATGCTGAGACTGTTAGCGAGCGTCTGAAATATTGCTAGCGAGTCTGAAATGTTAGTCTGTGGAGAAGAAACACTTGGCTGAGAGGAGTATAGAATAAAAGGATTTTATTGATATTTTTAAAATGCAACTACTTAAAATAATGAAAGGAATTTCAACTGTGGAAGATTGTATCTTGAATGTTCTCCCTCTGAATTTATAGTTATTTTCTCCAATTTGTCCAATACTTGCATAGACTTCTCTGACATTTAGGGAGAGGCCTACGGGAGCCTTTAATTCTCACAGGTAGTTGATAAACACTTGATAATTTCTACAATCCTCGGAGAAGATAACCTCATATTTCTATCTAATGTGAGGTATAGTACTTGGTGGATGTCCGAGACAGACAGAGATCTTGGTGATGAGAAAATTAGGGAGAAACCTGGGATTTTATCCTAGTTGACTGAGAAGTAAACCATGGAATCACAAAAAAGGAAATGTCTGGATATTGTGACAGAGTAGGTATGTTGCAAAACTTACCTTGAGCAGCGCTACAATTCTGCCGCTCCCCGTGTGTGCGACTTTGGCGCCTTTCAGAGGGGGGCGGGCTTAAAGTGCCGTTTTTCAACAGTCCTGGAAAATCGATGAATGTCGGGCGATTTCGTCGGGGCAGAAAAATCGCTGCGACTTTACACTCATGAAGGTACTTTTAAATTACTCTAAATTATTTGTTAACTAGAGTAATTTAAAAATCACCTTCAAAAGCCGTGAGAACCAACAACCGGAAGGATTTTGCGTAGGGGAGAAGAAAAGGTAAATAGTTTATTTTTATATTAAAAGTTGTTTTTTCGGGAGGCTTTAATCACATTTTCATGTTGCGAAATGGGGTCCCAAAAAATGTATGAACCAACAGTATTTTTCCTCCCGACTTCACTGCTAACTGCAACGTTCCAATCCACCGCATTCCACCAAAACCCACTCGCTAGTTGATTTAAATGGCCATTAATTTACAGGAATCAAACACTAAATTCCTTCCATTTGGCCCAGAAATTCATAAAAATGAGATTTAAAAATTATGTTATATTGTAGCGGCACCATACGTGGCGAATAAAGAAGAGACATCAGGTTGGTGCAAGCGGTTCTTTATTCTGTAGTCACACATGAAGTGGGTGCGCTAACTATATCAATGGTTGTTGTAGCTGAGCGAGGTTGTTCCGTTGGGCTCAGCTACCGGTAGAAAACTCCTCGTGGGTCGCGTGTTGAGAGAGCTTATGTACCAGGAAACTCCCTCTGCCGATGACGTCAAGTGCCCGCCCTCGTATCTCCTGACGAGGGTTCGAACTTAAGTGGCCCGTGTTTAGGCTGACGCCACAGGACCCCCCCCCCCCCCCAGAACAGGAGGAAGGAATAGCATGGTCAAGGGAGGCTCCTGCATGTAGGTCTGGGACACCCCGGACGTGGGTCGGGACGGAGGGCTCCACGGGCGCAGTTGACGCTCTGCGTGGGCGATCCCGATGTACCAAGGGGTGCGAGGAGACCGATGCAGAAGCCACCGGACAGAAGAGGTCTGGGACACCCCGGGCGTGGGTCGGGACGGTGCTCTACATGGGCGCAGTTGACGCTCTGCGTGTGAGATCCCGATGTACCGAGGGGTGCGACGAGACTGAAGAGACACGGTTGCATCTCCTTGACCAGCTAAGGGAGAGTGTCCTGTGACACACGGTCCCCAAAAACGATGGGGGGAAAACTAAATACAATACACAAACTAACTGCAGTAAACACAAAAATGAACAGTAAAAAAAAAACAATCAGTGTCCAGTCCAAATTTCAAATTGTCCAGTGTTCATAGTGCAGCCACAACATCCAGCTGGAAGGTAGCGCTGTGGAAGGTGGTGAGGCTGCCGTGACGGCATCCGGCCGGAAGGTGGCGCTGTGGATGACGGTGAGGTTGCAGTGACGGCATCCGGCCATTAGGTGGCGCTGTGGTCGGCGGTGAGACTGCAGTGACAGCAGTCGAACTGACAGTGGCACTGTTGCTGGTAGTGAAGCTGCAGGGACGGCATCCGGCCAGAAGGTGGCGCTGCAGACGGCGGCCAGGTAAGTTCATAGTTCACTTCCGGCCGGCCGCGGCCATTTTTGTAGTCAGAATGCCGCCTGTTTCAAGATGGTGCAGAGCCATCTTGCCGGCCAGGTGAAGCGGACTTCACCTGGTGATTGAAGGCCGGTGAGGAGCTGAAGGGCGTCTTCGGCGGTCGCCTCAGGTAAGCCCACTTTATCAAGTGGCTCGGCCCTGGGCAGCGGTGTCCGCGGTCAGTTGCGGTGCAAGGCCCGGAGCCGGAGTCCATTGTCGGGAGCGGGAGAGTGGCAGGTACTCACTCTGCTCCCAGGGCCGTCGGGCGTGTGTCGGGGTTGCCGTGGGCAGGGGGCTGCTATGCTCGCAGCTCCTGCAGCAGCTGGTGGGGCAGCGGCGGCTGGTAAAACCTCTCCGCTCCGGTGGTCGGCTCCTGGCATGTCATGCAGAGGAGCTCGGCGGCCGTCACACAGGGCCTGGAGTGGTGTGCGGTTTGGAAGCGAGGTCTGCCCCGTTGCCGGGAGCGGGAGAGCGGTGGCAGCCGCGGTTTCTCAGCTCCGGTGAGCAGCAGCAGGTGAGGAAGAGGCGGCATACCTCACTGCAGGGCCTGGTTGGCGGCAGCGTAGTTCTGCAGGGCTGGGCAGCCGGCTGCAGACATCAGGTCTCCCGAGGCTGCGTGTTCAGGTGAGTCCAAATTTAAATTCGGACAGTCGGGGGTCACCAATGTAGCGGCACCATACGTGGCGAATAAAGAAGAGACATCAGGTTGGTGCAAGCGGTTCTTTATTCTGTAGTCACACATGAAGTGGGTGCGCTAACTATATCAATGGTTGTTGTAGCTGAGCGAGGTTGTTCCCTCGGGCTCAGCTACCGGTAGAAAACTCCTCGTGGGTCTCGTGTTGAGAGAGCTTATGTACCAGGACACTCCCTCTGCCCATGACGTCAAGTGCCCGCCCTCGTATCTCCTGACGAGGGTTCGAGCTTAAGTGGCCCGTGTTTAGGCTGACGCCACAATATTGTGGATTATTGTGTGAATGTTATTTGGACACTTAGGCAATTTAAAAAAAGTTTATCTTTTCTTAAATTGCCTAAGTGTGTGTGTGTGTGTGTGTTTGTGTATGTATATATATATATATACACACACACACATATATATATATACATACACAAACACACACACACACACACACACACACACACACACACACACACACACACACACACACACACACACACACACACACACACACACACACACGTGTGTGTGTCCAGATTCCAGGTTCTTCCACATTCTTATGTTTCTTAAGTATTAGTGTGATCGTGGATTCTGCTAGTGTTTCAGGTAGTGTTTGTTCTTTGAAGGCATAAGTATACATTTTCTGTAGGTGGGGGTAAATATGTCATAAAAACTTTTATAGAATTCATTACTAAATCCATCGGGACCTGGTGTTTTTTCATTTTTTTAATGAGATTATTGTTTCTTCTATTTCCTTATTTGAGATTTGTGCTCCCAATTGCTCTTGTTCCTGCAACTCTAATTTAGGAAGGTTACAATTATCCAAGGACTCTGTAACTTTGTTGGTGTCCATTATCGTTTTAGATGTATACAGATTCTCATAAAATTGTGCAAATCTTTTATTAATATCACTCGGCAAGGTCAATATTTCCCCTTTGTCTGATTTAATCTTTAAAATTGTGTGATTCTTTTCGCGTTTTTTTAACTGACGTGCCAGAAGTTTGTGGGACTTATCCCCAAATTCAAAGTGTTCCTCTCTTGTAATTTCTAATAGTAAGATTAAACGAGAAATTACCTGTACGAAGTTTGATCTTTATTTTATGAGGAGTTACAATGAGGGATTACGTGAAGAAGCCCCGCCAGGCGCATGTTCAGTATACTTCAAAGCAGCGGCGTGAAAAACACAGAACCAATAGCCGGAGTAAGATAGTAAGGCTCACAAAGATTAGAACTACCAGATGATCATTTATATTATGAGGGTTGGGAGCGGAGGGCACGTAATCCCTCACCGTAACTCCTCATAAAATAAAGATCAAACTTTGAACAGGTAAGTTCTCATTTAATCATACTATTTTACTTCGGATTCACGTGAGTGACTACGTGAAGAATTTAAAGCTCTGTAATTTTCATGCCATAGATCATTCCATACATCACACTGCTTCAGTTTACCCAGTATTGAGTAAATAATATATATTGCTTGAAATTATGCAATAAATATTTATATATAAATATACATTTTTTTTAAATTTATTTATTTTAATTAATAATAATAAAACAAAAAATAACAAAATAATAATTTAAAAGCTTCCCATAATAATGTAGGTGATATGTCTGTCGTGTCGTTTATTTCGAAGAAAAGGTCTATTTGCTCTTTTAAATATGTATTCCCTTGTGGGTCTTTTAAAATTTGTGGATTGTACCTCCAAAACGGTTTGTTCTTAGTCATTCCTTCCATTTTTAGAAAAAAAGTTATTGGGGAGTGATCTGAGATCGTATTAGTGTGGTATTTTGGTTTAGAAGTGTGGGCTATTAGTTTTGTATCCACCAGGAAATAATCTATTCGTGAATATATCTTGTGTACCATAGAATAAAACGAATAATCCCTGCCGGTCGGATTTGCAATCCTCCAGACATCTGTTATGTTTGTGTTTTTTACATATGTGTTTAGGAGTTCGCTAGTTTTGGATTTCATAATACCTCTTTGTTTTTGATTGGATTTATCTAAGTAAGTGTCTAAGACACAGTTTAAAATCTCCGCCGATTATAACATTTTGGTAGTTATATTCTGCAATTATATTCAAGATTTTATTGAAAAAGTGCGGGTTGTCAAAGTTGGGCGCACATATGTTTACCAATGTAATTGGGGCAGCATGGATCTCCCCGGTAACTATCAAATATCTCCCGTCCCTATCTGTTAAGGTATTTTTGGGTTTAATGGAATGCCTTTGCGGATAATAATAGACGTTCCTCTAGATTTCGACGTGTATGACGAGTGAAAGGTTTGATCTATCCAGTTCGCCCTCAATCTAGATTGGTCTTGAAGTTTAAGATGGGTCTCTTGTGACAAGGCAATATCAGTATTATATGCTTTCACCTGAGCTAGAATCTTACTCCTTTTAATGCGTTCGTTAACACCCCTAACGTTCCAACTACAAAATGAGATTCCTCCAGTTTATTTTGGTTATCATCTTGCATTTTGAATAGATTTAATACCTATGTGTCTTGCTGTGCATTCGTACCTCAGGTCACCCTTACATATTTTTAGTTTAGTTTAGAGATACAGTGCGGAAAAAGGCCCTTTTGCCCACTGAATCCGTGCCGACCAGCACTCCCTGCACGTTAACACTATCCTACACACATTAGGGACAATTTACAATCACACCAATCCAATCAACCTACATATGATTGAGCTCCCATAAAAAAATTTATTTCTAAAATCCAACGTGTATTAATTCCTATAAATTGCAGAACACTCCTTCCACTTTTAGTAATTGATCTTTCTTCGCAGCTTTATGTGTGTTTGATGTAATTCTTTAAAATCCTGTGGAAATTTGGTTACAATATCGACATGGACATTTCTAAATTTTTTTAGAATTTTTTTTTTCTCTTAAGTGATCCCTCAGGGTTGAGAATGACTTGCTTCCACTCCAGTTCTATGGGATCCTGAGATCGCTAATCGTGTCCAATGTGAAACTCGCAGATTTTGCCATAGGTGGCACAGGAAGTGCCCATTGAGGAAGGTGGGTAGTTTGGGAAGTGGGGTGTTCCTTCTGTTTTTATCATTGGGCTTCTGAATGCATCTGATACAGGAACTCAAGGTTCTCAACCAAGAAACTAGCATTAGAATAAGGTTTATTTAATTTGTATAAGACTTAAAGGCACCATGAGCAAGATAAATTCCAAGATAATTTCAATTGGAATTATTTTAATTGAAGCATTTGTAAGACCTGTGAAGGATAAAACATGATACTTGTGTGTTTATTTGTCAAATTATGCACATTTTCACTGCAAACGGTTACTTTGTTCTGAAGCAATTGTAAAATTATAACCGTTAAAGCTAACATTGATGAAAAGTGAAAACTAACAAATTAAGAAATTTCAGCATCAACAAACACCCTATGCGAGTGTAGCAATTATTTAGACCCATCCGAAAACCCTCAGCCCTCCGGCTCTCCGCGATGACTGTTCGCTGCTGCAGCTACAAAGAAGCAGGCAGCGAACCAAACACTTATTATGGGGTGATTCTCAGCACAATAAGGAGCACATAACCAGGCTCTAGCTGTTATAGAACAGAATAGTTAGAATTGTTTCTTTATTGTCATTGTAACATGAACCATGTACAACAAAATTTAAAAATGTCAGCCAGTCAGTGCACCATTCAAACATTTCTAAAAGCTAACGATACATACAAGGTAAATATTTAAAAAAAGATAAACAATTAAAATAAATATGTAAATAGCACGCTTAAACACCCAACGCTACATCCTTCTGTCGATTTCACAGTGTACCAACCACAGTCACTTAGTCCCTGCGTTCCTTGGCGGCTACATTTAGTGCCTTTATAGCAATGGGGTAAAAACTGTTTTTAAGTCTGTTTGTCCTTGTCCTTGTAGATCTGTTCCGTCTGCCTGATGGCAACAGTTCAAACAGGGAGTGTCCGGGGTGGGAAATGTCCTTTATAATATTCTGGGATTTTTTGATGCAGTGGGAACTGTGTAAGTCTTCCAAGGTAAGGAGAGGGCAGCCGACAATCCTCTGGGCGTTGTCAATGGCCCTCTGGAGCGCTTTCCTCTGAGCCGCTGTGCAGCTGGTGTACCACACGCATACACAGTATGTTAGGATGCTCTCAATGGAGCACCGATAAAAGGACAGCAGCAGTCTCTGAGTGATGTTATTCTTCCTGAGCACCCTCTGAGTATTTTGTTCAGTTCTGGGCACCATGTTATAGGAAGGATATTGTCGTTGGAAAAGGTACAGTGAAGATTTACGGGTATAAATCAGGTAGATGCCCAGAGTAGGTTAATCGCCGACCAGAGGACATAAGTTTAAGGCGAAGGGGGAAATATTTATTAGCAATCTGAGGGGTAACCTTTTCACACAAAGAGTGGTTTGTGTGTGGAATGAGCTGCCAGAGGAGGCAGTTGAGGCAGGGACTTTCGTAAAAGAAACAGTTAGACAGGTACATGGATTGGATAGATTTGGAGGGATATGGGCCAAATGCAGTCAGGTGGGAATAGTGTAGCTGGGACATATTGGCCGGTGTGGGCGTTGGGCTGAAAGGCCTGTTTCCTTGCTATATGACTATGAATAGTGGAGCTCACAATGGTCCATTGTTGGCTGTGGAAAATATGAAAATGAGGGGGCGCAAACAGTGAAAAGCAGCAGAACAGTGAAACTAGTAGGACCACTATGGTGGGGGAGGGACGGAGAGAGAGGAAATGCCAAGGTTACTTAAAATTAGAGAAATCAATATTCAGTGTGATGTTAGCAGGATGTGGGAGGTCAAGGACACCGCTAGTGCCTCTGGCTGCTACAAATGTGAGAAATGCATCCAGGTACAGCTCCTGAAGGACCGTGTTGGTGAACTGGAGAAGCAAGTGGATGACCTCAGGTTCGTCTGAGAAACGGAGTCGTTCCCCGACAAGTCCTACAGTAAGATTGTTACACCGAAAGTACTGGAAGGGAGAAGATGGGTGATGGTGAGAAAGGGAAGGACACATGGAATGCAAAGGTCCCTGGGTGTTGCACCTCTTGAGAACAGGTTCACACACTTAGAAGCTGTCGGGACAGAAGACGTTAACACACTGAGCGGCGGACTGGCTTGCAAAGCAAAAAGGGCTGTTGAGCCAAAACCAAAGAGGCTGACGTCAGGCAACGCCGTGGTAGTCGGAGACTCCATTGTGAGAGGTACGGACAGGGGTTTCTGCGGCAACAGATGGAATTCGAGGATCGTGTGCACTGTGCTGCCTTCTTGGTGCCAGGATCCAGGATGTCAATGACAGAGTGCAAAAAATCCTCAAGGGCGAAGGTGAACAGCCGGAAGTGGTAGTGCATGTTGGCACAAACGATGTCGGAAAGAAGTAACGGGACGGACTTCACGTAGGGGAAAGGCAAAATACACAGTTTATTTTTTCATTAAAAAGTGCTTCTACCTTTAATCAAAATTTCATGCTGCGAGAAGGAGATTTATTCCCCATACAAACCGGCAGTATTTTTCCTGCTGATATGGGGTTTAAATTCACCGCAACCGCAATGTTCCAATCGATCGCGTTCCAGAAAATCCCACTCGCAAGATGATTTAAATAGCCATTAATTTACGGGAATTAAACACTAAATTCCTTCCATTTGGCTTATAAATTAATGACACTGAGATTTAAAAATCATGTTATATTGTGAATTCTTGTGTGAATGTTATTTGGACACTTAGATTATTTAAAAATGTTCATCTTTTCTTAAGAAATTGATAGATGTTTAGATCTAGTAATTGAATTTTGTAATTAGCTACTATTGGGTAACTAACTAATTATATGCTTTAATTTCAGGTCATCCAAGTAAGATTGTTTCATATTTATTTCAGAATACTTCAATCTATAATAACTGAAAATTTATTTCAGTTCTCTTAATTTTTAAGTCCTTGATCACAGCTTTTGTGTTAAGTCAATGGAAAAGCAATGGGGAACAAGATGCTAATTTCTGAGTATGAAAATGGCCATAGCTTTTTAATACTGAAGATATGAAAGTGAATTATGTGTCAAATTAAACTTCTTTTTATGCTTTATCTGATGGGATAAATTACAGACCTGAGTTTTTAAATCTCAAAATTTTGTAACATTGCTACCGAATGGAAATGAGGCCGGAACGGCAATAAACTGAAAGATTACGAAGATGAAACGCCTACTAACTGAAACGATGGGACGCCTAAATGCAAACTAACCAAAAGGGCGGGACGCCTAAAAGCCAACGGACCGAAAAGCTGCGTCGCCTAAAAGCAAACTTACTGAATGGCTGCTCTGTCGAAACGCCACCTACCCAAAAGGTTGCGTCGCCTACAACCCAACAGAAAAGTGTAAGAGCAGACATGACGTTGCCAGGGGGTGGGACTTGTCAGCGATTGGTTCAGATCCCCACATCCATCACATCACTGTGAAGGCATGAACATTGTCCCAAGCCTCTGCTCCACACGACCCGCAGCCCATGGAGGGTAGCCGTGGGAGAGTGGGGCTGTCCCGAGGGATGCGCACCTTCGGATGCTTTCAACTTGGTGCTTGGGTTCAGATTGCCCAGTCACCTATGGCTTGTGTGGGGAAAATGAACCCCACGCCCCCGTCTCCCCCTTCTCTCTCCCCTCTTTAACCCTCTCTCTCTCTCCCTTCTCTCTCTCCCGCAGTCAGTGACTGTGGAATGCTCCCGCGGGTGGAGACGGAGGAGAGAGAGAAAGGGGAGAGAGAGATGGGAAAGAGGGGGAGGGGGGAGAGAGAGAAAAGGAGGACAGAGAGAAGGGAGGGAGGGAGAAGAGAGAGAGGGGCGGGGAGAGAGGAGGGGAAGAGAGCGGAGGAGAGAGAAGAGGGGAGAGAGAGGAGGAGAGAGAAGGGACTCTCTCTCTCTCTCTCTCTCTCCCTCTCCCTCATATTGAGAATAAAATATCGATGAACACATGCCAAGATATTTTTTTTCATTCTATATTAGTGTAATGAAATGTAGTGTATACATACTTACATTGATGCAGAAATGCGAGCTTTAGACATGAATACTGTGCATTGTTATGGTACCATAGTTTAGTTTTTAATTTAACATATATTTGAGGAAAATCTAACATATATTTGAGGGAAATGAGACCGTATTTCCCGGCAATGAAGACGCACCACCATTTGAGTTGCTAAATTTTGAAAATAGGATGGCGGGACAGGATCGAGGGTTTGGTTCAGCCCAGGGGTCGGAAACCTTTATTGCATAGGGGCCAGGACCCTCCAGGAGTAGCTGCAGTTCTGCTGTCCGGTCCCAGTGGCCGCTCGCAGCCACCCGAGCTACTGAGTGAGTTTTTAAATGTGAATATCTCATAACTACACATTTGTGGGTTAGCAGTATATTGCATCAATCCACTCAATTTTAAATAATTCTACATCAAAATTCATAAACAAGGATAACACTTTTTATTTGTGTTATTAAGATTTACACAATTTACATTGTTTTATGCGTGAGATATACAGGGTATTCGGAACAAAGACGGCAGTTCTTTGACACCTTTATTATTGTGGTAAGTCCAGATCTATAAAAGAAGACTTTCTAATAACTTGCTCATGTACCAACAAATTAAGTATTTTATAATATAATACAGTGCTGGGATCAGAATAGAATTGTATGTGTTACAGTGATTATACATTGGGAAGTAAATTAAGGCTTTAATGTGTGCTCCTCGTGGCATGTCGTTGTTCCCTATAACACCATTTTTCATGTGTTTTAAACACCATTGATCCATGTACATTGTGTATATTTAATATTGTTTATCATGTGTTTTAAACACCATTGATCTGTGTACATTGTGTATATTTAACACCATTTATTCCTGTATTTTAAACACCATTTCAAACCGACTTAAACACAAGCCGATTCGGGACCTCCGCAGCTTGGAGGTCCCGAATCGGCCGCTTCCTACCGGAGACCAGGGCTTCACGATGTTATAGGCCGGCGGGTGGAGCTCTTCTCCGGTGAGGAATCCCAGACTCCGTGAGGAAAAGTGCACGCTGCCCCCGCGACTAGAAGCTCCGCAGACCACGGCTTCAGGATGTTATATTCCACTGGCCAGCGATCGGAGCAATTTTTCTGGCGATCCCTAGCTCTGCGATCTGAGGTATAGGAAGAGATCGGGCAGGCTACATGACAGAAAGTAATTTTTTTCTTACCTTTCGTCTTTAGTGAGCAACTGAATAAAGATATGTTGGGTCGCTTACATTGGCGATTCAAGCACTTTATAGCAGAACAGCACGCTACACTTGAAGAAGGGTTTCGGCCCAAAATGTTGCCTATTTCCTTCGGTCCATAGATTCTGCTGCACCCGCTGAGTTTCTCCAGCACTTTTGGCTACGCTTGTAGATGTGGATGCCATGACAGAAGCCAATTAAAAAATAAATTTTAAAAAATCATATATTTGATTCCAAAAATGGCGCGGAAAAAATACCTATGACACCCATGGCCAACTACGCCTTTTTCACCTAGTGGTCTATCTTGCTCCTGTAGTATCTTTGCTTTACACTGAAGTGATTGTTACAGGTATTCAGGTGGGTGGTGAACATGCATCTAGACTTACAAAATATCTTTCTTGCTGTGCTTGAGGCAAAGGTGTCGTTTGCACCAGAACACTTGGAGCTGCCAGGAGTGAAACACAAAAAAACAGCAAAACTTTGGGATAAAGGAATGAATGGTGTGATAAGGTGTGTCCAACATAACTACAATTATAAGCAAATGACAAAGTTATCTGGCATGTGTGCAGCACCCAACAATGAATAAATCCCAGTATTTTCTGGTGCCAATTTACATCAAAGAGCACTTTCCATTAAGTCATAAACAATGAGTTCTGTGATGTTGAAATTTTATAAAATGTCTACCATGGGAGAGGTAGAGGCGAGCTCACTGTTTCATCATTAGTACCTCCTCATTCCTGTCAGTGCAGTGGATAAGAGGGCAATTATCTGCTGCACCCAAGAGAAAAGCGAAGAGAAGTTGTCAACAGGTAGCAACTGATGCATTGACAACTTGCACCTGGAAGCAATGCTGAAAGGAATTCCTTAACCAAACAAGTTAAGATTAAGTGAATGTTTGAACACGTGAATTATCCTTTAATTGCTGCTTTCAGTCTCAACAGTCCTCAGTCCTCGGGCTTTATCTCTTGTACCCCCTCTATTTCGCTGTCACAAAGGGTCGGCAACTAGCACACAGGCAACAAGATACAGAAATCAACACACTGAAAGTTTTAGCTATTTAAAAATAGGTTTTACTTTTGATTTCCAGGCTAAATATACACCGTGCGTACAACACATTAACACTATCTTATACCACAAGGTACAATTTTTACATTGATCAAGCCAATTAACGTACATACCTGTACGTCTTTGGAGTGTGGGAGGAAAATGAAGATCTCGGAGAAAACCCACGCAGGTCACGGGGAGAACGTACAACTCATTACAGACGGCAACCGTAGTCACGATCGAACCCGGGTTTCCAGCGCTCGATTCACGGTAAGGCTGCAACTCTACCACTGTACCACCGTGCAACTGTGTGAGGGCCTCATCTCTGGTGGAAGAGGGGAACCTATTCCATAAAGAATGAGGACATCTCAGATGTCCTGGTACGAAAAACAAGATGCGGCATAGACAGAGAAATTGGGAGCAGGGAATAGAGTCTTTGCAGGGAGCAGAGTGGGAAGAAGTGTTGTCTAGATAGTTGTAACATAATAACTAATAAACATTAACATTACTGCGCGGTACTATTAATAATTATTACTAATGGACACTAATTACTTACAATCAAATTATTTAGAATTACTTAAACTGTTGGATTTAAAGTTTGATTTCACTTTTCTTCTCTTTCATTTCCTTTTTTTGGGTAATTTTTTAAAATTTTTATTTTTAATATATTTTTTACATATATTTAACTAATGGAATTTGAATATTTTGGGACCTTTAACGTTTACCACCCCCCGGTAAAATATCGCTATGGAAATGTCATTTTAAAGAGAGTATGGAGCTGGTCGTATTTTTTTTCCACATCAACCACGGAAGTCGGTAGATGGTTAGCCATGCTAGTATGGCTATCACTAACTACACTACTTTTAGATGTAGTTTTTTATTTCTTTATGCACATTACTAACCTTTAAAACTATTCTTTTTTTTAATATAATACTTTATTATAATTTTAAGTTAGAATGGAGTTATGAACTTTCTCAAAGGAGATATAAACGTGAGAAAGATCAATGGGATTTAACATTCATCTATTCGAGGTTCAGGTGTAATGTGGGGCTTGTCGAGCTGAACCATCTGCTCTCTTATAGACCTCCCTAAACAAAAGATGCAAGACTTAAATATGAAGATCGGGGGTGAAGGACTAACATTTTGCAGCTGGAATGTTAAGGGTATTAATGAACCAATTAAGAGAGGTAAAGTATTAGCACATTTAAAAGCACTTAAAACAGTGTAATTTTCCTCCAAGAGACACATTTAAAGAAGGATGCAGAACATAGATTGAAAGCTAAATGGATTGACAAAGCGTATCATTCTTCATTTACACATAAATCCAGAGGTGTTGCAATATTAATTCGTAAAGGGATACCTTTTAAACATATATCAACTATAACGGACAGTGATAGTAGATATAATATATTATGAGGAGAACTATATGCACACAAATTGACTCTTATTAATGTTTACAGATCAAATTTTGATAAGAAAATATTTAATACAATTCCGGAAATATCACGACACAATTTAATAATCGGAGGAGACTTAAATTGTACATTAGATCCCTATTTAGATAGGTCATCAAAACAACGGAAAACAAAATCGCACTCCAGTGATTTAGTAAACGCATATACAGATACTAGTAATATCAAAGATGTTTGGAGAATCGAAAATCCAACTGGAAGAGAATATTCATTTTACTCACCGGTACATAAAACATACTCAAGAATAGATTATTTTTTGGTGGACTCTAAGCTAATTCCATTTACTTATAATTCAAAATACCACAATATTATCATATCGGATCATGCTCCTTTATCATTTATGATTAAAATAAATGGAAGGACGGAGAAACAGGTACAATGGAGACTTAACCCACAAATTTTAAAGGAGAAAACATCTCAGGAATATCTTACCAAACAGATTAATATGTTCTTTGAAATAAACGATAATCCCGAAACGTCTGCCTCCTTACTATGGGAAACATTTAAAGCATTTACTCGGGGAGCCGTGATCTCTTCCCAAGCATTTTATAATAAAAAGAACCGGGTGATACAACAGGCTTTGGAAAGGGAAATTAAACAATTAGATATAGAGAATGCGGCTCCACCAACTATGATAAAACATAATAAAATTGAAGCATTGAAATATAAATTAAATAAAATATATTCAGACCAAGTTGTAAAATTTTACCAATATACTAAACAATTACATTTTGAATTTGGAGATAAACCTCATATTGGCTCGTCAATTACGGAAACTGGATGGGGAAAAAACAATTCATAGGATAAAATCAGACAAAGGAGAACCATTAATACAATCCAAGGACATTAATGAGAGATTTTTGCAATACTATCAAAATCTCTACTCTGCTAAAACTATAGATCACCAGACAGGAATAGAAGCATTCTTACAAAAATGCAATCTTAAAGGGTTAGATGTGAAAGATAGAGAATTATTAGATGCCGAAATAACAGTAAAAGAAATTGAAGAGTCTATCAGATCACTAAAAAATGGTAAATCTCTGGGACCAGATGGCATTGGCTCGGAATTTTATAAAACATTCTATTATCTAATTGTTCCGCATTTAAAGACACTGTACGAACATATCTATACCCAACAGAAATTAGCAGAAACGCTAAATGAATCTATTATAACACTTATAACAAATATAGATAAGGATCTGGGTGACCCAGGCTCATATAGAGCTATAGCTCTTCTAAATACTGATCAGAAAATATTAACAAAAATCCTAGCACAAAGATTAAGTATAGTGATTAATAAATTAACACACCCGGATCAAACTGGATTTATACCAAAAAGGTATTCTTCATATAACCTGAGACGATTATTCAATATTATATAATCAAAAAGAAATATTATCAAAGACTTAGCAATTATTTCGTTAGAGGCTGAGAAAGCTTTTGACCAGGAGGAATGGCCCTATTTATTTTCGGTTATGAAAATGTTTCAACTGGGCGAGAAGTTTAGGACATGGATAAAACTTTTATGTACAGCTAGAATATCAACAAATCAAATGTTATCAACTAAATTTAAATTATTCAGAGGTTGTAGACAAGGATGTCCATTATCCCCATTATTATTTGCACTTGTAATAGAACCATTAGCAGAAAGCGTGAGGGCCAATGCTGAAATGTATGGGTATAAAACTAAAGATACTGAAAATAAAATCTCATTATACGCAGATGATGTATTAGTTTACATTACTAAACCTGAAGTCAGTATCCCAAATTTACTAAATTTAATAACTCAATATGGCGCGTTTTCAGGATACAGAATTAATTGGAATAAAAGCGAAATAATGCCAATAATGGAAAGTAACCCACATATATTACAATTCCCTTTTAAAATAGTAAAAGAAAAACTTAAATATCTTGGAATTTATGTAACAAAGAGATACACTTCTTTATTCAAATCTAATTTTCCGCCATTACTGAACAAATTACATAAGAACATTTTGTATTGGAAAACATTACCTATTTCAATGTTGGGTAGAATTAATGCTATAAAAATGATTTTTCTCCCGCAATTATTGTACCTCTTTCAATTAATCCCGATATATCTCCCAAAATCTTTTTTTAAAAGGTTGACTCTATAGTCACCAATTTTATTTGGTATTATAAGAACCACAGAATAAACAAGAAACACTTAAGTAAATCAAAAATAAATGGAGGCTTAGCATTACCGAATTTTATGTTTTATTTCTGGGCTGTTAATATTAAAAATATGAATTTTTGGTTGGAAGAATTGGACAAACAACCAGATTAGTTAAAAATGGAAAAGGAAGATTGTTTACCTTTTGAAATTGGGTTGAATCCATTTGCTATTACTAAATTAAGCAAAAAAACCTATAAAGAAAACCCTATAATAGACAGTGGGATACGCATTTGGCAACAAATAAAGAAAACATTAAAATTGGATTATTTACCACTATCTCTTCCTATTGTAAACAATGCTGCATTTAAACCCTCATCGATGGATAAAGGTTTTTTACAATGGAAAATTTATGGAATTACAAAGATGGGAGATCTCTATAGGAAAAATTCATTTCTCTCATTTCAGGAATGACAGCAAATTTATGGGCTTCAATCAAAGGATTACTTTAGATATCTACAAATCAGAGGCTATGCTAAGTCAAATACACAGGACTATAGAATTAGAAAGATAGAAATTTTTGATGAATGTTTGAATAAACATCTGAACACAGAAAAATTGATACCCTATATTTATAATATCCTATTGGATAACGATGCACCTACGACGGAAATGTATAGGCAATCATGGGAAAATGAACTAGGCCTATCAATAAGGCAAGATATATGGGATGAAAGCTTACAACATATATATCAATGTTCGTTAAATGCTAGACATTCTTTAATACAATTTAAAGTATTACACAGATTGCATTATTCTAAAACCAAATTGAATAGAATTTTTCCAAGTGTTTCCCCTATTTGTGATAAATGTCAACATTTAGAGGCTAACCTAACGCACACATTCGTAAGTTGTATAAAAATTAATAATTTTTGGATGGAAATTTTTAAGATAATCTCGGAAGTCGTCAATACCAAATTGATCCCTGATTCAAAATGAATAATACTAGGAATAATAGAACAAAATCAATTCATTACTTCGAATCAAAGAACCTTTATTGATTAAAGTATAATAATTGGGAAAAAATTAATGTTAAAATTTTGGAAAGGTCCTATAAACCCCACAATTAAAATGTGGATTACGGAAATGTCGGAGACCCTATAATTGGAAAGATTAAGATTTGTCTTAATGGACAAACAAGAACTATTTAAAATGATATGGTCCCCATTTATTGAATATTTGAAGGGGCAAACTGGTTCGGCACGAGAACCCGACTGAAACCTGAATCAAAGAATAGATGGAGAATTACATTTCATAAAAAGCGGATATATCTCCAACGACACATAATCTACTGACACTCCATTCTTTCTCAACTTTTCCTCCTTTTTTTTGTTTACTCTTTCTCTATTAATTTCTAGCTTTATAAAAATTGGAAAAAAATATATAGAAGTACAGTTACTATGCAATTGTGAATATAAATAATATTGATTATGTATGTCTACAATGAACAAAATGCTTTTTATTATGTCTACAATGAACAAAATGCTTTTTATTATGGAGTTACTTCTAATTAAAAACATTGAACAAAAAAAAAGATAGTTGTGGCAGTCTGTAGGTTTATAATAGATGTCAGTCGACAGTTTATCTCCTGTGATGGAGACAGTGAGATCAAGAAAGGGAAGGCAGGTGTTTGAGATGGACCATCGGAATTTGAGTGCAGGATGACAATTGGTGGTGAAGTTAATAAAGTCCATGAGTTCTGCATGGGTGCAGGAGGTAACACCAATGCAGTTGTCAATGTACCAGAGATAGATTTTGGGGATAGAGCCAGTGTGTGCATGGAACAGGGAATGACATCCTCTCTCTGTATCTCCCCCTCCACTGACTCTCAGTCTGAAGAATGGTCTCAATTCGAAATGTCACCCATTCGTTCTATCCAGAGATGCCCAGTACTGAACACAATACTCTAAATGCGGCCTCACCAATGTCTTATGCAACTGCCACATGACCTCCCAACTTCTATGCTCAATAGAAGAAGGGTTTCGGCCCGAAACGTTACCTATCTCATTCGCTCCATAGATGCTGCTGCACCCGCTGATTTTTCTCCAGCATTTTGTGTACCTTCTATACTCAATAATCTGGCTGATGACGGTTGATGTGCCAAAAGCCTTTATGTCCACCCGATATACCTGCGACTCCACCTTCAGGGAGCTATGCACCCACACTCCTAGATTCCTCTACTCTACAACACTATTCGGAGTCTTCCCATTGGCTCCATAGGTGCTGTGTGCCCATGTTAGACTTCCCAAAATGCAACATTACACATTTTTCTGCATTAAATTCCATCCACCATTCCTCAGCCCACTTAGCCAATTAATCAAGAACCTGCTGCAATTTTTCACAACCATCTTCATTATCTGCAAAACTACCCACTTTTGTATCATCAGCAAACTTGCTAATCTTGCCATGTATGTTCTCATCCAAATCATAGATATAGATGACAAACAGTAATGGGCCCAGCACCAAACCCTTAAGCCCCTGTCCCACTTAGGAAACCTGAACGGAAACCTCTGGAAGCCGTGTGCCCCACCCAAGGTTTCCGTGAGGTTCCCAGAGGTTCCTGGAGATTCCGGTCACTCTCCATGAGACACCAGAGGTTCTGGTCACTTGCCTGGAAAGCCTTGACCGAAGCATGAGCTGCATCTACTGACCAAAGATCCTATAGGATCTTTGCTGCTGACCGCGCACTCACACACAAACACATTGCGAAGGTGGGGGCCAGGGATAGCGGAGGAGCGCTTTCTACGCGATGAAGAGGAAAGTATACGGCTGCCACAGAGCACGCTAAGTCCTTTAGAGAGCGCGGGAGGGAGGGAGAGAAGGGGAGGGAAGGACTGAGAAGGGGAGAGAAGGGAAATGAGAAGGGGGGGAGAAGGGGAGGGAGAAGGGGAGTGAAGGGGGGAGAAGGGGAGTGAAGGGGAGAGAAAGACAGAGAAGGGGAGAGAATAGAATAGAATAGAAGAGAATGCTATTTATTGTCATTCAAACAAGTTTGAACAAAATTGCATTTTCCACAGTTTTTGTTTTACATTACAAAACAACCCAAGACCCACAATTAACACAGTTTACACAAACATCCATCACAGTGAGTCTCCAACACCTCCTCACTGTGATGGAAGGCAGTCTTATCTCTTCCCTTTGTTCTTCACCCGCAGCCCAGCAGTCCAACTGCAGCGTCTAGGTGAACTGGGGCTCCGATGTTAAAGCCCCCGGTGGACGATGGTAAGTCCTGTGGCCATTAAGCCATGCCGGGCGATGTTTGGCCCCGGCTCCGTGTCCTGTAAACCCCGTGGTTCAAGCGGTCCAAACCCGCGGTCCAGCAGTCCAACTGCAGCGTCTAGGTGAACTGGGGCTCCGATGACAGAGCCCCTGGCGGACGATGGTAAGTTCAGTGGCCGCTAACCCGTGCTGGGCGATGTTAGGCCCCGCTCCGTGTCCTTAAAAACCCTGTGATTCCAGCGCCGCAGGTTGCCGTTGCGGGAGCGCCGTCTCCCACCAGGGACCTGCGAGCTCCAATGCGTGATCCAATGCGTTCTAACCTTCCAAAGCAGCCGTCCATAAGGAAGCTTGTTCAATGCATTGCTGAAGTCCATATATACAACATCTACAGCTCTAGCCTCATAAACCTTTTTGGTCACATCTTCAAAAAAGTGAATCAAATTTGTACGTCACGACCTCCCACGTAGTAAACCACGCTGACTATCCCTAATCAGCCCTTGTCTGTCCAAATGCCTGTTTGTCCTGTCCCTCAGAATACCCTCTAGTAAATTTCCAACTAAAGATGTTAAGCTCATTGTCCTATAGTTCCCAGAATTTTCCCTGCTGCCCATCTTGAATAAAGGTACAACATTTGCCACGCTCCAGTCTTCTGGCACCTCTCCTGTATTTAAAGACGACTTGTAAATTTCAACCCATGGCTCCTGCAATATCATCTCTGGTTTCCTACAATGTCCTTCGATATATCTGGTCAGGCCTTTAAGATTTGTCTACCTTCACACATGATAGTAACTGCCCTTCCCTTGTTGCCTGCCCTCCATTCTCACGGGGCTTTGAATCTGACAGCAGCCTGTTTCTTGGGTGGGCATGGTACACGTGTAGGTCCGCACCATCTTTTCATTTGGAAACACAAGAAACTGAAGATGCAAACATCTTGAGCAAAACACAAAGTGCTGGAGGTACTCTGCAGGTTAGGCAGCATCTGTGGAGGGAATGGACAGATGACAGGGGCAGTCTATGGTGATAAAGTTTCAAACCCTGCCTGTAAACACTGCAGGCCATTCTGGAAATGGAGCGAAACCTGGAATTGCATCACAAGTGTTCCAATGGCATTCTCCACTCCTCCGTCCCAGTTGTCCTGTGGTCATTGTTCCCGTAGGGTTCAGCCACCAGAGACATAGACAGATGCCTTAGCCATATCAAGGATCCTTATTCTCCCTGATCCAGTTCTTTGTCTGGTGAAGCTTTTGAAATATGTCGGGTAAAGTAGAAACTTTGGGCAACACAGTGGCACAGCTGGTAGAGCTGCTGTTTCACAGCACCAGAGACCCGAGTTCAAACCTGACCTCAGGTACTGTCTGTGTGGAGTTTGCAGGTCTCCCTTTGAGCATGTGGGTTTCATCCAGGTGCTCCAGTTTCTTCCCACCTCCCAAAGACGTGAAGGTTTGCAGGTTAATTAGCTTCTGTAAATTGCCCCTTGTGTGTAACAAAGAATGAGAAAGTGGATAACATAGAACTAGTGTGAATTGATGGTCGATGATCAGCGAGGACTCAGTGGGCCAAAGGGCCTATTTCCATGCTCTGTCTCTTAACTAAAAAGAGTTGTTGAATTTCCCAGGACATTTGGCATTGACTATAAGAAATGTCCTCAATAGTTCGGCAATACCTGTACATTCTGGAAGTTGTGAGAAGATATCAGGGAGCCAAAGGAGAGATTATTTGGCACATCTCTGCATTTACTAACACGCAATGAGTGGTTGCAAGGAACTGGTTGGAACATGCTAAAATTATATTTTTAAGCTTTGTTGAGACGTGTTGTTCAATTTTACAAACGGTGCATTTTAATGTTCCTGAGGACATAGTTGCTCAATAAGTTAACACATGCTGTAGGGTGATAGTCAGTAAATCATACAGCATGGAAGCGCCCTTCTGCCCAACTCATTTAATCTGACCCAGATGTCCCTCTAATCTGTTACTATATGCCCACGTCTGACCCATATCCTTCTGAAATGTTCCTATCCATATACCTGTCCAAATGTATTTTAAATGTTGTTATTATGCCCGCTTCAATCAGTTCCTTTAGCTGCTCATCCGTTTATGTACCACTCTCTTCGAGAAAAGTTGACCTTCACATTGCGATAAAATTTCTCCTCTATCATCTTAAACCTACGCCCATTAGTTCTTGATTCCCCAGCCCTGTGAAAAAGACTCTGTGTACTCACCATGTCTATGCGCCTCATGATTTTAAGCCACTCTGTAAGATCACCAAGGCTCCAAAGATTAAAGTACCAGCCTGCACGACCTCTCCCTGTAACTCACTCGCTCTCTCGAGTCCTGGCAATTTCCTCATACATCATTGCTGTATCTTTGCAGCTTAGTGATAACTTTCCAATAGCAGAGAAACCAAACCAAAAAAGCAATACTCTACCAGTGTAGCCTCACCAGTGTAGTCTTGTCATCTGCAACACAACTTTTAATTTTAAAGTCAATGTCTGACTGTTGAAGGCCAAAGTATCTTTACCACTCTAAGAAGTCCAAAAAAAGGTCTTGACCCGAAACATCACCGATCCCTTTGCTCCAGAGATGATGTCTCACCCGCTGAGTTTCTCCTGGATTTTTATCTACTTTACCCAGTGTAAGATGTCACTCTCTTGGAAGCGAATTTCAGGGGGAATTGTTGTGTTTGATAAATCACTGGATTCAGATAACAGTTTTGATTCTCTCAGTAACTTATTACACCAAATCCAGCTGGAAGGGAGTATTCCTTTTAGTCAATGGTACATAAACCTATACACGCATTGATTATTTCCTAGTGGATACGAAATTAATTCCCTTTACAACTAATCCTAAATATCATCTCTGATCACTCTCCATTAACCTTTTTTCTAAAACTAGATTAAATTAAATGTTTAATAAAAAATCGTTTTGGAGGTTTAATCCCCAAATTTTAAACAATCCGGACGGTTGTATATGCTTAAAACAACAGATGGAACTTTTCTTTAAGATTAACGATACCCCAGACATCTCACCCTCCTTATTATGGGAATCTTTTAAGGCGTTTATCAGAGGCTCTATTATTTCATACCAAACTTTTCAAAATAAAAAGAATAGGATTGAACAATTGCAACTAGAAGAACAAATTAGACAACTGGACCTAGAAAATGCAAAAGAGCCAACTATAGATAAACACAACAAGATAACAATAATGAAATTTAAATAAACCGAATTCTATCTGCAAGAGTCATCAGATTATTTTAAATTACAAAACAGGAAACTTTTGAATTCGGCGATAAGCCACATAAACTTCTGGCATGTCAGATGAAAAAACTGGAAAAGGATCACACTATTCTAAAAATCAAATCAGATAAAGGTGAATTGTTAACGCTGCCTAAAGACATTAATAAAAGATTTGCTTTATTCTATCAAAATGTATATACATCCAAAACAACAACAGATAGGACTAAAATTATAAACTTTCTGGACAACTGTAATCGCCCAAAACTCAATCCGTTGGAACAAGAGGAACTAGGAGCACAGGTTTCAATTAAAGAAATAGAAGAGACAATAAATTCACTGAAGAATGGTAAAACACCAGGACCAGATGGATTCAGTAATGAATTTTGTAAAAGATTTTACGAGATAATCTCACCACGTTTACACAAGCTGTATAGATATGCATTTAAAGAACACACACTACCAGAAACACTAGCAGAAGCTACTATTACACTCATACCCAAAAAAGATAAAGACCTAGAAGATCCGAGTTCATACAGAGCTATTGCATTATTAAATGTAGACCAGAAAATACTAGTGAAAACTCTGGCAAGAAGATTAAGCAAATATGTTAGTAAATTAATACATGCGGATCAAACGGTTTATACCCAAGAGACATTCATTTAATAATCTGAGACGTATTTTTAATATAATGTACTCACGAAAAATTGAAGAAGACTTATCAATTATTTCATTGGATGCAGAAAAAGCATTTGACCAACTAGTATGGGAATACCTCTTCAAAGTACTGCAAACATTTCCAATGGGAGAGAATTTTATTTCATGGATAAAATTACTATACAACAGGCCGACTGCTAGAATATTGACCAACTGCATACTTTCTCTGAACTTTCACCTATACAGGGGCAATAGACAGGGTTGTGTGCTATCACCCCTGCTATTTGCTCTTGCAATAGAGCCCTTAGCGGAAAGTATAAGAAGGCATCCGAATATTCACGGATATAATACCAGACACTCCAATAATAAAATATCATTATATGCAGATGATGTATTACTATATATTACAAAATCGCAAGTTAGTATGTCAATGACACTAAATCTAATAGAGGAATTTGGTTCTTTCTCAGGATATAGAAACAACTGGAACAAAAGTGAAATCATGGCGATAAAACCCCAAGAGTCGACACACCTTTTAAAATTCCCTTTTAGAATTGCTACAGAAACATTTAAATACTTGGGTATCCATGTAACCAGAAAATATAATTCTTTATTCAATGTAAACTTCCTGCCTTTAACTACTAAATGAAATGCTTTGATCCAATTCTGGAAAACACTTCCGATGTCTATGATAGGCAGAATAAATGCCATAAAGATGATTTTTGTCCCACAAATTCTCTACTTATTTCAAGCAATACTGATATACCAACCTAAAACATTTTTTTGTAAACTTGAATATCAAAAATGTAACTTCTATGCTCAATAGAAGAAGGGTTTCGGCCCGAAACGTTACCTATCTCATTCGCTCCATAGATGCTGCTGCACCCGCTGATTTTTCTCCAGCATTTTGTGTACCTTCTATACTCAATAATCTGGCTGATGACGGTTGATGTGCCAAAAGCCTTTATGTCCACCCGATATACCTGCGACTCCACCTTCAGGGAGCTATGCACCCACACTCCTAGATTCCTCTACTCTACATCACTATTCGGAGTCTTCCCATTGGCTCCATAGGTGCTGTGTGCCCATGTTAGACTTCCCAAAATGCAACATTACACATTTTTCTGCATTAAATTCCATCCACCATTCCTCAGCCCACTTAGCCAATTAATCAAGAACCTGCTGCAATTTTTCACAACCATCTTCATCATCTGCAAAACTACCCACTTTTGTATCATCAGCAAACTTGCTAATCTTGCCATGTATGTTCTCATCCAAATCATAGATATAGATGACAAACAGTAATGGGCCCAGCACCAAACCCTTAAGCCCCTGTCCCACTTAGGAAACCTGAACGGAAACCTCTGGAAGCCGTGTGCCCCACCCAAGGTTTCCGTGAGGTTCCCAGAGGTTCCTGGAGATTCCGGTCACGCTCCATGAGACACCAGAGGTTCTGGTCACTTGCCTGGAAAGCCTTGACCGAAGCATGAGCTGCATCTACTGACCAAAGATCCTATAGGATCTTTGCTGCTGACCGCGCACTCACACACAAACACATTGCGAAGGTGGGGGCCAGGGACAGCGGAGGAGCGCTTTCTACGCGATGAAGAGGAAAGTATACGGCTGCCACAGAGCACGCTAAGTCCTTTAGAGAGTGCGGGAGGGAGGGAGAGAAGGGGAGGGAAGGACAGAGAAGGGGAGAGAAGGGAAATGAGAAGGGGGGGAGAAGGGGAGGGAGAAGGGGAGTGAAGGGGGGAGAAGGGGAGTGAAGGGGAGAGAAAGACAGAGAAGGGGAGAGAATAGAATAGAATAGAAGAGAATGCTATTTATTGTCATTCAAACAAGTTTGAACAAAATTGCATTTTCCACAGTTTTTGTTTTACATTACAAAACAACCCAAGACCCACAATTAACACAGTTTACACAAACATCCATCACAGTGAGTCTCCAACACCTCCTCACTGTGATGGAAGGCAAAGTCTTATCTCTTCCCTTTGTTCTTCACCCGCAGCCCAGCAGTCCAACTGCAGCGTCTAGGTGAACTGGGGCTCCGATGTTAAAGCCCCCGGTGGACGATGGTAAGTCCTGTGGCCATTAAGCCATGCCGGGCGATGTTTGGCCCCGGCTCCGTGTCCTGTAAACCCCGTGGTTCAAGCAGTCCAAACCCGCGGTCCAGCAGTCCAACTGCAGCGTCTAGGTGAACTGGGGCTCCGATGACAGAGCCCCTGGCGGACGATGGTAAGTTCAGTGGCCGCTAACCCGTGCTGGGCGATGTTAGGCCCCGCTCCGTGTCCTTAAAAACCCCGCGATTCCAGCGCCGCAGGTTGCCGTTGCGGGAGCGCCGTCTCCCACCAGGGACCTGCGAGCTCCAATGCGTGATCCAATGCGTTCTAACCTTCCAAAGCAGCCGTCCATAAGGAAGCTTGTTGAATGCTTTGCTGAAGTCCATATATACAACATCTACAGCTCTAGCCTCATAAACCTTTTTGGTCACATCTTCAAAAAAGTGAATCAAATTTGTACGTCACGACCTCCCACGTAGTAAACCACGCTGACTATCCCTAATCAGCCCTTGTCTGTCCAAATGCCTGTTTGTCCTGTCCCTCAGAATACCCTCTAGTAAATTTCCAACTAAAGATGTTAAGCTCATTGTCCTATAGTTCCCAGAATTTTCCCTGCTGCCCATCTTGAATAAAGGTACAACATTTGCCACGCTCCAGTCTTCTGGCACCTCTCCTGTATTTAAAGACGACTTGTAAATTTCAACCCATGGCTCCTGCAATATCATCTCTGGTTTCCTACAATGTCCTTCGATATATCTGGTCAGGCCTTTAAGATTTGTCTACCTTCACACATGATAGTAACTGCCCTTCCCTTGTTGCCTGCCCTCCATTCTCACGGGGCTTTGAATCTGACAGCAGCCTGTTTCTTGGGTGGGCATGGTACACGTGTAGGTCCGCACCATCTTTTCATTTGGAAACACAAGAAACTGAAGATGCAAACATCTTGAGCAAGACACAAAGTGCTGGAGGTACTCTGCAGGTTAGGCAGCATCTGTGGAGGGAATGGACAGATGACAGGGGCAGTCTATGGTGATAAAGTTTCAAACCCTGCCTGTAAACACTGCAGGCCATTCTGGAAATGGAGCGAAACCTGGAATTGCATCACAAGTGTTCCAATGGCATTCTCCACTCCTCCGTCCCAGTTGTCCTGTGGTCATTGTTCCCGTAGGGTTCAGCCACCAGAGACATAGACAGATGCCTTAGCCATATCAAGGATCCTTATTCTCCCTGATCCAGTTCTTTGTCTGGTGAAGCTTTTGAAATATGTCGGGTAAAGTAGAAACTTTGGGCAACACAGTGGCACAGCTGGTAGAGCTGCTGTTTCACAGCACCAGAGACCCGAGTTCAAACCTGACCTCAGGTACTGTCTGTGTGGAGTTTGCAGGTCTCCCTTTGAGCATGTGGGTTTCATCCAGGTGCTCCAGTTTCTTCCCACCTCCCAAAGACGTGAAGGTTTGCAGGTTAATTAGCTTCTGTAAATTGCCCCTTGTGTGTAACAAAGAATGAGAAAGTGGATAACATAGAACTAATGTGAATTGATGGTCGATAATCAGCGAGGACTCAGTGGGCCAAAGGGCCTATTTCCATGCTCTGTCTCTTAACTAAAAAGAGTTGTTGAATTTCCCAGGACATTTGGCATTGACTATAAGAAATGTCCTCAATAGTTCGGCAATACCTGTACATTCTGGAAGTTGTGAGAAGATATCAGGGAGCCAAAGGAGAGATTATTTGGCACATCTCTGCATTTACTAACACGCAATGAGTGGTTGCAAGGAACTGGTTGGAACATGCTAAAATTATATTTTTAAGCTTTGTTGAGACGTGTTGTTCAATTTTACAAACGGTGCATTTTAATGTTCCTGAGGACATAGTTGCTCAATAAGTTAACACATGCTGTAGGGTGATAGTCAGTAAATCATACAGCATGGAAGCGCCCTTCTGCCCAACTCATTTAATCTGACCCAGATGTCCCTCTAATCTGTTACTATATGCCCACGTCTGACCCATATCCTTCTGAAATGTTCCTATCCATATACCTGTCCAAATGTATTTTAAATGTTGTTATTATGCCCGCTTCAATCAGTTCCTTTAGCTGCTCATCCGTTTATGTACCACTCTCTTCGAGAAAAGTTGACCTTCACATTGCGATAAAATTTCTCCTCTATCATCTTAAACCTACGCCCATTAGTTCTTGATTCCCCAGCCCTGTGAAAAAGACTCTGTGTACTCACCATGTCTATGCGCCTCATGATTTTAAGCCACTCTGTAAGATCACCAAGGCTCCAAAGATTAAAGTACCAGCCTGCACGACCTCTCCCTGTAACTCACTCGCTCTCTCGAGTCCTGGCAATTTCCTCATACATCATTGCTGTATCTTTGCAGCTTAGTGATAACTTTCCAATAGCAGAGAAACCAAACCAAAAAAGCAATACTCTACCAGTGTAGCCTCACCAGTGTAGTCTTGTCATCTGCAACACAACTTTTAATTTTAAAGTCAATGTCTGACTGTTGAAGGCCAAAGTATCTTTACCACTCTAAGAAGTCCAAAAAAAGGTCTTGACCCGAAACATCACCGATCCCTTTGCTCCAGAGATGATGTCTCACCCGCTGAGTTTCTCCTGGATTTTTATCTACTTTACCCAGTGTAAGATGTCACTCTCTTGGAAGCGAATTTCAGGGGGAATTGTTGTGTTTGATAAATCACTGGATTCAGATAACAGTTTTGATTCTCTCAGTAACTTATTACACCAAATCCAGCTGGAAGGGAGTATTCCTTTTAGTCAATGGTACATAAACCTATACACGCATTGATTATTTCCTAGTGGATACGAAATTAATTCCCTTTACAACTAATCCTAAATATCATCTCTGATCACTCTCCATTAACCTTTTTTCTAAAACTAGATTAAATTAAATGTTTAATAAAAAATCGTTTTGGAGGTTTAATCCCCAAATTTTAAACAATCCGGACGGTTGTATATGCTTAAAACAACAGATGGAACTTTTCTTTAAGATTAACGATACCCCAGACATCTCACCCTCCTTATTATGGGAATCTTTTAAGGCGTTTATCAGAGGCTCTATTATTTCATACCAAACTTTTCAAAATAAAAAGAATAGGATTGAACAATTGCAACTAGAAGAACAAATTAGACAACTGGACCTAGAAAATGCAAAAGAGCCAACTATAGATAAACACAACAAGATAACAATAATGAAATTTAAATAAACCGAATTCTATCTGCAAGAGTCATCAGATTATTTTAAATTACAAAACAGGAAACTTTTGAATTCGGCGATAAGCCACATAAACTTCTGGCATGTCAGATGAAAAAACTGGAAAAGGATCACACTATTCTAAAAATCAAATCAGATAAAGGTGAATTGTTAACGCTGCCTAAAGACATTAATAAAAGATTTGCTTTATTCTATCAAAATGTATATACATCCAAAACAACAACAGATAGGACTAAAATTATAAACTTTCTGGACAACTGTAATCGCCCAAAACTCAATCCGTTGGAACAAGAGGAACTAGGAGCACAGGTTTCAATTAAAGAAATAGAAGAGACAATAAATTCACTGAAGAATGGTAAAACACCAGGACCAGATGGATTCAGTAATGAATTTTGTAAAAGATTTTACGAGATAATCTCACCACGTTTACACAAGCTGTATAGATATGCATTTAAAGAACACACACTACCAGAAACACTAGCAGAAGCTACTATTACACTCATACCCAAAAAAGATAAAGACCTAGAAGATCCGAGTTCATACAGAGCTATTGCATTATTAAATGTAGACCAGAAAATACTAGTGAAAACTCTGGCAAGAAGATTAAGCAAATATGTTAGTAAATTAATACATGCGGATCAAACGGTTTATACCCAAGAGACATTCATTTAATAATCTGAGACGTATTTTTAATATAATGTACTCACGAAAAATTGAAGAAGACTTATCAATTATTTCATTGGATGCAGAAAAAGCATTTGACCAACTAGTATGGGAATACCTCTTCAAAGTACTGCAAACATTTCCAATGGGAGAGAATTTTATTTCATGGATAAAATTACTATACAACAGGCCGACTGCTAGAATATTGACCAACTGCATACTTTCTCTGAACTTTCACCTATACAGGGGCAATAGACAGGGTTGTGTGCTATCACCCCTGCTATTTGCTCTTGCAATAGAGCCCTTAGCGGAAAGTATAAGAAGGCATCCGAATATTCACGGATATAATACCAGACACTCCAATAATAAAATATCATTATATGCAGATGATGTATTACTATATATTACAAAATCGCAAGTTAGTATGTCAATGACACTAAATCTAATAGAGGAATTTGGTTCTTTCTCAGGATATAGAAACAACTGGAACAAAAGTGAAATCATGGCGATAAAACCCCAAGAGTCGACACACCTTTTAAAATTCCCTTTTAGAATTGCTACAGAAACATTTAAATACTTGGGTATCCATGTAACCAGAAAATATAATTCTTTATTCAATGTAAACTTCCTGCCTTTAACTACTAAATGAAATGCTTTGATCCAATTCTGGAAAACACTTCCGATGTCTATGATAGGCAGAATAAATGCCATAAAGATGATTTTTGTCCCACAAATTCTCTACTTATTTCAAGCAATACTGATATACCAACCTAAAACATTTTTTTGTAAACTTGAATATCAAAAATGTAACTTCTATGCTCAATAGAAGAAGGGTTTCGGCCCGAAACGTTACCTATCTCATTCGCTCCATAGATGCTGCTGCACCCGCTGATTTTTCTCCAGCATTTTGTGTACCTTCTATACTCAATAATCTGGCTGATGACGGTTGATGTGCCAAAAGCCTTTATGTCCACCCGATATACCTGCGACTCCACCTTCAGGGAGCTATGCACCCACACTCCTAGATTCCTCTACTCTACATCACTATTCGGAGTCTTCCCATTGGCTCCATAGGTGCTGTGTGCCCATGTTAGACTTCCCAAAATGCAACATTACACATTTTTCTGCATTAAATTCCATCCACCATTCCTCAGCCCACTTAGCCAATTAATCAAGAACCTGCTGCAATTTTTCACAACCATCTTCATCATCTGCAAAACTACCCACTTTTGTATCATCAGCAAACTTGCTAATCTTGCCATGTATGTTCTCATCCAAATCATAGATATAGATGACAAACAGTAATGGGCCCAGCACCAAACCCTTAAGCCCCTGTCCCACTTAGGAAACCTGAACGGAAACCTCTGGAAGCCGTGTGCCCCACCCAAGGTTTCCGTGAGGTTCCCAGAGGTTCCTGGAGATTCCGGTCACGCTCCATGAGACACCAGAGGTTCTGGTCACTTGCCTGGAAAGCCTTGACCGAAGCATGAGCTGCATCTACTGACCAAAGATCCTATAGGATCTTTGCTGCTGACCGCGCACTCACACACAAACACATTGCGAAGGTGGGGGCCAGGGACAGCGGAGGAGCGCTTTCTACGCGATGAAGAGGAAAGTATACGGCTGCCACAGAGCACGCTAAGTCCTTTAGAGAGCGCGGGAGGGAGGGAGAGAAGGGGAGGGAAGGACAGAGAAGGGGAGAGAAGGGAAATGAGAAGGGGGGGAGAAGGGGAGGGAGAAGGGGAGTGAAGGGGGGAGAAGGGGAGTGAAGGGGAGAGAAAGACAGAGAAGGGGAGAGAATAGAATAGAATAGAAGAGAATGCTATTTATTGTCATTCAAACAAGTTTGAACAAAATTGCATTTTCCACAGTTTTTGTTTTACATTACAAAACAACCCAAGACCCACAATTAACACAGTTTACACAAACATCCATCACAGTGAGTCTCCAACACCTCCTCACTGTGATGGAAGGCAAAGTCTTATCTCTTCCCTTTGTTCTTCACCCGCAGCCCAGCAGTCCAACTGCAGCGTCTAGGTGAACTGGGGCTCCGATGTTAAAGCCCCCGGTGGACGATGGTAAGTCCTGTGGCCATTAAGCCATGCCGGGCGATGTTTGGCCCCGGCTCCGTGTCCTGTAAACCCCGTGGTTCAAGCAGTCCAAACCCGCGGTCCAGCAGTCCAACTGCAGCGTCTAGGTGAACTGGGGCTCCGATGACAGAGCCCCTGGCGGACGATGGTAAGTTCAGTGGCCGCTAACCCGTGCTGGGCGATGTTAGGCCCCGCTCCGTGTCCTTAAAAACCCCGCGATTCCAGCGCCGCAGGTTGCCGTTGCGGGAGCGCCGTCTCCCACCAGGGACCTGCGAGCTCCAATGCGTGATCCAATGCGTTCTAACCTTCCAAAGCAGCCGTCCATAAGGAAGCTTGTTGAATGCTTTGCTGAAGTCCATATATACAACATCTACAGCTCTAGCCTCATAAACCTTTTTGGTCACATCTTCAAAAAAGTGAATCAAATTTGTACGTCACGACCTCCCACGTAGTAAACCACGCTGACTATCCCTAATCAGCCCTTGTCTGTCCAAATGCCTGTTTGTCCTGTCCCTCAGAATACCCTCTAGTAAATTTCCAACTAAAGATGTTAAGCTCATTGTCCTATAGTTCCCAGAATTTTCCCTGCTGCCCATCTTGAATAAAGGTACAACATTTGCCACGCTCCAGTCTTCTGGCACCTCTCCTGTATTTAAAGACGACTTGTAAATTTCAACCCATGGCTCCTGCAATATCATCTCTGGTTTCCTACAATGTCCTTCGATATATCTGGTCAGGCCTTTAAGATTTGTCTACCTTCACACATGATAGTAACTGCCCTTCCCTTGTTGCCTGCCCTCCATTCTCACGGGGCTTTGAATCTGACAGCAGCCTGTTTCTTGGGTGGGCATGGTACACGTGTAGGTCCGCACCATCTTTTCATTTGGAAACACAAGAAACTGAAGATGCAAACATCTTGAGCAAGACACAAAGTGCTGGAGGTACTCTGCAGGTTAGGCAGCATCTGTGGAGGGAATGGACAGATGACAGGGGCAGTCTATGGTGATAAAGTTTCAAACCCTGCCTGTAAACACTGCAGGCCATTCTGGAAATGGAGCGAAACCTGGAATTGCATCACAAGTGTTCCAATGGCATTCTCCACTCCTCCGTCCCAGTTGTCCTGTGGTCATTGTTCCCGTAGGGTTCAGCCACCAGAGACATAGACAGATGCCTTAGCCATATCAAGGATCCTTATTCTCCCTGATCCAGTTCTTTGTCTGGTGAAGCTTTTGAAATATGTCGGGTAAAGTAGAAACTTTGGGCAACACAGTGGCACAGCTGGTAGAGCTGCTGTTTCACAGCACCAGAGACCCGAGTTCAAACCTGACCTCAGGTACTGTCTGTGTGGAGTTTGCAGGTCTCCCTTTGAGCATGTGGGTTTCATCCAGGTGCTCCAGTTTCTTCCCACCTCCCAAAGACGTGAAGGTTTGCAGGTTAATTAGCTTCTGTAAATTGCCCCTTGTGTGTAACAAAGAATGAGAAAGTGGATAACATAGAACTAATGTGAATTGATGGTCGATAATCAGCGAGGACTCAGTGGGCCAAAGGGCCTATTTCCATGCTCTGTCTCTTAACTAAAAAGAGTTGTTGAATTTCCCAGGACATTTGGCATTGACTATAAGAAATGTCCTCAATAGTTCGGCAATACCTGTACATTCTGGAAGTTGTGAGAAGATATCAGGGAGCCAAAGGAGAGATTATTTGGCACATCTCTGCATTTACTAACACGCAATGAGTGGTTGCAAGGAACTGGTTGGAACATGCTAAAATTATATTTTTAAGCTTTGTTGAGACGTGTTGTTCAATTTTACAAACGGTGCATTTTAATGTTCCTGAGGACATAGTTGCTCAATAAGTTAACACATGCTGTAGGGTGATAGTCAGTAAATCATACAGCATGGAAGCGCCCTTCTGCCCAACTCATTTAATCTGACCCAGATGTCCCTCTAATCTGTTACTATATGCCCACGTCTGACCCATATCCTTCTGAAATGTTCCTATCCATATACCTGTCCAAATGTATTTTAAATGTTGTTATTATGCCCGCTTCAATCAGTTCCTTTAGCTGCTCATCCGTTTATGTACCACTCTCTTCGAGAAAAGTTGACCTTCACATTGCGATAAAATTTCTCCTCTATCATCTTAAACCTACGCCCATTAGTTCTTGATTCCCCAGCCCTGTGAAAAAGACTCTGTGTACTCACCATGTCTATGCGCCTCATGATTTTAAGCCACTCTGTAAGATCACCAAGGCTCCAAAGATTAAAGTACCAGCCTGCACGACCTCTCCCTGTAACTCACTCGCTCTCTCGAGTCCTGGCAATTTCCTCATACATCATTGCTGTATCTTTGCAGCTTAGTGATAACTTTCCAATAGCAGAGAAACCAAACCAAAAAAGCAATACTCTACCAGTGTAGCCTCACCAGTGTAGTCTTGTCATCTGCAACACAACTTTTAATTTTAAAGTCAATGTCTGACTGTTGAAGGCCAAAGTATCTTTACCACTCTAAGAAGTCCAAAAAAAGGTCTTGACCCGAAACATCACCGATCCCTTTGCTCCAGAGATGATGTCTCACCCGCTGAGTTTCTCCTGGATTTTTATCTACTTTACCCAGTGTAAGATGTCACTCTCTTGGAAGCGAATTTCAGGGGGAATTGTTGTGTTTGATAAATCACTGGATTCAGATAACAGTTTTGATTCTCTCAGTAACTTATTACACCAAATCCAGCTGGAAGGGAGTATTCCTTTTAGTCAATGGTACATAAACCTATACACGCATTGATTATTTCCTAGTGGATACGAAATTAATTCCCTTTACAACTAATCCTAAATATCATCTCTGATCACTCTCCATTAACCTTTTTTCTAAAACTAGATTAAATTAAATGTTTAATAAAAAATCGTTTTGGAGGTTTAATCCCCAAATTTTAAACAATCCGGACGGTTGTATATGCTTAAAACAACAGATGGAACTTTTCTTTAAGATTAACGATACCCCAGACATCTCACCCTCCTTATTATGGGAATCTTTTAAGGCGTTTATCAGAGGCTCTATTATTTCATACCAAACTTTTCAAAATAAAAAGAATAGGATTGAACAATTGCAACTAGAAGAACAAATTAGACAACTGGACCTAGAAAATGCAAAAGAGCCAACTATAGATAAACACAACAAGATAACAATAATGAAATTTAAATAAACCGAATTCTATCTGCAAGAGTCATCAGATTATTTTAAATTACAAAACAGGAAACTTTTGAATTCGGCGATAAGCCACATAAACTTCTGGCATGTCAGATGAAAAAACTGGAAAAGGATCACACTATTCTAAAAATCAAATCAGATAAAGGTGAATTGTTAACGCTGCCTAAAGACATTAATAAAAGATTTGCTTTATTCTATCAAAATGTATATACATCCAAAACAACAACAGATAGGACTAAAATTATAAACTTTCTGGACAACTGTAATCGCCCAAAACTCAATCCGTTGGAACAAGAGGAACTAGGAGCACAGGTTTCAATTAAAGAAATAGAAGAGACAATAAATTCACTGAAGAATGGTAAAACACCAGGACCAGATGGATTCAGTAATGAATTTTGTAAAAGATTTTACGAGATAATCTCACCACGTTTACACAAGCTGTATAGATATGCATTTAAAGAACACACACTACCAGAAACACTAGCAGAAGCTACTATTACACTCATACCCAAAAAAGATAAAGACCTAGAAGATCCGAGTTCATACAGAGCTATTGCATTATTAAATGTAGACCAGAAAATACTAGTGAAAACTCTGGCAAGAAGATTAAGCAAATATGTTAGTAAATTAATACATGCGGATCAAACGGTTTATACCCAAGAGACATTCATTTAATAATCTGAGACGTATTTTTAATATAATGTACTCACGAAAAATTGAAGAAGACTTATCAATTATTTCATTGGATGCAGAAAAAGCATTTGACCAACTAGTATGGGAATACCTCTTCAAAGTACTGCAAACATTTCCAATGGGAGAGAATTTTATTTCATGGATAAAATTACTATACAACAGGCCGACTGCTAGAATATTGACCAACTGCATACTTTCTCTGAACTTTCACCTATACAGGGGCAATAGACAGGGTTGTGTGCTATCACCCCTGCTATTTGCTCTTGCAATAGAGCCCTTAGCGGAAAGTATAAGAAGGCATCCGAATATTCACGGATATAATACCAGACACTCCAATAATAAAATATCATTATATGCAGATGATGTATTACTATATATTACAAAATCGCAAGTTAGTATGTCAATGACACTAAATCTAATAGAGGAATTTGGTTCTTTCTCAGGATATAGAAACAACTGGAACAAAAGTGAAATCATGGCGATAAAACCCCAAGAGTCGACACACCTTTTAAAATTCCCTTTTAGAATTGCTACAGAAACATTTAAATACTTGGGTATCCATGTAACCAGAAAATATAATTCTTTATTCAATGTAAACTTCCTGCCTTTAACTACTAAATGAAATGATCCAATTTGATCCAATTCTGGAAAACACTTCCGATGTCTATGATAGGCAGAATAAATGCCATAAAGATGATTTTTGTCCCACAAATTCTCTACTTATTTCAAGCAATACTGATATACCAACCTAAAACATTTTTTTGTAAACTTGAATATCAAAAATGTAACTTCTATGCTCAATAGAAGAAGGGTTTCGGCCCGAAACGTTACCTATCTCATTCGCTCCATAGATGCTGCTGCACCCGCTGATTTTTCTCCAGCATTTTGTGTACCTTCTATACTCAATAATCTGGCTGATGACGGTTGATGTGCCAAAAGCCTTTATGTCCACCCGATATACCTGCGACTCCACCTTCAGGGAGCTATGCACCCACACTCCTAGATTCCTCTACTCTACATCACTATTCGGAGTCTTCCCATTGGCTCCATAGGTGCTGTGTGCCCATGTTAGACTTCCCAAAATGCAACATTACACATTTTTCTGCATTAAATTCCATCCACCATTCCTCAGCCCACTTAGCCAATTAATCAAGAACCTGCTGCAATTTTTCACAACCATCTTCATCATCTGCAAAACTACCCACTTTTGTATCATCAGCAAACTTGCTAATCTTGCCATGTATGTTCTCATCCAAATCATAGATATAGATGACAAACAGTAATGGGCCCAGCACCAAACCCTTAAGCCCCTGTCCCACTTAGGAAACCTGAACGGAAACCTCTGGAAGCCGTGTGCCCCACCCAAGGTTTCCGTGAGGTTCCCAGAGGTTCCTGGAGATTCCGGTCACGCTCCATGAGACACCAGAGGTTCTGGTCACTTGCCTGGAAAGCCTTGACCGAAGCATGAGCTGCATCTACTGACCAAAGATCCTATAGGATCTTTGCTGCTGACCGCGCACTCACACACAAACACATTGCGAAGGTGGGGGCCAGGGACAGCGGAGGAGCGCTTTCTACGCGATGAAGAGGAAAGTATACGGCTGCCACAGAGCACGCTAAGTCCTTTAGAGAGCGCGGGAGGGAGGGAGAGAAGGGGAGGGAAGGACAGAGAAGGGGAGAGAAGGGAAATGAGAAGGGGGGGAGAAGGGGAGGGAGAAGGGGAGTGAAGGGGGGAGAAGGGGAGTGAAGGGGAGAGAAAGGCAGAGAAGGGGAGAGAATAGAATAGAATAGAAGAGAATGCTATTTATTGTCATTCAAACAAGTTTGAACAAAATTGCATTTTCCACAGTTTTTGTTTTACATTACAAAACAACCCAAGACCCACAATTAACACAGTTTACACAAACATCCATCACAGTGAGTCTCCAACACCTCCTCACTGTGATGGAAGGCAAAGTCTTATCTCTTCCCTTTGTTCTTCACCCGCAGCCCAGCAGTCCAACTGCAGCGTCTAGGTGAACTGGGGCTCCGATGTTAAAGCCCCCGGTGGACGATGGTAAGTCCTGTGGCCATTAAGCCATGCCGGGCGATGTTTGGCCCCGGCTCCGTGTCCTGTAAACCCCGTGGTTCAAGCAGTCCAAACCCGCGGTCCAGCAGTCCAACTGCAGCGTCTAGGTGAACTGGGGCTCCGATGACAGAGCCCCTGGCGGACGATGGTAAGTTCAGTGGCCGCTAACCCGTGCTGGGCGATGTTAGGCCCCGCTCCGTGTCCTTAAAAACCCCGCGATTCCAGCGCCGCAGGTTGCCGTTGCGGGAGCGCCGTCTCCCACCAGGGACCTGCGAGCTCCAATGCGTGATCCAATGCGTTCTAACCTTCCAAAGCAGCCGTCCATAAGGAAGCTTGTTCAATGCATTGCTGAAGTCCATATATACAACATCTACAGCTCTAGCCTCATAAACCTTTTTGGTCACATCTTCAAAAAAGTGAATCAAATTTGTACGTCACGACCTCCCACGTAGTAAACCACGCTGACTATCCCTAATCAGCCCTTGTCTGTCCAAATGCCTGTTTGTCCTGTCCCTCAGAATACCCTCTAGTAAATTTCCAACTAAAGATGTTAAGCTCATTGTCCTATAGTTCCCAGAATTTTCCCTGCTGCCCATCTTGAATAAAGGTACAACATTTGCCACGCTCCAGTCTTCTGGCACCTCTCCTGTATTTAAAGACGACTTGTAAATTTCAACCCATGGCTCCTGCAATATCATCTCTGGTTTCCTACAATGTCCTTCGATATATCTGGTCAGGCCTTTAAGATTTGTCTACCTTCACACATGATAGTAACTGCCCTTCCCTTGTTGCCTGCCCTCCATTCTCACGGGGCTTTGAATCTGACAGCAGCCTGTTTCTTGGGTGGGCATGGTACACGTGTAGGTCCGCACCATCTTTTCATTTGGAAACACAAGAAACTGAAGATGCAAACATCTTGAGCAAGACACAAAGTGCTGGAGGTACTCTGCAGGTTAGGCAGCATCTGTGGAGGGAATGGACAGATGACAGGGGCAGTCTATGGTGATAAAGTTTCAAACCCTGCCTGTAAACACTGCAGGCCATTCTGGAAATGGAGCGAAACCTGGAATTGCATCACAAGTGTTCCAATGGCATTCTCCACTCCTCCGTCCCAGTTGTCCTGTGGTCATTGTTCCCGTAGGGTTCAGCCACCAGAGACATAGACAGATGCCTTAGCCATATCAAGGATCCTTATTCTCCCTGATCCAGTTCTTTGTCTGGTGAAGCTTTTGAAATATGTCGGGTAAAGTAGAAACTTTGGGCAACACAGTGGCACAGCTGGTAGAGCTGCTGTTTCACAGCACCAGAGACCCGAGTTCAAACCTGACCTCAGGTACTGTCTGTGTGGAGTTTGCAGGTCTCCCTTTGAGCATGTGGGTTTCATCCAGGTGCTCCAGTTTCTTCCCACCTCCCAAAGACGTGAAGGTTTGCAGGTTAATTAGCTTCTGTAAATTGCCCCTTGTGTGTAACAAAGAATGAGAAAGTGGATAACATAGAACTAGTGTGAATTGATGGTCGATGATCAGCGAGGACTCAGTGGGCCAAAGGGCCTATTTCCATGCTCTGTCTCTTAACTAAAAAGAGTTGTTGAATTTCCCAGGACATTTGGCATTGACTATAAGAAATGTCCTCAATAGTTCGGCAATACCTGTACATTCTGGAAGTTGTGAGAAGATATCAGGGAGCCAAAGGAGAGATTATTTGGCACATCTCTGCATTTACTAACACGCAATGAGTGGTTGCAAGGAACTGGTTGGAACATGCTAAAATTATATTTTTAAGCTTTGTTGAGACGTGTTGTTCAATTTTACAAACGGTGCATTTTAATGTTCCTGAGGACATAGTTGCTCAATAAGTTAACACATGCTGTAGGGTGATAGTCAGTAAATCATACAGCATGGAAGCGCCCTTCTGCCCAACTCATTTAATCTGACCCAGATGTCCCTCTAATCTGTTACTATATGCCCACGTCTGACCCATATCCTTCTGAAATGTTCCTATCCATATACCTGTCCAAATGTATTTTAAATGTTGTTATTATGCCCGCTTCAATCAGTTCCTTTAGCTGCTCATCCGTTTATGTACCACTCTCTTCGAGAAAAGTTGACCTTCACATTGCGATAAAATTTCTCCTCTATCATCTTAAACCTACGCCCATTAGTTCTTGATTCCCCAGCCCTGTGAAAAAGACTCTGTGTACTCACCATGTCTATGCGCCTCATGATTTTAAGCCACTCTGTAAGATCACCAAGGCTCCAAAGATTAAAGTACCAGCCTGCACGACCTCTCCCTGTAACTCACTCGCTCTCTCGAGTCCTGGCAATTTCCTCATACATCATTGCTGTATCTTTGCAGCTTAGTGATAACTTTCCAATAGCAGAGAAACCAAACCAAAAAAGCAATACTCTACCAGTGTAGCCTCACCAGTGTAGTCTTGTCATCTGCAACACAACTTTTAATTTTAAAGTCAATGTCTGACTGTTGAAGGCCAAAGTATCTTTACCACTCTAAGAAGTCCAAAAAAAGGTCTTGACCCGAAACATCACCGATCCCTTTGCTCCAGAGATGATGTCTCACCCGCTGAGTTTCTCCTGGATTTTTATCTACTTTACCCAGTGTAAGATGTCACTCTCTTGGAAGCGAATTTCAGGGGGAATTGTTGTGTTTGATAAATCACTGGATTCAGATAACAGTTTTGATTCTCTCAGTAACTTATTACACCAAATCCAGCTGGAAGGGAGTATTCCTTTTAGTCAATGGTACATAAACCTATACACGCATTGATTATTTCCTAGTGGATACGAAATTAATTCCCTTTACAACTAATCCTAAATATCATCTCTGATCACTCTCCATTAACCTTTTTTCTAAAACTAGATTAAATTAAATGTTTAATAAAAAATCGTTTTGGAGGTTTAATCCCCAAATTTTAAACAATCCGGACGGTTGTATATGCTTAAAACAACAGATGGAACTTTTCTTTAAGATTAACGATACCCCAGACATCTCACCCTCCTTATTATGGGAATCTTTTAAGGCGTTTATCAGAGGCTCTATTATTTCATACCAAACTTTTCAAAATAAAAAGAATAGGATTGAACAATTGCAACTAGAAGAACAAATTAGACAACTGGACCTAGAAAATGCAAAAGAGCCAACTATAGATAAACACAACAAGATAACAATAATGAAATTTAAATAAACCGAATTCTATCTGCAAGAGTCATCAGATTATTTTAAATTACAAAACAGGAAACTTTTGAATTCGGCGATAAGCCACATAAACTTCTGGCATGTCAGATGAAAAAACTGGAAAAGGATCACACTATTCTAAAAATCAAATCAGATAAAGGTGAATTGTTAACGCTGCCTAAAGACATTAATAAAAGATTTGCTTTATTCTATCAAAATGTATATACATCCAAAACAACAACAGATAGGACTAAAATTATAAACTTTCTGGACAACTGTAATCGCCCAAAACTCAATCCGTTGGAACAAGAGGAACTAGGAGCACAGGTTTCAATTAAAGAAATAGAAGAGACAATAAATTCACTGAAGAATGGTAAAACACCAGGACCAGATGGATTCAGTAATGAATTTTGTAAAAGATTTTACGAGATAATCTCACCACGTTTACACAAGCTGTATAGATATGCATTTAAAGAACACACACTACCAGAAACACTAGCAGAAGCTACTATTACACTCATACCCAAAAAAGATAAAGACCTAGAAGATCCGAGTTCATACAGAGCTATTGCATTATTAAATGTAGACCAGAAAATACTAGTGAAAACTCTGGCAAGAAGATTAAGCAAATATGTTAGTAAATTAATACATGCGGATCAAACGGTTTATACCCAAGAGACATTCATTTAATAATCTGAGACGTATTTTTAATATAATGTACTCACGAAAAATTGAAGAAGACTTATCAATTATTTCATTGGATGCAGAAAAAGCATTTGACCAACTAGTATGGGAATACCTCTTCAAAGTACTGCAAACATTTCCAATGGGAGAGAATTTTATTTCATGGATAAAATTACTATACAACAGGCCGACTGCTAGAATATTGACCAACTGCATACTTTCTCTGAACTTTCACCTATACAGGGGCAATAGACAGGGTTGTGTGCTATCACCCCTGCTATTTGCTCTTGCAATAGAGCCCTTAGCGGAAAGTATAAGAAGGCATCCGAATATTCACGGATATAATACCAGACACTCCAATAATAAAATATCATTATATGCAGATGATGTATTACTATATATTACAAAATCGCAAGTTAGTATGTCAATGACACTAAATCTAATAGAGGAATTTGGTTCTTTCTCAGGATATAGAAACAACTGGAACAAAAGTGAAATCATGGCGATAAAACCCCAAGAGTCGACACACCTTTTAAAATTCCCTTTTAGAATTGCTACAGAAACATTTAAATACTTGGGTATCCATGTAACCAGAAAATATAATTCTTTATTCAATGTAAACTTCCTGCCTTTAACTACTAAATGAAATGCTTTGATCCAATTCTGGAAAACACTTCCGATGTCTATGATAGGCAGAATAAATGCCATAAAGATGATTTTTGTCCCACAAATTCTCTACTTATTTCAAGCAATACTGATATACCAACCTAAAACATTTTTTTGTAAACTTGAATATCAAAAATGTAACTTCTATGCTCAATAGAAGAAGGGTTTCGGCTCGAAACGTTACCTATCTCATTCGCTCCATAGATGCTGCTGCACCCGCTGATTTTTCTCCAGCATTTTGTGTACCTTCTATACTCAATAATCTGGCTGATGACGGTTGATGTGCCAAAAGCCTTTATGTCCACCCGATATACCTGC
This sequence comes from Raja brachyura, assembly GCA_963514005.1. Next base: position 52,378,742 of record OY740782.1, read on the forward strand.
GACTCCACCTTCAGGGAGCTATGCACCCACACTCCTAGATTCCTCTACTCTACAACACTATTCGGAGTCTTCCCATTGGCTCCATAGGTGCTGTGTGCCCATGTTACACTTCCCAAAATGCAACATTACACATTTTTCTGCATTAAATTCCATCCACCATTCCTCAGCCCACTTAGCCAATTAATCAAGAACCTGCTGCAATTTTTCACAACCATCTTCATTATCTGCAAAACTACCCACTTTTGTATCATCAGCAAACTTGCTAATCTTGCCATGTATGTTCTCATCCAAATCATAGATATAGATGACAAACAGTAATGGGCCCAGCACCAAACCCTTAAGCCCCTGTCCCACTTAGGAAACCTGAACGGAAACCTCTGGAAGCCGTGTGCCCCACCCAAGGTTTCCGTGAGGTTCCCAGAGGTTCCTGGAGATTCCGGTCACTCTCCATGAGACTCCAACATCACAAATGTTATTTGGGATTATAAATCACAAAGGATTCATCGATGACACCTATGTAAACCCAAAGAATTTGGTGGACAGGCACTCCCCAATTTCTTGTACTATTACTGGGCAGTGAATATCAAAAATGTAATTTACTGGATGGACAATTCAGCCCAACAGGTAGAGTGGTTAACAATGGAGAGAGAGTATTGCTCGCCTTTTAACATGGGCGTGATCCTTCTCTCCCTAATAAAGATGAAGAATACAATATACAAGAAAAATCCGATTATTCATCGCACCTTACGAATTTGGAGACAAGTAAAACTTACTCTTAAATTATAAATTTATCTCTGCTCTTTCCGATAGCTAATAATCCGTCGTTCAAACCATCTACTATAGATAAAATGTTTACTCACTGGGAAAGACTAGGAATCAAAAAGTTTGTAGATTTGTATGAAAAAGCATTTGACCAAGTAGAATGGGAATACCTCTTCAAGGTACTGGAAACATTTCAAATGGGAGAGAATTTTATTTCATGGATAAAATTAATATACGACAGGCCGACTGCTAGAATATTGACCAACCGCATACTTTCTCCGAACTTTCACCTATACAGTGGCAATAGAACAGGGTTGTGCACTATTACCCCTGCTATTTGCTCTTGCAATAGAGTCCTTAGCAATTTTGTAATATATAGTAATACATCATCTGCATATAATGATATTTTATTATTGGAATGTTTAGTATTATATCCGTGAATATTCGGATGCCTTCTTATACTTTCAGAAATTACAATCCAAATACAATCTGAGAGGTAATCAATATTTTAGATATCTTGAAATTCAAGATTATCTGAAAAAATATACACACGAATATCAAACTCTGATGCCAGATATATTAGATGAGGGCATGAATAGAAACGCAGTCAAATAATTTAATATCATATTTGTATAATATCATTCTAAATATAGAAATTCCATCCTCAGATGCAATTAGAAGAGAGTGGAGACAGGAATTAAGTTTAAAAATTCCCAAAGACAGTTGGGATAAATATCTTCTATATGTACACAACTGCTCGATTAATGTAAGACATATGTTAATCCAATTTAAAATATTGCAAAGCCTATATTACTTGAAAACTAAACTGAATACATTTTTTCCAAATGTATCCCCCATCTGTGACAAATGTTTATCTCACAAAGCAACTATAACACACTCCTTTGCCTCCTGCATAAAACTTCATAATTTTGGAAAGAAATCTTTGAAATCTTCACAAAATTATTAAAAACTAAATTGGACCCCCATACAGAATTGATTATTTTTGGAACAACAGGTGCCTGCTCTGAGTTATCAATATTTCAAAGACATTTTCCTTAACTACGGCCTGATAATGGCAAAAAAACGTATACTTAAATTTTGGAAAAATGCATCCAACACCCACCCCAACGCTTAAAATGTGGATCACAAATATGTCTGAGACGCTACATCTTGAAGATATGAGACTCGTCTTAGCAGGAAAATCAGAACAGTTTTTAAAGACATGGTCTCTTTTTATTGATTAATTACAAGTATAACATGGTGCAACACAACTCTGGAAATAAACCAATTCATGAACTATGTGATGGGTGTGGTGAGCTATGAAGCAAGTATATCCACACATAAGGGTTCCTTTTTAAAAAAAAATCTTTCTTTCTCTTCTCTCTTTTCTTTTATTTATTTTTAAAATTGTTTTAGGGGTTTTTGGCTTTATCTTTATATAGGCTATCACTTGTTTACCCCTGGACACATCTGGGGGTCTAGGGGTTTACACATCACTGCTTCCTTCACTCTTTCTTTTTCTCGTTCTTTCTTTCTTGCTCTATCTATTTCTTGTTAAATTTAAAATAGAAGTGGTACACAAAATGTATTCTGTCATATGCCGCGCTTTATACTACTGTACATTGCTTCTAATAACAATATAAATTAAAAATAAATTAAAATAAAATAAAAAAGTAATTTATTACACCACTAAATAAGGCACATACACTCACGTAAACCCATCCGTAAACTCATCTGAACATGCACCAGGATAGAGAACTGGCTAGCAGACAGGAGGTGGATAGAGAACTGGCTAGCAGACAGGAGGCAAAGGGTAGGAGTAAACGGGTCCTTTTCAGAATGGCAGGCAGTGACTAGTGGGGTGCCGCAAGGCTCAGTGCTGGGACCCCAGCTATTTACAATATATATTAATGATTTGGACGAGGGAATTCAATGCAACATCTCCAAGTTTGCAGATTACACCAAGCTGGGGGGTATAGTTAGGTGTGAGGAGGATGCTTGGAGGCTGCAGGATGATTTGGATAGGCTGAGTGAATGGGCAGATGCATGGCAGATGCAGTATAATGTGGATAAATGTGAGGTTATCCACTTTGGTGGCAAAAACATGAGGGTAGACTATTATCTGAATGGTGGCAGATTAGGAAAAGGGGAGAGGCAACGAGACCTGGGTGTCATGGTACACCAGTCATTGAAAGTAGGCATGCAGGTGCAGCAGGCAGTGAAGAAAGCAAATGGTATGTTAGCATTCATAGCTAAAGGATTTGAGTATAGGAGCAGGGAGGTTCTACTGCAGTTGTACAGGGTTTTGGTGAGGCCACACCTGGTGTATTGCGTACAGTTTTGGTCTCCAAATCTGAGGAAAGACATCCTTGCCATAGAGGGGGTACAGAAAAGATTCACCAGACTGATTCCTGGGATGTCAGGACTTTCATATGAGGAAAGATTGGATAGACTCGGCTTGTACTCGCTGGAATTTAGAAGATTGAGGGGGGGATCTTATAGAAACTTACAAAATTCTTAAGGGGTTGGACAAGCTAGATGCTGGAAGATTGTTCCCGATGTTGGGGGAGTCCAGAACAAGGGGTCACAGTCTAAGGATAAGGGGGAATTCCTTTAGGACCGAGATGAGGAAAACATTCTTTACACAGAGAGTGGTGAGTCTCTGGAATTCTCTGCCACAGAAGGTAGTTGAGGCCAGTTCATTGGCTATATTTAAGAGGGCGTTAGATATGGCACTTGTGGCTAAAGGGATCAGGGGGTATGGAGAGAAGGCAGGTACGGGATACTGAGTTGGATGATCAGCCATGATCATATTGAATGGCGGTGCAGGCTCGAAGGGCCGAATGGCCTACTCCTGCACCTATTTTTCTATGTTTCTATGTTTCTATGTTCAGTCACCTGGCACCATTTGCGACACAGTCGAAGGCTGAGGTTCTCTTTTTCGAAAGGGTGCCCAGCAACAATCTTAATGGCATTTCTTATCAGAGCAGACCGCGCCATTGCCCTCTTCAACAAGCCCCCCTTGTCTGCAGTGTTTCTGCGCTACTAGCGGCAGGGGACATGGGTGGTCTATCCAACTATTGCTGTTGTTTGCTCAGCTCATCTAGACATTGTTAGACATCGTTTGGGAACATCTACTCTAACATTGCTGTTTTGTTCGCCAACACAGCCTATCCCATGGACTGATCGCAGGTGCGAGGAGATAAACTTGTTTTCGTAGACTCCTGGCTGCTAATTTTGCTGATAACCATTTAACATTTTAGCTGTAATTGTCAGTTTAACCCTTGCACTGCAGGAATTATACACTTGTACTCCTAGATCCCTCTGCTCAATAACACCCTTTAAACCCCACCGCTCATCTGGTTTGACTTCCCAATGTTCAATGCCACGCTCACTCACTCCTACTTCCTACAGAATAAGATCCTGATGTAATTATTGATAAGCAATGTCACTGTTTATGATAGCACCAGTTTTGGAGTCAGCTACAAACTTACTAACCATGCCTTGTACATGCTCATCCAAATTGTTGATGTATGTTCAGTATATATACATATATACATACATAGATACATAGACAATAGGTGCAGGAGTAGGCCATTTGTCCCTTCGAGCCAGCAACGCTATTCAATGTGATTATGACTGATCTTCCACAATCAGTACCTCGTTTCTGCCTTCTCCCCATATCCCTTGATTCCGCTAGCCCTGAGAGCTCTATCTAACTCTCTTTTAAATGCATCCAGTGAATCAGCCTCCACCGCCTGTGGCAGAGATTTCCACAAATTCACAACTCTCTGTGTGAAAAAGTTTTTCCTTGTCTCAGTTCTAAATAGCCTAACCTTTATTCTTGAACTGTGGCCCCTGGTTCTGGTCTCCCCCAACATCGGGAACATGTTTCCTGCATCTAGCATGTCCAATCCCTTAATAATTTAATATATTTGAATAAGATTCCCTCATTCTTCTAAATTTCAGTGAATGCAAGCCCAGTCACTCCATTCTTTCATCATATGACAATCCCACCATCCTGGGAATTAACCTGGTGAACCTATGCTGCACTCCCTCAATAACAAGAATGTCCATCCTCAAATTTGGAGACCAAAACTGCACATAATACTCCATGTGTGGTCTCACTAGGGCCCTGTACAACTGCAGAAGGACCCCTTTCCTCCTATATTCAACTCCTCTTGTTATGAAGGCCAGCATGCCATTCGCTTTCTTCACTGCCTGCTATAACTGCATGCTTACTTTCAGTGACTGATGAACAAGGACCCCCAGATCCCGTTGTACTTCCTCTTTTCCCAACTTGACACCATTTAGATAATAATCTGCCTTCCTTTTTTTGCCAACAAATGGATAACCTCACATTTATACACATGGAACTGCACCTGCCATGCATCTGCCACTCACCCAACCTGTCCAAGTCACCTTGCATCCTCTTCACAGTTCACACTGCCACCCAGCTTTGTGTTATCTGCAAATTTGCTAATGTTACTTTTAATCCCTTCATCTAAATCATTAATGTATATTGTAAATAGCAGTGGTCCCAGCACATAGCCTTGTGGTACCCCACTATTTGCTGCCTGCCATTCTGAAAGGGACCCGTTAATCCCTACTCTTTGTTTCCTGTCTGCCAAGCAATATTCTAACCATGTCAATACCCTACCCCCAATACCATATGCTCTAATTTTGCCCACTAATCTCATGTGTGGGACCTTATCAAAGGCTTTCTGTCCGTCAAGGTACGCTACATCCACTGGCTCCCTCTTGTCCATTTTACTTGTTACACCCTTAGATAGAAATTAGGTGCAGGAGTAGGCCATTCGGCCCTTCGAGATTGCACCGCCATTCAATATGATCATGGCTGATCATCCAACTCAGTATCCCGTACCTGCCTTCTCTCCATACCCTCTGATCCCCTTAGCCACAAGGGTCACATCTAACTCCCTCTTAAATATAGCCAATGAACTGGCCTCAACTACCCGCTGTGGCAGAGAGTTCCAGAGACCCACCACTCTCTGTGTGAAAAAAGTCCTTCTCATCTCGGTCCTAAAGGATTTCCCCCTTATCCTTAAGCTGTGACCCCTTGTCCTGGACCTCCCCAACATCGGGAACAATCTTCCTGCATCTAGCCTGTCCAACCCCTTAAGAAGTTTGTAAGTTTCTATAAGATCCCCTCTCAATCTCCTAAATTCTAGAGAGTATAAACCGAGTCTATGCAGTCTTTGTTCATAAGACAGTCCTGACATCCCAGGAATCAGTCTGGTGAACCTTCTCTGCACTCCCTCTATGGCAATAATGTCCTTCCTCAGATTTGGAGACCAGAACTGTACACAATACTCCAGGTGTGGTCTCACCAAGACCCTATACAACTGAAGTAGTACCTCCCTGCTTCTATACTGAAATCCTTTTGCTATGAAAGCTAACATACCATTGGCTTTCTTCACTGCCTGCTGCACCTGCACGCCGACTTTCAATGACTGGTGTACCATGACACCCAGGTCGCGCTGCATCTCCCCTTTTCCTAATCGGCCTCCATTTAGATAATAATCTGTTTTCCTATTTTTGCCACCAAAGTGGATAACCTCACATTTATCCACATTATACTGCATCTGCCAAACATTTGCCCACTCACCCAGCCTATCCAAGTCACCTTGCAGTCTCCTAGCATCCTCCTCACAGCTAACACTGCCCCCCAGCTTAGTGTCATCCGCAAACTTGGAGATATTGCCTTCAATTTCCTCATCCTGATCATTAATGTATATTGTAAATAGCTGGGGTCCCAGCACTGAGCCTTGCGGTACCCCACTAGTCACTGCCTGCCATTGTGAAAACGACCCGTTTACTCCCACTCTTTGCTTCCTGTTTGCCAGCCAGTTCTCTATCCACATCAATACTGAACCCCCAATGCCATCTGGGATGCAGACCATCAGGCCCTGGGGATTTTTCAGCCTTCAGTCCCATCAATCTACCAAACACCATTTCCTGACTAATGTGAATTTTCTTCAGTTCTTCCATCACCCTAGGTCCTCTGTCCTCTAGTGCATCTGGGAGATTGGTTCTGTCTTCCTTTGTGAAGAGAGAACCAAAGTACCTGTTCAACTCTGCCATATCCTTGTTCCACATAATAAATTCACCTGTTTCTGTCTTCAAGGGACCCACATTTGTCTTAACTAATGTTTTCCTCTTTACATACATAAAGAAGCTTTTAATATATTTTTTCCCCAAATTGCCTTTTTAATTACCTTCTGTTGATGTTTAAAAGTTCCCCAATCCTCTGGCTTCCTGCTCATCTTTGCAATGTTATATGTCTTCTCTTTTATTTTTATACTGTCCTTAACTTCCCTTGTCAGCCACGGTCACCTCTTACTCCCTTTTCTTCCACTTTGGAATGAAACGATCCTGCATCTACTGGATTATTCCCAGAAATACCTGCCATCGCTTTCCTCCGTCATCCCTGCTAGGGTCCCTTTCCAGTGAAGTTTGGCCAGCTCCTCTCATGCCACCATGGTCCCTTTTGTTCAACTGCAATACAGACCCTTCTGATTTTACCTTCTCCCTCTCAAATTGCAGATTAAAACGTATCATATTATGGTCACTAACTCCTAATGGTTCCATTACCTTGTGTTCCCTTATCAAATCCGGTTCATTACACAACACTAAATCCCGAATTGCCTTCTCCCTGATCGGCTCCAGTACAACCTGCTCTAAAAATCCATCTCAGCGGAACTCTACAAATTCCCTTTCTTGGGGGCCAGTCCCAACATGATTTATCCAGTCCACCTGCATGTTGAAATCTCCCACAACCACCGTAGCCTTACCTTTGTTACATGCTAATTTTAACTCCTGGTGCAATTTACACTCTATCTCCAGGCTACTGTTTGGGGGCCTGTAGATAACTCCTATCAGGGTATTTTTATCCTTACAATTTCTCAGTTCTATCCACAATGACTCTACATCTTCTGATTCTAGTTAGGGATTGCACCCCTCGCAAGGGATTGAATTTCATTCCTTACCAACAGAGCCATCCCACATCCTCTGCCCATCTGTCTTTTCAATAAGATGTATATCCCTGAATATTCAGTTCCCAGCTCTGATCCTCTTGCAGCCATGTTTCTGTATTTCCCACAACAACTTCTTCTTCTTAAGCCTCCTTTGGTCGTGGCTGACCATGGGTGTCTCCATGGTGCTAATCCTTATATGAAGGACGCCTGTGCGTGACTTTGTTTAATGTGGGGAGACTGGTGCACAGACAGCCACTCCACGGTCCTTGACAGACCTGGGTCGGGATCCTGTGGCATGGAGTCCAAACGACTGGAGACCCTTTTCTGTTGCAGCCTTCATCAGCCTTCCCAGCCTTTGTGACGCTCCACTAAGGTCAGCCATCATCCTTCACCTGTTCCACCGTTGAGGTCTTGGTTGAATTGTTCTTTGTCACAGACCTCCCCCTCGACCTTACCGCCATGGGTGGCCCTACCAGGAGCATAGCTCCAGACGGCATCGCTCTCAGGATCTCAGATCCACACAAGCTTCTCCACAATGACAAGGTGACAATACACAGAGAACACCCACAACATCATACTTACCAATTTCTATCTGAGCTTCAAGCTCATCCACTTTATTTGTTATACTTTGCGCATTCATGTATTACACTTTTAATTCGGTATTCACCTCCCATCTCACACCAGTTCTTATTTCATCTAACCTTACTCTCTTATCCCTTCTTGAACTTTCCGTACCATTAATTCGGATGTCTGTAACTTTTCCTCTACTCTCTTCCCATTTAACTCAATCCTTATACTCCCAATTTGTCAAACCCCCCCCCCACTATTTAGTTTAAACCCACCCGTATAGCACTAACAAACCTGCCTGCCAGATGGTTGGTCCCCCTCCAGTTAAGGTGTATTCTTTAGGGTGAATTCTCTGGGGTGGAATTCTCTGAGGTGGAACCCTCTCCAAGACAGATGTGAAGCTCACCGTTTGAGCTGTTTTTACAAAATGTTAAATGGTCAGCTCGACATAGATTACAAGATCTACACCAAACCCAAACCAATTAGGAGCAGACGAGGGCATTCGATCCAATTTGTGAGTCCAGCTACCAAGACAGATATGTGCAGCAATTCGTTCTTCCCCCGCACAATTAAAGCATGGAATAATCTCCACCCTACTATAGTTACCCAACCAGATTAAACTAAATTTAAGGTAGCTCTTTCTTCCCAAACACCCTTTCTGGCTTAAGTCCTCCCTCTACCACCTCCAGTTTAAATTCCATTTGGAATATTTTGGAGGACCAGGAAACCAAGAACCAAGTGTAACCCATCCCTTTTGCACAGGTCATCCTTACCCCATAAGAGATCCCAGTGGTCTTTGAATCTAAATCCCAGCATCTCAGCCACACATTCAGATCCCCTATCTCCTGCCCTCACAAGCTCAAGGTACATAGAAATATAGAAATTAGGTGCAGGAGTAGGCCATTCGGCCCTTCGAGCCTGCACCGCCATTCAATATGATCTTGGCTGATCATCCAACTCAGTATCCCGTACCTGCCTTCTCTCCATACCCTCTGATCCCCTTAGCCACAAGGGCCACATCTAACTCCCTCTTAAATATAGCCAATGAACTGGCCTCAACTACCCTCTGTGGCAGAGAGTTCCAGAGACCCACCACTCTCTGTGTGAAAAAATTCCTTCTCATCTCGGTCCTAAAGGATTTCCCCCTTATCCTTAAGCTGTGACCCCTTGTCCTGGACCTCCCCAACATCGGGAACAATCTTCCTGCATCTAGCCTGTCCAACCCCTTAAGAATCTTATAAGTTTCTATAAGATCCCCTCTCAATCTCCTAAATTCGAGAGAGTATAAACCGAGTCTATGCAGTCTTTGTTCATAAGACAGTCCTGACATCCCAGGAATCAGTCTGGTGAACCTTCGCTGCACTCCCTCTATGGCAATAATGTCCTTCCTCAGATTTGGAGACCAGAACTGTACGCAATACTCCAGGTGTGGCCTCACCAAGGCCCTATACAACTGAAGTAGAACCTCCCTGCTCCTATACTCAAATCCTTTTGCTATGAAAGCTAACATACCATTGGCTTTCTTCACTGCCTGCTGTACCTGCAGGCCTACTTTCAATGACTGGTGTACCATGACACCCAGGTCGCGCTGCATCTCCCCTTTTCCTAATCGGCCACCATTTAGATAGTAGTCGGTTTTCCTATTTTTGCCACCAAAGTGGATAACCTCACATTTATCCACATTATACTGCATCTGCCAAACATTTGCCCACTCACCCAGCCTATCCAAGTCACCTTGCATTCTCCTAGCATCCTCCTCACAGCTAACACTGCCCCCCAGCTTAGTGTCATCCGCAAACTTGGAGATATTGCCTTCAATTCCCTCATCCAGATCATTTATGTATATTGTAAATAGCTGGGGTCCCAGCACTGAACCTTGCGGTACCCCACTAGTCACTGCCTGCCATTGTGAAAATGACCCATTTACTTCTACTCTTTGCTTCCTGTTTGCCAGCCAGTTCTCTATCCACATCAATACTGAACCCCCAATGCCATATGCTTTAAGTTTATATACTAATCCCTTATATGGGACCTTGTCGAAAGCCTTCTGGAAGTCCAGATACACCACATCCACTAGTTCTCCCCATCCACGCTACTAGTTACATCCTCGAAAAATTCCACAAGATTCGTCAGACATGATTTACCTTTCGTAAATCCATGCTGACTTTGTCCAATGATTTCACCACTTTCCAAATGTGCTGCTATCCCATCTTTAATAACTGACTCTAGCAGTTTCCCCACTACCGATGTTAGACTAACTGGTCTGTAATTCCCCGTTTTCTCTCTCCCCCCCTTCTTAAAAAGAGGGGTTACGTTTGCCACCCGCCAATCCTCAGGAACTACTCCAGAATCTAAAGAGTTTTGAAAGATTATCACTAATGCATCCACTATTTCCGGAGCTACTTCCTTAAGTACTCTGGGATGCAGCCTATCTGGCCCTGGGGATTTATCGGCCTTTAATCCATTCAATTTACCCAACACCACTTCCCGACTAACCTGGATTTCACTCAAGTACTCCTTTGACCTGCGGTCCCCTGCTATTTCCGGCAGATTATTTAGGTCTTCCTTAGTGAAGACGGAACAAAAGTAGTTATTCAATTGGTCCGCCATATCCTTGTTCCCCATGATCAACTCACCTGTTTCTGACTGCAAGGGACCTACATTTGTTTTAACTAATCTATTTCTCTTCACATATCTATAAAAGCTTTTGCAGTCAGTTTTTATGTTCCCTGCCAGTTTTCTTTCATAATCTATTTTTCCTTTCCTAATCAAGCCCTTTGTCCTTCTCTGCTGGTCTCTGAATTTCTCCCAGTCCTCTGGTATGCTGCTTTTTCTGGCTACTTTGTACGCATCATCCTTTGCTTTGATACTATCCCTGATTTCCCTTGTTATCCACGGATGCACTACCTTCCCTGATCTATTCTTTTGCCAAATTGGGATGAACAATATTTGTAGTTCATTCATGCAGTCTTTAAATGTCTTCCATTGCGTATCCACCGTCAACCCTTTTAGGATTGATTGCCAGTCAATCTTGGCCAATTCACGTCTCATACCCACAAAGTTACCTTTCCTTAAGTTCAGAACCATTGTTTCTGAATTAACAATGTCACTCTCCATCCTAATGAAGAACTCGACCATATTATGGTCACTCTTGCCCAAGGGGGCACGCACAATAAGACTGCTAACTAACCCTTCCTCATTACTCAATACCCAGTCTAAAATAGCCTGCTCTCTCATTGGTTCCTGTACATGGTGATTTAGATAACTATCCCTCATACTTTCCAAAAAATCTCAGCCACACATTCAGATCCCCTGTCTCCTGCCCTCACCGGCTCGAGGTACTGAAAGCAATCCAGAGATAACCACCCAAGAAGTCCTCCTTTTCAGCCTTCTTCCTAACTCTAAACTTACGTTGCAGAACCCTCTTCTTCCCGACGTCGTTTGTGCCCACATGCTCAACCACTTCCAGCTGCTCACCTTACTTCTCGAAGATGTTCTGAAGTCGGTCCGAGACATCTTGAATCTTGGCACCAGGGAGGCACACACCATCCTCGAGTCACACCTGCCGCCACAGAATCTCCTGTCTGCCCCTCGGACTATGGAATCACCCACCACTATGACTCTGCCCAATGTCGTTCTCGCTGGTCGAGTCTCATTGCTGGGATTGGATCCATCGACCTGTCCGCCGCTCGGTCTGAAAGCGTCGACTGCCCTGACAGCTCCCAAGAGGGTGTACATGTTTTCATTAGGTACAGCCACCAGGATCTCCTGCACTACATGTTTACTCCTCTTTCTCATAGTCACCCATCTTCGCTCTTCCAGTATCCTTGGTGTGAGAACCTCACTGTAGGTTCTGTCCAGGAAACTTCAGTTTTCCCGAATGGCCCTGAGGTCATCCAGCTGCTGTTCCAGTTCCCCAAAACATTCATTCAGGAGCTGCACCAGCGGTGTCCCTGACTTCCCACATCCTGCAGGAAACACACTGTACCAACTTGCCTGCCATTTCTTCAATGGACAAAAAAATCACAAATTTAGAATCAAGTGTAGCCTCCTTGCCTCAGCCTCCTCGCCAAAGACTCTTGAGCCAAAGACTCACACTTTACTCACCAAGGCATTTCACTTCAACAAGGCTGCTCCCCCGAGAGTAAGCCCTGCTTTTATTTGCTGTTCAATTAACTAATCAGCTAATTTACAAATTTGGTTTCAATAAAAACAACGGGACCACTGAGGTGCATCACTAGGCCTGTCCCACTTAGGTGACTTTTTAGGCGAGTGCAGGAGCCTCTGCGCTTGCCTCATGATCGCCACATGTTTGCTGGTAGTCTCTGGTGAGTCTCCTTCATGGTCGCGAGGAGTTCCTGCATTCTGGGAACTACTCACGGCCTCAGCATGGTCGCTGGAAATTTTTCATCATGTTGAATTATTTTCTGCGACCAAAAATTGGTCACCATGGAGAAAATCAATAATCCTGTAGTCGTACGTGCAGCTGAAGTGGGGTCGCCGTGTAGTTATACATAGTTGAGGTAGCCGTAGGTAGTTTTAGTTAATCATCTTTGGTGACCGGGCATTTTCATTGCTTCATTGGGGGAAAAAAAACGTAAGCACAAGTTTTCAGAACCAAGGATAACCGACAGGTAATGTTAAATGCCCTCCGAACTTCACTGCTGTGTATCTCTGGCTGATTAAAAGTTGCCTGGCTTCTTAAAAGTGTCTTCACCCCTTCTCTCCCTTTCTCTTCTCCCCCCCTTCTCCCCTCCCCCCCCCATCTTTTAATGGATTTACCATACACTGTGCTAGCCGTCTTAACCTTCCTGTTCATCGTGGTGCGTGTCTGTATCACCTTGGCTTTGCACCGTGTGAATTTCAGACTTCAGACAGTGCTCCCCCGCTCTCCCTGCCCCCCCCCCCCCCCCCCCCGCTCTGTGTGTGTGTGTGTGTGTGTCCGCGTTCCACTCTGAGAGTTCCAGTTCCCGGTTTTTGAGGCGAATGCCGCAAACGTGACAGTCGCTGGCAGTGCGCTGAAAATTTCCCTAAGTGGGACAGGCCCTTAATGGTGAGCACGGTGGTGCAGCGGTAAAGTTGCTGCCTTATAGCGCCAGAGACCTGGGTTTGATCCTGACTAGGGGTGCTGTCTGTATGGAATTTGTACATTCTCCCTGTGACTGCGTGGGTTTTCTCCGGGTGTTCCGATTGCTTCCACATTTCAAAGACATGCAGATTTTTAGGTTAATTGGCTTCAGTAAAATTGTCCCTAGTGTGTAGAATAGTGTTAGTAAAAGGGATGATCGCTGGTCGGTGGGCCGAAGGACCTGTTTCCGCACTGCATCTCTAAGGTATAGGTCTTGAGTGGTAACAGCCCTACAGTCTGAAAAATAACCTTCCACCATCACTCTCTGCTTCCTACCATCAAGCCAATTTTGTATCCAGGATTTTATATTATTATCGATGAGCACTATTGTTTGCAGAGTTCAACATTTTATTTTGCCCCAAAAGCACTGATGCCCTGCAATTAATTGCTATTAAAATATCAATTTTTTGTAACTAACTTTTCTGCATTATCAATAAAACCACAATATGCTTGGAGAATTGGGAAGGTCTAAGAGCATCTGTGGAAATAGATGTTAACGATTGTTGTGCTTTCTGTGCCCACTTTTGCTGTTGACCTTCATGTGTACCAGCATTTTCTGGTTTTATTTCAGATGTGTCATTGTGTGTTGTGATAAATAATCTTAGTGCAACAATTTGTTTTCCGTTGCGGCTTTAGTCATTATTGCTTGACATTTTATGCACAATTTCCTCTCCTCACAGCTCGAATTTCTGCTTCTCTTCACAGCTTCTGCGTTTTTCTGCCTGCAGTATCGACCCAAAATATCACCCATTGTCTGATGAAGGGTCTCGACCCGAAACATCACCCATTCCTTCTTTCCAGAGATGCAACCTGTCTCGCTGAGTTCCTCCAGTCTTCCTTTTAATGGTTTTTGTTTCTCAGTAACCCTGGCGAGATTGCATCAATAAAAGATTTTGTAGATGCAAAGATGATATAAATCAGCATAGAGCCCATGACTACAGGCCTGTCGCACTGACCTCCCTAATCATGAAAACCCTTGAAAGACGTGTACTGGCCCACCTGAAAAATATCACTGCTGGACCTATAGTTGCCAACTGTCCATTATTAGCCGGGCCATCCCATATATTGGGCTAAATTGGTTTGTCCCATATGGGACCGCCCTTGTCCCGTATTTGAATGCTGCTACTCGGATTGCCGCATCCGGCCCCGCCTCACCCATCCTGACGTAGTGCAGCCCATGGAGTGCAGCAGCAGCGCATCGCCCGTGGCCCCGTCGGTCGGAAGCCCGGCAAGCTGTCCGACCTTCGGACCTTCGCTTACCGCTGACACCACCACCTTTCTTTATCAAGGCCGATCATCGGTTCATGAGTTGGATGGGGAGCCGGACTTCACACGTGATGTCGTGCGCAAAGTTCAGTGCCCGGGCCAAAGCTCCTCAGCTGGCCCGCCGGCTGGGCATTGTGTGCAGTCCAGCACCCGGGCCAACTCATCATTCACCCAGTCATGGCCGAGTTCTGTCAACGAATTGCTGTCGAGAATTTGACCCTTATTTTGACCTTTTGTCCCATATTTGTGAGTGAGAAAGTTGGCAACCCTAGCTGGACCCCCTGCAGTTTGCAAACTGGGCCAATAGATCAGTGGATGACGCAGTCAACCGAGGCCTGCACTTCATCCTCCAGCACCTAGACCACCAAGGGACCTATGCAAGGATTTTTGTTGTGGATTTTAGCTCTGCATTCAACAACATTGTGCCAGAGCTAATACACTCCAAACTTTCCCAGTTGACTGTGCCTGAACCCTCTGTCAGTGGATCACCAACTTCCTGACAGACAGGAAGCAGCATAGGCTGGGAAAGCATATCTTGGACCTGCTGACCCTCAGCATAGGAGCACCACAAGGCTGCGTACTCTCCCCTCTCCTCTACTCTCTCTGCACCAACGACTGCACCTCCACAGCCACCTCTGTCAAGCTTCTCAAGTTTGCGGATGACACAACCCTGATTGGACTGATCCAGGAGGGGGAGGAATCTGCCTACAGACAGGAAGTGTCACAGCTGGCATCCTGATGCCTTCATAACAACCTGGAGCTCAATGCTCTTAAGACGGTGGCATTGATTGAAGACTTTAGGAGAGCTCCCCCTCCCCTCCCCCCATTCACCATCAACAACACCACAGTCACATCTGTGGAGTAATTTAAGTTCCTTGGAACCATCATTTTCAAGGACCTAAAATGGGAGTCCACCATCGACTACAGACAAAAAGACACAACAGAGGATGTACTTCCAGCGGCAGCTGAGAAAACACTGGCAATGATGGTCCAGTTTTATACTGCCATCATTCTCCATCATGGTCTGGTTTGGCTCAGCCACCGAGTATGACATCCGGAGGCTGCAGTGCATTGTCCGATCAGCTGAGAAGGTTGTTGGCTGCAACCTTCCTCCCTTTGACGAACTCTACACTGCAATTGCCAGGAAGCGAGCGGGTAAGATCATGTCTGGCCCCTCTCACCCTGGCTACAAAATCTTTGAAGCACTTCCCTCTGGGAGGCGTCCGGACTGTCAAAGCCGCCACAGCCAGACATAAAAACAGCTTTTTTTCCACGACCAGTAGCTTTACTCAATAACCAAAAATCTGTAGCCTCCTTTAGCTCTGATATTTTATTTTATTCTTCACATGTTTAAGTTATAATGTTTTATTTTTAATTGTCTACCTCATATCGTGTTGTTTTCCTTGTGGGACAATAAACAATAGACAATAGGTGCAGGAGTAGGCCATTCAGCCCTTCGAGCCAGCACCGCCATTCAATGTGATCATGACTGATCATCCCCAATCAGTACCCCGTTCCTGCTTTCTCCCCATATCTCCTGACTCCACTATTTTTAAGAGCCATATCTAGCTTCCTCTTGAACATATCCAGAGAACCAGCCTCCACCCCCCTCTGAGGCAGAGAATTCCACAGACTCACAACTCTCCGTGAGAAAAAGTGTTTCCTCGTCTCCGTTCTAAATGGCTTACCCCTAATTCTTAAACGGTGGCCCCTGGTTCTGGACTCTCCCAACATCGAGAACATGGTTCCTGCCTCTAGTGTGTCCAAACCCTTAATAATCTTATATGTTTCAATAAAATTCCCTCTCATCCTTCTACACTCCAGAGTATCCAAGCCCAGTTCTCCATTCTCTCAGCATATGACAGTCCCACCATCCCTGGAATTAACCTTGTAACGAGCAAAGCACCAAGGCAAATTCCTTGTATGTATACATACTTGGCTAATAACATTTATTCAATTCAGTTCAATGCCACTCATATGAACTATTAACATTGACATTTTTGTTAGCTTGGATGCATCGACAGGAACATGTCCAATCTGGCCTCATATATGGTCATACAGCATAGAAACTGGCCCTTTGGCCAAACTTGATTACGTCAACCAAGATGCCCTGTCTAAACTAGTCTCATTTGCTGTGTTTGGCTCTTATCCCTCTAAACGTTCTCCTATTCATATACCTGTCCAAGTGGCTTTTAAATGTTGTTGTAGTACCTGTCTCAACTACTCTTGCCACTGTGTTTAAGTAACTCAGCAGGTCAGGCAGAATCTCTGGAGAACATGGATAAGGGACACTTTGGGTTGGGTTCCCTTCTCAGTCTGATGGTGGGGAGGTGTCGAAACAACTCGTAGGGAGGTGGGGTCATAAGGTCATAAGCAACAGGAGCATAATTAGGCCATACGACCAGTCAAGTCTGCTCCGCCATTCAATCGTGGCTGATCTATCTTTCCCTCCTAACCCCATTCTCCTGCCTTCTCCCCATAACCCCTGACACCCATACAAATCAAGACATTATCTATCTCTGCCTTACAAATATCCACAGACTTGGTCTTCACAACCTTCTGTGGCAAAGAATTCCACAGAGCTACCACCTGCTGACTAAAGAAATTCCTCCTCAGCTCCTTCCTAAAGGAGCATCCTTTCATTTTGAAGCTATGCCCTCTAGTTCTAGACTCTCCCACTAGTGGAAACATCTTTTCCACATCCACTCTATCCAAGCCTTTCACTATACAGTAAGTTTCAATGAGGCCCCCTCCCCTCTCATACTTCTGATCTCCAAGTACAGGCCCAGTGCTGTCAAACGGGCATGACAAAGCCTAGCGAGTGATAGTTGGAGGAAGGAACTGCAGATTCTGGTTTAAACCAAAGATAGACACAAAATGTTGGAGTAACTGAGTGGGACAGGCAGCAGCACTGGATAGAAGGAATTTGTGACATTTCAGATTGAGATATTTCTTCAGACAGTCTGAAGAAGGGTCTCGACCCAAAATGTCACCCATTCCCTCCATCCAGGGATGTTGCTTGTCCCGCTGAGTTACTCCAGCATTTTGTGTCTACCTTGAGTGATAGGTGGATGTGGGTGATGGTTGGTTTTGATGTTCAGATGAAAGGCCAGAGATGAAAATAGAAAAGGTCTGTGAAAAGGTTACAAGCGGTGTGAATTATCAGAAAAAGGCAAATAGACAAGCGGGTGGAGAGGGGAGGGCTGAGGGACAGGGAGGGTCTCCCAAATCCTGCTGTATCTACCCCAGTTGCTACACAGATTAACACCCTTCCCATTCCCATATTAACCTTTCTGTCATTGGCCTCATTTGTTGCCAGGGTGAGGCCACATGTAACCAGCACCCACCCACCTACCCCTGTGGCTTTTCACCCACTTCCATCCAGGGAATCCATCAGGCCTTCCATGAGATCTGCAAAGACACCTTTTCAAACCTCGTCTCCTGCACGCTGCACTCCTGATGCAGCCCCCCTTTACATTGGCGAGACCAAGCGTAGTCAAGGCATGAGAGGCCTAGATAACGTGCATGCTCAGTCTTTTCCCCAGGGCAGTGGATTCTAAAACTAGGGGGCATCCACTTATGATGAGAACAGAAGGATCCAAAGGGCACGTTTTTCCACACAGAGGGTAGTCCATATCTGGAATGAGCTCCCAGAAAATGCTATAGAAGCGGGTTACTATTGTGTCTTTAAAAGATATTTGGATATTTGGGTTTAAAAGGCTATGTGCCAAACGTTGGCAAGTGGGTCCAGCCCAGTGTGCCAACTTGATCTGTATGGACAAGGTGGGCTGAATGGTCTGTTTCCGCGCTGTGTGTGTCCATGCTCGCCCACAGTCCGGTTTGAAAACATAAGTGCTGAATTTCACTTTTTTTTTTCACGTTACACGTCCTCAGAAATATTGTGTTTCGTTCCAGCATCCCCCCAGGTTATCAGGTGGTACAACAGTGGTCAGATGACTTTTTTCTATAAAGGGTGTGAACGGTTGCAGGCTGCATCTGATGCTGTCGGCCGCTTGAGGGTGAGTATTCTTGCTTTGCTTGAAGCTCCGCGGTTGTTTCTTCGCCGCTGTGCCCATTGCAACTGCAGCAGCGTCTGCTGAGCGAGGAGTCCCGGGACGTGGCTTCGACACTTTAGTAGGAATATTCCGTACTTTTACAGAGGGGTCGATGACTGTTGAGATACGGGCTGTTTGTTCCAGAGGTTTTAGCACCATGTTGGTCCGTTCAATCTCCAAACTATCTGAATCAAGTTTCATTAATGTTTTATCTAATCTTCTCGCCACGTAACTGGACGGCCTGGTGGAAACTATACAAATATGTCCGTGCATTTAGAACATTTGAGAAATGTATTCACAGCCCAAAGCAAATGAGTACGAGTTTATTGGCAGCAGTCCACAGAGCTCTGACGTTTAGACTGACTTCTCATTCGCTCTGCGAGCAAATAATTCCTGAACTTCGTTTTTCTTGTTGCTTTTGTTTTATCTGCACTTTCTCTGGAGCTGTAAAATAATCCACTCTTTGTTTAATTTATTTTTTGCTCTTCCTGATGTGCTCGTGCATGGTGTGATCTGCCTGGACAGTTCTTTCTTACACATTTCGTCTGCTCCACAGCGAAATCTCCTCAAATAATTCAATGCCGACACCAGTACACAGGGAGAAACAAAGAACGACAGATACTATTAATCCAAAGTTAGACACGCATTGCCGAAGCATCACTTACTCCCTTTTCTCCAGAGTTGCTGCCTGACCCAGAGCTACTCGGAGAGTTTGTGTCTATCCCCAGTATACAGGCCCCTGCTGGGCGTGGTTCATTATGTGTCACTGACACTTCTTGTTCGCTTGGCTCGGGGACACTTTCTGGAGATTAGAGCAGCTAAATGTAGACTGGGATCCCACTGCACGACTTAATGGCTCATATCATTGGACTCGGGAGGAGATTTTTTTTTGAATGAAGCGTTGAGGCCCTGTCTTCAGTCTGGATGAAAGAAATCCCACAGTCGTGGTTCAAAATATAAAAGGTATAAAATTCTTCCCAGATTCCGGGCAAATCTTCATCATTTGCTCAACGTTATCAGATTATTTTAGTTTTAGTTTAAGAGATACAGCGTGGAAACAGGCCCTTGGGGTAGCAATGTTACAAAATTTTGAGATTTTAAAAATCAAGTCTGCAATTTATCCCATCAGATAAAGCATAAAAAGAAGTTTAATTTGACACATAATTCACTTTCATATCTTCAGTATTAAAAAAGTTATGGCCATTTTCATACTCAAACAGGAGCATCTTGTTCCCTATTGCTTTTCCATTGACTTAACACAAACGTTGTGATTGAGGACAGTCAAAAGCCCATAACTTTATTAAAAATTAAGAGAACGGAAAGAAATCTTCAGTTATTATAGATTGAAGCATTTTGAAACAAATATGAAACAATCTTACTTGGATGACCTGAAATTAAAGCATATAATTAGTTTGTTACCCAATTGTAGCTAATTACAAAATTCAATTACTAGATCTAAACATCTATCAATTTCTTAAGAAAATATGAACATTTTTAAATAGTCTAAGTGTCCAAATAACATTCACACAAGAATTCACAATATAACATAGGCCAAATTGAAGGAATTTAGTGTTGAATTCCTGTAAATTAATGGACATTTAAATAATCTTGCAAGTGGGATTTTATGGAACGCGATCGATTGGAACGTTGCGGTGAATTTAAACCCCACATCGGCAGGAAATGGGCAGGATATTCGTATGGGGAATAAATCACCATTTCGCAACATGAAATTTGGATTAAGGTCATCTTTACAAGCACGTTTATATGTAAAATAAACTGCTTTCCTTTACATGTCCCCAATGTGAAATCCGTCCCCGTTGTCGGCGTTCACGGCAATAGAAGCTAATTTTAATTTTACTCCAGCGCTGAAATTATCGGGCGATTTAAAAAAAATATATATATATATATATTTTTAATTCACAGACCGGCAGTCGGAACGAATCTTCAGCAAAAGCTCGCATCCCGAGAAAATAAAACTCCGGAAGGCAGGGGAAAACCGCATTTTAACCCCCCTCCCCCCCCCCCCCCCCCTCAAAGGCGCCAAAGTCGCGCACACAGCCAGTGACAGAACTGCAGCACCGCAGAAGGTAAGTTTTGTAACATACCTACTTGGGGCCACTGAGTCCGCGCCGATCAGCGATCCGCGCACATACACACACCAGGGAATATTTCACATTCATACCAAGCCAAATTTACAATTTATACCAAGCCAATTAACCTGCGCAACTACACAAAGATCTCGGCGTAAACCCACACGGTAACGGAGAAGGTAAAAACTCTGTACAGTTAACACCCGCAGTCGGGTTCGGTCCCGGGTCTGTAAGACAGCAACTGTACCGCTGCGCCACCCACTGGGTTATTATCTCATTGCTACTTCTGCGAGATTGCTGAGTACAAATATCCAACACAGCAGCAATGGTTACACTTAAAAAGGATTTCGTTTTCTTTAAACCACTGATATATTCTGTAAAATACTATAAATGTAAGCTTTTTATAAATGATTTTATGAAACTCTTGACTTTATGTGTTAGAGGAAAGGTGGCAAGAAGAATTTTAAATTGTAGTTTAGACTAGACTAAGTGGGACCCTTTGGGCCCAGCTTCACACGGGAGGGCTGGTCCCACACACAGACTGACACAGAGACACACACACACACACACACACCCTCCCTCCCTCCCTCATGGTAGGCTGATTAAGATGTACAGGATTCACAGTGACGTGGTTGTATCAATTTATTTATGGAAGTGGTTGTTGTGGTGGAAGGAAGATATTCTGGCTGGAGGTTTGTGAGCAATGGAGTTCTGCAGGATTTGTGCTGGGACCTCTGCTGTTTGTGATATATATAAATGACTTGGATATAAATGTAGATGGGTTTTGGTGAGAAAGTTTGCTGATGACACCAAAATTAGACAAGTTGCAGACAGTGAGGAAGGCTGTCAGTAGATACAACGGGATACAGTGCATTCTGAAAGTATTCAGACCCCTTCACTTTCTCCACATTTTGTTATGTTACAGCCTTATTTTGAAATTGATTTAATTCACTTTTTTTTCATCATCAATCTACACACAATACCCCAGAACGAAGAAGCAAAAACAGGTGCTTAGAAATGTTTGCAAAGTAATTAAAAATAATTAACTGAAATATCACATTTGCATAAGTATTCAGACCCTTTGCTATGACACTCAAAATTGAGCTTAGGTTCATCCTGTTTCCATTGATTATCTGGGAAGGGTATAAAACAATTTCTGCAGCATTGCAGGTCCTGAAGAGCACAGTGGCTTCCGTCATTCTTAAATGGAAGAACTTTGGAACCACCAGGACTCTTTATAGAGCTGGCCGCCTGGCCAAACTGAGCAATCGGGGGAGAAGGGCCTTGGTCAGGGAGGTGATCAAGAACCCGATGGTCACACTTACAGAGCTCCAGAGTTCCTCTGGGAGATGGGAGAACCTTCCAGAAGCACAAGTGTATCTGCAACACTCCACCAATCAGGCCTTTATCAGGCCTTTATGGTTGAGTGGCCAGACGGAAGCCACTCCTCAGTAAAAGGCACATGACAGCCCGCTTGGAGTTTGCCAAAAGGCATAAGAAACCATGATTGAATTCTTTGGCCTGAATGCCAAGAGTCACGCCTGGAGGAAACCAGGCACCGCTCATCACCTTCCCATCTCCTCCCCGGAAGGCAGACGGGGGAGAGATGGGAAGATGTGGTGAGTGGAGGGGTCACGTTGGAGGTGGCGAAACTGGCGGAGGACTATGTGTTGTATGTGCCGGCTGGTGGGGTGGGTCCAGGGTCTCCTCGATACCCCGCAACACTGCCCTCTCTCCCCATTCCCCCACTCACAACAAGGGCAGAGTCCCCCTGGTCCTCACCTTTACCAGGGTCTCCTCCATACCCCGTAACACTGCCCTCTCTCCCCATTCCCCCACTCACAACAAGGGCAGAGTCCCCCTGGTCCTCACCTTTCACCCCACCAGCCGGCACATACAACACATAGCCCTCCACTCGCCACATCTTCCCATCTCCCCCCATCTGCCTTCCGCAAAGACCGCTCCCTCCGCAACTCCCTTGTCAATTCTTCCCTTCCCTCCTGCTCCACCCCTTCCCCGGGCACTTTCCCTTGCAACCGCAAGAGATGCTACACTTGTCCCTTCACCTCCTCCACTCCTTTCAGGGACCCAAGCAGTCCTTTCAGGTCCGACAGAGGTTCACCTGCACTTCCTCCAACCTCATCTACTGCATACGTTGCTCCAGATGCCAGCTGATCTATATCGCTGAGACCAAGCGGAGGCTTGTCGCTTGTTTCGCCGAACACCTCCGCTCGGTCCGCAATAACCAACCTGACCTCCCAGTGGCTCAGCACTTCAACTCCCCCTCCCATTCCATATTCGACCTCTTGGTCTTGGGCCTCCTCCACGGCCAGAGTGAGCAACACCGCAAGTTCGAGGAACAGCACCTCATATTCCGCTTGGGGAGTCTGCATCCTCTGGGCTTAAACATTGAATTTTCTCAATTCTGTTAACCCTTGCTGTCTCCTCCTCTTCCCACCTCTCCTTCAGCCCTCGGGGCCCTGGCATTCCCTCTCTCTCTATCTCTCCCCCACCCAAGCCGCACTAGCTTCTCATTTTCACACTACAAACAGCTTACAATGGCCTGTTTTCTTTATCATCGATTTTTGCATATCTTTCATTCATTGTTCTTTATCTCCCCACACCACCATCTATATCTCCCGTTTCCCTGATCCCTAACCAGTCTAAAGAAGGGTCTCGACCCGAAACGTCGCCTATCTCCTTCGCTCCTTAGATGCTGCTGCACCCGCTGAGTTTCTCCAGCCTTTTGTGTACCCCCAGCACACAATAGAGTTCACCATAAACATTCACTGCACCATTCCTCACTTTGGTGGAAGGCAATAAAGTTCAGCCAGTCCTCCTCCCCCGTTCATCCATGATCGGGGCCATAAACCCTCTGTAGTCGCCGCAATGGACAACCGGATGTACAGGCCCTCTCGTCGGGATCATGAAAACTCCACGGCTTGGAGCGCCCGAATCGGCCACTTTCCTACTGGAGACGGCGGCTTCAGGATGTTATAGGCTGCAGGCCATTGGTTGGAGCTCTTCTCCGGCGATCCCTGGCGAGGGATCCTAGATTCCGGATGGTCACCCAGCTATAGGAAGGATGTCCTTAAGTTTGAAAGGGTGCAGAAGAGATTCACCAAGATGTTACCTGGGCTTGTAGACTTGAATTATAGGGAGTGGTTGGATATGCTGGGACGTTTTAGATTGTAGGAGGCTGACGGGTGACATTATTGAGGTGTACAAGATCATGTGGAACATGGATAGAGTGAAGGCTCTTAGTTGTTGTCTCAAGATAGAGGATTCTAAAAGTAGAGGATACAGGCTGAAGTTGAGAGAGAGATTTAAGAAGGACCACGGCGTTACCATTTTTGCTCAGAGCAATCGGTATCTGGAATGCGCGGCCACAGAGCTGACAAGTAGTAGGGACTTTCCGTATTTTGTACGGAAATACGATAGGAATACGGATTTGCTTTGTAAAATACGGATTTTAAAAAAAAAATCGGCCCAACTTCCTGTATCGTCTTGCTGCTTAAAAAATGCAAGGATATAAAAAGTTATACTGTAACTATAAAAATTATAGCAGATTAAATCTATTAAAATTTTAAATTTCAAGATCTGGATGATTATATTTGTAAGCTTTGATCTGTCTGTCCCGCTACAGGTTTAAAGCGCTGGCAGTTTAACACGAGGGAATTTAAACAGCGCTGTGGGTTCGAAAAATAGTGCTACCAGCTGGAGCGTTATTGCTTTTACACATAGCGCGATGGGCTTTATACATAGTGCAATGGCCACAGCGCTATGGATCACAGATTGTTTGGGGAGGGTGAAGGAGAGGGGAAGTGAGAGGCAGGGAGGGAATAAGAGAGGGAGGGAGAAAAGAATGGGAGGGAGGGAAAGAGTGAAAGGAGAGAGAGAGAGAGAGAGAGAGAGGGAGGCTTCCAAAATGGCTTCTACATCATCATCTGGTGCTAAAAGCAGGAAGCAGCCGTTCAAACAGAAGTATACAAAGAGATGGCAATGAATGCACTGTCAAGTAAGGTGCGTAGAAGACATGTCAATTTCTAGAAAAGTTATGCATTCTTGTACTCTTACATGGGTATGACCACACATAAAAACATTTTTTCCAGCAAAATGGCACTGTAAAAATACTGATTTCCTCAGCAAAATACTGATTTTCAGGTACTAGAATACTGAAATGCTCTGGCAAAACTTGGCAGCGCTGCTGCCAGGTGAACCGATGGAAATGAATACAATTACAACTTTTAGAAGACATTTGGACAGATATAAACATTTGGTAAGAGGAGTTTACTAGTTTTTGGGCCAAATGCAGGAAATGGGAAAAGGCGGGCCCGAGGGTCTGTTTCCATGCTGTATAGCTGTATTCTACTGTGATTCTATTTCTCCAATACTATTTTGCTGTTCTTTCCCAGGGTCAACCAACCATATATCATGGCAGCTTATCAGATAAGTCAGTGTCGACAATCTGTAACTGACCAATTGGCTGACGGTAAGTGCCAGGAAGTAATATCTATCCAAAGTTTATTTCTTTAAAACATTTTTTTATGAACACTGGCTGTAGGTACACTCATTGGACCATATTAGTGGACTTGCTGCTAGTGAGAAACAGGTCCTTGTAGATTGGACTGGGAGAATGCTTCTGTCCCACTGATTACACTGTGCCACTGTAATACACAAGTAAAGCAAGCAGGACACGTACTCAGTGGATGTGAGCTGTGCTGGAAGAATGTTTTACATTCTTGGCCTCTGCCGCCCACAGCTGCTCCCCAAACGCATCTACTTTCACCATTACCATCACCACCATGAGTTTCCCAGTGTCAAGATGGTCAGAAACTTTTCCTCAGAGCTGCTTTCTCTGGACAAACGACAAGGAGGGGTTAGTTGTGCAGTGGAGTCATCAAGCTTGATGATGCACAAAGATTAATGGGAGTTTGAGCTCAACATGAGGCACTGTGTATATCTACTTGTCCAGGAGGCCACTGGGCAAGTGTTGACCAGGCCCTCTGACACTGTTGCTTCAGGGAAATGCCTGTCGGGGGCAATCATTGTCCTGCAGTCATTCAGTGCAGAGCCAGTATTGGATCTCAGTAAGGAACATATTGGATCTTAGCATTTTTCCTGATTGCAGAGTCATTGATACTACCGTCTCCTTGCCCCTGTCAATATTCAAAAACAGTTTCTGATAAAC
This sequence comes from Raja brachyura, assembly GCA_963514005.1. Next base: position 52,404,799 of record OY740782.1, read on the forward strand.
TACATATGGAACATGAAAAGTGTTTTCCTGAAGAGGTCTTGGTTGAACAGATGAGCAAACTCCATGCACAATGAGTTTTTTCCTCTTCTGTTCTAGATCTAATCCGTTTGGATCCTCTGGTTACTGCAAATATACAGTTTGCTCTTGATCTGTTCAAGCACTTGGATGAAAAGAACAGAGTTGGCAACATCTTTGTGTCTCCCTTTAGTATATCAGTTGCACTGGCCTTGGTGTATCTAGGTGCAAAAGAGAAGACAGCCACTCAGATGGCTCAGGTAGGTGTGGCCTTATGTTAACTTCAGAAGGTGTGTCCTGTTTTTGAACAAACTGGAGCATGTTTGGTGATGTAAAGGTTTAGGGTGGGGAGAATCGACAGGGTTTGGTTTGTTGGATTGGAGCTGGAATAGTTTGTTATTTGCATGTTTGCATTCCTCACAGTAATCAGCCATGCTACTTGAACCACAGGAGGCTATTGACATGAATAAGCCTTCTATTGTCACTGCAACTATATCCTATTAAGCAATGTAATATGCAGTCTTTAGAGTCTGAACCTGTATCCCCGAGCTCCATTTCCACCATTGACACTATTGTCTTTATAGTGTGGTATTGCCTTTATGGGGTTATATTTTCTATAACACAAGATTTCTTAGGAATGTATTCAGCTTTATCGTAGAACTGAGTGCATACTGATTTAATGAAATAAAATAGAGAAAATGCTGGAAACATTCAGCATGTCAGGCTGCATCTATGGAAATGTTTCAGATTGAAGATCCTTTTTCAGACTTGAAAATTGAGAAATGAAATTAGTTTGAAATAGCAGAGATTCTGGCAGGAATGTGTCAGCACAAAGGAAATCTCTCTGACAGAGATGGGCCAAAGTAATCAATGGGATAAACTGTAGATGGGTGACGTCATCTGCAGTTTATCCCCATGGCAATTGTGGCTGAAGATAATACACGTTATCCACAATTCTTATTATCCTCATTATTCACAAGACCAAATAAAAGCATGAGAAAATAGAAGCAAAAGGCAAATAGGTCCTTCAGGCCTATCCCACCATTCAATGTAATCATGGCTATTCTACACTGCCCCAAACTCCTCTTTTGGCCAGTTCCAATAACCCTCATATCACACCACAGTTGTAAATGACATTGGTGAAGCCACAGTTCACTTTTAGTTACCATATTTCGCGGCAATGAAAACGCTATTATTTACACTCAAATAAGGCCAGAAAATCTATCTGTGTTGGAGGCCGAAGGTTAGATTTATAGCTAAGAAAGATAGACTTGGCTATCGCTCAGTACAGCGTCTGTAAAAGGACAGCACGGCGGGGCGGCCGACTTCCTTCCACAGCGTGTAGGGAGTCTGGCCCGGGTCAGCACGGTTAGGCCGCCAAGGATAAAGTTGCGGGAAGTGCAGGAACGTTGAGAAGGAAGGGGGCCGGGGATAATGCCAGCAACTCACTCAGTAGCTCAGGTGGCTGCGAGCGGCCGACAGCGGAACTGCAGCTGGTCCCAGGGCTCGCAGGCAACCTGTGAACTACAGCTAGTCCCAGGGACGCGAGGGATCTGGGAACTGCAGCCTGTCGCAAGGCACACATGCGATCAGGAAACTGCAGAAAACCAATTAGAAAAACGCGTGCCCCCATGCAAAAAAGGTTGCCGACCCCTGGACTAAACCAAAGCCTTGATCCTGTCCCGCCAGACTTTTTTCAAAACTTAGCAACTCAAAATGGGGTAGGGTCTTCGACGCAGGTGCGTCTTCATTGCCGGGAAATAGGGTACCCTGTTAGAGGAAAGAGCTGGAAAGAGTGCAGAGAGGATTTACGAGGATATTGCCAGGGCTTGAGCAGGCTGAGCTATGTGGAGAAGTTTAGTTGGCCAAGTGGCTAATTGGAGCACTGGAGGTGTGTAAAATCATGAGTGGTATAGGTAGGGTGAATGCACAGCATCTTTAACCCAGGATAGGAGAATTAAAAATAAAGGACGTATGTTTAAAGTTAGAGGAGTAAGATACCTGAGGGGCAACTTTTTTACTTGGTATATTAAATGAACTGCCAGAGGAGGTAGTTAAGGCAGATACTACAACAGGATTTAAAAGACACTTGTGCAGATTTATGGATAGGAAAGGTTTACTAGTGGGCCAAATGTGGTGGCAAATTGCACTAGCTTAGAAGGAGCGCCTTGGTTGGCAGGGACGAGTTGGATGAAGGGCCTGTTTTAACGCGGAATAACTCCATGGCTCTAAAGTCCGATGTTCCATATTCTCATAAAACTAATGAAAAAGTAATAATGGTGAATTTGCAGATTTTAACAATAAATTGACTATGTTCAATTCTGAAAAGCACGGATGTGTTTTCCACAGTATGGAACTGGAATAATAAATACACTTCACTTCTTTTGATGAATGTTAACTTTTTCTCTTAGATGCTTGGTTTTGATGAAGTCAAAGACGTCCACTCGGAATTTCAGAAACTGCAAACTGAATTAATCAACCCAAATGCAAAGTATTCCTTGAAGTTAGCCAATCGCCTCTACGGGGAGAAGACCTACAAGTTCCTTCCAGTTAGGTTTGGGTTTGGAGGCTAAGCTGCTTAATCTGTGTTTGTTAACCTGATCAAACACATCGGTGTTAACACAAGCTCGATCCTCTTGAGATTTGGAAGGAATGTTCCTGCTTGGTTCAATGTGGTGATGTCTTGAGAATGGTGTTTGATACTAATTGGAATATCTACCCCAAAAGAGAGTCTATTGTTGAATATCCCATTGCATCTAAGAATATCGTCCTTGCAAATCTTATTACAAGATTTTATCAGTTTTATCCTTATTTTCAACATAGATGAATGTCATACAGCACACTGCTCACCCCACACCTTCAGCTTTCGGCCTCACATAGAAACATAGAAACATAGAAAATAGGTGCAGGAGTAGGCCATTCGGCCCTTCGAGCCTGCACCGCCATTCAATGTGATCATGGCTGATCATCCAACTCAGTATCCCGTACCTGCCTTCTCTCCATACCCCCTGATCCCTTTAGCCACAAGTGCCACATCTAACGCCCTCTTAAATATAGCCAATGAACTGGCCTCAACTACCTTCTGTGGCAGAGAATTCCAGAGACTCACCACTCTCTGTGTAAAGAATGTTTTCCTCATTTCGGTCCTAAAGGAATTCCCCCTTATCCTTAGACTGTGACCCCTTGTTCTGGACTCCCCCAACATCGGGAACAATCTTCCAGCATCTAGCTTGTCCAACCCCTTAAGAATTTTGTAGGTTTCTATAAGATCCCCCCTCAATCTTCTAAATTCCATCGAGTACAAACCGAGTCTATCCAATCTTTCCTCATATGAAAGTCCTGACATCCCAGGAATCAGTCTGGTGAATCTTCTCTGTACCCCCTCTATGGCAAGGATGTCTTTCCTATCTCCTCACGCATCAGATGCAGGTCCCACTCCGGCTTCACTCTGTGGCTTCCAGTTCAACTCACCAGCGTTGTGCTGGTCGCCGCAGCAGCAGTCCGCGAGCCACTGAACACACTGCAGCCCTTCAGCTTTTTAAACGCCTCACCGCGTTATTGACAGCGGGTTACGGAAGGGGTGATTTTTAAACCTTCATATCTTTTGTACTATTTCACTGATCAGAACAAAACTTATTTGACTTGCAGCAGAGGAGAATGGTGAGTAAAGTGGCGAGAAATCATAGCAGTATAGGGTAGCGTTTTTGCGAAAATATATTTATAATGTTGACCCGAAGTGGTCAAGATGAGAGTTTTAGGAATAGTATAGATGTCAGAAGTCCAAAGACTGCTTGATGTCTAAAGGTTTGATCTTAGATCATATTTGGATAGATCCACAAATCATGAATGGACCTATTTTGACATTTCGGAAAATAAGCCATAATGTTTTAAATTGGAATTTTAAGGAAGTTACCAAAACATCAGGATTTTATTAAATGCGAAAATTGATATCCATAGATCTCAAATACAATAACCATCTTTGCGTACCTTGGAATTTTTGTGGAAACAATCTAATCCTCTAACACTAATCGTGTATCTCTGCTGGAGAGGGAGATAGATCAAGCGTCTCAGAGTTCAGCATGGATTTCATGTTGGAAGCAGAGTAAAACTTGCAACAAGGACAGCAAGCTTATTTGGTGGTCTTCCTGAGATGGGATCTGCTCAGCTAAATGGGATGGACTCTTTGTGTGTTCTAGAGAAAATTAGTTTGATGTCGTGCTGACCGTCATTGTTTTTTCTCTGAGGGGAAAGATCATCTGCAAAGGGAACGTCCAATAAAACTGCAATTCAAGTGACAAGTTTTAACTTGCTTGCAATTGATTTTCTGAGAGAAGAAGGAATGGGCACTAGAATTCATTAATGTTGCCTGGCTATCTCATACTAAACATAAATAAAATCTGTTTATTTCAGAATTATCCCCAGACGACCCACTCAGAATATTTTTTCGTAACATAATTCCAATTTAGAAATCTTTAAATTAACAGAGAGAACATTTTAATAGATTTTCTATCAGCAAATGAGCTGAATGCAATGCAACTGTTAAGTAAATTTAAAGAATCAAGGAGAATGAGGAAATCAAAAAATGTAAGCAAAAAATTTTAATTCAGTAACTGGAGGTTATTTAAACGCGATTCTTTTGCAGTAATTCAATCTCCTCTCACTGCTGGACATTAGGTCAAATGAGTGTGGTTATCAAATTATCGTAATGTCTTGGAGTAACATCATGAATAATGTAGCCATTTTTTAAACCAATCTGATTATTTTAATCTCATCCCACTGATTTAAAAAAAAAATCTGTTCTCTGCAATCCTTCAGGATTTCCTTGCAGCTTCTCTGAAACATTATCAAGCAGGCCTGGGAGCTGTTGACTTTATTGAAGCAGCAGAGGCGGCTCGACAAGAGATCAACAGTTGGACTGAAGAACAGACTGCAGGTGAGTAGTGCTGAACAATTCTTTCCAGGGTTTACACAGAAAACTTTCAGCTCAACGTATTCAACCTTCTGAATGAGTTACATTTCCCAAAAGTGATAGGCACGCCAATCAGAGCATTAAGTGTGATACTGTTAGTCATTCGTCCCTTCTGAAGTATCATTGAGTTGTAGAGTCACAGAGTTCTACCCTCGGAGTGAAAACTTTGTCTCTGAGATGTCTCATGCATCTCTCCTACCTTAAGCCTATGCTCTCTAGTTTTTTAATCCTCTACCCTGGGGAAAAATACTGAGTATTCACTTTATCTGGTACCGAAAGGTCACTGCTCGGCCTTCTTTATTTGCTGAGCAGTGACCTTTGAAATCCAAACATTTCCCTATAACTTAAGTCTGCAAGCACTCCAAGAAATAAGTCCTAGCCTGCTCAGCCTTTCCCTTCAGCTCAGGCCCAGTCCTGGCAACCGTAAATCTTCTCTGCATTCTTTCCATCTTGACAACATATTTCCCATAACATGATGCCCAAAACTGAGCGCAATACTCTAAACGTGGCTTCACTGATGTCTTGCACAACTGTGATGTGACCACGCAACTTCTACACTCAGTTTGTTGTGTCTTGTTTAGTGTTAAGTATTGTATTGACCATATAAAGATTTCTTATGTATCGGTTAAACAACCGACTCGTGATTTTGTTGTGGCTGTTGCCATTCATTGGCTATTTCATTTTTTATTTAATCCATGGTCTATATGTGAGCATGTCATTTGTTTTCAGGGAAAATCCAAAATTTATTGGAGAAAGGTACTATTGACTCTGACACAAGGCTTGTCCTTGTGAATGCCATTTATTTTAAGGCAAAATGGAAAGATACATTTAAGAAACAAAATTCTTTCACTGGACAATTCAAGCTAAACCAGGTAAAGAAGGTGGCGTTAAAAATATCAAAAATTATGAATAATAATAATATCAATTGCTTGATTCACTATTTCATCAAGACAGATTTGAAAGTGCAACAGAATGGCACTCTCCTGCTAAATATATGGTATAAATTACTGCCTTTTGGAATTATTGCTACTCTGTGTGGAAAAATGTTCCCCCTCAGGTTCCTATTAAATCTTTCCCCTCATCTTAAACCCATGTCCTCTGGTTCTTGATTCCCTTACGCTGGGAAAAGGATTGTGCATTTACCCGATCTCTTCCCCTCATCCTCTGCACTCCAAAATAATAAAGTCCTACCTTGCTCAAACTCTCCCTGTAGTTCGATCCCTGGCAACATCCTCTTAAATCTTCTCTACACCGTAACATCTTTTTTGCACTAGAGTGACCAAAACTGAACACAATACTCTAAAAATGTCCTCACCAACTTGTACAACTGTTCAACATTAAGAAATGTAAATTATGAAGCGTTTGATCTCTTTGATATTTTCTCTCAATTCAAGTGAATAGGGTTGTTACGCTAGATGTACCTTGGCCCAGGATTTTTGGACTGGTGCAGGAGTAGGCCATTCGACCCTTCGAGACAGCAACACCAATCAATATGATCATGGCTTATCATCGAAAATCAGTACCCCATTCCTGCTTTTACCCCACATCTCTTAGATTCCTTTAGACCGAAGGGCTAAACCTAACTCTTTGGAAAACATCCAGTGAAATTTTAAAACCCATGTTTTCTTTTAATATATAAAAGTGGTTGAGAGTTGCTTTCAGGTCCAGCATTCACATAGCTTCAAATCATACCATGACTCCACTGTCTTCAGTGGCAGAGAAGTCCACAGATTCACAGCTCTGGGTGAAGAAGGTTTTCCTCATCTCAGTCCTAAATGGCCTACCCCTTGTTCTTTAACTGTGACCCCCGGTTCTGGACTCTACCAACATGGGGGAGATTTTTCATGCATCTAGCCTGTCAATCCTTTAAGAATTTTATGTTCTATAAGATCCCCTTTCATCCTTCTAAATTCCAGTGAAATCAAGCCCAGTCGACCCATTCTTGCATCATATGTCAGTCTCGCCATCCCGGGAATTAACCTGGCAAACCTACGCTGCACTCCCTAAATAGCAATAATGTTCTTTCTCAAATTAGGAGACCAAAATTGCACACAATAATCCTGGTTCGGTCTCACCAGGGCCCTATACAACTGCAGTAGTACTTCCTTGCTCGTAAACTCAAATCCTCTTGCAATGAAGGCCAACATGCCATTAGCTTTCTTCACTGCCTGTTGTACCTGCATGCTTACTTTCAGCGATTGATGTACAAGCACACCCACACCTTGTTGCACCTCCCCTTCTCCTAATCTGACACCATTCAGATAATAATCTGCCTTCCTGTTCTTGCCATCAAAGTGGATAACCTCACATTTATATACTTCATCTGCCATGCATCTGCCCACTCACCCAACCTATCCAAGTCATCCTGCAGCCTCATAGCATCCTCATCGCAGCTCACTGATTGTTGGGCAGGTTTCCCAGATTCCTGCCTCTACGAACCTACTTTTGAATAGCATTATCTTGGTCTCAGTGCCAATTCCATCAAGGTCGTGGCTGGATGATGCTGTTGAGGAATGATGCTGTTGAGGAATGAAATTAATTCTTACAAAATGCTGAAAATGTTGACATTTGGCGAAAGCCTGTAAAGCAATGCTTCTAAACATCCCTGACATTCTGAAACATTCAAAATGTATCTTAAAAAGGAACCGAACATCAATATTTTACATTGAAATAAAAATAAGCATTTCAATCATTTAAGAACTGTAAATTATGTAACGTTTGATCTCTCCGATCTTTCTCTCAATTCAAGTGAATGGAATTGTTACACTAGATTTACCTTGGCCCAGGATTGTTGGGCAGGTTTCCCAGATTCCTGCCCTCTCACTGTATTTAGCATGGAGATTTCAAACATAAATCATCAGCAATTCTGCAACTCCTGTCAGGAGGACCCGTTCATATGTGCACACGTGCAGAAGGCCCACTGGTTCCGGATGTGTGTGGGGGAAGTGCTTGTATTACTTGTTTACCTGGCTACTGGTGCTCCACAAATTTCTAATGGTCTGTAACTTTATTTGTAGAGTGTAACCAAAGATTTAGAAATGATGCAGCAAACTGGAGGTTTTCTTTATTTTCACAATCGTGAATTTGCGTTCAAGATCATTGAACTCCCATATGTTCAGGATGAACTCAGTATGATCATCTTACTGCCAGATGATGACAATGGACTTGAAACTGTGAGTGTGATGTTATAACATTAACTATTGTTTCAGGGTAGTTGTTCAAAAAAAATGATTTTCCCATTCTTCCAAAAATTAATTCACACAATTGACTTCAATGTTATTACATTTTCAGCTGAGTTATTTGAAAATATAAATTTGCTTCTGCCATAACAAACTCCATCAGACAGGTAAAAAGTTTGTGCCTGGAAATGATACTTGCCAATAACCACTGCTCTCAATTGACCTATTTAGCTGTTAAAGAATGAACTGCAGATGCTGGAGAATCGAGGGTTACACAAAAAGCTGGAGAAACTCAGCGGGTGCAGCAGCATCTAAGGAGCGAAGGAGATAGGCGACGTTTCGGGTCCAGACCCTTCTTCAGACAGTCTGAAGAAGGGTCTGGACCCGAAACGTCGCCTATCTCCTTCGCTCCTTAGATGCTGCTGCACCCGCTGAGTTTCTCCAGCTTTTTGTGTGACCTATTTAGCTCCTGCCTGTTGACATTGTAATCTGCCTTGCTTCAATTAAGTAGCTTGCCCCAACATCCAAACCTGTCTCTATTCAAAATAATCTTAACATTTATGGAGTTGTGGTCACAATCCTCAAATTATTTTTCCACTGCAACTCCAGTCACCTGGCCAGCACATTTTCCAAAGCTCATGGTTGCGCCATCTGCTGGTGATATATAGACTTACTTAGTTCCTCCCACACTGCTGAGTGCATTGCACAGCAAGCTTTCGCCATTCTGTTCGGTAATGTGCGATATCTTCCACCCTCGATAGGGTAGTGTCCCGGGCTTTCAAATCCTTCTGGAATGTTCGCCTCCATTTGAGCTTTGGTCGGCCTCTTTTCCTTCTTCCGTCAGGTTGCCATGTCATTGCTATCTTAGGTGCATGTTCTGGTGACATTCTGAGTGCATGTCCTGCAAATTTCATCATGCGTACCTCTATGTCCTGGCTGATATATAGACAAGCAAATTATCCATAAAGCGTCGGGGAACTAATTGGATGTAAACTGCAACATTCAGTTTATTAATGTCCGTTAATTTTTAGATGTTTTTGCTTTTTCAGTTGCTTTGTGGTGGTACTTTGAGTTAAATATGTCTTAGAGTATCAGGTCATTGATAACAGAGACACTTAGAACATCTTATTTCTGTATCATTTGATATTGCCTTGATTTACATTTTCTGAAGTAAGTTTGGTGGCTAGATTATTGAATGTTCTGCTTTATCTCATGTTTAGCTTCAGAGGAGTTTCACTCTTAATCGTCTGAGAAGTTGGACCAACCCAAAGAACATGTCCAGGACATCTGTTCGAGTCACTCTCCCCAAATTCAAGCTGGAAGAGAAATATGATCTTTCATCAATCCTCCCCAATTTGGGGATGGTGGATGCTTTCAATAGGATGAAAGCCAACTTCTCTGGAATGAGTGAGGGGAAAAATCTGTTTGTGTCAAAAGTCATTCATCAGTCCTTTGTTGAAGTTAATGAGGAAGGCACTGAAGCAGCTGCTGCAACAGGACTCACCATGGTTCTGACATCTGCAATGATAAATGTCGAAGAATTTAAGGCTGATCATCCATTCCTGTTTTTCATCCGCCACGCAAAGACACAGAGCATTTTATTTTATGGAAGGCTAACCTCTCCTTAAATGCAGTGCCTTGTTAGTCAATTACTTTCATAGCAATTTTGTCAATGTCTACAATTGTAAGTTTGATAGTATGGTCATTGGAACTTTTTTATAATCTGAATGATTTCCAAGGAATTTACTTGGAAATTAAAATGTTCATGGTGGTTGAGAGGTGGGGTAGAATTTAGTCAAATTTACAGATTAATTTTTATCTTATTAACCGTAATTATAATTTTATTATTGTGCTCTTAACTGGTGCAGGAACGGTAATTATAGACAATAGGTGCAGGAGTAGGCCATTCAGCCCTTCGAGCCAGCACCACCATTTATTGTAATCATGGCTGATCATCCCCAATCAGTACCACGTTCTTGCCTTCTCCCCATATCCTTTGACTCCATAATCTTTAAGAGCTCTATCTAACTCTCTCATGAAAGCATCCAGAGAATTGGCTTCCACTGCCTTCTGAGGCAGAGAATTCAATACATTCACAACTCTCTGGGTGAAAAGATTTTTCCTCGTCTCCGTTCTAAATGGCCTACCCCTTATTGCGTACTGTGGCCCCTGGTTCTGGACTCCTCCAACATCGGGAACATGGTTTCTGCCCCTAGCATGTCCAATCCCTTAATAATCTTATATGTTTCAATAAGATCCCCTGTCATCCATCAAGTCCTTTTGTAAAATGAAGGGCCTATTGAAAAGAGAGGACCTTGTCTCATGCTAAAAATGTGTAATCCATTAGTTTAGGCCTTGAAAGTTACAAATTTGTTATCACCAACGTGCGATAGAAGTGGACAAATGATTGTAGAACTTTGAACCACATCCCACCTCGTTTATCAGTACTCTTGCCAAAACATCTTAATTTGTCCACTTGGAGACACAGACAGGCACAGATCCCTACCTCCATTAAATAATTATGCTGTCTTGTTGCCATTTTCATTTGTGAATCTGAACAGCTTTGTCTCAGAATTTAAACAACTGGTAAATAACTTGTTGATTTCAATCTGATTTTTTTTTTTAAAAACCAGTTTAGATCCATTTCCATCATCCTGGTAATCTTAAGTGGTCTTCTAAGTTGATATGTTGTTCTCTTATCTATCTGGTCGGCTTTTGGGACACTTTGTTTCCAAGTTAAAATAAAATCATTAATGCAAAGCGTGTGATGTGTAGTAACACAAATTCAATAAATAACCTCCAGGAATGGGCATTGGGAGTAGAGGATTTAGCCGAGGAGACAACTTTAATGCCAAAGATTTTGATAAATCTCTGTTGGAAGCTGTAATTTTCATTTTCTACAATTACATACTTTAGCTTGATAATGAAGTAATTGTTCTCAAGTTTGTCATATTTGCCTTTCCAACAATTGTCAAAACAATGCTATCAGCCACATTTATGGCATGTTTGCTGCAAAAATAAAAGTTCAGAGCAATGCGTTTATTCACTGTGGATGTTGTAAGCTTCTTTCAAACCAGGTGAGTGCATTGGTTGCCTTTTCAAACAAAAGGCTCTCCTATCACAATCTAGAGAGAATGTAATACCACTGGCTGAAGACAACAAAAACATTTGATGAGGAACTTGGATATGTTAGAGCTACTTTACAATACCAGTACTAAGCCTTTACAAAGTTTTGTGGAAGAGTAAGAGAGATGAGACGCCAATGAACATTAAATTGGAACAAGAATGTGACTGGGAAATTGGATACCGATACGATTCAGCTTTTCCAGAGATCTTCAGCAGAAAGTGAAGTGACTTTGAGAATAAGGAAAGTTCATGCAATATTGGAATTCAAACCAAGGGTCAAGGAAACAAGAGATTGGGTACAGAGAAAGATCAAAGGTCAATATGATTGTGGAAGCTAAACCTACAGGGCAACGCATGCAAACTGCTTCTTAACGTCATCAATGTTCCATTGATGACATGGAGATAATTTTTAGAAGCAGCAAACTCAGTTCTAATTCTTATGTTTAACACTATCCAGAATCAATTTATTTTAGGCAGCCGTTAATGGTGGGATCAATTTAACACTTTGGCCACATATTGGACAGATGGAGTCAGGATTGATTTCAGAGCTGTATGTATTACTGTAAATTATCTACAGCATGCCCATGTAACACATAAAGCCACATAACAGGAATTTATCATAATTATTGCATTCATTTTTGATTAACTAAAAGTTCCACATCTGGATTTAATTTTACAAATTGCTCCATCCCCTTTGACTCTCATGTGCCCTTTATTCCATCTGTCCATCTCCACTCATGACTTCCTTTTCTTGAAACTTCTTAAGCAAAAAATTACAATTACATGACAACCAATTATTAATGGTAAATGCAGATTTTCTAAAGCTATGTTAACATTATCACTCATCTGTCTTTTTGGAAATTCAACATTTGTCACAACACAAGCAGTTCACTACCTTGGTACATGTAACAATAAACTAAACTGAATAGCTATGTTATTCTATAGCTATGAATCACTCAAGGTCAATGACAATTATATATATTTTTCCTTGGGTCAGTGGAGCTGCAACAAATTTGTATCTGATAGCCTGTGAAGCTTTTACGTGATCAGTAACGGTGACTCTGAACTAGTCCCGAAGAGGCATTCCATTCTATTCATTTTTCTCTCATGGTGGCTGATAAACTCCATCCCTCCACATCCACCTGTATTCCTTCTCCTGGCCTCACACTTCGCAACTCATCTGTCCTCATCTCATACCTTTTGTCTTTTTATCTCTGGCCTTTATCCAACCATCTGCCTATCAACCCTTTCCCCTCACCTGTATCCATTACCACAGAAGAACGATCTCCAGACATCTCCTGCTGAGTTACACCAGCCTTTTGTGTCGACCTTCACTATCACTTGTCAGGCTTTGACCTACCCCTCCTCTCTTTCAGCTTTAAACCCCCACCCCACCCCCACCACAATCAGTCTGAAGAGGGGTCTTGACCCAAAACGTCATCTATCCATATTCTCCAGAGATAGTATCTGGCCCGCTGAGTTACTGCAACACTTTGCGTCAAATTGAGTGTTTTGAGGCTGCAGGCTCCTTTTGGGAAAAATACAATCACTTGTTGCACCAAGGGATGCCACTGCAATGGAAGTAATTACTTTCTCAAAGAGTTCTCTCCAATAGTTTTCCTACCACTGACATGATGCCGATCATCCTATAATTTACTGGATCCTCTCTACTTTCCTTCTTAACCAAAGAAACAACACAGGCCAAATCTGCAGCCCTCCGAGACATTGCCTGTGGCTAGAGCAGAAACAAAGATCCTCATCAAGATCTACCAAATCTCCTCCCTTGCCTCCATCATAGAATCATAGAAAATAGGTGCAGGAGTAGGCCATTCGGCCCTTCGAGCCTGCACCGCCATTCAATATGATCATGGCTGATCATCCAACTAAGTATCCTGTACCTGCCTTCTCTCCATACCCCCTGATCCCTTTAGCAACATCTTACTCCTTCTTAAATATAGCCGATGAACTGGCCTCAACTACCTTCTGTGGCAGACTCTCCACTCTCTGTGTGAGAAATGATCTTCTCATCTCGGTCCTAAAGGAATTCCCCCTTATCCTTAAATATCCATTAGCATGGCTTCCCTCTTATCCTAAGAATATCCCTCAATAACCTGGGATAGATCCCATCAGCCCCTGCTTATCCACCCTAATGTTCTTCAAGAAGCTCAGCACCACCTCCTATTTGATCTCAAACTGCCTCAGCATATTTGTATTGTCAACACCAGTCTTACTGTTCCCCAAGTCCTTCTCCTTAATAAATACAGATGCAAAGTACTCGTTTAGCACCTCACCTACATCCTCCTCCAGAAAATATATATATATTAAAAAATTGTAACAAAGCAAGAGGATTTCTGAAGTTGTTAATACCCAATTGGATCCAGACTCAAAACTAATAATATTAGGAATATCAGAACAAAGCCTAAAACCTACAACAAGCCAAAGAAACTTCCTTGATTATAGTATAATAACTGGGAAAAAATTGATATTAAAATTATGGAAAAGTCCAACAACCCCCACAATTAAAATGTGGATTATGGAGATGTCGGAGACCTTACATTTGGAAAGAACTGACTTCCGGTGGCGCCATGTTCTAGGAGAGAACAGCGTCAGATCAGCTCTTAAAAAATCTGGAAAAAAAACGGGGTTAGAGGAGGTTGCTAACACTACTTACCGCAGGAGATCGATTTTAAACGGCTCCGGGTGCGATTGTAAGCTGCGTGACGTCATCAGGCGCGCGACTTTAGCGACTCCGGTAAGAAATTTAAAATGAATCCCTCCTCCCCCACACAGCCGAAGAAAAGTTCCAGAAGGGAGGCAGGCCCCACCAAAGCTTCAGGCTCGGGACAGGCTGCCTCCCAAGAAGAGATTTCACAAAGAAAAGCTGAAATGGAAGATTTTAAAAAGTCTTTACTGGCAGATATGAAGAAAATGCTGAAGGAAACACAAACAGAAATGAAGAAAGATTATAAAGAAACTAAGGATGAAATGAAGGCCTTAAAAATGGATATTCGAAATATCAAAGATGAATTAACAAGAGAAGTTAAAGAAATGGTAAAAACCATGATGTCGGATTGGAAAACAGAAATTGAGGAGGACATACACAATCAACTGATCGAGGCAACTGATAAGATTGCTGGGATGGAGCGATTGATGGAAGAGATGATGGATGCGAAAATAGAGGCGAGGTTAAGCCCTATGTCAACTGTACTGGATCAACAAAATGATACGATTAAAGAATTAACTGATGCTGCTCTAACAACTGCGAGAGAGAATGAGAAGATAAACGAAGAGAACAAACGCCTCTCTGAATTATTACGTAAAATTAATGAGAAATGTATTGATTTGGAGGGGCGCCAAAGACGTAAGAATTTGCGCATAGTAGGTCTGTCTGAGGGACGCGAAGGAAACTATGACCCACGTAAATTCTTTGCAAAACTCCTAAAGGACATTTTGGATTTGGATGAAGAACCCCTGTTGGGCCGTGCCCACAGGGCTTTAAGACCGGTCCCTAGGAGGGGTGCGCCACCAAGACAAGTAATTGTAAAGGTGGTTTATGACAGTGTCTTTGAGGATATGATGAAGATAATCATAAGAAAAAGAAATCTGAAATACGAAGGAGATAACATCAGTATCTTCAGAGACTACCCGGCCGAAGTGGCTAAAAGAAGAGCTCTATTTACAGAAACAAGACGCATCTTGAGAGACATAAAAGGAATAAAGGAGATCAGATATGGTTTGGTGTACCCGGCAATACTTAGAGTTACCTACGAGAATAAGGATCTTCGTTTCACCAAACATACAGCGGCACTGGAATTTGCTCGGAAAATACTGAAGGAGGCAGAAGAAAGAGAAGAAGGAGAAGAAGGAGACGCTGTGGAAGAAGGAGTAGACCCAACTGGGTAGTGGATGAATGAACTTTATGGACCTGTGGCTGTGAATCATTTACTGAGAAAAAGGCGGAATAATGGACATCGATTTGTAGTTTTATAATGTTTACTAATTAATTAATAAATACTAATTTGTAATTTTTAATTATTAATTATTAATTACTAATTAGTTTGATTTCCCTTACTCCCCTCATATAGTATTACTAATTATGATAATAATTATAGCTGAGATTAACAACTAAAAATTAGTAATATGAATAATAGAAAAATTTATTAAGAAAATAAAGTTAGCACCCCCACCCCAATATACACAGTATTTCAAATAAGAGCTGGAATATTTAACATCTTTTTTTTTAATACGGAAGTCGTTAGATTAGTAGCCATGTTAGTGTGGCTTTCACTTGCACTCACTACACATTATATAAGTGTAGTTTCTTTTTTTTCTGATCACCTTTTTTTCACCCTTTACTTTTTTTATATTCACATTTGTTATTATTTTTGTTATTTTTTGCATAACACATACTTGATATTATATTATATATTATATAATTATGACTTTTATCTATTTTATATAATCAGATTAAATGAATATGGTTTAACGGAATTGGAAATTCGCATCGGACTGAAGTTGGGGTGTAGTGTCGGGCTGGAGGAGCCAAGAAGGCTACTCCAAAAAAAGCCACCCTAACAATAAAATGCAGGATATGAATGTAAGGAATGGAGATGATGGAATCACCTTCTGTAGCTGGAATGTTAAAGGAATCAATGAACCAATTAAAAGGGGAAAGGTACTAGCTCAGTTGAATAGATTGAAATCTGGAGTTATGTTTCTTCAAGAGACACATCTTAAAAAAGATGCTCAATATAGATTAACCGCGAAATGGATTTCAAAAGTATATCACTCTTCGTTTATACACAAATCTAGAGGAGTTGCAATAATTATTCGTAAAGGTATACCTTTTAAACTTAATTCATTAATAGAGGATAAGGAGGGTAGATATTTAATAATTACAGGGGAACTACATTCAAAAAAAGTAATTCTTATGAATATATATGCACCTAATTTTGATAATCCACTATTTTTTAAGAAAATATTTAATAGTATTCCTATATCCACCCAATATAATTTAATAATTGGAGGTGATTTTAATTGTACTTTAGATAATTATCTGGATAGATCTTCTACAAAAATTAAGGCTCTCTCTAAATCAAGCAAGCTTATAAACTCCTTTAGTAAGACATTGAATGTTAAAGATATTTGGAGATTGGATAATCCTACCGGACGGGAATATTCATTTTTCTCGCCGGTATTTGGAACATATTCGAGGATTGATTATTTCTTAGTAGACTCAAAACTACTCCCCTTTACATATGATGCAAAGTATCATAATATTATTATCTCAGATCATGCCCCTTTAACATTTAAGATAAAATTAAAAGATATGGTTAATAAAACTAATATTTGGAGATTCAATACACAGATATTAAAGGATAAAGACTGCTGTAACTATGTGGAGAAACAGATTAAATTATTTTTTGAAACTAACGATAAACCTGAGACTTCCTCATTACTATTATGGGACACATTTAAAGCATTTATGCGTGGTGCAATAATATCAGCACAAGCTCATTTTAATAAAGAAAATCGAAAGATGGAGCAAAAGTTAGAAAAAGAGATAAACCAATTAGATAGTGAAAATATAATACACCCTTCAAAAGAGTTGAGTAATAAAATTGCAATATTAAAATATAGATTAAATAAAATTTATGCTGACCAAGTGATAAAATTATACCAACAAACTAAACAAGTTCATTTTGAATTCGGTGATAAACCTCAAAAATTATTAGCACGACAACTCAGAAGATTAGACGATGAAAAAACTATACATAGTATTAGATCGGCGCAGGGAAATACGTTGACTATACCAAAAGACATTAATGATACATTTTTACAATATTATCAAAATCTTTATTCATCTAAATTAACAGGGCAAACAGATGAAATGGAAACATTTCTAGAAAAATGTCATTTTAATAAGTTAAATTTTGAGAGTAGGCAATTATTAAATGCTGAAATATCTGTAATAGATATCGAAGAATCAATTGGATCGTTAAAAAATGGTAAAACAGCGGGCCCCGATGGCCTGAATGCAGAATTTTATAAAAAATTTCACGATCTACTTTCACCTAGATTACAAACAGTGTACAGACACACCTATGAGTTAGGAAAATTACCAGACTCTTTAAATGAATCTACAATTACATTAATTCCTAAATTAGATAAGGACCTGGAAGACCCTGGATCATACCGAGCGATTGCCCTTTTAAATACTGATCAAAAAATACTAACTAAAGTACTCTCTCGGAGGCTAAGTTTAGTGATTTCCAAAATAATACATTATGATCAAACAGGTTTTATTCCAAAACGTTACTCATCACATAATCTTAGACGCTTGTTTAACATTATTTACTCGAGAAGAAGGAGAGATATAGAATTAGCAGTTATATCGTTGGATGCTGAAAAAGCATTCGACCAGGTGGAATGGTCATATTTATTTAATATAATGGAAAAATATCAACTGGGGGACGGATTTTGTAAATGGGTAAGAATATTATATTCTAACCCTACTGCAAGAATTTTAACCAATCAAATATTATCACCTAAATTTAATCTCTTTAGGGGATGCAGACAGGGATGTCCGTTATCCCCTTTATTATTTGCCTTGGTGATAGAACCTCTGGCTGAAAGAATCAGATCAAAACCCGAAATATATGGGTACAACACTGACATAACAAATAATAAGATATCTTTATATGCAGATGATATTCTGATTTATATTACTAAGCCGGAACGTAGTATTCCAAAGCTATTCAATGTTATAAATGAATTTAGTGTATTTTCAGGATATAGGATTAATTGGAGTAAAAGTGACATAATGCCTATAACTGGTATAAATGTAAATATATTACAAAAATACCCATTAAAAATAGTTACAGATAAATTTAAATATTTAGGAATTAATGTGTCTAAATCCTATAAATTATTAATTAAAGCTAATTATTATCAATTATTAGAGAAACTTAAAAAAAACATTTTATATTGGAAAACACTTCCTATATCTATGATCGGTAGAATTAATGCTATAAAGATGATTTTTTTACCACAATTGTTATATTTATTTCAGGCAATTCCTTTTTTTCTTCCAAAAAGTTTTCTAAAAAAAATTGATACCATAGTTAATAATTTTGTCTGGGATTACAAAAGCCATAGAATAGGTAAAAAACACTTATGTAAGTCGAAGATAAATGGAGGGCTGGCACTTCCAAATTTTTTATATTACTATTGGGCAGTCCAGATTAAGAATATGAATTTTTGGTGGGTAAATATGGATGTTGAACCAATGTGGCTAAAAATGGAAAAGGAAGACTGTTTACCCTTCACTATAGAGTCGATTATTTTCGCACCAAAGGAAGTACAAAAAAAGACTTATAGGGACAACATTATCATTCATAATATTAGGCGTATTTGGAAACAGATAGTTAAGACCCTACATCTGGATAATCTTTCTTTTAGGTTATCAATTAGGAATAATCCACTGTTTAAACCCTCAATCTTAGATGCGGGGTTTAGACTGTGGGAGGATTTAGGAATTAAAAGAATAGAACACCTTTATAGAAATGGAAAATTATTATTATTTGAAGAGTTACAAGATATTTTTGGATTACCTTCACAACATCATTTTAGGTATTTACAAATTAGAGATTTTATTAAATGTAACACATACGACTATAAAAATAAAGGACCAGGCTTATTAGATGAAGTGTTTAATTTACATCCAAATACGGATAAGCTTATAGCTTATATCTACAATATTATTTTAGATAAAGAGAACCCAACAACTGAAACATATCGTCAAGCATGGGAAAATGAAATTGGATTACCTATAACGAAAGAAACTTGGGAAGAAAGCTTACAAAGAATACATTGGTGTTCTTTGAATGCCAGACATACATTGATACAATTTAAAGTTATATATAGATTACACTACTCGAAAACCAAATTAAAAAGTATTTTTCCTAACCTTTCCTCTATTTGTGATAAATGTAAGAATTTTGAAGCAAATTTAATACATAGTTTTGTAACATGTCCACGGTTGAATTTTTATTGGATTGAAATTTTTAAAGTTATTTCGGAAGTCCTTAAGGTTAAACTTGACCCAGACCCAAAATTAATAATATTTGGAATCCCGGAGCCAAATTTGGTACTCACAATTAATCAAAGAAATTTTTTTGATTATTGTTTAATAATTGGGAAAAAAATGATACTTAAATTTTGGAAGGGAACATTATCCCCAACAATTAAAATGTGGAAAGCAGAGATGTTGGAGACGTTGAATTTGGAAAGAATTAGATTTGTCCTTTTGGACAAGTATAATTCTTTTGAATTGATATGGTCTCCATATATACAGTATTTAGAGAAGTAGCTATTCTTGGAATCACGGCTTCGACGGGCACCCTATGGATCCGATGCGAATAACTTACCTATAATTGATAATATTGTGTATTTATTAGAGATATTTCTGAATGAAATAGTATCTCGTACAATGTCTTTAGTTTTTGTTTATATATATATATATATATATGTAATATTATTGTTTTTCAAATTATCTTTTTAATTTTTAATTGATATATGTGCGAAAAAAAAAAATTTTTATTCCCTTTTATTTTTCCTTTTTTCTTTATTCTTTTATATATCTTTTTCTTTATTTCCATAAAAATAGAAGATATTATGTATTGATATGCTATTTGTAGTAATACTGAATTAAGGTGTTAGTTTATAAAGTAAGCTATATATTGTAAACTATTTACTTCAAATAAAAAAAAATATTACAACATTTGGAAAGAACTAGACTTGTCTTAATTGACAAACAAGAATTATTTGCTAGAACATGGTCTCCATTTATTGACTTTTTGAAAGGGTAAGTTGGTCCGGCACGGAAGTCTGACTGAAGCTTGAACCCAGGTGAATTGTTATGTTTGATAATCTACGGACTTATCTCCAAAGTTGTATTATTGGTAATTTATTCTATTTTTTTTTAACGTGTTTTTTTTTCTCTTCTTTCTCACTATCTATAAAAAATAAATAAATAAATAGCAGAGTTAATATATAATTGATAAATGAGGATCCCTAATACTCTGATAGCTGGAATCCCATCTATTAACAATATGTAATTGATATACTAAATGTGTTTTGATTATGATATGTACATGCTTCTAATAAAAATATTATTAAAAAAAACAAGGCAAGAGGAGTCAGACTTCCATCACTGTTCTGCACAAATAAATTAATCAACCTTATCCTTTGACTATAGAAATAAAACAAAAATAATGCTGCATATTCAATCAAGTATATGGTCCAATTAAATTAAGATATATGTAAAACATATATATGGAAACAGGCCTTTTGTCCCACCGTCCACACTGACCAGCAATCTACCATACACGAGTTCTATCCGACACACCAGGGACAATTTACAGAAGCCAATTATGCCTGCACTTCTTTCGGATGTGGGAGATACCGGAATATCCGGAGAAAACCCATGTAGTCATAGGGAGACTGTACAAATTCTGTACAGACAGCACCCGTAGTCAGGATCAAATCTGGGTCTGTGGTGCTGTAAGGCGGCAACTCTACCTTGCCACCCCCATTAAATTATTTTTTCTATAATATATTTATTATGGTGTCACGTCAATAAAGATGAACACATGATTCTCATTTCTGCCCTTAGTTGGATAACATACATCGATATGGCTGGTTTTCAACCTCTTCAGTCTGAAGATCTCAACCCGAAACATTACCCACTCTTTCTCTCCAGAGATGCTGACTGTCTTCTGAGTTATTCCAGCTTTTTGTGTCTATCTTCAGTTTAAACCAGCACCTGCAGTTCCTTCCTACACTCTTTGTTAAGCGAAAGAGGTTCTATTCTCATAATATTATTCACCTCAACTAAGTCTTTTCTTCACCTCCGTTGCTGCAGAGAATACAATCCCAGTTATCAAATCTTTCTTCAAAGTGAAAAATAAAATCCAGCCATGCCAACATCTTCATAAATCGCCCTTGGATCTCCAGAGCAATTGCACCCTTTATACAATGTGGCATAGTCTTAGAGCATGGAAACAAGCCCTTCATACCAACTTGTCCATGCAGATCAGGATGGCTTATCTAAACTAGTCCCATTTATCCGCATGTAGCCCATATCTCTTTAAACCTTTCCTGTCCAAATGCCTTTTAAATGCTGTCATTCCCCTACTTCCCCAGGCAGCTCGTTCCACATACCCACCATCCTCTGCGTGAAAATGATGTCCCGCAGGTTCCTATTAAATCGTTCCTCTCTCACATGAAACCAGGGGTGTCAAACTCATTTTAGGTTATGGGCTGGATTGGGCAAAATGCGTCTTCATGCGGGCTGGATCAGTTGTGCACGCGCGAACGCAACCTTTCCATTAATAAACTATTTGAAATCGAACATTAGCCGACACAAATGAGGGCCTAACAAAACAAATTGTACATGTAGGCTACACAACTGCACCTAATTTTTATTAGACTGTTTCCAGCAATCAAACTTAGACAATGAACAGAGTTAGCCTCGATTTTTTATTGGTGATTGAGGT
The DNA here is from genome assembly GCA_963514005.1 of Raja brachyura. The sequence goes on from OY740782.1 coordinate 52,426,647, forward strand.
GTGAATGTGTCAGAGTATGTGTGTCAGTGTTGATGAGGGTGTGTGTAAGGGTGTGCCAGTATGTGTGAGAGTGTGTGCGAGGGTGTGTGTCAGTGTGTGTGGATCAGTGTGTGTAAGGGTGTGTCAGTGTGTATGAGAGTGTATATCAGTATGTGTGTGGATCAGTGGGTGGAGGGGGGGTGGGGGTGTGGGGGGGGGGTGTGGGTGAGGGTGTGTGGGTGAGGGGGTGAGGGTGTGTGTGTGGGGGGGGTGTGGATGAGGGTGTGTGGGTGAGGGTGTGAGTGAGGGGGTGAGGGTGTGTGTGTGGGTGTGTGTGGGGGTGAGGGGGTGAGGGGGTGTGGGTGTGTGGGGGTGTGTGGGTGTGTGTGGGTGAGGGGGTGTGTGTGGGTGTGTGGGTGTGTGTGGGTGAGGGGGTGTGTGGGTGTGTGTGGGTGAGGGTGTGTGGGTGAGGGGGTGAGGGTGTGAGTGAGGGGGTGAGGGTGTGTGTGTGGGTGTGTGTGGGGGTGAGGGGGTGTGGGTGGGTGGGGGTGTGTGGGTGTGTGTGGGTGAGGGGGTGTGTGTGGGTGTGTGGGTGTGTGTGGGTGAGGGTGTGTGTGTGGGTGTGTGTGGGTGAGGGTGTGTGTGTGGGTGTGTGTGGGTGAGGGGGTGTGTGTGGGTGAGGGGGTGGGGGTGTGTGGATGGGTGGGGGTGAGTGGGTGGGTGGGTGAGGGAGGGTGAGGGTGGGTGCGTGAGGGAGGGTGGGTGCATGCGTGCGTGAGGGAGGGTGGGTGGGTACGTGAGGGAGGGAGGGAGGGAGGGTGCGTGCATGCGGGAGGGAGGGAGGGTGGGTGCGTGAGGGTGCGTGCGTGCGTGAGGGTGGGTGCGTGCGTGAGGGTGGGTGCGTGCGTGAGGGTGGGTGCGTGCGTGAGGGTGGGTGCGTGCGTGAGGGTGGGTGAGGGGGTGTGTGGGTGTGTGTGGGTGAGGGTGTGTGGGTGAGGGGGTGAGGGTGTGAGTGAGGGGGTGAGGGTGTGTGTGTGGGTGTGTGTGGGGGTGAGGGGGTGTGGGTGGGTGGGGGTGTGTGGGTGTGTGTGGGTGAGGGGGTGTGTGTGGGTGTGTGGGTGTGTGTGGGTGAGGGTGTGTGTGTGGGTGTGTGTGGGTGAGGGTGTGTGTGTGGGTGTGTGTGGGTGAGGGGGTGTGTGTGGGTGAGGGGGTGGGGGTGTGTGGATGGGTGGGGGTGAGTGGGTGGGTGGGTGAGTGAGGGTGAGGGTGGGTGCGTGAGGGAGGGTGGGTGCATGCGTGCGTGAGGGAGGGTGGGTGGGTACGTGAGGGAGGGAGGGAGGGAGGGTGCGTGCATGCGGGAGGGAGGGAGGGCGGGTGCGTGAGGGTGCGTGCGTGCGTGAGGGTGGGTGCGTGCGTGAGGGTGGGTGCGTGCGTGAGGGTGGGCGCGGGGGTGCGCGCGGGGGTGCGCGCGGGGGTGCGCGCGGGGGTGCGCGCGGGGGTGGGCGCGGGGGTGGGCGCGGGGGTGCGTGCGTGAGGGTGGGCGCGGGGGTGGGTGCGGGGGTGGGCGCGGGGGTGTTCAGGATGTTATAGTCCAATTCAGGAAGTTAATAGTCCTCTGGCCAGCAATCGGAGCAATTCTTCTGGCGACCCCCGGCTCCGCGATCTGAGCTACAGGAAGAGATCGGGCAGGCTACACGACAGGAATTAATAATTTTTTTCTAACTTTCGTCGTTAGTGGGGAACTGAAGAAAGACAGGATGGGTTGCTTACATTGGCGATTCGAGCACTTTATAGTAGAACAGCACGCTACGCTTGTAGATGAGGACGCCATGACAGAAGCCGATTTTTAAAAAATTAAAAAATAAAAATAAAAATAAATCATATATTTGATTCCCAAAATGGCGCAAAGAAAATTACCCATGACGCCCATGGCCAACTACGTCTTTTTCGCCTAGTGGTCTATCTTGCTCCTGTAGTATCTTTGCTATACACTGAAGTGATTGTTACAGGTATTCAGGTGGGTGGCGAACATGCATCTAGACTTACAAAATATCTTTCTTGCTGTGCTTGAGGCAAAGGTGTCGTTTGCACCAGAACACTTGGAGCTGCCAGGAGTGAAACACAGAAAAACAGCCAAACTTTGGGATAAAGGAATGAATAGTGTGATAAGGTGTGTCCAACATAACTACAATCATAAGCAATTGACAAAGTTATCTGCATGTGTGCAGCACCCAACAATGAATAAATCCCAGTATTTTCTGGTGCCAATTTACATCAAAGAGCACTTTCCATCAAGTCATAAACTATGAGTTCTGTGATGTTGAAATTTTATAAAATGTCTGTAGGGGAGGCATGGGAGAGGTAGAGGTGAGCTCACTGTTTCATCATTAGTACCTCCTCATTCCTGTCAGTGCAGTGGATAAGAGGGCAATTATCTGCTGCACCCAAGAGAAAAGCGAAGAGAAGCTGTCAACAGGTAGCAACTGATGCATTGACAATTTGCACCTGGAAGCAATGCTGAAAGGAATTCCTTAACCAAACAAGTTAAGGGCCTGTCCCACCAGCATGCGACTCCATACGGTGAGCGCGACCTAACGTGGTCGCTTGAGCCGTCCGGCCTCACGGGGCCGGTCCCACTTCGATTGCCGGAGCCGTATAGAGTTGTGCGGAGCTGGTCTCGACATCGCTCGGGGCTCCGAAAAACTGACCGTGTTGAAAAATTCCGCGCGGCAACAGCCTGTCGCCAGCAGCCGCCTCGAGGGAAAGTGCACGCTGCCTCGACGTTGTGCCTCCGTGTCCCTCTCTGTGTGCCTCCGTGACGCTCTCTCTGTGTGCCTGCGTGACCCTCTCTGTGTGCCCCTCTCTGTGTGCCCCTCTCTGTGTGCCCCTCTCTGTGTGCCCCTCTCTGTGTGCCCCTCTCTGTGTGCCCCTCTCTGTCCTCGCAAACTTACCACGAAAGTCGCTCCAACTTCGCGCCGCATCGCACCACTCACCCGACCTCCGCGCAGCCCGCATGCAGGCGCATGTTGGTGGGACTGGCCCTTTACGGGGAGCACCTGACCTCCGCGCAGCCCCCGCTTCCAGTTTGGTCGCGCTCACCCCATGGAGTCGCATGCTGGTGGGACAGGCCCTTTGAGATTAAGTGAATGTTTGGACGTGAATTATCCTTTAATTGCTGCTTTCAGTCCCAACAGTCCTCAGTCAACTGTCCCTCGGGCTTTCTCTCTTGTACCCCCTCTATTTCGCTGTCACAAAGGGGTCGGCAACTAGCACACAGGCAACAAGATACAGAAATCAACGCACTGAAAGTTTTAGCTATTTAAAAATAGGTTTTACTTTTGATTTCCAGGCTAAATATACACTGTACATTAACACTATCCTATACCACAAGGTACAATTTTTACATTGATCAAGCTAGTTATCCTACATAGCTGTACGTCTTTGGAGTTTGGGAGGGAAACGAAGATCTTGAAGAAAACCCACGCAGGTCACGGGGAGAACGTACAACTCATTACAACCGTAGTCAGGATCGAACACGGGTTTCCAGCGCTCGATTCACTGTAAGGCTCCAACTCTACCACTGTACCACCGTGCAACTGTGTGAGGGCCTCATTTCTGGTGGAAGAGGGGAACCTATTCCCTAAAGAATGAGGACATCTCAGATGTTCTGGTACGGAAAACAAGATGCGGCATAGACAGAGGAATTGGGAGCAGGGTATAGAGTCTTTGCAGGAAGCAGAGTGGGAAGAAGTGTTGTCTAGATAGTTGTGGCAGTCTGTAGGTTTATAATAGATGTCAGTCGACAGTGTATCTCCTGTGATGGAGACAGTGAGATCAAGAAAGGGAAGGCAGGTGTTTGAGATGGACCATCGGGATTTGAGTGCAGGATGACAATTGGTGGTGATGTTAATAAAGTCCATGAGTTCTGCATGGGTGCAGGAGGTAACACCAATGCAGTTGTGAATGTACCAGAGATAGAGTTTTGGGGATAGGGCCAGTGTGTGCATGGAACAGGGAATGACATCCTCTCTCTGTATCTCCCCCTCCACTGACTCTCAGTCTGAAGAAAGGTCTCAATTCGGAATGTCACCCATTCCTTCTATCCAGAGATGCCCAGAACTGAACACAATACTCTAAATGCAGCCTCACCAATGTCTTATACAACTGCCACATGACCTCCCAACTTCTATACTCAGTACTCTGGCTGATGACGGTAAATGTGCCAAAAGCCTGTATGTCCACCCGATCTACCTGCGACTCCACCTTCAGGGAGCTATGCACCCGCACTCCTAGATCCCTCTACTCTACAACACTATTCCGAGTCTTCCCATTGGCTCCGTAGGTGCTGCGCTGCCCATGTTAGACTTCCCAAAATGCAACATTACACATTTTTCTGCACTAAATTCCATCCACCATTCCTCAGCCCACTTGGCGAATTAATCAAGTTCCTGCTGCAATTTTTCACAACCATCTTCATTATCTGCAAAACTACCCACTTTTGTATCATCAGCAAACTTGCTAATCTTGCCGTGTATGTTCTCATCCAAATCATTGATATAACGCTTCTATCAGACGTGGTCTGCATTTATAGAATTACTACAAAGGGTGCAGGAGTACCTCGGGCCTTGGTAGGGGGGGATGCAAAACTATCAAGTTGGTGGATTCCTTTTGCGTGATATATATAACATAACAGGCTTTTTTCTTTTTTTTTTCTTTTTCCTTTTCTTTTTTTAGGGTCTATCTTTTAACCCCCTTTTCTAATTCTCTGACCAAGGGTTTCTTCTCCCCTTTGGCACGCTCTTTCACTATCACAACTCTTTTCATATTTCACTCTCTTTCTCTCTATTCTTTTTCTTTAAAAACCATAAAATCATGGAGTACAATGATTGTAACAGTATATATGTGTACATTGATTAGCAATGTTACAAAATTTTGAGATTTTAAAAATCAAGTCTGCAATTTATCCCATCAGATAAAGCATTAAAAGAAGTTTAATTTGACACCTAATTCACTTTCATATCTTCAGTATTAAGAAAGTTATGGCCATTTTCATACTCGGAAATTAGCATCTTGTTCCCCATTGCCTTTCAATTGACTTAACTCAAAAGCTGTGATCTGGAACAGTTAAAAGCCCATAACTTTCTTAAAAAGTAAGAGAACTCAATGAAATTTTCAGTTATTATAGATTGAAGCATTCTGAAACAAATATGAAACAATCTTACTTGGATTACCTGAAATTAAAGCATATAATCAGTTAGTTATCTAATTGTAGCTAATTACAAAATTCAATGAGTAGATCTAAACATCTATCCATTTCTTAAGAAAATATAAACTTTTTTTAAATTGCGTAAGTGTCCAAATAACATTCACACAATAATCCACAATATAACATAATTTTTAAATCTAATTTTCATGAATTTCTGGGCCAAATGGAAGGAATTTAAGTGTTTGATTCCTGTAAATTCATGGCCATTTAAATCAACTTGCGAGTGGGTTTTAGTGGAATGCGGTGGATTAGAACGTTGCGGTTAGCGGTGAAGTCGGTATGAAAAATACTGTTTGTTCATACATTTTTTTGGACCCCATTTCGCAACATGAAAATATTATTAAAGCCTCCCGAAAAACCAACTTTTAATATAAAAATAAACTATTTACCTTTTTTTCTCCCCTACGTAAAATCCTTCCGGTTGTCGGTTCTCACGGCTTTTGAAGGTGATTTTTAAATTACTCTAGTTAATAAATAATTTAGAGTAATTTAAAAATACCTTCATTCATGAAATGTCGGAGCGATTTTTCTTCCGCAACGAAATCGCCCGATATTCATCGATTATCCCAGTCTGTCGAAAAACAGCACTTTAAGCCCGCCCCCCTCTGAAAGGCGCCAAAGTTGCGCACACGGGGAGCGGCAGAACTGCAGCGCTGCTCAAGATAAGTTTTGCAACATACCTACATTGATGTATTTACCTCTAATAAATAAAATATTACAAAAAAAAATCATTGATATAGATGACAAACAGTAACGGGCACAGCACCGAAACATTAGGCACACCACTAGTCACAGGCATCTAGTCCGAGAAGCAACCTTCACCATCACCCTCTGCTTCGTTCCATAAAGCCATTTCTCTATCCATTCAGCTACTGTATCTCTGCTTGCATCCAATGCGTTCTAACCTTCCAAAGCAGCCGTCCATAAGGAAGCTTGTTCAATGCTTTGCTGAAGTCCATATATACAACATCTACAGCTCTAACCTCATAAACCTTTTTGTTCACATCTTCAAAAAAGTGAATCAAATTTGTAACTCACGACCTCCCACGTAGTAAACCATGCTGACTATCCCTAATCAGCCCTTGTCTGTCCAAATGCCTGTTTGTCCTGTCCCTCAGAATACCATCTAGTAAATTTCCAACTAAACATATTAAGCTCATTGTCCTATAGTTCCCAGAATTTTCCCTACTGCCCATCTTGAATAAACGTACAACATTTGCCACGCTCCAGTCTTCTGGCACCTCTCCTGTATTTAAAGACGACTTGTAAATTTCAACCCGAGGCTCCCGCAATTTAATCTCTGGTTTCCCACAATGTCCTTCGATATATCTGGTCAGACCTTTAAGATTTGTCTACCTTCACACATGATAGTAACTGCCCTTCCCTTGTTGCCTGCCCTCCATTCTCACGGGGCTTTGAATCTGACAGCAGCCTGTTTCTTGGGTGGGCATGGTACACGTGTAGGTCCGCACCATCTTTTCATTTGGAAACACAAGAAACTGACGATGCAAACATCTTGAGCAAAACACAAAGTGCTGGAGGTACTCTGCAGGTTAGGCAGCATCTGTGGAGGGAATGGACAGATGACAGGGGCAGTCTATGGTGATAAAGTTTCAAACCCTGCCTGTAAGCACTGCAGGCCATTCTGGAAATGGAGCGAAACCTGGAATTGCATCCCGAGTGTTCCAATGGCATTCTCCACTCCTCCGTCCCAGTTCTCCTGTGGTCATTGTTCTCGTAGGGTTCAGCCACCGGAGACATAGACAGATGCCTTAACCACACCAAGGATCCTTATTCTCCCAGATCCAGTTCTTTGTCTGGTGAAGCTTTTGAAATGTCAGGTAAAGGAGAAACTTGTGGGAGGCACAGTAGCACAGCTGGTAGAGCTGTGAGAAGAGTTCAGGGAGCCAAAGGAGAGCTTATTTGGCACATCTCTGCATTTACTAACGCAATGAGTAGTTGCAAGGAACTGGTTGGAACTTGTACTACAATTATATTGTTCAATTATGTTGTTCAATTTTACAAACGGTGCATTTATTCTTCCTGAGAACATAGTTGCTCAATAGGTTAACACATTAGTGTAGAGTGATAGTCAGTAAATCATACAGCATGGAAACGCCCTTCTGCCCAACTCATTTAATCTAACCCAGATGTCCCTCTAATCTTGTACTATATGCCCACGACATGTTCCTATCCATATACCTGTCCAAATGTATTTTAAATGTTGTTATTATGCCCGCTTCAATCAGTTCCTTTAGCTGCTCATCCGTTTATGTACCACTCTCTTCGAGAAAAGTTCTTCACATTGCGATAAAGTTTCTCCTCTATCATCTTAAACCTATGCCCATTAGTTCTTGATTCCCCAGCCCTGTGAAAAAGACTCTGTGTACTCACCATGTCTATGCGCCTCATGATTTTTAGCCACTCTGTAAGATCACCAAGGCTCCAAAGATTAAAGTACCAGCCTGCACGACCTCTCCCTGTAACTCACTCGCTCTCTCGAGTCCTGGCAATTTCCTCATACATCATTGCTGTATCTTTGCAGCTTAGTGTTAACTTTCCAATAGCAGAGAAACCAAACCAAAAAAACAATAGTCTACCAGTGTAGCCTCACCAGTGTAGTCTTGTCGTCTGCAACATAACTTTTAATTTTAAAGTCAATGCTCTGACTGATGATGGCTAAAGTATCTTTACCATTCTAAGAAGTCCAAAGAACGGTCTCAACCCGAAACGTCACCTATCCCTTCGCTTAATTTATTACACCACTAAATAAGGCACATACACTCACCTAAACCAATCCGCAAACACATCTGAACATGCACCAGGAGTTCAGTCACCTGGCACCGTTTGCGACACAGTCAAAGGCTGAGATTCCCTTTTTCAAAAGAGCGCCCGACACCAATCTTTATGGCATTTCTTATCATTGTCCTCTTCAACAAGCCCCCCTTGTCTGCAGTGTTTCTGCGCTACTAGCGGCAGGGGACATGGGTGGTCTATCCAACTATTGCTGTTGTTTGCTCAGCTCATCTAGACATTGTTAGACATCGTTTGGGAACATCTACTCAAACATTGCTGTTTTGTTCACCAACACAGCCTATCCCATGGACTGATCGCAGGTGCGAGGAGATAAACTTGTTTTCGTAGACTCCTTGCTGCTAACTTCGCTGATAGCCATTCACCATTTTAGCTGAAATTGTCAGTTTAACCCTTGCACTGCAGGAATTATACACTTGTACTCCTAGATCCCTCTGCTCAATAACATCCTTTAAACCCCACCGCTCATCTGGTTTGACTTCCCAATGTCACGCTCACTCACTCCTACTTCCTACAGAATTAAGATCCTGATGTAATTATTGATAAGCAACGTCACTGTCTATGACAGCACCAGTTTTGGAGTCAGCTACAAACTTACTAACCATGCCTTGTACATGCTCAGCCAAATTGTTGATGTATGTACAGTATATATATATATATATATATATATATATATACATACATAGATACATAGACAATAGGTGCAGGAGTAGGCCATTCGGCCCTTTGAGCCAGCACCGCTATTCAATGTGATTATTACTGATCTTCCACAATCAGTACCCCGTTTCTGCCTTCTCCCCATATCCCTGAGAACTCTATCTAACTCTTTTAAATACATTCAGTGAATCAGCCTCCACTGCCTGTGGCAGAGAATTCCACAAATTCACAACTCACTGTGCAAACGTTTTTCCTCATCTCCGTTCTAAATAGCCTACCATTTATTCTTAAACTGTGGCCCCTGGTTCTGGACACCCCCAACATCGGGAACATGTTTCCTGCATCTAGCATGTCCAATCCCTTAATAATTTTATATGTTTGAATAAGATCCCCTCTTATCCTTCTCAATTTCAGTGAATACAAGCCCAGTCGCTCCATTCTTTCATCATATGACAATCCCGCCATCCTGGGAATTAACCTGGTGAACCTATGCTGCGCTCCCTCAATAACAAGAATGTCCATCCTCAAATTTGGAGACCAAAACTGCACATAATACTCCATGTGTGGTCTCACTAGGGCTCTGTACAACTGCAGAAGGACCCCTTTGCTCCTATACTCAACTCCTCTTGTTATGAAGGCCAGCATGCCATTCGCTTTCTTCACTGCCTGCTATAACTGCATGCTTACTTTCAGTGACTGATGAACAAGGACCCCCAGATCCCGTTGTACTTCCTCTTTTCCCAACTTGACACCATTTAGATAATAATCTGCCTTCCTTTTTTTGCCAACAAATGGATAACCTCACATTTATACACATGGAACTGCACCTGCCATGCATCTGCCCACTCACCCAACCTGTCCAAGTCACCTTGCATCCTCTTCACAGTTCACACTGCCACCCAGCTTTGTGTTATCTGCAAATTTGCTAATGTTACTTTTAATCCCTTCATCTAAATCATTAATGTATATTGTAAATAGCAGCGGTCCCAGCACATAACCTTGTGGTACCCCACTATTCGCTGCCTGCCATTCTGAAAGGGACCCGTTAATCCCTACTCTTTGTTTCCTGTCTGCCAAGCAATTTTCTAACCATGTCAATACCCTACCCCCAATACCATATGCTCTAATTTTGCCCACTAATCTCCTGTGTGGGACCTTATCACTTTCTGTCCGTCAAGGTACGCTACATCCACTGGCTCCCTCTTGTCCATTTTACTTGTTACACCCTTAGATAATTCCAGAAGATTTATCAAGCATGATTTCCCCTTCGTAAATCCATGTTGACTTGGACCGATCCTGTTACTGCTATACAAATGTGCCGCTATTACAACTTTAATAATCAACTCCAGCATCTTCCCCACCAACGATGTCAGACTAACTGGTCTATAATTCCGTACTTTCTCTCCCCCTCCTTTCTTGAAAAGTGGGATAACATTAGTTACCCTCCAATCCACAGGAACTGATCCAGAATTTATAGAACATTGGAAAATGATCACCACCTCATTGAGTACTCTGGGATGCAGACCATCAGGCCCTGGGGATTTTTCAGCCTTCAGTCCCATCTATCTACCAAACACCATTTCCTGACATGTGAATTTTCTGCAGTTCCTCCATCACCCTAGGTACTCTGTCCTCTAGTGCGTCTGGGAGATTGGTTCTGTCTTCCTTTGTGAAGAGAGAACCAAAGTACCTGTTCAACTCGTCTGCCATTTCCTTGTTCCACACAATAAATTCACCTGTTTCTGTCTTCAAGGGACCCACATTTGTCTTAACTAATGTTTTCCTCTTTACATACATAAAGAAGCTTTTACTATCCTCCTTTATATTCTTGGCTAACTCACCTTCGTACTTCATCTTTTTTCCCCAAATTGCCTTTTTAATTACCTTCTGTTGAAGTTCCCCAATCCTCTGGTTTCCTGCTCATCTTTGCAATGTTATATGTCTTCTCTTTTATTTTTATACTGTCCTTAACTTCCCTTGTCAGCCACGGTCACCTCTTACTCCCTTTTCTTCCACTTTGGAATGAAACGATCCTGCATCTACTGGATTATTCCCAGAAATACCTGCCATCGCTTTCCTCCGTCATCCCTGCTAGGGTCCCTTTCCAGTGAACTTTGGCCAGCTCCTCTCATGCCACCATGGTCCCTTTTGTTCAACTGCAATACAGACCCTTCTGATTTTACCTTCTCCCTCTCAAATTGCAGATTAAAACGTATCATATTATGGTCACTAACTCCTAATGGTTCCATTACCTTGTGTTCCCTTATCAAATCCGGTTCATTACACAACACTAAATCCCGAATTGCCTTCTCCCTGATCGGCTCCAGTACAACCTGCTCTAAAAATCCATTTCAGCGGGACTCTACAAATTCCCTTTCTTGGGGGCCAGTCCCAACATGATTTTCCCAGTCCACCTGCATGTTGAAATCTCCCACAACCACCGTAGCCTTACCTTTGTTACATGCTAATTTTAACTCCTGGTGCAATTTACACTCTATCTCCAGGCTACTGTTTGGGGGCCTGTAGATAACTCCTATCAGGGTATTTTTATCCTTACAATTTCTCAGTTCTATCCACAATGACTCTACATCTTCTGATTCTAGTTAGGGATTGCACCCCTCGCAAGGGATTGAATTTCATTCCTTACCAACAGAGCCATCCCACACCCTCTGCCCATCTGTCTTTCCGATAGGATGTATATCCCTGAATATTCAGTTCCCAGCTCTGATCCTCTTGCAGCCATGTTTCTGTATTTCCCACAACAACTTCTTCTTCTTAGGCCCCCTTTGGTCATGGCTGACCATGGGTGTCTCCATGGTGCTAATCCTTATATGAAGGACGCCTGTGCGTGACTTTGTTTAGCGTGGGGAGACTGGTGCACAGACAGCCACCCCACGGACCTTGACAGATCTGCGTCGGGATCCAGTGGCATGGAGTCCAAACGACTGGAGACCCTTTTCTGTTGCAGCCTTCATCTGCCTTCCCAGCCGTTGTGATGCTCCACTAAGGTCAGCCATCATCCTCCATCGGTTCCACCGTTGAGGTCTTGGTTGGATTGTTCTTTGTCACAGACCTCCCCCTCGACCTTACCACCATGGGCGGCCCTACCAGGAGCATAGCTCCAGACGGCATCGCTCTCAGGATCTCAGATCCACACAAGCTTCTCCACAATGACAAGGTGACAATACACAGAGAACACCCACAACATCATACTTACCAATTTCTAACTGAGCTTCAAGCTCATCCACTTTATTTGTTATACTTTGCGCATTCATGTATTACACTTTTAATTCGGTATTCACCTCCCATCTCACACCAGTTCTTATTTCACCTGACCTTACTCTCTTATCCCTTCTTGAACTTTTCGTGTCATTAATTCAGATGTCTGTAACTTTTCCTCTACTCTCTTCCCATTTAACTCCATCCTTATACTCCCAATTTGTCAACCCCCCCCACCCCCCCCCCCCACTATTTAGTTTAAACCCACCCGTATAGCACTAGCAAACCTGCCTGCCAGATGGTTGGTCCCCCTCCAGTTAAGGTGTATTCTCTGGGGTGAATTCTCTGGGGTGGAATTCTCTGAGGTGGAACCCTCTCCAAGACAGACGTGAAGCTCACCGTTTGAGCTGTTTTTACAAGATATTAAATGGCCAGCTCGACATAGATTACAAGATCTACACCAAACCCAAACCAATTAGGAGCAGACGAGGGCATTCGATCCAATTTATGATTCCAGCCACCAAGACAGATATGTGCAGAAATTCGTTCTCCCCCCGCACAATTAAAGCATGGAATAATCTCCACCCTACTATAGTTACCCAACCAGATTAAACTAAATTTTAGGTAGCTCTTTCTTCCCAAAAACCCTTTCTGGCTTAAGTCTTCCCTCTACCAGCTCCAGTTTAAATTCCATTTGGAATATTTTGGAGGACCAAGAAACCAAGAACCAAGTGTAACCCATCCCTTTTGCACAGGTCATCCTTACCCCATAAGAGATCCCAGTGGTCTATGAATCTAAATCCCAGCATCTCAGCCACACATTCAGATCCCCTATCTCCTGCCCTCACCAGCTCGAGGTACTGAAAGCAATCCAGAGATAACCACCCAAGAAGTCCTGCTTTTCAGCCTTCTTCCTAACTCTAAACTTACGTTGCAGAACCCTCTTCTTCCTGACGTCGTTTGTGCCCACATGCTCAACCACTTCCGGCTGCTCACCTTCCTTCTCGAAGATGTTCTGAAGTCGGTCCGAGACATCTTGAATCTTGGCACCAGGGAGGCAACACACCATCCTCGAGTCACACCTGCCGCCACAGAATCTCCTGTCTGCACCTCGGACTATGGAGTCACCCACCACTATGGCTCTGCCCGATGTCGTTCTCACTGGTCGAGTCTCATTGCTGGGATTGGATCCACCGACCTGTCCGCCGCTCGGTCTGAAAGCGTCGACTGCCCTGACAGCTCCCAAGAGGGTGTACATGTTTTCATTAGGTACAGCCACCAGGATCTCCTGCACTACATGTTTACTCCTCTTTCTCATAGTCACCCATCTTCGCTCTTCCAGTATCCTTGGTGTGACAACCTCACTGTAGGTTCTGTCCAGGAAACTTCAGTTTTCCCGAATGGCCCTGAGGTCATCCAGCTGCTGTTCCAGTTCCCCAAAACATTCATTCAGGAGCTGCACCAGCGGTGTCCCTGACTTCCCACATCCTGCAGGAAACATACTGTACCAACTTGCCTGCCATTTCTTCAATGGACAAAAAAATCACAAATTTTGAATCAAGTGTAGCCTCCTTGCCTCAGCCTCCTCGCCGAAGATTCTTGAGCCAAAGACTCACACTTTACTCACCAAGGCATTTCACTTCAACAAGGCTGCTCCCCCGAGAGTAAGCCCTGCTTTTATTTGCTGTTCAATTAACTAATCAGCTAATTTACAAATTTGGTTACCGATTTTTAAATGATCTGCTCTAGAAAAGCTCACCAAGGCTTTCACTTCTGCATCCAATCCCCACACTCTCTCCTTCACCTGACGCTCCTCTGCCGACCTTGAAGGTATGTGATGCAGGCTGGTCCCGACCGGTTTTTAATAATATATGACAATAAAAACAACGGGACCACTGAGGTGCATCACTAGGCCTGTCCCACTTAGGTGACTTTTTAGGCGAGTGCAGGAGACTCTGTGCTTGTCTCATGATCGCCACATGGTCGCCACATGTTTGCTGGTGGTCTCTGGTGAGTCTCCTTCATGGTCGCGAGGAGTTCCTGTATTCTGGGAACTACTCACGGCCTCAGCATGGTCGCTGGAAATATTTCATCAAGTTGAATTATTTTCTGCGACCAAAAATTGGTCACCATGGAGAAAATCAATAATCCTGTAGTCGTACATGCAGCTGAAGTGGGGTCGCCGTGTAGTTATACATAGTTGAGGTAGCTGTAGGTAGTTTTAGTTAATCATCTTTGGTGACCGGGCATTTTCATTGCTTCATTGGGGGGAAATAAAACGTAAGCACGAGTTTTCAGAACCAAGGATAACCCTTCTCCCCCCCTTCCCCCCCTCCCCGCCTCTTTTAAAGGATTTACCATACACTGTGCTAGCCGTCTTAACGTGCCTGTTCATCGTGGTGCGTGTCTGTATCACCTTGGCTTTGCACCGTGTGAGTTTCAGACAGTGCTCCCCCGCATTCCCGTGTGTCTGTCTGTGTGTCTGTCTGTGTGTCTGTCGCCGTTCCAGTGTGTGTGAGTGCGTGTTCGCGTTCCACTCTGAGAGTTCCAGTTCCCGGTTCTTGAGGCGAGTGCCGCGAACTTGACAGTCGCTGGCAGTACGCTGAAAATTTCCCTAAGTGGGACAGGCCCTTAATGGTGGGCACGGTGGTGCAGCGGTAAAGTTGCTGCCTTATAGCGCCAGAGATCTGGGTTTGATCCTGACTAGGGGTGCTGTCTGTATGGAATTTGTACATTCTCCCTGTGACTGCGTGGGTTTTCTCCGGGTGTTCCGATTGCTTCCACATTTCAAAGATATGCAGATTTTTAGGTTAATTGGCTTCAGTAAAATTGTCCCTAGTGTGTAGAATAGTGTTAGTAAAAGGGATGATCGCTGGTCGGTGGGCCGAAGGACCTGTTTCCGCACTGCATCTCTAAGGTATAGGTCTTGAGTGGTAACAGCCCTACAGTCTGAAAAATAACCTTCCACCATCACTCTCTGCTTCCTACCATCATGCTAATTTTGTATCCAGGATTTTATATTATTATCGATGAGCACCATTGTTTGCAGAGTTCAACATTTTATTTTGCCCCAAAAGCACTGATGCCCTGCAATTAATTGCTATTAAAATATCAATTTTTTGTAACTAACTTTTCTGCATTACCAATAAACCGCAATATGCTTGTAGAATTGAGAAAGTCAAAGAGCATCTGTGGAAATAGATGTTAACGATTGTTGTGCTTTCTGTGCCCACTTTTGCTGTTGTCCTTCATGTGTACCAGCATTTTCTGGTTTTATTTCACATGTGTCATTGTGTGTTGCGTTAATTACCTTAGTGCAACAATTTGTTTTCCGTTGCAGCTTTAGTCATTATTGCTTGACATTTTATGCACAATTTCCTCTCTTCACAGCTCCAACTTCTGCTTCTCTTCACAGCTTCTGCGTTTTTCTGCCTGCAGTATCTACCCAAAATATCACCCATTGTCTGATGAAGGGTCTCGACCCGAAACATCACCCATTCCTTCTTTCCAGAGATGCAACCTGTCTCGCTGAGTTCCTCCAGCATTTTGTGTCTTCCTTTTAATGGTTTTTGTTTCTCAGTAACCCTGGCGAGATTGCATCAATAAAAGATTTTGTAGATGCAAAGATGATATAAATCAGCATAGAGCCCATGACTACAGGCCTGTCGCACTGACCTCCCTAATCATGAAAACCCTTGAAAGACTTGTCCTGCCCACCTGAAAAATATCACTGCTGGACCTATAGTTGCCAACTGTTCAGCACCCGGGCCAACTCATCATTCACCCAGTCACGGCCGAGTTCAATCAACGAATTGCTGTCGAGAATTTGACCCTTATTTTGACCTTTTGTTCCTTATTTGTGAGTGAGAAAGTTGGCAACCCTAGCTGGACCCCCTGCAGTTTGCAAACCGGGCCAATAGATCAGTGGATGACACAGTCAACCGAGGCCTGCACTTCATCCTCCAGCACCTAGACCACCAAGGGACCTATGCAAGGATTTTTGTTGTGGATTTTAGATCTGCATTCAACAACATTGTGCCAGAGCTACTACACTCCAAACTTTCCCAGTTGACTGTGCCTGAACCCTCTGTCAGTGGATCACCAACTTCCTGACAGACAGGAAGCAGCATAGGCTGGGAAAGCATATCTTGGACCTGCTGACCCAAGAACCCTTGTTTCGTCCTGAAACGTTGCCTATCTCTTTCGCTCCTTAGATGCTGCTGCACCTGCTGAGTTTCTCCAGCCTTTTGTGTACCCTCGATTTTCCAGCAGCTGCAGTTCCTTCTTTAACAGCTGGAGTAACAACGCGGGCCAGGTAACATCTCTGGAGAATGTGGATAGGTGACGTTTCGGATAAGGGCTCGTCTTCTGAAGAAGGAGCTCGACCCGAAAAGTCACCTATTCCTTCTCTCCAGAGTTGCTGCCTGACCCGCCAAGTTACTCCAGCATTTTGTGTTGGGCATCAAACAAACCCTCCTCCTGTACTGACTAACCTATTTATTTTAAATGCAACATATTTCCTACTGCTTCCCCTAATTCCCATTCCTCGAGAAAGGGTTGAAGCATTAACTTATCACAAAAGGTCACAAAATGTTGGAATAACTCTGGGGATCAGGCAGCATCTCTGGAGAAAATGGATAGTTGACGTTTCGGGTCGGGACTCTTCTTCAGGGCCTTTTGTTTAGTTTAGATACAATGTGGAAACAGGCCCTTCGGCCCACCGAGCCCATGCTGACCATAATCACCGGACACTAGTTCCATCTCACACACTGTGGGGCAATTTACAGATGCCAATTAACATACAAACCTACACGTCTTTGGAATGTGGGAGGAAACTGGAGCACCCGGAAAAAGTCTACGTGGTCACTGGGAGAACGTGCAAACTCCGTACGGACAGCACCAGTCGTCAGGATTGAACTCGGGTCTCTGGCGCTGTGAGGCAGCAACTCTACTGCGCCGCCAATGTGACATTCCAAGTTTTAGAATGAAGTTAGCCGCTTACAAATCCCATTCTCTGCCCAGCATGGAGAATCATGAATTGCCAAGACACAAGGCACTGTAGATGTTGGTTCCTTTAAAAAAAAATCACAAATTCAAAGTTATCTATTCAAGAATAATGTAGTGTGGTTTGTTGGATTCGTCCATACTTAACTTAAAATTGTCCATAATCTAGAACTTAAAGTTTTTTTAAAGCATTTAGTGAAATGCTAACCCCCCCCCCCCCCCCACCTTTCCCTCCCAAGTCCAGTTCCGTCCCGACCCCCTGAGAAACAGAGGGAGCGACAATCAACTGCCACGGATACAAATAATGTCCTACACAAGAAAGGGCAGATGCTGGTTGACAAAAAGTGAACACATGGGGCTGGAGAAATTTGGAAAAGTCATCCCGTCACCCATTCCTTCTCTCCAAAGATGCTGTCTGCCCGTTGAGTTAAAGAGTTCCCATGGTAGACTCACGAATCACTAAGGTAAACGCATGTGCCACTACGTTATTACAACGAGTTTAAATGTTTCAATTTTTAACTTGAACAGTAAATTTGACTCGTGGAAAACCTCAAACATGTTTGATTTTTTTCACGAGTTAACAAGTTTCACGGGTAACCTGCCGTTAGCACCACGAGTCGCTAAGTTGCTCGTGCGCGTTCCGACGTTCCCACTACATTGATTGTACGGGATTACCGCGAGTGAAAACTCGGGGTACCTCGTGGGACAACTCGCACTGTGAGACAGGCCTTTAAGGGCAAGTTCTTCGCACAGAGGGTAGTCCATATCTGGAATGAGCTCCCAGAAAATGCTATAGAAGCGGGTTACTATTGTGTCTTTAAAAGATATTTGGATATTTGGGTTTAAAAGGCTATGTGCCAAACGTTGGCAAGTGGGTCCAGCCCAGTGTGCCAACTTGATCTGTATGGACAAGGTGGGCTGAATGGTCTGTTTCCGCGCTGTGTGTGTCCATGCTCGCCCACAGTCCGGTTTGAAAACATAAGTGCTGAATTTCACCTTTTTTTTTCACGTTACACGTCCTCAGAAATATTGTGTTTCGTTCCAGCATCCCCCCAGGTTATCAGGTGGTACAACAGTGGTCAGATGACTTTTTTCTATAAAGGGTGTGAACGGTTGCAGGCTGCATCTGATGCTGTCGGCCGCTTGAGGGTGAGTATTCTTGCTTTGCTTGAAGCTCCGCGGTTGTTTCTTCGCCGCTGTGCCCATTGCAACTGCAGCAGCGTCTGCTGAGCGAGGAGTCCCGGGACGTGGCTTCGACACTTTAGTAGGAATATTCCGTACTTTTACAGAGGGGTCGATGACTGTTGAGATACGGGCTGTTTGTTCCAGAGGTTTTAGCACCATGTTGGTCCGTTCAATCTCCAAACTATCTGAATCAAGTTTCATTAATGTTTTATCTAATCTTCTCGCCACGTAACTGGACGGCCTGGTGGAAACTATACAAATATGTCCGTGCATTTAGAACATTTGAGAAATGTATTCACAGCCCAAAGCAAATGAGTACGAGTTTATTGGCAGCAGTCCACAGAGCTCTGACGTTTAGACTGACTTCTCATTCGCTCTGCGAGCAAATAATTCCTGAACTTCGTTTTTCTTGTTGCTTTTGTTTTATCTGCACTTTCTCTGGAGCTGTAAAATAATCCACTCTTTGTTTAATTTATTTTTTGCTCTTCCTGATGTGCTCGTGCATGGTGTGATCTGCCTGGACAGTTCTTTCTTACACATTTCGTCTGCTCCACAGCGAAATCTCCTCAAATAATTCAATGCCGACACCAGTACACAGGGAGAAACAAAGAACGACAGATACTATTAATCCAAAGTTAGACACGCATTGCCGAAGCATCACTTACTCCCTTTTCTCCAGAGTTGCTGCCTGACCCAGAGCTACTCGGAGAGTTTGTGTCTATCCCCAGTATACAGGCCCCTGCTGGGCGTGGTTCATTATGTGTCACTGACACTTCTTGTTCGCTTGGCTCGGGGACACTTTCTGGAGATTAGAGCAGCTAAATGTAGACTGGGATCCCACTGCACGACTTAATGGCTCATATCATTGGACTCGGGAGGAGATTTTTTTTTGAATGAAGCGTTGAGGCCCTGTCTTCAGTCTGGATGAAAGAAATCCCACAGTCGTGGTTCAAAATATAAAAGGTATAAAATTCTTCCCAGATTCCGGGCAAATCTTCATCATTTGCTCAACGTTATCAGATTATTTTAGTTTTAGTTTAAGAGATACAGCGTGGAAACAGGCCCTTGGGGTAGCAATGTTACAAAATTTTGAGATTTTAAAAATCAAGTCTGCAATTTATCCCATCAGATAAAGCATAAAAAGAAGTTTAATTTGACACATAATTCACTTTCATATCTTCAGTATTAAAAAAGTTATGGCCATTTTCATACTCAAACAGTAGCATCTTGTTCCCTATTGCTTTTCCATTGACTTAACACAAACGTTGTGATTGAGGACAGTCAAAAGCCCATAACTTTATTAAAAATTAAGAGAACGGAAAGAAATCTTCAGTTATTATAGATTGAAGCATTTTGAAACAAATATGAAACAATCTTACTTGGATGACCTGAAATTAAAGCATATAATTAGTTTGTTACCCAATTGTAGCTAATTACAAAATTCAATTACTAGATCTAAACATCTATCAATTTCTTAAGAAAATATGAACATTTTTAAATAGTCTAAGTGTCCAAATAACATTCACACAAGAATTCACAATATAACATAGGCCAAATTGAAGGAATTTAGTGTTGAATTCCTGTAAATTAATGGACATTTAAATAATCTTGCAAGTGGGATTTTATGGAACGCGATCGATTGGAACGTTGCGGTGAATTTAAACCCCACATCGGCAGGAAATGGGCAGGATATTCGTATGGGGAATAAATCACCATTTCGCAACATGAAATTTGGATTAAGGTCATCTTTACAAGCACGTTTATATGTAAAATAAACTGCTTTCCTTTACATGTCCCCAATGTGAAATCCGTCCCCGTTGTCGGCGTTCACGGCAATAGAAGCTAATTTTAATTTTACTCCAGCGCTGAAATTATCGGGCGATTTAAAAAATATATATATATATATATTTTTTTAATTCACAGACCGGCAGTCGGAACGAATCTTCAGCAAAAGCTCGCATCCCGAGAAAATAAAACTCCGGAAGGCAGGGGAAAACCGCATTTTAACCCCCCTCCCCCCCCCCCCTCAAAGGCGCCAAAGTCGCGCACACAGCCAGTGACAGAACTGCAGCACCGCAGAAGGTAAGTTTTGTAACATAGCTACTTGGGGCCACTGAGTCCGCGCCGATCAGCGATCCGCGCACATACACACACCAGGGAATATTTCACATTCATACCAAGCCAAATTTACAATTTATACCAAGCCAATTAACCTGCGCAACTACACAAAGATCTCGGCGTAAACCCACACGGTAACGGAGAAGGTAAAAACTCTGTACAGTTAACACCCGCAGTCGGGTTCGGTCCCGGGTCTGTAAGACAGCAACTGTACCGCTGCGCCACCCACTGGGTTATTATCTCATTGCTACTTCTGCGAGATTGCTGAGTACAAATATCCAACACAGCAGCAATGGCTACACTTAAAAAGGATTTCGTTTTCTTTAAACCACTGATATATTCTGTAAAATACTATAAATGTAAGCTTTTTATAAATGATTTTATGAAACTCTTGACTTTATGTGTTAGAGGAAAGGTGGCAAGAAGAATTTTAAATTGTAGTTTAGACTAGACTAAGTGGGACCCTTTGGGCCCAGCTTCACACGGGAGGGCTGGTCCCACACACAGACTGACACAGACACACACACACACACACCCTCCCTCCCTCCCTCATGGTAGGCTGATTAAGATGTACAGGATTCACAGTGACGTGGTTGTATCAATTTATTTATGGAAGTGGTTGTTGTGGTGGAAGGAAGATATTCTGGCTGGAGGTTTGTGAGCAATGGAGTTCTGCAGGATTTGTGCTGGGACCTCTGCTGTTTGTGATATATATAAATGACTTGGATATAAATGTAGATGGGTTTTGGTGAGAAAGTTTGCTGATGACACCAAAATTAGACGAGTTGCAGACAGTGAGGAAGGCTGTCAGTAGATACAACGGGATACAGTGCATTCTGAAAGTATTCAGACCCCTTCACTTTCTCCACATTTTGTTATGTTACAGCCTTATTTTGAAATTGATTTAATTCACTTTTTTTTCATCATCAATCTACACACAATACCCCAGAACGAAGAAGCAAAAACAGGTGCTTAGAAATGTTTGCAAAGTAATTAAAAATAATTAACTGAAATATCACATTTGCATAAGTATTCAGACCCTTTGCTATGACACTCAAAATTGAGCTTAGGTTCATCCTGTTTCCATTGATTATCTGGGAAGGGTATAAAACAATTTCTGCAGCATTGCAGGTCCTGAAGAGCACAGTGGCTTCCGTCATTCTTAAATGGAAGAACTTTGGAACCACCAGGACTCTTTATAGAGCTGGCCGCCTGGCCAAACTGAGCAATCGGGGGAGAAGGGCCTTGGTCAGGGAGGTGATCAAGAACCCGATGGTCACACTTACAGAGCTCCAGAGTTCCTCTGGGAGATGGGAGAACCTTCCAGAAGCACAAGTGTATCTGCAACACTCCACCAATCAGGCCTTTATCAGGCCTTTATGGTTGAGTGGCCAGACGGAAGCCACTCCTCAGTAAAAGGCACATGACAGCCCGCTTGGAGTTTGCCAAAAGGCATAAGAAACCATGATTGAATTCTTTGGCCTGAATGCCAAGAGTCACGCCTGGAGGAAACCAGGCACCGCTCATCACCTTCCCATCTCCTCCCCGGAAGGCAGACGGGGGAGAGATGGGAAGATGTGGTGAGTGGAGGGGTCACGTTGGAGGTGGCGAAACTGGCGGAGGACTATGTGTTGTATGTGCCGGCTGGTGGGGTGGGTCCAGGGTCTCCTCGATACCCCGCAACACTGCCCTCTCTCCCCATTCCCCCACTCACAACAAGGGCAGAGTCCCCCTGGTCCTCACCTTTACCAGGGTCTCCTCCATACCCCGTAACACTGCCCTCTCTCCCCATTCCCCCACTCACAACAAGGGCAGAGTCCCCCTGGTCCTCACCTTTCACCCCACCAGCCGGCACATACAACACATAGCCCTCCACTCGCCACATCTTCCCATCTCCCCCCATCTGCCTTCCGCAAAGACCGCTCCCTCCGCAACTCCCTTGTCAATTCTTCCCTTCCCTCCTGCTCCACCCCTTCCCCGGGCACTTTCCCTTGCAACCGCAAGAGATGCTACACTTGTCCCTTCACCTCCTCCACTCCTTTCAGGGACCCAAGCAGTCCTTTCAGGTCCGACAGAGGTTCACCTGCACTTCCTCCAACCTCATCTACTGCATACGTTGCTCCAGATGCCAGCTGATCTATATCGCTGAGACCAAGCGGAGGCTTGTCGCTTGTTTCGCCGAACACCTCCGCTCGGTCCGCAATAACCAACCTGACCTCCCAGTGGCTCAGCACTTCAACTCCCCCTCCCATTCCATATTCGACCTCTTGGTCTTGGGCCTCCTCCACGGCCAGAGTGAGCAACACCGCAAGTTCGAGGAACAGCACCTCATATTCCGCTTGGGGAGTCTGCATCCTCTGGGCTTAAACATTGAATTTTCTCAATTCTGTTAACCCTTGCTGTCTCCTCCTCTTCCCACCTCTCCTTCAGCCCTCGGGGCCCTGGCATTCCCTCTCTCTCTATCTCTCCCCCACCCAAGCCGCACTAGCTTCTCATTTTCACACTACAAACAGCTTACAATGGCCTGTTTTCTTTATCATCGATTTTTGCATATCTTTCATTCATTGTTCTTTATCTCCCCACACCACCATCTATATCTCCCGTTTCCCTGATCCCTAACCAGTCTAAAGAAGGGTCTCGACCCGAAACATCGCCTATCTCCTTCGCTCCTTAGATGCTGCTGCACCCGCTGAGTTTCTCCAGCCTTTTGTGTACCCCCAGCACACAATAGAGTTCACCATAAACATTCACTGCACCATTCCTCACTTTGGTGGAAGGCAATAAAGTTCAGCCAGTCCTCCTCCCCCGTTCATCCATGATCGGGGCCATAAACCCTCTGTAGTCGCCGCAATGGACAACCGGATGTACAGGCCCTCTCGTCGGGATCATGAAAACTCCACGGCTTGGAGCGCCCGAATCGGCCACTTTCCTACTGGAGACGGCGGCTTCAGGATGTTATAGGCTGCAGGCCATTGGTTGGAGCTCTTCTCCGGCGATCCCTGGCGAGGGATCCTAGATTCCGGATGGTCACCCAGCTATAGGAAGGATGTCCTTAAGTTTGAAAGGGTGCAGAAGAGATTCACCAAGATGTTACCTGGGCTTGTAGACTTGAATTATAGGGAGTGGTTGGATATGCTGGGACGTTTTAGATTGTAGGAGGCTGACGGGTGACAATATTGAGGTGTACAAGATCATGTGGAACATGGATAGAGTGAAGGCTCTTAGTTGTTGTCTCAAGATAGAGGATTCTAAAAGTAGAGGATACAGGCTGAAGTTGAGAGAGAGATTTAAGAAGGACCACGGCGTTACCATTTTTGCTCAGAGCAATCGGTATCTGGAATGCGCGGCCACAGAGCTGACAAGTAGTAGGGACTTTCCGTATTTTGTACGGAAATACGATAGGAATACGGATTTGCTTTGTAAAATACGGATTTTTAAAAAAAAATCGGCCCAACTTCCTGTATCGTCTTGCTGCTTAAAAAATGCAAGGATATAAAAAGTTATACTGTAACTATAAAAATTATAGCAGATTAAATCTATTAAAATTTTAAATTTCAAGATCTGGATGATTATATTTGTAAGCTTTGATCTGTCTGTCCCGCTACAGGTTTAAAGCGCTGGCAGTTTAACACGAGGGAATTTAAACAGCGCTGTGGGTTCGAAAAATAGTGCTACCAGCTGGAGCGTTATTGCTTTTACACATAGCGCGATGGGCTTTATACATAGTGCAATGGCCACAGCGCTATGGATCACAGATTGTTTGGGGAGGGTGAAGGAGAGGGGAAGTGAGAGGCAGGGAGGGAATAAGAGAGGGAGGGAGAAAAGAATGGGAGGGAAAGAGTGAAAGGAGAGAGAGAGAGAGAGAGAGAGGGAGGCTTCCAAAATGGCTTCTACATCATCATCTGGTGCTAAAAGCAGGAAGCAGCCGTTCAAACAGAAGTATACAAAGAGATGGCAATGAATGCACTGTCAAGTAAGGTGCGTAGAAGACATGTCAATTTCTAGAAAAGTTATGCATTCTTGTACTCTTACATGGGTATGACCACACATAAAAACATTTTTTCCAGCAAAATGGCACTGTAAAAATACTGATTTCCTCAGCAAAATACTGATTTTCAGGTACTAGAATACTGAAATGCTCTGGCAAAACTTGGCAGCGCTGCTGCCAGGTGAACCGATGGAAATGAATACAATTACAACTTTTAGAAGACATTTGGACAGATATAAACATTTGGTAAGAGGAGTTTACTAGTTTTTGGGCCAAATGCAGGAAATGGGAAAAGGCGGGCCCGAGGGTCTGTTTCCATGCTGTATAGCTGTATTCTACTGTGATTCTATTTCTCCAATACTATTTTGCTGTTCTTTCCCAGGGTCAACCAACCATATATCATGGCAGCTTATCAGATAAGTCAGTGTCGACAATCTGTAACTGACCAATTGGCTGACGGTAAGTGCCAGGAAGTAATATCTATCGAAAGTTTATTTCTTTAAAACATTTTTTTATGAACACTGGCTGTAGGTACACTCATTGGACCATATTAGTGGACTTGCTGCTAGTGAGAAACAGGTCCTTGTAGATTGGACTGGGAGAATGCTTCTGTCCCACTGATTACACTGTGCCACTGTAATACACAAGTAAAGCAAGCAGGACACGTACTCAGTGGATGTGAGCTGTGCTGGAAGAATGTTTTACATTCTTGGCCTCTGCCGCCCACAGCTGCTCCCCAAACGCATCTACTTTCACCATTACCATCACCACCATGAGTTTCCCAGTGTCAAGATGGTCAGAAACTTTTCCTCAGAGCTGCTTTCTCTGGACAAACGACAAGGAGGGGTTAGTTGTGCAGTGGAGTCATCAAGCTTGATGATGCACAAAGATTAATGGGAGTTTGAGCTCAACATGAGGCACTGTGTATATCTACTTGTCCAGGAGGCCACTGGGCAAGTGTTGACCAGGCCCTCTGACACTGTTGCTTCAGGGAAATGCCTGTCGGGGGCAATCATTGTCCTGCAGTCATTCAGTGCAGAGCCAGTATTGGATCTCAGTAAGGAACATATTGGATCTTAGCATTTTTCCTGATTGCAGAGTCATTGATACTACCGTCTTCTTGCCCCTGTCAATATTCAAAAACAGTTTCTGATAAACTACATATGGAACATGAAAAGTGTTTTCCTGAAGAGGTCTTGGTTGAACAGATGAGCAAACTCCATGCACAATGAGTTTTTTCCTCTTCTGTTCTAGATCTAATCCGTTTGGATCCTCTGGTTACTGCAAATATACAGTTTGCTCTTGATCTGTTCAAGCACTTGGATGAAAAGAACAGAGTTGGCAACATCTTTGTGTCTCCCTTTAGTATATCAGTTGCACTGGCCTTGGTGTATCTAGGTGCAAAAGAGAAGACAGCCACTCAGATGGCTCAGGTAGGTGTGGCCTTATGTTAGCTTCAGAAGGTGTGTCCTGTTTTTGAACAAACTGGAGCATGTTTGGTGATGTAAAGGTTTAGGGTGGGGAGAATCGACAGGGTTTGGTTTGTTGGATTGGAGCTGGACTAGTTTGTTATTTGCATGTTTGCATTCCTCACAGTAATCAGCCATGCTACTTGAACCACAGGAGGCTATTGACATGAATAAGCCTTCTATTGTCACTGCAACTATATCCTATTAAGCAATGTAATATGCAGTCTTTAGAGTCTGAACCTGTATCCCCGAGCTCCATTTCCACCATTGACACTATTGTCTTAATAGTGTGGTATTGCCTTTATGGGGTTATATTTTCTATAACACAAGATTTCTTAGGAATGTATTCAGCTTTATCGTAGAACTGAGTGCATACTGATTTAATGAAATAAAATAGAGAAAATGCTGGAAACATTCAGCATGTCAGGCTGCATCTATGGAAATGTTTCAGATTGAAGATCCTTTTTCAGACTTGAAAATTGAGAAATGAAATTAGTTTGAAATAGCAGAGATTCTGGCAGGAATGTGTCAGCACAAAGGAAATCTCTCTGACAGAGATGGGCCAAAGTAATCAATGGGATAAACTGTAGATGGGTGACGTCATCTGCAGTTTATCCCCATGGCAATTGTGGCTGAAGAGAATACACATTATCCACAATTCTTATTATCCTCATTATTCACAAGACCAAATAAAAGCATGAGAAAATAGAAGCAAAAGGCAAATAGGTCCTTCAGGCCTATCCCACCATTCAATGTAATCATGGCTATTCTACACTGCCCCAAACTCCTCTTTTGGCCAGTTCCAATAACCCTCATATCACACCACAGTTGTAAATGACATTGGTGAAGCCACAGTTCACTTTTAGTTACCATATTTCGCGGCAATGAAAACGCTATTATTTACACTCAAATAAGGCCAGAAAATCTATCTGTGTTGGAGGCCGAAGGTTAGATTTATAGCTAAGAAAGATAGACTTGGCTATCGCTCAGTACAGCGTCTGTAAAAGGACAGCACGGCGGGGCGGCCGACTTCCTTCCACAGCGTGTAGGGAGTCTGGCCCGGGTCAGCACGGTTAGGCCGCCAAGGATAAAGTTGCGGGAAGTGCAGGAACATTGAGAAGGAAGGGGGCCGGGGATAATGCCAGCAACTCACTCAGTAGCTCGGGTGGCTGCGAGCGGCCGACAGCGGAACTGCAGCTGGTCCCAGGGCTCGCAGGCAACCTGTGAACTACAGCTAGTCCCAGGGACGCGAGGGATCTGGGAACTGCAGCCTGTCGCAAGGCACACATGCGATCTGGAAACTGCAGAAAACCAATTAGAAAAACGCGTGCCCCCATGCAAAAAAGGTTGCCGACCCCTGGACTAAACCAAAGCCTTGATCCTGTCCCGCCAGACTTTTTTCAAAACTTAGCAACTCAAAATGGGGTAGGGTCTTCGACGCAGGTGCGTCTTCATTGCCGGGAAATAGGGTACCCTGTTAGAGGAAAGAGCTGGAAAGAGTGCAGAGAGGATTTACGAGGATATTGCCAGGGCTTGAGCAGGCTGAGCTATGTGGAGAAGTTTAGTTGGCCAAGTGGCTAATTGGAGCACTGGAGGTGTGTAAAATCATGAGTGGTATAGGTAGGGTGAATGCACAGCATCTTTAACCCAGGATAGGAGAATTAAAAATAAAGGACGTATGTTTAAAGTTAGAGGAGTAAGATACCTGAGGGGCAACTTTTTTACTTGGTATATTAAATGAACTGCCAGAGGAGGTAGTTAAGGCAGATACTACAACAGGATTTAAAAGACACTTGTGCAGATTTATGGATAGGAAAGGTTTACTAGTGGGCCAAATGTGGTGGCAAATTGCAGTAGCTTAGAAGGAGCGCCTTGGTTGGCAGGGACGAGTTGGATGAAGGGCCTGTTTTAACGCGGAATAACTCCATGGCTCTAAAGTCCGATGTTCCATATTCTCATAAAACTAATGAAAAAGTAATAATGGTGAATTTGCAGATTTTAACAATAAATTGACTATGTTCAATTCTGAAAAGCACGGATGTGTTTTCCACAGTATAGAACTGGAATAATAAATACACTTCACTTCTTTTGATGAATGTTAACTTTTTCTCTTAGATGCTTGGTTTTGATGAAGTCAAAGACGTCCACTCGGAATTTCAGAAAATGCAAACTGAATTAATCAACCCAAATGCAAAGTATTCCTTGAAGTTAGCCAATCGCCTCTACGGGGAGAAGACCTACAAGTTCCTTCCAGTTAGGTTTGGTTTTGGAGGCTAAGCTGCTTAATCTGTGTTTGTTAACCTGATCAAACACATCGGTGTTAACACAAGCTCGATCCTCTTGAGATTTGGAAGGAATGTTCCTGCTTGGTTCAATGTGGTGATGTCTTGAGAATGGTGTTTGATACTAATTGGAATATCTACCCCAAAAGAGAGTCTATTGTTGAATAGCCCATTGCATCTAAGAATATCGTCCTTGCAAATCTTATTACAAGATTTTATCAGTTTTATCCTTATTTTCAACATAGATGAATGTCATACAGCACACTGCTCACCCCACACCTTCAGCTTTCGGCCTCACGCATCAGATGCAGGTCCCACTCCGGCTTCACTCTGTGGCTTCCAGTTCAACTCACCAGCGTTGTGCTGGTCGCCGCAGCAGCAGTCCGCGAGCCACTGAACACACTGCAGCCCTTCAGCTTTTTAAACGCCTCACCGCGTTATTGACAGCGGGTTACGGAAGGGGTGATTTTTAAACCTTCATATCTTTTGTACTATTTCACTGATCAGAACAAAACTTATTTGACTTGCAGCAGAGGAGAATGGTGAGTAAAGTGGCGAGAAATCATAGCAGTATAGGGTAGCGTTTTTGCGAAAATATATTTATAATGTTGACCCGAAGTGGTCAAGATGAGAGTTTTAGGAATAGTATAGATGTCAGAAGTCCAAAGACTGCTTGATGTCTAAAGGTTTGATCTTAGATCATATTTGGATAGATCCACAAATCATGAATGGACCTATTTTGACATTTCGGAAAATAAGCCATAATGTTTTAAATTGGAATTTTAAGGAAGTTACCAAAACATCAGGATTTTATTAAATGCGAAAATTGATATCCATAGATCTCAAATACAATAACCATCTTTGCGTACCTTGGAATTTTTGTGGAAACAATCTAATCCTCTAACACTAATCGTGTATCTCTGCTGGAGAGGGAGATAGATCAAGCGTCTCAGAGTTCAGCATGGATTTCATGTTGGAAGCAGAGTAAAACTTGCAACAAGGACAGCAAGCTTATTTGGTGGTCTTCCTGAGATGGGATCTGCTCAGCTAAATGGGATGGACTCTTTGTGTGTTCTAGAGAAAATTAGTTTGATGTCGTGCTGACCGTCATTGTTTTTTCTCTGAGGGGAAAGATCATCTGCAAAGGGAACGTCCAATAAAACTGCAATTCAAGTGACAAGTTTTAACTTGCTTGCAATTGATTTTCTGAGAGAAGAAGGAATGGGCACTAGAATTCATTAATGTTGCCTGGCTATCTCATACTAAACATAAATAAAATCTGTTTATTTCAGAATTATCCCCAGACGACCCACTCAGAATATTTTTTCGTAACATAATTCCAATTTAGAAATCTTTAAATTAACAGAGAGAACATTTTAATAGATTTTCTATCAGCAAATGAGCTGAATGCAATGCAACTGTTAAGTAAATTTAAAGAATCAAGGAGAATGAGGAAATCAAAAAATTTAAGCAAAAAATTTTAATTCAGTAACTGGAGGTTATTTAAACACGATTCTTTTGCAGTAATTCAATCTCCTCTCACTGCTGGACATTAGGTCAAATGAGTGTGGTTATCAAATTATCGTAATGTCTTGGAGTAACATCATGAATAATGTAGCCATTTTTTAAACCAATCTGATTATTTTAATCTCATCCCACTGATTTAAAAAAAAAATCTGTTCTCTGCAATCCTTCAGGATTTCCTTGCAGCTTCTCTGAAACATTATCAAGCAGGCCTGGGAGCTGTTGACTTTATTGAAGCAGCAGAGGCGGCTCGACAAGAGATCAACAGTTGGACTGAAGAACAGACTGCAGGTGAGTAGTGCTGAACAATTCTTTCCAGGGTTTACACAGAAAACTTTCAGCTCAACGTATTCAACCTTCTGAATGAGTTACATTTCCCAAAAGTGATAGGCACGCCAATCAGAGCATTAAGTGTGATACTGTTAGTCATTCGTCCCTTCTGAAGTATCATTGAGTTGTAGAGTCACAGAGTTCTACCCTCGGAGTGAAAACTTTGTCTCTGAGATGTCTCATGCATCTCTCCTACCTTAAGCCTATGCTCTCTAGTTTTTTAATCCTCTACCCTGGGGAAAAATACTGAGTATTCACTTTATCTGGTACCGAAAGGTCACTGCTCGGCCTTCTTTATTTGCTGAGCAGTGACCTTTGAAATCCAAACATTTCCCTATAACTTAAGTCTGCAAGCACTCCAAGAAATAAGTCCTAGCCTGCTCAGCCTTTCCCTTCAGCTCAGGCCCAGTCCTGGCAACCGTAAATCTTCTCTGCATTCTTTCCATCTTGACAACATATTTCCCATAACATGATGCCCAAAACTGAGCGCAATACTCTAAACGTGGCTTCACTGATGTCTTGCACAACTGTGATGTGACCACGCAACTTCTACACTCAGTTTGTTGTGTCTTGTTTAGTGTTAAGTATTGTATTGACCATATAAAGATTTCTTATGTATCGGTTAAACAACCGACTCGTGATTTTGTTGTGGCTGTTGCCATTCATTGGCTATTTCATTTTTTATTTAATCCATGGTCTATATGTGAGCATGTCATTTGTTTTCAGGGAAAATCCAAAATTTATTGGAGAAAGGTACTATTGACTCTGACACAAGGCTTGTCCTTGTGAATGCCATTTATTTTAAGGCAAAATGGAAAGATACATTTAAGAAACAAAATTCTTTCACTGGACAATTCAAGCTAAACCAGGTAAAGAAGGTGGCGTTAAAAATATCAAAAATTATGAATAATAATAATATCAATTGCTTGATTCACTATTTCATCAAGACAGATTTGAAAGTGCAACAGAATGGCACTCTCCTGCTAAATATATGGTATAAATTACTGCCTTTTGGAATTATTGCTACTCTGTGTGGAAAAATGTTCCCCCTCAGGTTCCTATTAAATCTTTCCCCTCATCTTAAACCCATGTCCTCTGGTTCTTGATTCCCTTACGCTGGGAAAAGGATTGTGCATTTACCCGATCTCTTCCCCTCATCCTCTGCACTCCAAAATAATAAAGTCCTACCTTGCTCAAACTCTCCCTGTAGTTCGATCCCTGGCAACATCCTCTTAAATCTTCTCTACACCGTAACATCTTTTTTGCACTAGAGTGACCAAAACTGAACACAATACTCTAAAAATGTCCTCACCAACTTGTACAACTGTTCAACATTAAGAAATGTAAATTATGAAGCGTTTGATCTCTTTGATATTTTCTCTCAATTCAAGTGAATAGGGTTGTTACGCTAGATGTACCTTGGCCCAGGATTTTTGGACTGGTGCAGGAGTAGGCCATTCGACCCTTCGAGACAGCAACACCAATCAATATGATCATGGCTTATCATCGAAAATCAGTACCCCATTCCTGCTTTTACCCCACATCTCTTAGATTCCTTTAGACCGAAGGGCTAAACCTAACTCTTTGGAAAACATCCAGTGAAATTTTAAAACCCATGTTTTCTTTTAATATATAAAAGTGGTTGAGAGTTGCTTTCAGGTCCAGCATTCACATAGCTTCAAATCATACCATGACTCCACTGTCTTCAGTGGCAGAGAAGTCCACAGATTCACAGCTCTGGGTGAAGAAGGTTTTCCTCATCTCAGTCCTAAATGGCCTACCCCTTGTTCTTTAACTGTGACCCCCGGTTCTGGACTCTACCAACATGGGGGAGATTTTTCATGCATCTAGCCTGTCAATCCTTTAAGAATTTTATGTTCTATAAGATCCCCTTTCATCCTTCTAAATTCCAGTGAAATCAAGCCCAGTCGACCCATTCTTGCATCATATGTCAGTCTCGCCATCCCGGGAATTAACCTGGCAAACCTACGCTGCACTCCCTAAATAGCAATAATGTTCTTTCTCAAATTAGGAGACCAAAATTGCACACAATAATCCTGGTTCGGTCTCACCAGGGCCCTATACAACTGCAGTAGTACTTCCTTGCTCGTAAACTCAAATCCTCTTGCAATGAAGGCCAACATGCCATTAGCTTTCTTCACTGCCTGTTGTACCTGCATGCTTACTTTCAGCGATTGATGTACAAGCACACCCACACCTTGTTGCACCTCCCCTTCTCCTAATCTGACACCATTCAGATAATAATCTGCCTTCCTGTTCTTGCCATCAAAGTGGATAACCTCACATTTATATACTTCATCTGCCATGCATCTGCCCACTCACCCAACCTATCCAAGTCATCCTGCAGCCTCATAGCATCCTCATCGCAGCTCACTGATTGTTGGGCAGGTTTCCCAGATTCCTGCCTCTACGAACCTACTTTTGAATAGCATTATCTTGGTCTCAGTGCCAATTCCATCAAGGTCGTGGCTGGATGATGCTGTTGAGGAATGATGCTGTTGAGGAATGAAATTAATTCTTACAAAATTCTGAAAATGTTGACATTTGGCGAAAGCCTGTAAAGCAATGCTTCTAAACATCCCTGACATTCTGAAACATTCAAAATGTATCTTAAAAAGGAACCGAACATCAATATTTTACATTGAAATAAAAATAAGCATTTCAATAATTTAAGAACTGTAAATTATGTAACGTTTGATCTCTCCGATCTTTCTCTCAATTCAAGTGAATGGAATTGTTACACTAGATTTACCTTGGCCCAGGATTGTTGGGCAGGTTTCCCAGATTCCTGCCCTCTCACTGTATTTAGCATGGAGATTTCAAACATAAATCATCAGCAATTCTGCAACTCCTGTCAGGAGGACCCGTTCATATGTGCACACGTGCAGAAGGCCCACTGGTTCCGGATGTGTGTGGGGGAAGTGCTTGTATTACTTGTTTACCTGGCTACTGGTGCTCCACAAATTTCTAATGGTCTGTAACTTTATTTGTAGAGTGTAACCAAAGATTTAGAAATGATGCAGCAAACTGGAGGTTTTCTTTATTTTCACAATCGTGAATTTGCGTTCAAGATCATTGAACTCCCATATGTTCAGGATGAACTCAGTATGATCATCTTACTGCCAGATGATGACAATGGACTTGAAACTGTGAGTGTGATGTTATAACATTAACTATTGTTTCAGGGTAGCTGTTCAAAAAAAATGATTTTCCCATTCTTCCAAAAATTAATTCACACAATTGACTTCAATGTTATTACATTTTCAGCTGAGTTACTTGAAAATATAAATTTGCTTCTGCCATAACAAACTCCATCAGACAGGTAAAAAGTTTGTGCCTGGAAATGATACTTGCCAATAACCACTGCTCTCAATTGACCTATTTAGCTCCTGCCTGTTGACATTGTAATCTGCCTTGCTTCAATTAAGTAGCTTGCCCCAACATCCAAACCTGTCTCTATTCAAAATAATCTTAACATTTATGGAGTTGTGGTCACAATCCTCAAATTATTTTTCCACTGCAACTCCAGTCACCTGGCCAGCACATTTTCCAAAGCTCATGGTTGCGCCATCTGCTGGTGATATATAGACTTACTTAGTTCCTCCCACACTGCTGAGTGCATTGCACAGCAAGCTTTCGCCATTCTGTTCGGTAATGTGCGATATCTTCCACCCTCGATAGGGTAGTGTCCCGGGCTTTCAAATCCTTCTGGAATGTTCGCCTCCATGTGAGCTTTGGTCGGCCTCTTTTCCTTCTTCCGTCAGGTTGCCATGTCATTGCTATCTTAGGTGCATGTTCTGGTGACATTCTGAGTGCATGTCCTGCAAATTTCATCATGCGTACCTCTATGTCCTGGCTGATATATAGACAAGCAAATTATCCATAAAGCGTCGGGGAACTAATTGGATGTAAACTGCAACATTCAGTTTATTAATGTCCGTTAATTTTTAGATGTTTTTGCTTTTTCAGTTGCTTTGTGGTGGTACTTTGAGTTAAATATGTCTTAGAGTATCAGGTCATTGATAACAGAGACACTTAGAACATCTTATTTCTGTATCATTTGATATTGCCTTGATTTACATTTTCTGAAGTAAGTTTGGTGGCTAGATTATTGAATGTTCTGCTTTATCTCATGTTTAGCTTCAGAGGAGTTTCACTCTTAATCGTCTGAGAAGTTGGACCAACCCAAAGAACATGTCCAGGACATCTGTTCGAGTCACTCTCCCCAAATTCAAGCTGGAAGAGAAATATGATCTTTCATCAATCCTCCCCAATTTGGGGATGGTGGATGCTTTCAATAGGATGAAAGCCAACTTCTCTGGAATGAGTGAGGGGAAAAATCTGTTTGTGTCAAAAGTCATTCATCAGTCCTTTGTTGAAGTTAATGAGGAAGGCACTGAAGCAGCTGCTGCAACAGCAGTCACCATGGAACTAAGATCTGCAATGATAAATGTCGAAGAATTTAAGGCTGATCATCCATTCCTGTTTTTCATCCGCCACGCAAAGACACAGAGCATTTTATTTTATGGAAGGCTAACCTCTCCTTAAATGCAGTGCCTTGTTAGTCAATTACTTTCATAGCAATTTTGTCAATGTCTACAATTGTAAGTTTGATAGTATGGTCATTGGAACTTTTTTATAATCTGAATGATTTCCAAGGAATTTACTTGGAAATTAAAATGTTCATGGTGGTTGAGAGGTGGGGTAGAATTTAGTCAAATTTACAGATTAATTTTTATCTTATTAACCGTAATTATAATTTTATTATTGTGCTCTTAACTGGTGCAGGAACGGTAATTATAGACAATAGGTGCAGGAGTAGGCCATTCAGCCCTTCGAGCCAGCACCACCATTCATTGTAATCATGGCTGATCATCCCCAATCAGTACCACGTTCTTGCCTTCTCCCCATATCCTTTGACTCTTATCTTTAAGAGCTCTATCTAACTCTCTCATGAAAGCATCCAGAGAATTGGCTTCCACTGCCTTCTGAGGCAGAGAATTCAATACATACACAACTCTCTGGGTGAAAAGATTTTTCCTCGTCTCCATTCTAAATGGCCTACCCCTTATTGCGTACTGTGGCCCCTGGTTCTGGACTCCTCCAACATCGGGAACATGGTTTCTGCCCCTAGCATGTCCAATCCCTTAATAATCTTATATGTTTCAATAAGATCCCCTGTCATCCATCAAGTCCTTTTGTAAAATGAAGGGCCTATTGAAAAGAGAGGACCTTGTCTCATGCTAAAAATGTGTAATCCATTAGTCTAGGCCTTGAAAGTTACAAATTTGTTATCACCAACGTGCGATAGAAGTGGACAAATGATTGTAGAACTTTGAACCACATCCCACCTCGTTTATCAGTACTCTTGCCAAAACATCTTAATTTGTCCACTTGGAGACACAGACAGGCACAGATCCCTACCTCCATTAAATAATTATGCTGTCTTGTTGCCATTTTCATTTGTGAATCTGAACAGCTTTGTCTCAGAATTTAAACAACTGGTAAATAACTTGTTGATTTCAATCTGATTTTTTTTTTAAAAAACCAGTTTAGATCCATTTCCATCATCCTGGTAATCTTAAGTGGTCTTCTAAGTTGATATGTTGTTCTCTTATCTATCTGGCCGGCTTTTGGGACACTTTGTTTCCAAGTTAAAATAAAATCATTAATGCAAAGCGTGTGATGTGTAGTAACACAAATTCAATAAATAACCTCCAGGAATGGGCATTGGGAGTAGAGGATTTAGCCGAGGAGACAACTTTAATGCCAAAGATTTTGATAAATCTCTGTTGGAAGCTGTAATTTTCATTTTCTACAATTACATACTTTAGCTTGATAATGAAGTAATTGTTCTCAAGTTTGTCATATTTGCCTTTCCAACAATTGTCAAAACAATGCTATCAGCCACATTTATGGCATGTTTGCTGCAAAAATAAAAGTTCAGAGCAATGCGTTTATTCACTGTGGATGTTGTAAGCTTCTTTCAAACCAGGTGAGTGCATTGGTTGCCTTTTCAAACAAAAGGCTCTCCTATCACAATCTAGAGAGAATGTAATACCACTGGCTGAAGACAACAAAAACATTTGATGAGGAACTTGGATATGTTAGAGCTACTTTACAATACCAGTACTAAGCCTTTACAAAGTTTTGTGGAAGAGTAAGAGAGATGAGACGCCAATGAACATTAAATTGGAACAAGAATGTGACTGGGAAATTGGATACCGATACGATTCAGCTTTTCCAGAGATCTTCAGCAGAAAGTGAAGTGACTTTGAGAATAAGGAAAGTTCATGCAATATTGGAATTCAAACCAAGGGTCAAGGAAACAAGAGATTGGGTACAGAGAAAGATCAAAGGTCAATATGATTGTGGAAGCTAAACCTACAGGGCAACGCATGCAAACTGCTTCTTAACGCCATCAATGTTCCATTGATGACATGGAGATAATTTTTAGAAGCAGCAAACTCAGTTCTAATTCTTATGTTTAACACTATCCAGAATCAATTTATTTTAGGCAGCCGTTAATGGTGGGATCAATTTAACACTTTGGCCACATATTGGACAGATGGAGTCAGGATTGATTTCAGAGCTGTATGTATTACTGTAAATTATCTACAGCATGCCCATGTAACACATAAAGCCACATAACAGGAATTTATCATAATTATTGCATTCATTTTTGATTAACTAAAAGTTCCACATCTGGATTTAATTTTACAAATTGCTCCATCCCCTTTGACTCTCATGTGCCCTTTATTCCATCTGTCCATCTCCACTCATGACTTCCTTTTCTTGAAACTTCTTAAGCAAAAAATTACAATTACATGACAACCAATTATTAATGGTAAATGCAGATTTTCTAAAGCTATGTTAACATTATCACTCATCTGTCTTTTTGGAAATTCAACATTTGTCACAACACAAGCAGTTCACTACCTTGGTACATGTAACAATAAACTAAACTGAATAGCTATGTTATTCTATAGCTATGAATCACTCAAGGTCAATGACAATTATATATATTTTTCCTTGGGTCAGTGGAGCTGCAACAAATTTGTATCTGATAGCCTGTGAAGCTTTTACGTGATCAGTAACGGTGACTCTGAACTAGTCCCGAAGAGGCATTCCATTCTATTCATTTTTCTCTCATGGTGGCTGATAAAC
Source organism: Raja brachyura (assembly GCA_963514005.1). Next base: position 52,463,670 of record OY740782.1, read on the forward strand.
TCCATCCCTCCACATCCACCTGTATTCCTTCTCCTGGCCTCACACTTCGCAACTCATCTGTCCTCATCTCATACCTTTTGTCTTTTTATCTCTGGCCTTTATCCAACCATCTGCCTATCAACCCTTTCCCCTCACCTGTATCCATTACCACAGAAGAACGATCTCCAGACATCTCCTGCTGAGTTACACCAGCCTTTTGTGTCGACCTTCACTATCACTTGTCAGGCTTTGACCTACCCCTCCTCTCTTTCAGCTTTAAACCCCCACCCCACCCCCACCACAATCAGTCTGAAGAGGGGTCTTGACCCAAAACGTCATCTATCCATATTCTCCAGAGATAGTATCTGGCCCGCTGAGTTACTGCAACACTTTGCGTCAAATTGAGTGTTTTGAGGCTGCAGGCTCCTTTTGGGAAAAATACAATCACTTGTTGCACCAAGGGATGCCACTGCAATGGAAGTAATTACTTTCTCAAAGAGTTCTCTCCAATAGTTTTCCTACCACTGACATGATGCCGATCATCCTATAATTTACTGGATCCTCTCTACTTTCCTTCTTAACCAAAGAAACAACACAGGCCAAATCTGCAGCCCTCCGAGACATTGCCTGTGGCTAGAGCAGAAACAAAGATCCTCATCAAGATCTACCAAATCTCCTCCCTTGCCTCCATCATAGAAAATAGGTGCAGGAGTAGGCCATTCGGCCCTTCGAGCCTGCACCGCCATTCAATATGATCATGGCTGATCATCCAACTAAGTATCCTGTACCTGCCTTCTCTCCATACCCCCTGATCCCTTTAGCAACATCTTACTCCTTCTTAAATATAGCCGATGAACTGGCCTCAACTACCTTCTGTGGCAGACTCTCCACTCTCTGTGTGAGAAATGATCTTCTCATCTCGGTCCTAAAGGAATTCCCCCTTATCCTTAAATATCCATTAGCATGGCTTCCCTCTTATCCTAAGAATATCCCTCAATAACCTGGGATAGATCCCATCAGCCCCTGCTTATCCACCCTAATGTTCTTCAAGAAGCTCAGCACCACCTCCTATTTGATCTCAAACTGCCTCAGCATATTTGTATTGTCAACACCAGTCTTACTGTTCCCCAAGTCCTTCTCCTTAATAAATACAGATGCAAAGTACTCGTTTAGCACCTCACCTACATCCTCCTCCAGAAAATATATATATATTAAAAAATTGTAACAAAGCAAGAGGATTTCTGAAGTTGTTAATACCCAATTGGATCCAGACTCAAAACTAATAATATTAGGAATATCAGAACAAAGCCTAAAACCTACAACAAGCCAAAGAAACGTCCTTGATTATAGTATAATAACTGGGAAAAAATTGATATTAAAATTATGGAAAAATCCAACAACCCCCACAATTAAAATGTGGATTATGGAGATGTTGGAGACCTTACATTTGGAAAGAACTAGACTTGTCTTAATTGACAAACAAGAATTATTTGCTAGAACATGGTCTCCATTTATTGACTTTTTGAAAGGGTAAGTTGGTCCGGCACGGAAGTCTGACTGAAGCTTGAACCCAGGTGAATTGTTATGTTTGATAATCTACGGACTTATCTCCAAAGTTGTATTATTGGTAATTTATTCTATTTTTTTTTAACGTGTTTTTTTTTCTCTTCTTTCTCACTATCTATAAAAAATAAATAAATAAATAGCAGAGTTAATATATAATTGATAAATGAGGATCCCTAATACTCTGATAGCTGGAATCCCATCTATTAACAATATGTAATTGATATACTAAATGTGTTTTGATTATGATATGTACATGCTTCTAATAAAAATATTATTAAAAAAAACAAGGCAAGAGGAGTCAGACTTCGATCACTGTTCTGCACAAATAAATTAATCAACCTTATCCTTTGACTATAGAAATAAAACAAAAATAATGCTGCATATTCAATCAAGTATATGGTCCAATTAAATTAAGATATATGTAAAACATATATATGGAAACAGGCCTTTTGTCCCACCGTCCACACTGACCAGCAATCTACCATACACGAGTTCTATCCGACACACCAGGGACAATTTACAGAAGCCAATTATGCCTGCACTTCTTTCGGATGTGGGAGATACCGGAATATCCGGAGAAAACCCATGTAGTCATAGGGAGACTGTACAAATTCTGTACAGACAGCACCCGTAGTCAGGATCAAATCTGGGTCTGTGGTGCTGTAAGGCGGCAACTCTACCTTGCCACCCCCATTAAATTATTTTTTCTATAATATATTTATTATGGTGTTACGTCAATAAAGATGAACACATGATTCTCATTTCTGCCCTTAGTTGGATAACATACATCGATATGGCTGGTTTTCAACCTCTTCAGTCTGAAGATCTCAACCCGAAACATTACCCACTCTTTCTCTCCAGAGATGCTGCCTGTCCCGCTGAGTTATTCCAGCTTTTTGTGTCTATCTTCAGTTTAAACCAGCACCTGCAGTTCCTTCCTACACTCTTTGTTAAGCGAAAGAGGTTCTATTCTCATAATATTATTCACCTCAACTAAGTCTTTTCTTCGCCTCCGTTGCTGCAGAGAATACAATCCCAGTTATCAAATCTTTCTTCAAAGTGAAAAATAAAATCCAGCCATGCCAACATCTTCATAAATCGCCCTTGGATCTCCAGAGCAATTGCACCCTTTCTACAATGTGGCATAGTCTTATAGCATGGAAACAAGCCCTTCATACCAACTTGTCCATGCAGATCAGGATGGCTTATCTAAACTAGTCCCATTTATCCGCATGTAGCCCATATCTCTTTAAACCTTTCCTGTCCAAATGCCTTTTAAATGCTGTCATTCCCCTACTTCCCCAGGCAGCTCGTTCCACATACCCACCATCCTCTGCGTGAAAATGATGTCCCGCAGGTTCCTATTAAATCGTTCCTCTCTCACATGAAACCAGGGGTGTCAAACTCATTTTAGGTTATGGGCTGGATTGGGCAAAATGCGTCTTCATGCGGGCTGGATCAGTTGTGCACGCGCGAACACAACCTTTCCATTAATAAACTATTTGAAATCGAACATTAGCCGACACAAATGAGGGCCTAACAAAACAAATTGTACATGTAGGCTACACAACTGCACCTAATTTTTATTAGACTGTTTCCAGCAATCAAACTTAGACAATGAACAGAGTTAGCCTCGATTTTTTATTGGTGATTGAGGTGTGAATGTGTGAGAGTATGTGTGTCAGTGTTGATGAGGGTGTGTGTAAGGGTGTGCCAGTATGTGTGAGAGTGTGCGCGAGGGTGTGTGTCAGTGTGTGTGGATCAGTGTGTGTAAGGGTGTGTCAGTGTGTATGAGAGTGTATATCAGTATGTGTGTGGATCAGTGGGTGGGGGGGGTGGGGGTGTGGGGGGGGGGGGTGTGGGTGAGGGTGTGTGGGTGAGGGTGTGTGGGTGAGGGGGTGAGGGTGTGTGTGTGGGGGGGGGTGTGGATGAGGGTGTGTGGGTGAGGGTGTGTGGGTGAGGGTGTGAGTGAGGGGGTGAGGGTGTGTGTGTGGGGGTGAGGGGGTGAGGGGGTGTGGGTGGGTGGGGGTGTGTGGGTGTGTGTGGGTGAGGGGGTGTGTGTGGGTGAGGGGGTGTGTGTGGGTGAGGGGGTGTGTGTGGGTGAGGGGGTGTGTGTGGGTGAGGGGGTGTGTGTGGGTGAGGGGGTGGGGGTGTGTGGATGGGTGGGGGTGTGTGGATGGGTGGGGGTGAGTGGGTGGGTGGGTGAGCGTGGGTGCGTGAGGGAGGGAGGGAGGGTGCGTGCATGCGGGAGGGAGGGAGCGTGCGTGAGGGTGGGTGCGGGGGTGCGCGCGGGGGTGGGCGCGGGGGTGGGTGCGGGGGTGGGCGCGGGGGTGGGCGCGGGGGTGGGTGCAGGGGTGCGCGCGGGGGTGTTCAGGATGTTATAGTCCAATTCAGGAAGTTAATAGTCCTCTGGCCAGCAATCGGAGCAATTCTTCTGGCGACCCCCGGCTCCGCGATCTGAGCTACAGGAAGAGATCGGGCAGGCTACACGACAGGAATTAATAATTTTTTTCTAACTTTCGTCGTTAGTGGGGAACTGAAGAAAGACAGGATGGGTTGCTTACATTGGCGATTCGAGCACTTTATAGTAGAACAGCACGCTACGCTTGTAGATGAGGACGCCATGACAGAAGCCGATTTTTAAAAAATTAAAAAATAAAAATAAAAATAAATCATATATTTGATTCCCAAAATGGCGCAAAGAAAATTACCCATGACGCCCATGGCCAACTACGTCTTTTTCGCCTAGTGGTCTATCTTGCTCCTGTAGTATCTTTGCTATACACTGAAGTGATTGTTACAGGTATTCAGGTGGGTGGCGAACATGCATCTAGACTTACAAAATATCTTTCTTGCTGTGCTTGAGGCAAAGGTGTCGTTTGCACCAGAACACTTGGAGCTGCCAGGAGTGAAACACAGAAAAACAGCCAAACTTTGGGATAAAGGAATGAATAGTGTGATAAGGTGTGTCCAACATAACTACAATCATAAGCAATTGACAAAGTTATCTGCATGTGTGCAGCACCCAACAATGAATAAATCCCAGTATTTTCTGGTGCCAATTTACATCAAAGAGCACTTTCCATCAAGTCATAAACTATGAGTTCTGTGATGTTGAAATTTTATAAAATGTCTGTAGGGGAGGCATGGGAGAGGTAGAGGTGAGCTCACTGTTTCATCATTAGTACCTCCTCATTCCTGTCAGTGCAGTGGATAAGAGGGCAATTATCTGCTGCACCCAAGAGAAAAGCGAAGAGAAGCTGTCGGTTACACAAAAAGCTGGAGAAACTCAGCGGGTGCAGCAGCATCTAAGGAGTGGAGAGAAGAGAAGAAGAAGAGAAGCTAAGAAGAGAAGCTGTCAACAGGTAGCAACTGATGCATTGACAATTTGCACCTGGAAGCAATGCTGAAAGGAATTCCTTAACCAAACAAGTTAAGGGCCTGTCCCACCAGCATGCGACTCCATACGGTGAGCGCGACCTAACGTGGTCGCTTGAGCCGTCCGGCCTCACGGGGCCGGTCCCACTTCGATTGCCGGAGCCGTATAGAGTTGTGCGGAGCTGGTCTCGACATCGCTCGGGGCTCCGAAAAACTGACCGTGTTGAAAAATTCCGCGCGGCAACAGCCTGTCGCCAGCAGCCGCCTCGAGGGAAAGTGCACGCTGCCTCGACGTTGTGCCTCCGTGTCCCTCTCTGTGTGCCTCCGTGACGCTCTCTCTGTGTGCCTGCGTGACCCTCTGTATATGTGCCTCCGTGACCCTCTCTCTGTGTGCCTCCGTGCCCCTCTCTGTGTGCCCCTCTCTGTGTGCCCCTCTCTGTGTGCCCCTCTCTGTGTGCCCCTCTCTGTGTGCCCCTCTCTGTGTGCCCCTCTCTGTGTGCCCCTCTCTGTGTGCCCCTCTCTGTCCTCGCAAACTTACCACGAAAGTCGCTCCAACTTCGCGCCGCATCGCACCACTCACCCGACCTCCGCGCAGCCCGCATGCAGGCGCATGTTGGTGGGACTGGCCCTTTACGGGGAGCACCTGACCTCCGCGCAGCCCCCGCTTCCAGTTTGGTCGCGCTCACCCCATGGAGTCGCATGCTGGTGGGACAGGCCCTTTGAGATTAAGTGAATGTTTGGACGTGAATTATCCTTTAATTGCTGCTTTCAGTCCCAACAGTCCTCAGTCAACTGTCCCTCGGGCTTTCTCTCTTGTACCCCCTCTATTTCGCTGTCACAAAGGGGTCGGCAACTAGCACACAGGCAACAAGATACAGAAATCAACGCACTGAAAGTTTTAGCTATTTAAAAATAGGTTTTACTTTTGATTTCCAGGCTAAATATACACTGTACATTAACACTATCCTATACCACAAGGTACAATTTTTACATTGATCAAGCTAGTTATCCTACATAGCTGTACGTCTTTGGAGTTTGGGAGGGAAACGAAGATCTTGAAGAAAACCCACGCAGGTCACGGGGAGAACGTACAACTCATTACAACCGTAGTCAGGATCGAACACGGGTTTCCAGCGCTCGATTCACTGTAAGGCTCCAACTCTACCACTGTACCACCGTGCAACTGTGTGAGGGCCTCATCTCTGGTGGAAGAGGGGAACCTATTCCCTAAAGAATGAGGACATCTCAGATGTTCTGGTACGGAAAACAAGATGCGGCAACGACAGAGGAATTGGGAGCAGGGTATAGAGTCTTTGCAGGAAGCAGAGTGGGAAGAAGTGTTGTCTAGATAGTTGTGGCAGTCTGTAGGTTTATAATAGATGTCAGTCGACAGTGTATCTCCTGTGATGGAGACAGTGAGATCAAGAAAGGGAAGGCAGGTGTTTGAGATGGACCATCGGGATTTGAGTGCAGGATGACAATTGGTGGTGATGTTAATAAAGTCCATGAGTTCTGCATGGGTGCAGGAGGTAACACCAATGCAGTTGTGAATGTACCAGAGATAGAGTTTTGGGGATAGGGCCAGTGTGTGCATGGAACAGGGAATGACATCCTCTCTCTGTATCTCCCCCTCCACTGACTCTCAGTCTGAAGAAAGGTCTCAATTCGGAATGTCACCCATTCCTTCTATCCAGAGATGCCCAGAACTGAACACAATACTCTAAATGCAGCCTCACCAATGTCTTATACAACTGCCACATGACCTCCCAACTTCTATACTCAGTACTCTGGCTGATGACGGTAAATGTGCCAAAAGCCTGTATGTCCACCCGATCTACCTGCGACTCCACCTTCAGGGAGCTATGCACCCGCACTCCTAGATCCCTCTACTCTACAACACTATTCCGAGTCTTCCCATTGGCTCCGTAGGTGCTGCGCTGCCCATGTTAGACTTCCCAAAATGCAACATTACACATTTTTCTGCACTAAATTCCATCCACCATTCCTCAGCCCACTTGGCGAATTAATCAAGTTCCTGCTGCAATTTTTCACAACCATCTTCATTATCTGCAAAACTACCCACTTTTGTATCATCAGCAAACTTGCTAATCTTGCCGTGTATGTTCTCATCCAAATCATTGATATAACGCTTCTATCAGACGTGGTCTGCATTTATAGAATTACTACAAAGGGTGCAGGAGTACCTCGGGCCTTGGTAGGGGGGGATGCAAAACTATCAAGTTGGTGGATTCCTTTTGCGTGATATATATAACATAACAGGCTTTTTTCTTTTTTTTTTCTTTTTCCTTTTCTTTTTTTAGGGTCTATCTTTTAACCCCCTTTTCTAATTCTCTGACCAAGGGTTTCTTCTCCCCTTTGGCACGCTCTTTCACTATCACAACTCTTTTCATATTTCACTCTCTTTCTCTCTATTCTTTTTCTTTAAAAACCATAAAATCATGGAGTACAATGATTGTAACAGTATATATGTGTACATTGATTAGCAATGTTACAAAATTTTGAGATTTTAAAAATCAAGTCTGCAATTTATCCCATCAGATAAAGCATTAAAAGAAGTTTAATTTGACACCTAATTCACTTTCATATCTTCAGTATTAAGAAAGTTATGGCCATTTTCATACTCGGAAATTAGCATCTTGTTCCCCATTGCCTTTCAATTGACTTAACTCAAAAGCTGTGATCTGGAACAGTTAAAAGCCCATAACTTTCTTAAAAAGTAAGAGAACTCAATGAAATTTTCAGTTATTATAGATTGAAGCATTCTGAAACAAATATGAAACAATCTTACTTGGATTACCTGAAATTAAAGCATATAATCAGTTAGTTATCTAATTGTAGCTAATTACAAAATTCAATGAGTAGATCTAAACATCTATCCATTTCTTAAGAAAATATAAACTTTTTTAAAATTGCGTAAGTGTCCAAATAACATTCACACAATAATCCACAATATAACATAATTTTTAAATCTAATTTTCATGAATTTCTGGGCCAAATGGAAGGAATTTAAGTGTTTGATTCCTGTAAATTCATGGCCATTTAAATCAACTTGCGAGTGGGTTTTAGTGGAATGCGGTGGATTAGAACGTTGCGGTTAGCGGTGAAGTCGGTATGAAAAATACTGTTTGTTCATACATTTTTTTGGACCCCATTTCGCAACATGAAAATATTATTAAAGCCTCCCGAAAAACCAACTTTTAATATAAAAATAAACTATTTACCTTTTTTTCTCCCCTACGTAAAATCCTTCCGGTTGTCGGTTCTCACGGCTTTTGAAGGTGATTTTTAAATTACTCTAGTTAATAAATAATTTAGAGTAATTTAAAAATACCTTCATTCATGAAATGTCGGAGCGATTTTTCTTCCGCAACGAAATCGCCCGATATTCATCGATTATCCCAGTCTGTCGAAAAACAGCACTTTAAGCCCGCCCCCCTCTGAAAGGCGCCAAAGTTGCGCACACGGGGAGCGGCAGAACTGCAGCGCTGCTCAAGATAAGTTTTGCAACATACCTACATTGATGTATTTACCTCTAATAAATAAAATATTACAAAAAAAAATCATTGATATAGATGACAAACAGTAACGGGCACAGCACCGAAACATTAGGCACACCACTAGTCACAGGCATCTAGTCCGAGAAGCAACCTTCACCATCACCCTCTGCTTCGTTCCATAAAGCCATTTCTCTATCCATTCAGCTACTGTATCTCTGCTTGCATCCAATGCGTTCTAACCTTCCAAAGCAGCCGTCCATAAGGAAGCTTGTTCAATGCTTTGCTGAAGTCCATATATACAACATCTACAGCTCTAACCTCATAAACCTTTTTGTTCACATCTTCAAAAAAGTGAATCAAATTTGTAACTCACGACCTCCCACGTAGTAAACCATGCTGACTATCCCTAATCAGCCCTTGTCTGTCCAAATGCCTGTTTGTCCTGTCCCTCAGAATACCATCTAGTAAATTTCCAACTAAACATATTAAGCTCATTGTCCTATAGTTCCCAGAATTTTCCCTGCTGCCCATCTTGAGTAAACGTACAACATTTGCCACGCTCCAGTTTTCCGGCACCTCGCCTGTATTTAAAGACGACTTGTAAATTTCAACCCGAGGCTCCCGCAATTTAATCTCTGGTTTCCCACAATGTCCTTCGATATATCTGGTCAGACCTTTAAGATTTGTCTACCTTCACACATGATAGTAACTGCCCTTCCCTTGTTGCCTGCCCTCCATTCTCACGGGGCTTTGAATCTGACAGCAGCCTGTTTCTTGGGTGGGCATGGTACACGTGTAGGTCCGCACCATCTTTTCATTTGGAAACACAAGAAACTGACGATGCAAACATCTTGAGCAAAACACAAAGTGCTGGAGGTACTCTGCAGGTTAGGCAGCATCTGTGGAGGGAATGGACAGATGACAGGGGCAGTCTATGGTGATAAAGTTTCAAACCCTGCCTGTAAGCACTGCAGGCCATTCTGGAAATGGAGCGAAACCTGGAATTGCATCCCGAGTGTTCCAATGGCATTCTCCACTCCTCCGTCCCAGTTCTCCTCTGGTCATTGTTCTCGTAGGGTTCAGCCACCGGAGACATAGACAGATGCCTTAACCACACCAAGGATCCTTATTCTCCCAGATCCAGTTCTTTGTCTGGTGAAGCTTTTGAAATGTCAGGTAAAGGAGAAACTTGTGGGAGGCACAGTAGCACAGCTGGTAGAGCTGTGAGAAGAGTTCAGGGAGCCAAAGGAGAGCTTATTTGGCACATCTCTGCATTTACTAACGCAATGAGTAGTTGCAAGGAACTGGTTGGAACTTGTACTACAATTATATTGTTCAATTATGTTGTTCAATTTTACAAACGGTGCATTTATTCTTCCTGAGAACATAGTTGCTCAATAGGTTAACACATTAGTGTAGAGTGATAGTCAGTAAATCATACAGCATGGAAACGCCCTTCTGCCCAACTCATTTAATCTGACCCAGATGTCCCTCTAATCTTGTACTATATGCCCACGACATGTTCCTATCCATATACCTGTCCAAATGTATTTTAAATGTTGTTATTATGCCCGCTTCAATCAGTTCCTTTAGCTGCTCATCCGTTTATGTACCACTCTCTTCGAGAAAAGTTCTTCACATTGCGATAAAGTTTCTCCTCTATCATCTTAAACCTATGCCCATTAGTTCTTGATTCCCCAGCCCTGTGAAAAAGACTCTGTGTACTCACCATGTCTATGCGCCTCATGATTTTTAGCCACTCTGTAAGATCACCAAGGCTCCAAAGATTAAAGTACCAGCCTGCACGACCTCTCCCTGTAACTCACTCGCTCTCTCGAGTCCTGGCAATTTCCTCATACATCATTGCTGTATCTTTGCAGCTTAGTGTTAACTTTCCAATAGCAGAGAAACCAAACCAAAAAAACAATAGTCTACCAGTGTAGCCTCACCAGTGTAGTCTTGTCGTCTGCAACATAACTTTTAATTTTAAAGTCAATGCTCTGACTGATGATGGCTAAAGTATCTTTACCACTCTAAGAAGTCCAAAGAACGGTCTCCACCCGAAACGTCACCTATCCCTTCGCTTAATTTATTACACCACTAAATAAGGCACATACACTCACCTAAACCAATCCGCAAACACATCTGAACATGCACCAGGAGTTCAGTCACCTGGCACCGTTTGCGACACAGTCAAAGGCTGAGATTCCCTTTTTCAAAAGAGCGCCCGACACCAATCTTTATGGCATTTCTTATCATTGTCCTCTTCAACAAGCCCCCCTTGTCTGCAGTGTTTCTGCGCTACTAGCGGCAGGGGACATGGGTGGTCTATCCAACTATTGCTGTTGTTTGCTCAGCTCATCTAGACATTGTTAGACATCGTTTGGGAACATCTACTCAAACATTGCTGTTTTGTTCACCAACACAGCCTATCCCATGGACTGATCGCAGGTGCGAGGAGATAAACTTGTTTTCGTAGACTCCTTGCTGCTAACTTCGCTGATAGCCATTCACCATTTTAGCTGAAATTGTCAGTTTAACCCTTGCACTGCAGGAATTATACACTTGTACTCCTAGATCCCTCTGCTCAATAACATCCTTTAAACCCCACCGCTCATCTGGTTTGACTTCCCAATGTCACGCTCACTCACTCCTACTTCCTACAGAATTAAGATCCTGATGTAATTATTGATAAGCAACGTCACTGTCTATGACAGCACCAGTTTTGGAGTCAGCTACAAACTTACTAACCATGCCTTGTACATGCTCAGCCAAATTGTTGATGTATGTACAGTATATATATATATATATATATATGTATATATATACATACATAGATACATAGACAATAGGTGCAGGAGTAGGCCATTCGGCCCTTTGAGCCAGCACCGCTATTCAATGTGATTATGACTGATCTTCCACAATCAGTACCCCGTTTCTGCCTTCTCCCCATATCCCTGAGAACTCTATCTAACTCTTTTAAATACATTCAGTGAATCAGCCTCCACTGCCTGTGGCAGAGAATTCCACAAATTCACAACTCACTGTGCAAACGTTTTTCCTCATCTCCGTTCTAAATAGCCTACCATTTATTCTTAAACTGTGGCCCCTGGTTCTGGACACCCCCAACATCGGGAACATGTTTCCTGCATCTAGCATGTCCAATCCCTTAATAATTTTATATGTTTGAATAAGATCCCCTCTTATCCTTCTCAATTTCAGTGAATACAAGCCCAGTCGCTCCATTCTTTCATCATATGACAATCCCGCCATCCTGGGAATTAACCTGGTGAACCTATGCTGCGCTCCCTCAATAACAAGAATGTCCATCCTCAAATTTGGAGACCAAAACTGCACATAATACTCCATGTGTGGTCTCACTAGGGCTCTGTACAACTGCAGAAGGACCCCTTTGCTCCTATACTCAACTCCTCTTGTTATGAAGGCCAGCATGCCATTCGCTTTCTTCACTGCCTGCTATAACTGCATGCTTACTTTCAGTGACTGATGAACAAGGACCCCCAGATCCCGTTGTACTTCCTCTTTTCCCAACTTGACACCATTTAGATAATAATCTGCCTTCCTTTTTTTGCCAACAAATGGATAACCTCACATTTATACACATGGAACTGCACCTGCCATGCATCTGCCCACTCACCCAACCTGTCCAAGTCACCTTGCATCCTCTTCACAGTTCACACTGCCACCCAGCTTTGTGTTATCTGCAAATTTGCTAATGTTACTTTTAATCCCTTCATCTAAATCATTAATGTATATTGTAAATAGCAGCGGTCCCAGCACATAACCTTATGGTACCCCACTATTCGCTGCCTGCCATTCTGAAAGGGACCCGTTAATCCCTACTCTTTGTTTCCTGTCTGCCAAGCAATTTTCTAACCATGTCAATACCCTACCCCCAATACCATATGCTCTAATTTTGCCCACTAATCTCCTGTGTGGGACCTTATCACTTTCTGTCCGTCAAGGTACGCTACATCCACTGGCTCCCTCTTGTCCATTTTACTTGTTACACCCTTAGATAATTCCAGAAGATTTATCAAGCATGATTTCCCCTTCGTAAATCCATGTTGACTTGGACCGATCCTGTTACTGCTATACAAATGTGCCGCTATTACAACTTTAATAATCAACTCCAGCATCTTCCCCACCAACGATGTCAGACTAACTGGTCTATAATTCCGTACTTTCTCTCCCCCTCCTTTCTTGAAAAGTGGGATAACATTAGTTACCCTCCAATCCACAGGAACTGATCCAGAATTTATAGAACATTGGAAAATGATCACCACCTCATTGAGTACTCTGGGATGCAGACCATCAGGCCCTGGGGATTTTTCAGCCTTCAGTCCCATCTATCTACCAAACACCATTTCCTGACATGTGAATTTTCTGCAGTTCCTCCATCACCCTAGGTACTCTGTCCTCTAGTGCGTCTGGGAGATTGGTTCTGTCTTCCTTTGTGAAGAGAGAACCAAAGTACCTGTTCAACTCGTCTGCCATTTCCTTGTTCCACACAATAAATTCACCTGTTTCTGTCTTCAAGGGACGCACATTTGTCTTAACTAATGTTTTCCTCTTTACATACATAAAGAAGCTTTTACTATCCTCCTTTATATTCTTGGCTAACTCACCTTCGTACTTCATCTTTTTTCCCCAAATTGCCTTTTTAATTACCTTCTGTTGAAGTTCCCCAATCCTCTGGTTTCCTGCTCATCTTTGCAATGTTATATGTCTTCTCTTTTATTTTTATACTGTCCTTAACTTCCCTTGTCAGCCACGGTCACCTCTTACTCCCTTTTCTTCCACTTTGGAATGAAACGATCCTGCATCTACTCGATTATTCCCAGAAATACCTGCCATCGCTTTCCTCCGTCATCCCTGCTAGGGTCCCTTTCCAGTGAACTTTGGCCAGCTCCTCTCATGCCACCATGGTCCCTTTTGTTCAACTGCAATACAGACCCTTCTGATTTTACCTTCTCCCTCTCAAATTGCAGATTAAAACGTATCATATTATGGTCACTAACTCCTAATGGTTCCATTACCTTGTGTTCCCTTATCAAATCCGGTTCATTACACAACACTAAATCCCGAATTGCCTTCTCCCTGATCGGCTCCAGTACAACCTGCTCTAAAAATCCATTTCAGCGGGACTCTACAAATTCCCTTTCTTGGGGGCCAGTCCCAACATGATTTTCCCAGTCCACCTGCATGTTGAAATCTCCCACAACCACCGTAGCCTTACCTTTGTTACATGCTAATTTTAACTCCTGGTGCAATTTACACTCTATCTCCAGGCTACTGTTTGGGGGCCTGTAGATAACTCCTATCAGGGTATTTTTATCCTTACAATTTCTCAGTTCTATCCACAATGACTCTACATCTTCTGATTCTAGTTAGGGATTGCACCCCTCGCAAGGGATTGAATTTCATTCCTTACCAACAGAGCCATCCCACACCCTCTGCCCATCTGTCTTTCCGATAGGATGTATATCCCTGAATATTCAGTTCCCAGCTCTGATCCTCTTGCAGCCATGTTTCTGTATTTCCCACAACAACTTCTTCTTCTTAGGCCCCCTTTGGTCATGGCTGACCATGGGTGTCTCCATGGTGCTAATCCTTATATGAAGGACGCCTGTGCGTGACTTTGTTTAGCGTGGGGAGACTGGTGCACAGACAGCCACCCCACGGACCTTGACAGATCTGCGTCGGGATCCAGTGGCATGGAGTCCAAACGACTGGAGACCCTTTTCTGTTGCAGCCTTCATCTGCCTTCCCAGCCGTTGTGATGCTCCACTAAGGTCAGCCATCATCCTCCATCGGTTCCACCGTTGAGGTCTTGGTTGGATTGTTCTTTGTCACAGACCTCCCCCTCGACCTTACCACCATGGGCGGCCCTACCAGGAGCATAGCTCCAGACGGCATCGCTCTCAGGATCTCAGATCCACACAAGCTTCTCCACAATGACAAGGTGACAATACACAGAGAACACCCACAACATCATACTTACCAATTTCTAACTGAGCTTCAAGCTCATCCACTTTATTTGTTATACTTTGCGCATTCATGTATTACACTTTTAATTCGGTATTCACCTCCCATCTCACACCAGTTCTTATTTCACCTGACCTTACTCTCTTATCCCTTCTTGAACTTTTCGTGTCATTAATTCGGATGTCTGTAACTTTTCCTCTACTCTCTTCCCATTTAACTCCATCCTTATACTCCCAATTTGTCAACCCCCCCCACCCCCCCCCCCCACTATTTAGTTTAAACCCACCCGTATAGCACTAGCAAACCTGCCTGCCAGATGGTTGGTCCCCCTCCAGTTAAGGTGTATTCTCTGGGGTGAATTCTCTGGGGTGGAATTCTCTGAGGTGGAACCCTCTCCAAGACAGACGTGAAGCTCACCGTTTGAGCTGTTTTTACAAGATATTAAATGGCCAGCTCGACATAGATTACAAGATCTACACCAAACCCAAACCAATTAGGAGCAGACGAGGGCATTCGATCCAATTTATGATTCCAGCCACCAAGACAGATATGTGCAGAAATTCGTTCTCCCCCCGCACAATTAAAGCATGGAATAATCTCCACCCTACTATAGTTACCCAACCAGATTAAACTAAATTTTAGGTAGCTCTTTCTTCCCAAAAACCCTTTCTGGCTTAAGTCTTCCCTCTACCAGCTCCAGTTTAAATTCCATTTGGAATATTTTGGAGGACCAAGAAACCAAGAACCAAGTGTAACCCATCCCTTTTGCACAGGTCATCCTTACCCCATAAGAGATCCCAGTGGTCTATGAATCTAAATCCCAGCATCTCAGCCACACATTCAGATCCCCTATCTCCTGCCCTCACCAGCTCGAGGTACTGAAAGCAATCCAGAGATAACCACCCAAGAAGTCCTGCTTTTCAGCCTTCTTCCTAACTCTAAACTTACGTTGCAGAACCCTCTTCTTCCTGACGTCGTTTGTGCCCACATGCTCAACCACTTCCGGCTGCTCACCTTCCTTCTCGAAGATGTTCTGAAGTCGGTCCAAGACATCTTGAATCTTGGCACCAGGGAGGCAACACACCATCCTCGAGTCACACCTGCCGCCACAGAATCTCCTGTCTGCACCTCGGACTATGGAGTCACCCACCACTATGGCTCTGCCCGATGTCGTTCTCACTGGTCGAGTCTCATTGCTGGGATTGGATCCACCGACCTGTCCGCCGCTCGGTCTGAAAGCGTCGACTGCCCTGACAGCTCCCAAGAGGGTGTACATGTTTTCATTAGGTACAGCCACCAGGATCTCCTGCACTACATGTTTACTCCTCTTTCTCATAGTCACCCATCTTCGCTCTTCCAGTATCCTTGGTGTGACAACCTCACTGTAGGTTCTGTCCAGGAAACTTCAGTTTTCCCGAATGGCCCTGAGGTCATCCAGCTGCTGTTCCAGTTCCCCAAAACATTCATTCAGGAGCTGCACCAGCGGTGTCCCTGACTTCCCACATCCTGCAGGAAACATACTGTACCAACTTGCCTGCCATTTCTTCAATGGACAAAAAAATCACAAATTTTGAATCAAGTGTAGCCTCCTTGCCTCAGCCTCCTCGCCGAAGATTCTTGAGCCAAAGACTCACACTTTACTCACCAAGGCATTTCACTTCAACAAGGCTGCTCCCCCGAGAGTAAGCCCTGCTTTTATTTGCTGTTCAATTAACTAATCAGCTAATTTACAAATTTGGTTACCGATTTTTAAATGATCTGCTCTAGAAAAGCTCACCAAGGCTTTCACTTCTGCATCCAATCCCCACACTCTCTCCTTCACCTGACGCTCCTCTGCCGACCTTGAAGGTATGTGATGCAGGCTGGTCCCGACCGGTTTTTAATAATATATGACAATAAAAACAACGGGACCACTGAGGTGCATCACTAGGCCTGTCCCACTTAGGTGACTTTTTAGGCGAGTGCAGGAGACTCTGTGCTTGTCTCATGATCGCCACATGGTCGCCACATGTTTGCTGGTGGTCTCTGGTGAGTCTCCTTCATGGTCGCGAGGAGTTCCTGTATTCTGGGAACTACTCACGGCCTCAGCATGGTCGCTGGAAATATTTCATCAAGTTGAATTATTTTCTGCGACCAAAAATTGGTCACCATGGAGAAAATCAATAATCCTGTAGTCGTACATGCAGCTGAAGTGGGGTCGCCGTGTAGTTATACATAGTTGATGTAGCTGTAGGTAGTTTTAGTTAATCATCTTTGGTGACCGGGCATTTTCATTGCTTCATTGGGGGGAAATAAAACGTAAGCACGAGTTTTCAGAACCAAGGATAACCCTTCTCCCCCCCTTCCCCCCCTCCCCGCCTCTTTTAAAGGATTTACCATACACTGTGCTAGCCGTCTTAACGTTCCTGTTCATCGTGGTGCGTGTCTGTATCACCTTGGCTTTGCACCGTGTGAGTTTCAGACAGTGCTCCCCCGCATTCCCGTGTGTCTGTCTGTGTGTCTGTCTGTGTGTCTGTCGCCGTTCCAGTGTGTGTGAGTGCGTGTTCGCGTTCCACTCTGAGAGTTCCAGTTCCCGGTTCTTGAGGCGAGTGCCGCGAACTTGACAGTCGCTGGCAGTACGCTGAAAATTTCCCTAAGTGGGACAGGCCCTTAATGGTGGGCACGGTGGTGCAGCGGTAAAGTTGCTGCCTTATAGCGCCAGAGATCTGGGTTTGATCCTGACTAGGGGTGCTGTCTGTATGGAATTTGTACATTCTCCCTGTGACTCCGTGGGTTTTCTCCGGGTGTTCCGATTGCTTCCACATTTCAAAGATATGCAGATTTTTAGGTTAATTGGCTTCAGTAAAATTGTCCCTAGTGTGTAGAATAGTGTTAGTAAAAGGGATGATCGCTGGTCGGTGGGCCGAAGGACCTGTTTCCGCACTGCATCTCTAAGGTATAGGTCTTGAGTGGTAACAGCCCTACAGTCTGAAAAATAACCTTCCACCATCACTCTCTGCTTCCTACCATCATGCTAATTTTGTATCCAGGATTTTATATTATTATCGATGAGCACCATTGTTTGCAGAGTTCAACATTTTATTTTGCCCCAAAAGCACTGATGCCCTGCAATTAATTGCTATTAAAATATCAATTTTTTGTAACTAACTTTTCTGCATTACCAATAAACCGCAATATGCTTGTAGAATTGAGAAAGTCAAAGAGCATCTGTGGAAATAGATGTTAACGATTGTTGTGCTTTCTGTGCCCACTTTTGCTGTTGTCCTTCATGTGTACCAGCATTTTCTGGTTTTATTTCACATGTGTCATTGTGTGTTGCGTTAATTACCTTAGTGCAACAATTTGTTTTCCGTTGCAGCTTTAGTCATTATTGCTTGACATTTTATGCACAATTTCCTCTCTTCACAGCTCCAACTTCTGCTTCTCTTCACAGCTTCTGCGTTTTTCTGCCTGCAGTATCTACCCAAAATATCACCCATTGTCTGATGAAGGGTCTCGACCCGAAACATCACCCATTCCTTCTTTCCAGAGATGCAACCTGTCTCGCTGAGTTCCTCCAGCATTTTGTGTCTTCCTTTTAATGGTTTTTGTTTCTCAGTAACCCTGGCGAGATTGCATCAATAAAAGATTTTGTAGATGCAAAGATGATATAAATCAGCATAGAGCCCATGACTACAGGCCTGTCGCACTGACCTCCCTAATCATGAAAACCCTTGAAAGACTTGTCCTGCCCACCTGAAAAATATCACTGCTGGACCTATAGTTGCCAACTGTCCATTATTAACCGGGCCATCCCATATATTGGGCTAAATTGGTTTGTCCCATATGGGACCGCCCTTGTCCCGTATTTGAATACTGCTACTCGGATTGCCGTGTCCGGCCCCGCCTCACCCATCCCGACGTAGTGCAGCCCATGGAGGGCAGCAGCAGCGCATCGCCCGTGGCCCCGTCGGTCGGAAGCTCGGCCAGCTGTCCGACCTTCGGACCTTCGCTTACCGCTGACACCACCACCCTTCCTTCTGAAGGCCAATCATTGGTTCATGAGTTGGATGGGGAGGCGGACTTCACAAGTGATGTTGTGCGCAAAGTCCAGTGCCCGGGCCAAAGCTCCTCAGCTGGCCCGCCGGCTGGGCCTTGTGTGCAGTTCAGCACCCGGGCCAACTCATCATTCACCCAGTCACGGCCGAGTTCAATCAACGAATTGCTGTCGAGAATTTGACCCTTATTTTGACCTTTTGTTCCTTATTTGTGAGTGAGAAAGTTGGCAACCCTAGCTGGACCCCCTGCAGTTTGCAAACCGGGCCAATAGATCAGTGGATGATACAGTCAACCGAGGCCTGCACTTCATCCTCCAGCACCTAGACCACCAAGGGACCTATGCAAGGATTTTTGTTGTGGATTTTAGATCTGCATTCAACAACATTGTGCCAGAGCTACTACACTCCAAACTTTCCCAGTTGACTGTGCCTGAACCCTCTGTCAGTGGATCACCAACTTCCTGACAGACAGGAAGCAGCATAGGCTGGGAAAGCATATCTTGGACCTGCTGACCCAAGAACCCTTGTTTCGTCCTGAAACGTTGCCTATCTCTTTCGCTCCTTAGATGCTGCTGCACCTGCTGAGTTTCTCCAGCCTTTTGTGTACCCTCGATTTTCCAGCAGCTGCAGTTCCTTCTTTAACAGCTGGAGTAACAACGCGGGCCAGGTAACATCTCTGGAGAATGTGGATAGGTGACGTTTCGGATAAGGGCTCGTCTTCTGAAGAAGGAGCTCGACCCGAAAAGTCACCTATTCCTTCTCTCCAGAGTTGCTGCCTGACCCGCCAAGTTACTCCAGCATTTTGTGTTGGGCATCAAACAAACCCTCCTCCTGTACTGACTAACCTATTTATTTTAAATGCAACATATTTCCTACTGCTTCCCCTAATTCCCATTCCTCGAGAAAGGGTTGAAGCATTAACTTATCACAAAAGGTCACAAAATGTTGGAATAACTCTGGGGATCAGGCAGCATCTCTGGAGAAAATGGATAGTTGACGTTTCGGGTCGGGACTCTTCTTCAGGGCCTTTTGTTTAGTTTAGATACAATGTGGAAACAGGCCCTTCGGCCCACCGAGCCCATGCTGACCATAATCACCGGACACTAGTTCCATCTCACACACTGTGGGGCAATTTACAGATGCCAATTAACATACAAACCTACACGTCTTTGGAATGTGGGAGGAAACTGGAGCACCCGGAAAAAGTCTACGTGGTCACTGGGAGAACGTGCAAACTCCGTACGGACAGCACCAGTCGTCAGGATTGAACTCGGGTCTCTGGCGCTGTGAGGCAGCAACTCTACTGCGCCGCCAATGTGACATTCCAAGTTTTAGAATGAAGTTAGCCGCTTACAAATCCCATTCTCTGCCCAGCATGGAGAATCATGAATTGCCAAGACACAAGGCACTGTAGATGTTGGTTCCTTTAAAAAAAAATCACAAATTCAAAGTTATCTATTCAAGAATAATGTAGTGTGGTTCGTTGGATTCGTCCATACTTAACTTAAAATTGTCCATAATCTAGAACTTAAAGTTTTTTTAAAGCATTTAGTGAAATGCTAACCCCCCCCCCCCCCCCACCTTTCCCTCCCAAGTCCAGTTCCGTCCCGACCCCCTGAGAAACAGAGGGAGCGACAATCAACTGCCACGGATACAAATAATGTCCTACACAAGAAAGGGCAGATGCTGGTTGACAAAAAGTGAACACATGGGGCTGGAGAAATTTGGAAAAGTCATCCCGTCACCCATTCCTTCTCTCCAAAGATGCTGTCTGCCCGTTGAGTTAAAGAGTTCCCATGGTAGACTCACGAATCACTAAGGTAAACGCATGTGCCACTACGTTATTACAACGAGTTTAAATGTTTCAATTTTTAACTTGAACAGTAAATTTGACTCGTGGAAAACCTCAAACATGTTTGATTTTTTTCACGAGTTAACAAGTTTCACGGGTAACCTGCCGTTAGCACCACGAGTCGCTAAGTTGCTCGTGCGCGTTCCGACGTTCCCACTACATTGATTGTACGGGATTACCGCGAGTGAAAACTCGGGGTACCTCGTGGGACAACTCGCACTGTGAGACAGGCCTTTAAGGGCAAGTTCTTCGCACAGAGGGTAGTCCATATCTGGAATGAGCTCCCAGAAAATGCTATAGAAGCGGGTTACTATTGTGTCTTTAAAAGATATTTGGATATTTGGGTTTAAAAGGCTATGTGCCAAACGTTGGCAAGTGGGTCCAGCCCAGTGTGCCAACTTGATCTGTATGGACAAGGTGGGCTGAATGGTCTGTTTCCGCGCTGTGTGTGTCCATGCTCGCCCACAGTCCGGTTTGAAAACATAAGTGCTGAATTTCACTTTTTTTTTTCACGTTACACGTCCTCAGAAATATTGTGTTTCGTTCCAGCATCCCCCCAGGTTATCAGGTGGTACAACAGTGGTCAGATGACTTTTTTCTATAAAGGGTGTGAACGGTTGCAGGCTGCATCTGATGCTGTCGGCCGCTTGAGGGTGAGTATTCTTGCTTTGCTTGAAGCTCCGCGGTTGTTTCTTCGCCGCTGTGCCCATTGCAACTGCAGCAGCGTCTGCTGAGCGAGGAGTCCCGGGACGTGGCTTCGACACTTTAGTAGGAATATTCCGTACTTTTACAGAGGGGTCGATGACTGTTGAGATACGGGCTGTTTGTTCCAGAGGTTTTAGCACCATGTTGGTCCGTTCAATCTCCAAACTATCTGAATCAAGTTTCATTAATGTTTTATCTAATCTTCTCGCCACGTAACTGGACGGCCTGGTGGAAACTATACAAATATGTCCGTGCATTTAGAACATTTGAGAAATGTATTCACAGCCCAAAGCAAATGAGTACGAGTTTATTGGCAGCAGTCCACAGAGCTCTGACGTTTAGACTGACTTCTCATTCGCTCTGCGAGCAAATAATTCCTGAACTTCGTTTTTCTTGTTGCTTTTGTTTTATCTGCACTTTCTCTGGAGCTGTAAAATAATCCACTCTTTGTTTAATTTATTTTTTGCTCTTCCTGATGTGCTCGTGCATGGTGTGATCTGCCTGGACAGTTCTTTCTTACACATTTCGTCTGCTCCACAGCGAAATCTCCTCAAATAATTCAATGCCGACACCAGTACACAGGGAGAAACAAAGAACGACAGATACTATTAATCCAAAGTTAGACACGCATTGCCGAAGCATCACTTACTCCCTTTTCTCCAGAGTTGCTGCCTGACCCAGAGCTACTCGGAGAGTTTGTGTCTATCCCCAGTATACAGGCCCCTGCTGGGCGTGGTTCATTATGTGTCACTGACACTTCTTGTTCGCTTGGCTCGGGGACACTTTCTGGAGATTAGAGCAGCTAAATGTAGACTGGGATCCCACTGCACGACTTAATGGCTCATATCATTGGACTCGGGAGGAGATTTTTTTTTGAATGAAGCGTTGAGGCCCTGTCTTCAGTCTGGATGAAAGAAATCCCACAGTCGTGGTTCAAAATATAAAAGGTATAAAATTCTTCCCAGATTCCGGGCAAATCTTCATCATTTGCTCAACGTTATCAGATTATTTTAGTTTTAGTTTAAGAGATACAGCGTGGAAACAGGCCCTTGGGGTAGCAATGTTACAAAATTTTGAGATTTTAAAAAATAAAGTCTGCAATTTATCCCATCAGATAAAGCATAAAAAGAAGTTTAATTTGACACATAATTCACTTTCATATCTTCAGTATTAAAAAAGTTATGGCCATTTTCATACTCAAACAGGAGCATCTTGTTCCCTATTGCTTTTCCATTGACTTAACACAAACGTTGTGATTGAGGACAGTCAAAAGCCCATAACTTTATTAAAAATTAAGAGAACGGAAAGAAATCTTCAGTTATTATAGATTGAAGCATTTTGAAACAAATATGAAACAATCTTACTTGGATGACCTGAAATTAAAGCATATAATTAGTTTGTTACCCAATTGTAGCTAATTACAAAATTCAATTACTAGATCTAAACATCTATCAATTTCTTAAGAAAATATGAACATTTTTAAATAGTCTAAGTGTCCAAATAACATTCACACAAGAATTCACAATATAACATAGGCCAAATTGAAGGAATTTAGTGTTGAATTCCTGTAAATTA
This sequence comes from Raja brachyura, assembly GCA_963514005.1. Next base: position 52,486,289 of record OY740782.1, read on the forward strand.
ATGGACATTTAAATAATCTTGCAAGTGGGATTTTATGGAACGCGATCGATTGGAACGTTGCGGTGAATTTAAACCCCACATCGGCAGGAAATGGGCAGGATATTCGTATGGGGAATAAATCACCATTTCGCAACATGAAATTTGGATTAAGGTCATCTTTACAAGCACGTTTATATGTAAAATAAACTGCTTTCCTTTACATGTCCCCAATGTGAAATCCGTCCCCGTTGTCGGCGTTCACGGCAATAGAAGCTAATTTTAATTTTACTCCAGCGCTGAAATTATCGGGCGATTTAAAAAATATATATATATATTTTTTTTTTTAATTCACAGACCGGCAGTCGGAACGAATCTTCAGCAAAAGCTCGCATCCCGAGAAAATAAAACTCCGGAAGGCAGGGGAAAACCGCATTTTAACCCCCCTCCCCCCCCCCCCCTCAAAGGCGCCAAAGTCGCGCACACAGCCAGTGACAGAACTGCAGCACCGCAGAAGGTAAGTTTTGTAACATAGCTACTTGGGGCCACTGAGTCCGCGCCGATCAGCGATCCGCGCACATACACACACCAGGGAATATTTCACATTCATACCAAGCCAAATTTACAATTTATACCAAGGCAATTAACCTGCGCAACTACACAAAGATCTCGGCGTAAACCCACACGGTAACGGAGAAGGTAAAAACTCTGTACAGTTAACACCCGCAGTCGGGTTCGGTCCCGGGTCTGTAAGACAGCAACTGTACCGCTGCGCCACCCACTGGGTTATTATCTCATTGCTACTTCTGCGAGATTGCTGAGTACAAATATCCAACACAGCAGCAATGGCTACACTTAAAAAGGATTTCGTTTTCTTTAAACCACTGATATATTCTGTAAAATACTATAAATGTAAGCTTTTTATAAATGATTTTATGAAACTCTTGACTTTATGTGTTAGAGGAAAGGTGGCAAGAAGAATTTTAAATTGTAGTTTAGACTAGACTAAGTGGGACCCTTTGGGCCCAGCTTCACACGGGAGGGCTGGTCCCACACACAGACTGACACAGACACACACACACACACACACCCTCCCTCCCTCCCTCATGGTAGGCTGATTAAGATGTACAGGATTCACAGTGACGTGGTTGTATCAATTTATTTATGGAAGTGGTTGTTGTGGTGGAAGGAAGATATTCTGGCTGGAGGTTTGTGAGCAATGGAGTTCTGCAGGATTTGTGCTGGGACCTCTGCTGTTTGTGATATATATAAATGACTTGGATATAAATGTAGATGGGTTTTGGTGAGAAAGTTTGCTGATGACACCAAAATTAGACGAGTTGCAGACAGTGAGGAAGGCTGTCAGTAGATACAACGGGATACAGTGCATTCTGAAAGTATTCAGACCCCTTCACTTTCTCCACATTTTGTTATGTTACAGCCTTATTTTGAAATTGATTTAATTCACTTTTTTTTCATCATCAATCTACACACAATACCCCAGAACGAAGAAGCAAAAACAGGTGCTTAGAAATGTTTGCAAAGTAATTAAAAATAATTAACTGAAATATCACATTTGCATAAGTATTCAGACCCTTTGCTATGACACTCAAAATTGAGCTTAGGTTCATCCTGTTTCCATTGATTATCTGGGAAGGGTATAAAACAATTTCTGCAGCATTGCAGGTCCTGAAGAGCACAGTGGCTTCCGTCATTCTTAAATGGAAGAACTTTGGAACCACCAGGACTCTTTATAGAGCTGGCCGCCTGGCCAAACTGAGCAATCGGGGGAGAAGGGCCTTGGTCAGGGAGGTGATCAAGAACCCGATGGTCACACTTACAGAGCTCCAGAGTTCCTCTGGGAGATGGGAGAACCTTCCAGAAGCACAAGTGTATCTGCAACACTCCACCAATCAGGCCTTTATCAGGCCTTTATGGTTGAGTGGCCAGACGGAAGCCACTCCTCAGTAAAAGGCACATGACAGCCCGCTTGGAGTTTGCCAAAAGGCATAAGAAACCATGATTGAATTCTTTGGCCTGAATGCCAAGAGTCACGCCTGGAGGAAACCAGGCACCGCTCATCACCTTCCCATCTCCTCCCCGGAAGGCAGACGGGGGAGAGATGGGAAGATGTGGTGAGTGGAGGGGTCACGTTGGAGGTGGCGAAACTGGCGGAGGACTATGTGTTGTATGTGCCGGCTGGTGGGGTGGGTCCAGGGTCTCCTCGATACCCCGCAACACTGCCCTCTCTCCCCATTCCCCCACTCACAACAAGGGCAGAGTCCCCCTGGTCCTCACCTTTACCAGGGTCTCCTCCATACCCCGTAACACTGCCCTCTCTCCCCATTCCCCCACTCACAACAAGGGCAGAGTCCCCCTGGTCCTCACCTTTCACCCCACCAGCCGGCACATACAACGCATAGCCCTCCACTCGCCACATCTTCCCATCTCCCCCCATCTGCCTTCCGCAAAGACCGCTCCCTCCGCAACTCCCTTGTCAATTCTTCCCTTCCCTCCTGCTCCACCCCTTCCCCGGGCACTTTCCCTTGCAACCGCAAGAGATGCTACACTTGTCCCTTCACCTCCTCCACTCCTTTCAGGGACCCAAGCAGTCCTTTCAGGTCCGACAGAGGTTCACCTGCACTTCCTCCAACCTCATCTACTGCATACGTTGCTCCAGATGCCAGCTGATCTATATCGCTGAGACCAAGCGGAGGCTTGTCGCTTGTTTCGCCGAACACCTCCGCTCGGTCCGCAATAACCAACCTGACCTCCCAGTGGCTCAGCACTTCAACTCCCCCTCCCATTCCATATTCGACCTCTTGGTCTTGGGCCTCCTCCACGGCCAGAGTGAGCAACACCGCAAGTTCGAGGAACAGCACCTCATATTCCGCTTGGGGAGTCTGCATCCTCTGGGCTTAAACATTGAATTTTCTCAATTCTGTTAACCCTTGCTGTCTCCTCCTCTTCCCACCTCTCCTTCAGCCCTCGGGGCCCTGGCATTCCCTCTCTCTCTATCTCTCCCCCACCCAAGCCGCACTAGCTTCTCATTTTCACACTACAAACAGCTTACAATGGCCTGTTTTCTTTATCATTGATTTTTGCATATCTTTCATTCATTGTTCTTTATCTCCCCACACCACCATCTATATCTCCCGTTTCCCTGATCCCTAACCAGTCTAAAGAAGGGTCTCGACCCGAAACATCGCCTATCTCCTTCGCTCCTTAGATGCTGCTGCACCCGCTGAGTTTCTCCAGCCTTTTGTGTACCCCCAGCACACAATAGAGTTCACCATAAACATTCACTGCACCATTCCTCACTTTGGTGGAAGGCAATAAAGTTCAGCCAGTCCTCCTCCCCCGTTCATCCATGATCGGGGCCATAAACCCTCTGTAGTCACCGCAATGGACAACCGGATGTACAGGCCCTCTCGTCGGGATCATGAAAACTCCACGGCTTGGAGCGCCCGAATCGGCCACTTTCCTACTGGAGACGGCGGCTTCAGGATGTTATAGGCTGCAGGCCATTGGTTGGAGCTCTTCTCCGGCGATCCCTGGCGAGGGATCCTAGATTCCGGATGGTCACCCAGCTATAGGAAGGATGTCCTTAAGTTTGAAAGGGTGCAGAAGAGATTCACCAAGATGTTACCTGGGCTTGTAGACTTGAATTATAGGGAGTGGTTGGATATGCTGGGACGTTTTAGATTGTAGGAGGCTGACGGGTGACATTATTGAGGTGTACAAGATCATGTGGAACATGGATAGAGTGAAGGCTCTTAGTTGTTGTCTCAAGATAGAGGATTCTAAAAGTAGAGGATACAGGCTGAAGTTGAGAGAGAGATTTAAGAAGGACCACGGCGTTACCATTTTTGCTCAGAGCAATCGGTATCTGGAATGCGCGGCCACAGAGCTGACAAGTAGTAGGGACTTTCCGTATTTTGTACGGAAATACGATAGGAATACGGATTTGCTTTGTAAAATACGGATTTTTAAAAAAAAATCGGCCCAACTTCCTGTATCGTCTTGCTGCTTAAAAAATGCAAGGATATAAAAAGTTATACTGTAACTATAAAAATTATAGCAGATTAAATCTATTAAAATTTTAAATTTCAAGATCTGGATGATTATATTTGTAAGCTTTGATCTGTCTGTCCCGCTACAGGTTTAAAGCGCTGGCAGTTTAACACGAGGGAATTTTAACAGCGCTGTGGGTTCGAAAAATAGTGCTACCAGCTGGAGCGTTATTGCTTTTACACATAGCGCGATGGGCTTTATACATAGTGCAATGGCCACAGCGCTATGGATCACAGATTGTTTGGGGAGGGTGAAGGAGAGGGGAAGTGAGAGGCAGGGAGGGAATAAGAGAGGGAGGGAGAAAAGAATGGGAGGGAGGGAAAGAGTGAAAGGAGAGAGAGAGAGAGAGAGAGAGGGAGGCTTCCAAAATGGCTTCTACATCATCATCTGGTGCTAAAAGCAGGAAGCAGCCGTTCAAACAGAAGTATACAAAGAGATGGCAATGAATGCACTGTCAAGTAAGGTGCGTAGAAGACATGTCAATTTCTAGAAAAGTTATGCATTCTTGTACTCTTACATGGGTATGACCACACATAAAAACATTTTTTCCAGCAAAATGGCACTGTAAAAATACTGATTTCCTCAGCAAAATACTGATTTTCAGGTACTAGAATACTGAAATGCTCTGGCAAAACTTGGCAGCGCTGCTGCCAGGTGAACCGATGGAAATGAATACAATTACAACTTTTAGAAGCCATTTGGACAGATATAAACATTTGGTAAGAGGAGTTTACTAGTTTTTGGGCCAAATGCAGGAAATGGGAAAAGGCGGGCCCGAGGGTCTGTTTCCATGCTGTATAGCTGTATTCTACTGTGATTCTATTTCTCCAATACTATTTTGCTGTTCTTTCCCAGGGTCAACCAACCATATATCATGGCAGCTTATCAGATAAGTCAGTGTCGACAATCTGTAACTGACCAATTGGCTGACGGTAAGTGCCAGGAAGTAATATCTATCGAAAGTTTATTTCTTTAAAACATTTTTTTATGAACACTGGCTGTAGGTACACTCATTGGACCATATTAGTGGACTTGCTGCTAGTGAGAAACGGGTCCTTGTAGATTGGACTGGGAGAATGCTTCTGTCCCACTGATTACACTGTGCCACTGTAATACACAAGTAAAGCAAGCAGGACACGTACTCAGTGGATGTGAGCTGTGCTGGAAGAATGTTTTACATTCTTGGCCTCTGCCGCCCACAGCTGCTCCCCAAACGCATCTACTTTCACCATTACCATCACCACCATGAGTTTCCCAGTGTCAAGATGGTCAGAAACTTTTCCTCAGAGCTGCTTTCTCTGGACAAACGACAAGGAGGGGTTAGTTGTGCAGTGGAGTCATCAAGCTTGATGATGCACAAAGATTAATGGGAGTTTGAGCTCAACATGAGGCACTGTGTATATCTACTTGTCCAGGAGGCCACTGGGCAAGTGTTGACCAGGCCCTCTGACACTGTTGCTTCAGGGAAATGCCTGTCGGGGGCAATCATTGTCCTGCAGTCATTCAGTGCAGAGCCAGTATTGGATCTCAGTAAGGAACATATTGGATCTTAGCATTTTTCCTGATTGCAGAGTCATTGATACTACCGTCTCCTTGCCCCTGTCAATATTCAAAAACAGTTTCTGATAAACTACATATGGAACATGAAAAGTGTTTTCCTGAAGAGGTCTTGGTTGAACAGATGAGCAAACTCCATGCACAATGAGTTTTTTCCTCTTCTGTTCTAGATCTAATCCGTTTGGATCCTCTGGTTACTGGAAATATACAGTTTGCTCTTGATCTGTTCAAGCACTTGGATGAAAAGAACAGAGTTGGCAACATCTTTGTGTCTCCCTTTAGTATATCAGTTGCACTGGCCTTGGTGTATCTAGGTGCAAAAGAGAAGACAGCCACTCAGATGGCTCAGGTAGGTGTGGCCTTATGTTAACTTCAGAAGGTGTGTCCTGTTTTTGAACAAACTGGAGCATGTTTGGTGATGTAAAGGTTTAGGGTGGGGAGAATCGACAGGGTTTGGTTTGTTGGATTGGAGCTGGAATAGTTTGTTATTTGCATGTTTGCATTCCTCACAGTAATCAGCCATGCTACTTGAACCACAGGAGGCTATTGACATGAATAAGCCTTCTATTGTCACTGCAACTATATCCTATTAAGCAATGTAATATGCAGTCTTTAGAGTCTGAACCTGTATCCCCGAGCTCCATTTCCACCATTGACACTATTGTCTTTATAGTGTGGTATTGCCTTTATGGGGTTATATTTTCTATAACACAAGATTTCTTAGGAATGTATTCAGCTTTATCGTAGAACTGAGTGCATACTGATTTAATGAAATAAAATAGAGAAAATGCTGGAAACATTCAGCATGTCAGGCTGCATCTATGGAAATGTTTCAGATTGAAGATCCTTTTTCAGACTTGAAAATGGAGAAATGAAATTAGTTTGAAATAGCAGAGATTCTGGCAGGAATGTGTCAGCACAAAGGAAATCTCTCTGACAGAGATGGGCCAAAGTAATCAATGGGATAAACTGTAGATGGGTGACGTCATCTGCAGTTTATCCCCATGGCAATTGTGGCTGAAGAGAATACACATTATCCACAATTCTTATTATCCTCATTATTCACAAGACCAAATAAAAGCATGAGAAAATAGAAGCAAAAGGCAAATAGGTCCTTCAGGCCTATCCCACCATTCAATGTAATCATGGCTATTCTACACTGCCCCAAACTCCTCTTTTGGCCAGTTCCAATAACCCTCATATCACACCACAGTTGTAAATGACATTGGTGAAGCCACAGTTCACTTTTAGTTACCATATTTCGCGGCAATGAAAACGCTATTATTTACACTCAAATAAGGCCAGAAAATCTATCTGTGTTGGAGGCCGAAGGTTAGATTTATAGCTAAGAAAGATAGACTTGGCTATCGCTCAGTACAGCGTCTGTAAAAGGACAGCACGGCGGGGCGGCCGACTTCCTTCCACAGCGTGTAGGGAGTCTGGCCCGGGTCAGCACGGTTAGGCCGCCAAGGATAAAGTTGCGGGAAGTGCAGGAACGTTGAGAAGGAAGGGGGCCGGGGATAATGCCAGCAACTCACTCAGTAGCTCGGGTGGCTGCGAGCGGCCGACAGCGGAACTGCAGCTGGTCCCAGGGCTCGCAGGCAACCTGTGAACTACAGCTAGTCCCAGGGATGCGAGGGATCTGGGAACTGCAGCCTGTCGCAAGGCACACATGCGATCTGGAAACTGCAGAAAACCAATTAGAAAAACGCGTGCCCCCATGCAAAAAAGGTTGCCGACCCCTGGACTAAACCAAAGCCTTGATCCTGTCCCGCCAGACTTTTTTCAAAACTTAGCAACTCAAAATGGGGTAGGGTCTTCGACGCAGGTGCGTCTTCATTGCCGGGAAATAGGGTACCCTGTTAGAGGAAAGAGCTGGAAAGAGTGCAGAGAGGATTTACGAGGATATTGCCAGGGCTTGAGCAGGCTGAGCTATGTGGAGAAGTTTAGTTGGCCAAGTGGCTAATTGGAGCACTGGAGGTGTGTAAAATCATGAGTGGTATAGGTAGGGTGAATGCACAGCATCTTTAACCCAGGATAGGAGAATTAAAAATAAAGGACGTATGTTTAAAGTTAGAGGAGTAAGATACCTGAGGGGCAACTTTTTTACTTGGTATATTAAATGAACTGCCAGAGGAGGTAGTTAAGGCAGATACTACAACAGGATTTAAAAGACACTTGTGCAGATTTATGGATAGGAAAGGTTTACTAGTGGGCCAAATGTGGTGGCAAATTGCACTAGCTTAGAAGGAGCGCCTTGGTTGGCAGGGACGAGTTGGATGAAGGGCCTGTTTTAACGCGGAATAACTCCATGGCTCTAAAGTCCGATGTTCCATATTCTCATAAAACTAATGAAAAAGTAATAATGGTGAATTTGCAGATTTTAACAATAAATTGACTATGTTCAATTCTGAAAAGCACGGATGTGTTTTCCACAGTATAGAACTGGAATAATAAATACACTTCACTTCTTTTGATGAATGTTAACTTTTTCTCTTAGATGCTTGGTTTTGATGAAGTCAAAGACGTCCACTCGGAATTTCAGAAAATGCAAACTGAATTAATCAACCCAAATGCAAAGTATTCCTTGAAGTTAGCCAATCGCCTCTACGGGGAGAAGACCTACAAGTTCCTTCCAGTTAGGTTTGGTTAACCTGATCAAACACATCGGTGTTAACACAAGCTCGATCCTCTTGAGATTTGGAAGGAATGTTCCTGCTTGGTTCAATGTGGTGATGTCTTGAGAATGGTGTTTGATACTAATTGGAATATCTACCCCAAAAGAGAGTCTATTGTTGAATAGCCCATTGCATCTAAGAATATCGTCCTTGCAAATCTTATTACAAGATTTTATCAGTTTTATCCTTATTTTCAACATAGATGAATGTCATACAGCACACTGCCCACCCCACACCTTCAGCTTTCGGCCTCACGCATCAGATGCAGGTCCCACTCCGGCTTCACTCTGTGGCTTCCAGTTCAACTCACCAGCGTTGTGCTGGTCGCCGCAGCAGCAGTCCGCGAGCCACTGAACACACTGCAGCCCTTCAGCTTTTTAAACGCCTCACCGCGTTATTGACAGCGGGTTACGGAAGGGGTGATTTTTAAACCTTCATATCTTTTGTACTATTTCACTGATCAGAACAAAACTTATTTGACTTGCAGCAGAGGAGAATGGTGAGTAAAGTGGCGAGAAATCATAGCAGTATAGGGTAGCGTTTTTGCGAAAATATATTTATAATGTTGACCTGAAGTGGTCAAGATGAGAGTTTTAGGAATAGTATAGATGTCAGAAGTCCAAAGACTGCTTGATGTCTAAAGGTTTGATCTTAGATCATATTTGGATAGATCCACAAATCATGAATGGACCTATTTTGACATTTCGGAAAATAAGCCATAATGTTTTAAATTGGAATTTTAAGGAAGTTACCAAAACATCAGGATTTTATTAAATGCGAAAATTGATATCCATAGATCTCAAATACAATAACCATCTTTGCGTACCTTGGAATTTTTGTGGAAACAATCTAATCCTCTAACACTAATCGTGTATCTCTGCTGGAGAGGGAGATAGATCAAGCGTCTCAGAGTTCAGCATGGATTTCATGTTGGAAGCAGAGTAAAACTTGCAACAAGGACAGCAAGCTTATTTGGTGGTCTTCCTGAGATGGGATCTGCTCAGCTAAATGGGATGGACTCTTTGTGTGTTCTAGAGAAAATTAGTTTGATGTCGTGCTGACCGTCATTGTTTTTTCTCTGAGGGGAAAGATCATCTGCAAAGGGAACGTCCAATAAAACTGCAATTCAAGTGACAAGTTTTAACTTGCTTGCAATTGATTTTCTGAGAGAAGAAGGAATGGGCACTAGAATTCATTAATGTTGCCTGGCTATCTCATACTAAACATAAATAAAATCTGTTTATTTCAGAATTATCCCCAGACGACCCACTCAGAATATTTTTTCGTAACATAATTCCAATTTAGAAATCTTTAAATTAACAGAGAGAACATTTTAATAGATTTTCTATCAGCAAATGAGCTGAATGCAATGCAACTGTTAAGTAAATTTAAAGAATCAAGGAGAATGAGGAAATCAAAAAATTTAAGCAAAAAAATTTAATTCAGTAACTGGAGGTTATTTAAACACGATTCTTTTGCAGTAATTCAATCTCCTCTCACTGCTGGACATTAGGTCAAATGAGTGTGGTTATCAAATTATCGTAATGTCTTGGAGTAACATCATGAATAATGTAGCCATTTTTTAAACCAATCTGATTATTTTAATCTCATCCCACTGATTTAAAAAAAAAAATCTGTTCTCTGCAATCCTTCAGGATTTCCTTGCAGCTTCTCTGAAACATTATCAAGCAGGCCTGGGAGCTGTTGACTTTATTGAAGCAGCAGAGGCGGCTCGACAAGAGATCAACAGTTGGACTGAAGAACAGACTGCAGGTGAGTAGTGCTGAACAATTCTTTCCAGGGTTTACACAGAAAACTTTCAGCTCAACGTATTCAACCTTCTGAATGAGTTACATTTCCCAAAAGTGATAGGCACGCCAATCAGAGCATTAAGTGTGATACTGTTAGTCATTCGTCCCTTCTGAAGTATCATTGAGTTGTAGAGTCACAGAGTTCTACCCTCGGAGTGAAAACTTTGTCTCTGAGATGTCTCATGCATCTCTCCTACCTTAAGCCTATGCTCTCTAGTTTTTTAATCCTCTACCCTGGGGAAAAATACTGAGTATTCACTTTATCTGGTACCGAAAGGTCACTGCTCGGCCTTCTTTATTTGCTGAGCAGTGACCTTTGAAATCCAAACATTTCCCTATAACTTAAGTCTGCAAGCACTCCAAGAAATAAGTCCTAGCCTGCTCAGCCTTTCCCTTCAGCTCAGGCCCAGTCCTGGCAACCGTAAATCTTCTCTGCACTCTTTCCATCTTGACAACATATTTCCCATAACATGATGCCCAAAACTGAGCGCAATACTCTAAACGTGGCTTCACTGATGTCTTGCACAACTGTGATGTGACCACGCAACTTCTACACTCAGTTTGTTGTGTCTTGTTTAGTGTTAAGTATTGTATTGACCATATAAAGATTTCTTATGTATCGGTTAAACAACCGACTCGTGATTTTGTTGTGGCTGTTGCCATTCATTGGCTATTTCATTTTTTATTTAATCCATGGTCTATATGTGAGCATGTCATTTGTTTTCAGGGAAAATCCAAAATTTATTGGAGAAAGGTACTATTGACTCTGACACAAGGCTTGTCCTTGTGAATGCCATTTATTTTAAGGCAAAATGGAAAGATACATTTAAGAAACAAAATTCTTTCACTGGACAATTCAAGCTAAACCAGGTAAAGAAGGTGGCGTTAAAAATATCAAAAATTATGAATAATAATAATATCAATTGCTTGATTCACTATTTCATCAAGACAGATTTGAAAGTGCAACAGAATGGCACTCTCCTGCTAAATATATGGTATAAATTACTGCCTTTTGGAATTATTGCTACTCTGTGTGGAAAAATGTTCCCCCTCAGGTTCCTATTAAATCTTTCCCCTCTCATCTTAAACCCATGTCCTCTGGTTCTTGATTCCCTTACGCTGGGAAAAGGATTGTGCATTTACCCGATCTCTTCCCCTCATCCTCTGCACTCCAAAATAATAAAGTCCTACCTTGCTCAAACTCTCCCTGTAGTTCGATCCCTGGCAACATCCTCTTAAATCTTCTCTACACTCTCTACACCGTAACATCTTTTTTGCACTAGAGTGACCAAAACTGAACACAATACTCTAAAAATGTCCTCACCAACTTGTACAACTGTTCAACATTAAGAAATGTAAATTATGAAGCGTTTGATCTCTTTGATATTTTCTCTCAATTCAAGTGAATGGGGTTGTTACGCTAGATGTACCTTGGCCCAGGATTTTTGGACTGGTGCAGGAGTAGGCCATTCGACCCTTCGAGACAGCAACGCCAATCAATATGATCATGGCTTATCATCGAAAATCAGTACCCCATTCCTGCTTTTACCCCACATCTCTTAGATTCCTTTAGACCGAAGGGCTAAACCTAACTCTTTGGAAAACATCCAGTGAAATTTTAAAACCCATGTTTTCTTTTAATATATAAAAGTGGTTGAGAGTTGCTTTCAGGTCCAGCATTCACATAGCTTCAAATCATACCATGACTCCACTGTCTTCAGTGGCAGAGAAGTCCACAGATTCACAGCTCTGGGTGAAGAAGGTTTTCCTCATCTCAGTCCTAAATGGCCTACCCCTTGTTCTTTAACTGTGACCCCCGGTTCTGGACTCTACCAACATGGGGGAGATTTTTCATGCATCTAGCCTGTCAATCCTTTAAGAATTTTATGTTCTATAAGATCCCCTTTCATCCTTCTAAATTCCAGTGAAATCAAGCCCAGTCGACCCATTCTTGCATCATATGTCAGTCTCGCCATCCCGGGAATTAACCTGGCAAACCTACGCTGCACTCCCTAAATAGCAATAATGTTCTTTCTCAAATTAGGAGACCAAAATTGCACACAATAATCCTGGTTCGGTCTCACCAGGGCCCTATACAACTGCAGTAGTACTTCCTTGCTCGTAAACTCAAATCCTCTTGCAATGAAGGCCAACATGCCATTAGCTTTCTTCACTGCCTGTTGTACCTGCATGCTTACTTTCAGCGATTGATGTACAAGCACACCCACACCTTGTTGCACCTCCCCTTCTCCTAATCTGACACCATTCAGATAATAATCTGCCTTCCTGTTCTTGCCATCAAAGTGGATAACCTCACATTTATATACTTCATCTGCCATGCATCTGCCCACTCACCCAACCTATCCAAGTCATCCTGCAGCCTCATAGCATCCTCATCGCAGCTCACTGATTGTTGGGCAGGTTTCCCAGATTCCTGCCTCTACGAACCTACTTTTGAATAGCATTATCTTGGTCTCAGTGCCAATTCCATCAAGGTCGTGGCTGGATGATGCTGTTGAGGAATGATGCTGTTGAGGAATGAAATTAATTCTTACAAAATGCTGAAAATGTTGACATTTGGCGAAAGCCTGTAAAGCAATGCTTCTAAACATCCCTGACATTCTGAAACATTCAAAATGTATCTTAAAAAGGAACCGAACATCAATATTTTACATTGAAATAAAAATAAGCATTTCAATAATTTAAGAACTGTAAATTATGTAACGTTTGATCTCTCCGATCTTTCTCTCAATTCAAGTGAATGGAATTGTTACACTAGATTTACCTTGGCCCAGGATTGTTGGGCAGGTTTCCCAGATTCCTGCCCTCTCACTGTATTTAGCATGGAGATTTCAAACATAAATCATCAGCAATTCTGCAACTCCTGTCAGGAGGACCCGTTCATATGTGCACACGTGCAGAAGGCCCACTGGTTCCGGATGTGTGTGGGGGAAGTGCTTGTATTACTTGTTTACCTGGCTACTGGTGCTCCACAAATTTCTAATGGTCTGTAACTTTATTTGTAGAGTGTAACCAAAGATTTAGAAATGATGCAGCAAACTGGAGGTTTTCTTTATTTTCACAATCGTGAATTTGCGTTCAAGATCATTGAACTCCCATATGTTCAGGATGAACTCAGTATGATCATCTTACTGCCAGATGATGACAATGGACTTGAAACTGTGAGTGTGATGTTATAACATTAACTATTGTTTCAGGGTAGTTGTTCAAAAAAAATGATTTTCCCATTCTTCCAAAAATTAATTCACACAATTGACTTCAATGTTATTACATTTTCAGCTGAGTTACTTGAAAATATAAATTTGCTTCTGCCATAACAAACTCCATCAGACAGGTAAAAAGTTTGTGCCTGGAAATGATACTTGCCAATAACCACTGCTCTCAATTGACCTATTTAGCTCCTGCCTGTTGACATTGTAATCTGCCTTGCTTCAATTAAGTAGCTTGCCCCAACATCCAAACCTGTCTCTATTCAAAATAATCTTAACATTTATGGAGTTGTGGTCACAATCCTCAAATTATTTTTCCACTGCAACTCCAGTCACCTGGCCAGCACATTTTCCAAAGCTCATGGTTGCGCCATCTGCTGGTGATATATAGACTTACTTAGTTCCTCCCACACTGCTGAGTGCATTGCACAGCAAGCTTTCGCCATTCTGTTCGGTAATGTGCGATATCTTCCACCCTCGATAGGGTAGTGTCCCGGGCTTTCAAATCCTTCTGGAATGTTCGCCTCCATGTGAGCTTTGGTCGGCCTCTTTTCCTTCTTCCGTCAGGTTGCCATGTCATTGCTATCTTAGGTGCATGTTCTGGTGACATTCTGAGTGCATGTCCTGCAAATTTCATCATGCGTACCTCTATGTCCTGGCTGATATATAGACAAGCAAATTATCCATAAAGCGTCGGGGAACTAATTGGATGTAAACTGCAACATTCAGTTTATTAATGTCCGTTAATTTTTAGATGTTTTTGCTTTTTCAGTTGCTTTGTGGTGGTACTTTGAGTTAAATATGTCTTAGAGTATCAGGTCATTGATAACAGAGACACTTAGAACATCTTATTTCTGTATCATTTGATATTGCCTTGATTTACATTTTCTGAAGTAAGTTTGGTGGCTAGATTATTGAATGTTCTGCTTTATCTCATGTTTAGCTTCAGAGGAGTTTCACTCTTAATCGTCTGAGAAGTTGGACCAACCCAAAGAACATGTCCAGGACATCTGTTCGAGTCACTCTCCCCAAATTCAAGCTGGAAGAGAAATATGATCTTTCATCAATCCTCCCCAATTTGGGGATGGTGGATGCTTTCAATAGGATGAAAGCCAACTTCTCTGGAATGAGTGAGGGGAAAAATCTGTTTGTGTCAAAAGTCATTCATCAGTCCTTTGTTGAAGTTAATGAGGAAGGCACTGAAGCAGCTGCTGCAACAGCAGTCACCATGGAACTAAGATCTGCAATGATAAATGTCGAAGAATTTAAGGCTGATCATCCATTCCTGTTTTTCATCCGCCACGCAAAGACACAGAGCATTTTATTTTATGGAAGGCTAACCTCTCCTTAAATGCAGTACCTTGTTAGTCAATTACTTTCATAGCAATTTTGTCAATGTCTACAATTGTAAGTTTGATAGTATGGTCATTGGAACTTTTTTATAATCTGAATGATTTCCAAGGAATTTACTTGGAAATTAAAATGTTCATGGTGGTTGAGAGGTGGGGTAGAATTTAGTCAAATTTACAGATTAATTTTTATCTTATTAACCGTAATTATAATTTTATTATTGTGCTCTTAACTGGTGCAGGAACGGTAATTATAGACAATAGGTGCAGGAGTAGGCCATTCAGCCCTTCGAGCCAGCACCACCATTCATTGTAATCATGGCTGATCATCCCCAATCAGTACCACGTTCTTGCCTTCTCCCCATATCCTTTGACTCTTATCTTTAAGAGCTCTATCTAACTCTCTCATGAAAGCATCCAGAGAATTGGCTTCCACTGCCTTCTGAGGCAGAGAATTCAATACATACACAACTCTCTGGGTGAAAAGATTTTTCCTCGTCTCCATTCTAAATGGCCTACCCCTTATTGCGTACTGTGGCCCCTGGTTCTGGACTCCTCCAACATCGGGAACATGGTTTCTGCCCCTAGCATGTCCAATCCCTTAATAATCTTATATGTTTCAATAAGATCCCCTGTCATCCATCAAGTCCTTTTGTAAAATGAAGGGCCTATTGAAAAGAGAGGACCTTGTCTCATGCTAAAAATGTGTAATCCATTAGTCTAGGCCTTGAAAGTTACAAATTTGTTATCACCAACGTGCGATAGAAGTGGACAAATGATTGTAGAACTTTGAACCACATCCCACCTCGTTTATCAGTACTCTTGCCAAAACATCTTAATTTGTCCACTTGGAGACACAGACAGGCACAGATCTCTACCTCCATTAAATAATTATGCTGTCTTGTTGCCATTTTCATTTGTGAATCTGAACAGCTTTGTCTCAGAATTTAAACAACTGGTAAATAACTTGTTGATTTCAATCTGATTTTTTTTTTTAAAAACCAGTTTAGATCCATTTCCATCATCCTGGTAATCTTAAGTGGTCTTCTAAGTTGATATGTTGTTCTCTTATCTATCTGGCCGGCTTTTGGGACACTTTGTTTCCAAGTTAAAATAAAATCATTAATGCAAAGCGTGTGATGTGTAGTAACACAAATTCAATAAATAACCTCCAGGAATGGGCATTGGGAGTAGAGGATTTAGCCGAGGAGACAACTTTAATGCCAAAGATTTTGATAAATCTCTGTTGGAAGCTGTAATTTTCATTTTCTACAATTACATACTTTAGCTTGATAATGAAGTAATTGTTCTCAAGTTTGTCATATTTGCCTTTCCAACAATTGTCAAAACAATGCTATCAGCCACATTTATGGCATGTTTGCTGCAAAAATAAAAGTTCAGAGCAATGCGTTTATTCACTGTGGATGTTGTAAGCTTCTTTAAAACCAGGTGAGTGCATTGGTTGCCTTTTCAAACAAAAGGCTCTCCTATCACAATCTAGAGAGAATGTAATACCACTGGCTGAAGACAACAAAAACATTTGATGAGGAACTTGGATATGTTAGAGCTACTTTACAATACCAGTACTAAGCCTTTACAAAGTTTTGTGGAAGAGTAAGAGAGATGAGACGCCAATGAACATTAAATTGGAACAAGAATGTGACTGGGAAATTGGATACCGATACGATTCAGCTTTTCCAGAGATCTTCAGCAGAAAGTGAAGTGACTTTGAGAATAAGGAAAGTTCATGCAATATTGGAATTCAAACCAAGGGTCAAGGAAACAAGAGATTGGGTACAGAGAAAGATCAAAGGTCAATATGATTGTGGAAGCTAAACCTACAGGGCAACGCATGCAAACTGCTTCTTAACGTCATCAATGTTCCATTGATGACATGGAGATAATTTTTAGAAGCAGCAAACTCAGTTCTAATTCTTATGTTTAACACTATCCAGAATCAATTTATTTTAGGCAGCCGTTAATGGTGGGATCAATTTAACACTTTGGCCACATATTGGACAGATGGAGTCAGGATTGATTTCAGAGCTGTATGTATTACTGTAAATTATCTACAGCATGCCCATGTAACACATAAAGCCACATAACAGGAATTTATCATAATTATTGCATTCATTTTTGATTAACTAAAAGTTCCACATCTGGATTTAATTTTACAAATTGCTCCATCCCCTTTGACTCTCATGTGCCCTTTATTCCATCTGTCCATCTCCACTCATGACTTCCTTTTCTTGAAACTTCTTAAGCAAAAAATTACAATTACATGACAACCAATTATTAATGGTAAATGCAGATTTTCTAAAGCTATGTTAACATTATCACTCATCTGTCTTTTTGGAAATTCAACATTTGTCACAACACAAGCAGTTCACTACCTTGGTACATGTAACAATAAACTAAACTGAATAGCTATGTTATTCTATAGCTATGAATCACTCAAGGTCAATGACAATTATATATATTTTTCCTTGGGTCAGTGGAGCTGCAACAAATTTGTATCTGATAGCCTGTGAAGCTTTTACGTGATCAGTAACGGTGACTCTGAACTAGTCCCGAAGAGGCATTCCATTCTATTCATTTTTCTCTCATGGTGGCTGATAAACTCCATCCCTCCACATCCACCTGTATTCCTTCTCCTGGCCTCACACTTCGCAACTCATCTGTCCTCATCTCATAACTTTTGTCTTTTTATCTCTGGCCTTTATCCAACCATCTGCCTATCAACCCTTTCCCCTCACCTGTATCCATTACCACAGAAGAACGATCTCCAGACATCTCCTGCTGAGTTACACCAGCCTTTTGTGTCGACCTTCACTATCACTTGTCAGGCTTTGACCTACCCCTCCTCTCTTTCAGCTTTAAACCCCCACCCCACCCCCACCACAATCAGTCTGAAGAGGGGTCTTGACCCAAAACGTCATCTATCCATATTCTCCAGAGATAGTATCTGGCCCGCTGAGTTACTGCAACACTTTGCGTCAAATTGAGTGTTTTGAGGCTGCAGGCTCCTTTTGGGAAAAATACAATCACTTGTTGCACCAAGGGATGCCACTGCAATGGAAGTAATTACTTTCTCAAAGAGTTCTCTCCAATAGTTTTCCTACCACTGACATGATGCCGATCATCCTATAATTTACTGGATCCTCTCTACTTTCCTTCTTAACCAAAGAAACAACACAGGCCAAATCTGCAGCCCTCCGAGACATTGCCTGTGGCTAGAGCAGAAACAAAGATCCTCATCAAGATCTACCAAATCTCCTCCCTTGCCTCCATCATAGAAAATAGGTGCAGGAGTAGGCCATTCGGCCCTTCGAGCCTGCACCGCCATTCAATATGATCATGGCTGATCATCCAACTAAGTATCCTGTACCTGCCTTCTCTCCATACCCCCTGATCCCTTTAGCAACATCTTACTCCTTCTTAAATATAGCCGATGAACTGGCCTCAACTACCTTCTGTGGCAGACTCTCCACTCTCTGTGTGAGAAATGATCTTCTCATCTCGGTCCTAAAGGAATTCCCCCTTATCCTTAAATATCCATTAGCATGGCTTCCCTCTTATCCTAAGAATATCCCTCAATAACCTGGGATAGATCCCATCAGCCCCTGCTTATCCACCCTAATGTTCTTCAAGAAGCTCAGCACCACCTCCTATTTGATCTCAAACTGCCTCAGCATATTTGTATTGTCAACACCAGTCTTACTGTTCCCCAAGTCCTTCTCCTTAATAAATACAGATGCAAAGTACTCGTTTAGCACCTCACCTACATCCTCCTCCAGAAAATATATATATATTAAAAAATTGTAACAAAGCAAGAGGATTTCTGAAGTTGTTAATACCCAATTGGATCCAGACTCAAAACTAATAATATTAGGAATATCAGAACAAAGCCTAAAACCTACAACAAGCCAAAGAAACGTCCTTGATTATAGTATAATAACTGGGAAAAAATTGATATTAAAATTATGGAAAAATCCAACAACCCCCACAATTAAAATGTGGATTATGGAGATGTTGGAGACCTTACATTTGGAAAGAACTAGACTTGTCTTAATTGACAAACAAGAATTATTTGCTAGAACATGGTCTCCATTTATTGACTTTTTGAAAGGGTAAGTTGGTCCGGCACGGAAGTCTGACTGAAGCTTGAACCCAGGTGAATTGTTATGTTTGATAATCTACGGACTTATCTCCAAAGTTGTATTATTGGTAATTTATTCTATTTTTTTTTAACGTGTTTTTTTTTCTCTTCTTTCTCACTATCTATAAAAAATAAATAAATAAATAGCAGAGTTAATATATAATTGATAAATGAGGATCCCTAATACTCTGATAGCTGGAATCCCATCTATTAACAATATGTAATTGATATACTAAATGTGTTTTGATTATGATATGTACATGCTTCTAATAAAAATATTATTAAAAAAAACAAGGCAAGAGGAGTCAGACTTCCATCACTGTTCTGCACAAATAAATTAATCAACCTTATCCTTTGACTATAGAAATAAAACAAAAATAATGCTGCATATTCAATCAAGTATATGGTCCAATTAAATTAAGATATATGTAAAACATATATATGGAAACAGGCCTTTTGTCCCACCGTCCACACTGACCAGCAATCTACCATACACGAGTTCTATCCGACACACCAGGGACAATTTACAGAAGCCAATTATGCCTGCACTTCTTTCGGATGTGGGAGATACCGGAATATCCGGAGAAAACCCATGTAGTCATAGGGAGACTGTACAAATTCTGTACAGACAGCACCCGTAGTCAGGATCAAATCTGGGTCTGTGGTGCTGTAAGGCGGCAACTCTACCTTGCCACCCCCATTAAATTATTTTTTCTATAATATATTTATTATGGTGTTACGTCAATAAAGATGAACACATGATTCTCATTTCTGCCCTTAGTTGGATAACATACATCGATATGGCTGGTTTTCAACCTCTTCAGTCTGAAGATCTCAACCCGAAACATTACCCACTCTTTCTCTCCAGAGATGCTGCCTGTCCCGCTGAGTTATTCCAGCTTTTTGTGTCTATCTTCAGTTTAAACCAGCACCTGCAGTTCCTTCCTACACTCTTTGTTAAGCGAAAGAGGTTCTATTCTCATAATATTATTCACCTCAACTAAGTCTTTTCTTCGCCTCCGTTGCTGCAGAGAATACAATCCCAGTTATCAAATCTTTCTTCAAAGTGAAAAATAAAATCCAGCCATGCCAACATCTTCATAAATCGCCCTTGGATCTCCAGAGCAATTGCACCCTTTCTACAATGTGGCATAGTCTTATAGCATGGAAACAAGCCCTTCATACCAACTTGTCCATGCAGATCAGGATGGCTTATCTAAACTAGTCCCATTTATCCGCATGTAGCCCATATCTCTTTAAACCTTTCCTGTCCAAATGCCTTTTAAATGCTGTCATTCCCCTACTTCCCCAGGCAGCTCGTTCCACATACCCACCATCCTCTGCGTGAAAATGATGTCCCGCAGGTTCCTATTAAATCGTTCCTCTCTCACATGAAACCAGGGGTGTCAAACTCATTTTAGGTTATGGGCTGGATTGGGCAAAATGCGTCTTCATGCGGGCTGGATCAGTTGTGCACGCGCGAACACAACCTTTCCATTAATAAACTATTTGAAATCGAACATTAGCCGACACAAATGAGGGCCTAACAAAACAAATTGTACATGTAGGCTACACAACTGCACCTAATTTTTATTAGACTGTTTCCAGCAATCAAACTTAGACAATGAACAGAGTTAGCCTCGATTTTTTATTGGTGATTGAGGTGTGAATGTGTGAGAGTATGTGTGTCAGTGTTGATGAGGGTGTGTGTAAGGGTGTGCCAGTATGTGTGAGAGTGTGCGCGAGGGTGTGTGTCAGTGTGTGTGGATCAGTGTGTGTAAGGGTGTGTCAGTGTGTATGAGAGTGTATATCAGTATGTGTGTGGATCAGTGGGTGGGGGGGTGGGGGTGTGGGGGGGGGGGGGTGTGGGTGAGGGTGTGTGGGTGAGGGTGTGTGGGTGAGGGGGTGAGGGTGTGTGTGTGGGGGGGGGTGTGGATGAGGGTGTGTGGGTGAGGGTGTGTGGGTGAGGGTGTGAGTGAGGGGGTGAGGGTGTGTGTGTGGGGGTGAGGGGGTGAGGGGGTGTGGGTGGGTGGGGGTGTGTGGGTGTGTGTGGGTGAGGGGGTGTGTGTGGGTGAGGGGGTGTGTGTGGGTGAGGGGGTGTGTGTGGGTGAGGGGGTGTGTGTGGGTGAGGGGGTGTGTGTGGGTGAGGGGGTGGGGGTGTGTGGATGGGTGGGGGTGTGTGGATGGGTGGGGGTGAGTGGGTGGGTGGGTGAGGGTGGGTGCGTGAGGGAGGGAGGGAGGGTGCGTGCATGCGGGAGGGAGGGAGCGTGCGTGAGGGTGGGTGCGGGGGTGCGCGCGGGGGTGGGCGCGGGGGTGGGCGCGGGGGTGGGCGCGGGGGTGGGCGCGGGGGTGGGTGCAGGGGTGCGCGCGGGGGTGTTCAGGATGTTATAGTCCAATTCAGGAAGTTAATAGTCCTCTGGCCAGCAATCGGAGCAATTCTTCTGGCGACCCCCGGCTCCGCGATCTGAGCTACAGGAAGAGATCGGGCAGGCTACACGACAGGAATTAATAATTTTTTTCTAACTTTCGTCGTTAGTGGGGAACTGAAGAAAGACAGGATGGGTTGCTTACATTGGCGATTCGAGCACTTTATAGTAGAACAGCACGCTACGCTTGTAGATGAGGACGCCATGACAGAAGCCGATTTTTAAAAAATTAAAAAATAAAAATAAAAATAAATCATATATTTGATTCCCAAAATGGCGCAAAGAAAATTACCCATGACGCCCATGGCCAACTACGTCTTTTTCGCCTAGTGGTCTATCTTGCTCCTGTAGTATCTTTGCTATACACTGAAGTGATTGTTACAGGTATTCAGGTGGGTGGCGAACATGCATCTAGACTTACAAAATATCTTTCTTGCTGTGCTTGAGGCAAAGGTGTCGTTTGCACCAGAACACTTGGAGCTGCCAGGAGTGAAACACAGAAAAACAGCCAAACTTTGGGATAAAGGAATGAATAGTGTGATAAGGTGTGTCCAACATAACTACAATCATAAGCAATTGACAAAGTTATCTGCATGTGTGCAGCACCCAACAATGAATAAATCCCAGTATTTTCTGGTGCCAATTTACATCAAAGAGCACTTTCCATCAAGTCATAAACTATGAGTTCTGTGATGTTGAAATTTTATAAAATGTCTGTAGGGGAGGCATGGGAGAGGTAGAGGTGAGCTCACTGTTTCATCATTAGTACCTCCTCATTCCTGTCAGTGCAGTGGATAAGAGGGCAATTATCTGCTGCACCCAAGAGAAAAGCGAAGAGAAGCTGTCAACAGGTAGCAACTGATGCATTGACAATTTGCACCTGGAAGCAATGCTGAAAGGAATTCCTTAACCAAACAAGTTAAGGGCCTGTCCCACCAGCATGCGACTCCATACGGTGAGCGCGACCTAACGTGGTCGCTTGAGCCGTCCGGCCTCACGGGGCCGGTCCCACTTCGATTGCCGGAGCCGTATAGAGTTGTGCGGAGCTGGTCTCGACATCGCTCGGGGCTCCGAAAAACTGACCGTGTTGAAAAATTCCGCGCGGCAACAGCCTGTCGCCAGCAGCCGCCTCGAGGGAAAGTGCACGCTGCCTCGACGTTGTGCCTCCGTGTCCCTCTCTGTGTGCCTCCGTGACGCTCTCTCTGAGTGCCTCCTTGATCCTCTCTCTGTGTGCCTCCTTGATCCTCTCTCTATATGTGCCTCCGTGACCCTCTCTATATGTGCCTCCGTGACCCTCTGTATATGTGCCTCCATGGCCCTCACTCTGTGTGCCTCCGTGCCCCTCTCTGTGTGCCACTCTCTGTGTGCCCCTCTCTGGTGCCCCTCTCTGTCCTTGCAAACTTACCACGAAAGTCGCTCCAACTTCGCGCCGCATCGCACCACTCACCCGACCTCCGCGCAGCCCGCATGCAGGCGCATGTTGGTGGGACTGGCCCTTTACGGGGAGCACCTGACCTCCGCGCAGCCCCCGCTTCCAGTTTGGTCGCGCTCACCCCATGGAGTCGCATGCTGGTGGGACAGGCCCTTTGAGATTAAGTGAATGTTTGGACGTGAATTATCCTTTAATTGCTGCTTTCAGTCCCAACAGTCCTCAGTCAACTGTCCCTCGGGCTTTCTCTCTTGTACCCCCTCTATTTCGCTGTCACAAAGAGGTCGGCAACTAGCACACAGGCAACAAGATACAGAAATCAACGCACTGAAAGTTTTAGCTATTTAAAAATAGGTTTTACTTTTGATTTCCAGGCTAAATATACACCGTGCGTACAACACATTAACACTATCCTATACCACAAGGTACAATTTTTACATTGATCAAGCCAGTTATCCTACATAGCTGTACGTCTTTGGAGTTTGGGAGGGAAACGAAGATCTTGAAGAAAACCCACGCAGGTCACGGGGAGAACGTACAACTCATTACAACCGTAGTCAGGATCGAACACGGGTTTCCAGCGCTCGATTCACTGTAAGGCTCCAACTCTACCACTGTACCACCGTGCAACTGTGTGAGGGCCTCATCTCTGGTGGAAGAGGGGAACCTATTCCCTAAAGAATGAGGACATCTCAGATGTTCTGGTACGGAAAACAAGATGCGGCATAGACAGAGGAATTGGGAGCAGGGTATAGAGTCTTTGCAGGAAGCAGAGTGGGAAGAAGTGTTGTCTAGATAGTTGTGGCAGTCTGTAGGTTTATAATAGATGTCAGTCGACAGTGTATCTCCTGTGATGGAGACAGTGAGATCAAGAAAGGGAAGGCAGGTGTTTGAGATGGACCATCGGGATTTGAGTGCAGGATGACAATTGGTGGTGATGTTAATAAAGTCCATGAGTTCTGCATGGGTGCAGGAGGTAACACCAATGCAGTTGTCAATGTACCAGAGATAGAGTTTTGGGGATAGGGCCAGTGTGTGCATGGAACACGGAATGACATCCTCTCTCTGTATCTCCCCCTCCACTGACTCTCAGTCTGAAGAAAGGTCTCAATTCGGAAAGACACCCATTCCTTCTATCCAGAGATGCCCAGAACTGAACACAATACTCTAAATGCAGCCTCACCAATGTCTTATACAACTGCCACATGACCTCCCAACTTCTATACTCAGTACTCTGGCTGATGACGGTAAATGTGCCAAAAGCCTGTATGTCCACCCGATCTACCTGCGACTCCACCTTCAGGGAGCTATGCACCCGCACTCCTAGATCCCTCAACTCTACAACACTATTCCGAGTCTTCCCATTGGCTCCGTAGGTGCTGTGCTGCCCATGTTAGACTTCCCAAAATGCAACATTACACATTTTTCTGCACTAAATTCCATCCACCATTCCTCAGCCCACTTGGCGAATTAATCAAGTTCCTGCTGCAATTTTTCACAACCATCTTCATTATCTGCAAAACTACCCACTTTTGTATCATCAGCAAACTTGCTAATCTTGCCATGTATGTTCTCATCCAAATCATTGATATAACGCTTCCATCAGACGTGGTCTGCATTTATAGAATTACTACAAAGGGTGCAGGAGTACCTCGGGCCTTGGTAGGGGGGATGCAAAACTATCAAGTTGGTGGATTCCTTTTGCGTGATATATATAACATAACAGGCTTTTTTCTTTTTTTTTTCTTTTTCCTTTTCTTTTTTAGGGTCTATCTTTTAACCCCCTTTTCTAATTCTCTGACCAAGGGTTTCTTCTCCCCTTTGGCACGCTCTTTCACTATCACAACTCTTTTCACATTTCACTCTCTTTCTCTCTATTCTTTTTCTTTAAAAACCATAAAATTATGGAGTACAATGATTGTAACAGTATATATGTGTACATTGATTAGCAATGTTACAAAATTTTGAGATTTTAAAAATCAAGTCTGCAATTTATCCCATCAGATAAAGCATTAAAAGAAGTTTAATTTGACACCTAATTCACTTTCATATCTTCAGTATTAAGAAAGTTATGGCCATTTTCATACTATTAGCATCTTGTTCCCCATTGCCTTTCAATTGACTTAACTCAAAAGCTGTGATCTGGAACAGTTAAAAGCCTATAACTTTCTTAAAAATTAAGAGAACTCAATGAAATTTTCAGTTATTATAGATTGAAGCATTCTGAAACAAATATGAAACAATCTTACTTGGATGACCTGAAATTAAAGCATATAATCAGTTAGTTATCTAATTGTAGCTAATTACAAAATTCAATGAGTAGATCTAAACATCTATCCATTTCTTAAGAAAATATAAACTTTTTTAAAATTGCGTAAGTGTCCAAATAACATTCACACAATAATCCACAATATAACATAATTTTTAAATCTAATTTTCATGAATTTCTGGGCCAAATGGAAGGAATTTAGTGTTTGATTCCTGTAAATTAATGGCCATTTAAATCAACTTGCGAGTGGGTTTTAGTGGAATGCGGTGGATTAGAACGTTGCGGTTAGCGGTGAAGTCGGTATGAAAAATACTGTTTGTTCATACATTTTTTTGGACCCCATTTCGCAACATGAAAATATTATTAAAGCCTCCCGAAAAACCAACTTTTAATATAAAAATAAACTATTTACCTTTTTTTTTCCCCTACGTAAAATCCTTCCGGTTGTCGGTTCTCACGGCTTTTGAAGGTGATTTTTAAATTACTCTAGTTAATAAATAATTTAGAGTAATTTAAAAATACCTTCATTCATGAAATGTCGGAGCGATTTTTCTTCCGCAACGAAATCGCCCGATATTCATCGATTATCCCAGTCTGTCGAAAAACAGCACTTTAAGCCCGCCCCCCTCTGAAAGGCGCCAAAGTCGCGCACACGGGGAGCGGCAGAACTGCAGCGCTGCTCAAGATAAGTTTTGGGAACATCTACTCAAACATTGCTGTTTTGTTCACCAACACAGCCTATCCCATGGACTGATCGCAGGTGCGAGGAGATAAACTTGTTTTCGTAGACTCCTTGCTGCTAACTTCGCTGATAGCCATTCACCATTTTAGCTGAAATTGTCAGTTTAACCCTTGCACTGCAGGAATTATACACTTGTACTCCTAGATCCCTCTGCTCAATAACATCCTTTAAACCCCATCGCTCATCTGGTTTGACTTCCCAATGTCACGCTCACTCACTCCTACTTCCTAAAGAATTAAGATCCTGATGTAATTATTGATAAGCAACGTCACTGTCTATGACAGCACCAGTTTTGGAGTCAGCTACAAACTTACTAACCATGCCTTGTACATGCTCAGCCAAATTGTTGATGTATGTACAGTATATATATATATATATATATATATATATATATATACATACATAGATACATAGACAATAGGTGCAGGAATAGGCCATTCGGCCCTTTGAGCCAGCACCGCTATTCAATGTGATTATGACTGATCTTCCACAATCAGTAGCCCGTTTCTGCCTTCTCCCCATATCCCTGAGAACTCTATCTAACTCTTTTAAATACATTCAGTGAATCAGCCTCCACTGCCTGTGGCAGAGAATTCCACAAATTCACAACTCACTGTGCAAACGTTTTTCCTCATCTCCGTTCTAAATAGCCTACCATTTATTCTTAAACTGTGGCCCCTGGTTCTGGACACCCCCAACATCGGGAACATGTTTCCTGCATCTAGCATGTCCAATCCCTTAATAATTTTATATGTTTGAATAAGATCCCCTCTTATCCTTCTCAATTTCAGTGAATACAAGCCCAGTCGCTCCATTCTTTCATCATATGACAATCCCGCCATCCTGGGAATTAACCTGGTGAACCTATGCTGCGCTCCCTCAATAACAAGAATGTCCATCCTCAAATTTGGAGACCAAAACTGCACATAATACTCCATGTGTGGTCTCACTAGGGCTCTGTACAACTGCAGAAGGACCCCTTTGCTCCTATACTCAACTCCTCTTGTTATGAAGGCCAGCATGCCATTCGCTTTCTTCACTGCCTGCTATAACTGCATGCTTACTTTCAGTGACTGATGAACAAGGACCCCCAGATCCCGTTGTACTTCCTCTTTTCCCAACTTGACACCATTTAGATAATAATCTGCCTTCCTTTTTTTGCCAACAAATGGATAACCTCACATTTATACACATGGAACTGCACCTGCCATGCATCTGCCCACTCACCCAACCTGTCCAAGTCACCTTGCATCCTCTTCACAGTTCACACTGCCACCCAGCTTTGTGTTATCTGCAAATTTGCTAATGTTACTTTTAATCCCTTCATCTAAATCATTAATGTATATTGTAAATAGCAGCGGTCCCAGCACATAACCTTGTGGTACCCCACTATTCGCTGCCTGCCATTCTGAAAGGGACCCGTTAATCCCTACTCTTTGTTTCCTGTCTGCCAAGCAATTTTCTAACCATGTCAATACCCTACCCCCAATACCATATGCTCTAATTTTGCCCACTAATCTCCTGTGTGGGACCTTATCAAAGGCTTTCTGTCCGTCAAGGTACGCTACATCCACTGGCTCTCTCTTGTCCATTTTACTTGTTACACCCTTAGATAATTCCAGAAGATTTATCAAGCATGATTTCCCCTTCGTAAATCCATGTTGACTTGGACCGATCCTGTTACTGCTATACAAATGTGCCGCTATTACAACTTTAATAATCAACTCCAGCATCTTCCCCACCAACGATGTCAGGCTAACTGGTCTATAATTCCGTACTTTCTCTCCCCCTCCTTTCTTGAAAAGTGGGATAACCCTCCAATCCACAGGAACTGATCCAGAATTTATAGAACATTGGAAAATGATCACCACCTCATTGAGTACTCTGGGATGCAGACCATCAGGCCCTGGGGATTTTTCAGCCTTCAGTCCCATCTATCTACCAAACACCATTTCCTGACATGTGAATTTTCTGCAGTTCCTCCATCACCCTAGGTACTCTGTCCTCTAGTGCGTCTGGGAGATTGGTTCTGTCTTCCTTTGTGAAGAGAGAACCAAAGTACCTGTTCAACTCGTCTGCCATTTCCTTGTTCCACACAATAAATTCACCTGTTTCTGTCTTCAAGGGACCCACATTTGTCTTAACTAATGTTTTCCTCTTTACATACATAAAGAAGCTTTTACTATCCTCCTTTATATTCTTGGCTAACTCACCTTCGTACTTCATCTTTTTTCCCCAAATTGCCTTTTTAATTACCTTCTGTTGAAGTTCCCCAATCCTCTGGTTTCCTGCTCATCTTTGCAATGTTATATGTCTTCTCTTTTATTTTTATACTGTCCTTAACTTCCCTTGTCAGCCACGGTCACCTCTTACTCCCTTTTCTTCCACTTTGGAATGAAACGATCCTGCATCTACTGGATTATTCCCAGAAATACCTGCCATCGCTTTCCTCCGTCATCCCTGCTAGGGTCCCTTTCCAGTGAACTTTGGCCAGCTCCTCTCATGCCACCATGGTCCCTTTTGTTCAACTGCAATACAGACCCTTCTGATTTTACCTTCTCCCTCTCAAATTGCAGATTAAAACGTATCATATTATGGTCACTAACTCCTAATGGTTCCATTACCTTGTGTTCCCTTATCAAATCCGGTTCATTACACAACACTAAATCCCGAATTGCCTTCTCCCTGATCGGCTCTAGTACAACCTGCTCTAATAATCCATTTCAGCGGGACTCTACAAATTCCCTTTCTTGGGGGCCAGTCCCAACATGATTTTCCCAGTCCACCTGCATGTTGAAATCTCCCACAACCACCGTAGCCTTACCTTTGTTACATGCTAATTTTAACTCCTGGTGCAATTTACACTCTATCTCCAGGCTACTGTTTGGGGGCCTGTAGATAACTCCTATCAGGGTATTTTTATCCTTACAATTTCTCAGTTCTATCCACAATGACTCTACATCTTCTGATTCTAGTTAGGGATTGCACCCCTCGCAAGGGATTGAATTTCATTCCTTACCAACAGAGCCATCCCACACCCTCTGCCCATCTGTCTTTCCGATAGGATGTATATCCCTGAATATTCAGTTCCCAGCTCTGATCCTCTTGCAGCCATGTTTCTGTATTTCCCACAACAACTTCTTCTTCTTAGGCCCCCTTTGGTCATGGCTGACCATGGGTGTCTCCATGGTGCTAATCCTTATATGAAGGACGCCTGTGCGTGACTTTGTTTAGCGTGGGGAGACTGGTGCACAGACAGCCACCCCACGGACCTTGACAGATCTGCGTCGGGATCCAGTGGCATGGAGTCCAAACGACTGGAGACCCTTTTCTGTTGCAGCCTTCATCTGCCTTCCCAGCCGTTGTGATGCTCCACTAAGGTCAGCCATCATCCTCCATCGGTTCCACCGTTGAGGTCTTGGTTGGATTGTTCTTTGTCACAGACCTCCCCCTCGACCTTACCACCATGGGCGGCCCTACCAGGAGCATAGCTCCAGACGGCATCGCTCTCAGGATCTCAGATCCACACAAGCTTCTCCACAATGACAAGGTGACAATACACAGAGAACACCCACAACATCATACTTACCAATTTCTAACTGAGCTTCAAGCTCATCCACTTTATTTGTTATACTTTGCGCATTCATGTATTACACTTTTAATTCGGTATTCACCTCCCATCTCACACCAGTTCTTATTTCACCTGACCTTACTCTCTTATCCCTTCTTGAACTTTTCGTGTCATTAATTCGGATGTCTGTAACTTTTCCTCTACTCTCTTCCCATTTAACTCCATCCTTATACTCCCAATTTGTCAACCCCCCCCACCCCCCCCCCCCCACTATTTAGTTTAAACCCACCCGTATAGCACTAGCAAACCTGCCTGCCAGATGGTTGGTCCCCCTCCAGTTAAGGTGTATTCTCTGGGGTGAATTCTCTGGGGTGGAATTCTCTGAGGTGGAACCCTCTCCAAGACAGACGTGAAGCTCACCGTTTGAGCTGTTTTTACAAGATATTAAATGGCCAGCTCGACATAGATTACAAGATCTACACCAAACCCAAACCAATTAGGAGCAGACGAGGGCATTCGATCCAATTTATGATTCCAGCCACCAAGACAGATATGTGCAGAAATTCGTTCTCCCCCCGCACAATTAAAGCATGGAATAATCTCCACCCTACTATAGTTACCCAACCAGGTCTGAAGAAGGGTCTCGACCCGAAACGTCGCCTATCTCCTTCACTCCTTAGATGCTGCTGCACCCGCTGAGTTTCTCCAGCTTTTTGTGTAACCCCAGATTAAACTAAATTTTAGGTAGCTCTTTCTTCCCAAAAACCCTTTCTGGCTTAAGTCTTCCCTCTACCAGCTCCAGTTTAAATTCCATTTGGAATATTTTGGAGGACCAAGAAACCAAGAACCAAGTGTAACCCATCCCTTTTGCACAGGTCATCCTTACCCCATAAGAGATCCCAGTGGTCTATGAATCTAAATCCCAGCATCTCAGCCACACATTCAGATCCCCTATCTCCTGCCCTCACCAGCTCGAGGTACTGAAAGCAATCCAGAGATAACCACCCAAGAAGTCCTGCTTTTCAGCCTTCTTCCTAACTCTAAACTTACGTTGCAGAACCCTCTTCTTCCTGACGTCGTTTGTGCCCACATGCTCAACCACTTCCGGCTGCTCACCTTCCTTCTCGAAGATGTTCTGAAGTCGGTCCGAGACATCTTGAATCTTGGCACCAGGGAGGCAACACACCATCCTCGAGTCACACCTGCCGCCACAGAATCTCCTGTCTGCACCTCGGACTATGGAGTCACCCACCACTATGGCTCTGCCCGATGTCGTTCTCACTGGTCGAGTCTCATTGCTGGGATTGGATCCACCGACCTGTCCGCCGCTCGGTCTGAAAGCGTCGACTGCCCTGACAGCTCCCAAGAGGGTGTACATGTTTTCATTAGGTACAGCCACCAGGATCTCCTGCACTACATGTTTACTCCTCTTTCTCATAGTCACCCATCTTCGCTCTTCCAGTATCCTTGGTGTGACAACCTCACTGTAGGTTCTGTCCAGGAAACTTCAGTTTTCCCGAATGGCCCTGAGGTCATCCAGCTGCTGTTCCAGTTCCCCAAAACATTCATTCAGGAGCTGCACCAGCGGTGTCCCTGACTTCCCACATCCTGCAGGAAACATACTGTACCAACTTGCCTGCCATTTCTTCAATGGACAAAAAAATCACAAATTTTGAATCAAGTGTAGCCTCCTTGCCTCAGCCTCCTCGCCGAAGATTCTTGAGCCAAAGACTCACACTTTACTCACCAAGGCATTTCACTTCAACAAGGCTGCTCCCCCGAGAGTAAGCCCTGCTTTTATTTGCTGTTCAATTAACTAATCAGCTAATTTACAAATTTGGTTACCGATTTTTAAATGATCTGCTCTAGAAAAGCTCACCAAGGCTTTCACTTCTGCATCCAATCCCCACACTCTCTCCTTCACCTGACGCTCCTCTGCCGACCTTGAAGGTATGTGATGCAGGCTGGTCCCGACCGGTTTTTAATAATATATGACAATAAAAACAACGGGACCACTGAGGTGCATCACTAGGCCTGTCCCACTTAGGTGACTTTTTAGGCGAGTGCAGGAGACTCTGTGCTTGTCTCATGATCGCCACATGGTCGCCACATGTTTGCTGGTGGTCTCTGGTGAGTCTCCTTCATGGTCGCGAGGAGTTCCTGTATTCTGGGAACTACTCACGGCCTCAGCATGGTCGCTGGAAATATTTCATCAAGTTGAATTATTTTCTGCGACCAAAAATTGGTCACCATGGAGAAAATCAATAATCCTGTAGTCGTACATGCAGCTGAAGTGGGGTCGCCGTGTAGTTATACATAGTTGAGGTAGCTGTAGGTAGTTTTAGTTAATCATCTTTGGTGACCGGGCATTTTCATTGCTTCATTGGGGGGAAATAAAACGTAAGCACGAGTTTTCAGAACCAAGGATAACCCTTCTCCCCCCCTTCCCCCCCTCCCCGCCTCTTTTAAAGGATTTACCATACACTGTGCTAGCCGTCTTAACGTTCCTGTTCATCGTGGTGCGTGTCTGTATCACCTTGGCTTTGCACCGTGTGAGTTTCAGACAGTGCTCCCCCGCATTCCCGTGTGTCTGTCTGTGTGTCTGTCTGTGTGTCTGTCGCCGTTCCAGTGTGTGTGAGTCTGCGTGTTCGCGTTCCACTCTGAGAGTTCCAGTTCCCGGTTTTTGATGCGAGTGCTGCGAACTTGACAGTCGCTGGCAGTACGCTGAAAATTTCCCTAAGTGGGACAGGCCCTTAATGGTGGGCACGGTGGTGCAGCGGTAAAGTTGCTGCCTTATAGCGCCAGAGATCTGGGTTTGATCCTGACTAGGGGTGCTGTCTGTATGGAATTTGTACATTCTCCCTGTGACTGCGTGGGTTTTCTCCGGGTGTTCCGATTGCTTCCACATTTCAAAGATATGCAGATTTTTAGGTTAATTGGCTTCAGTAAAATTGTCCCTAGTGTGTAGAATAGTGTTAGTAAAAGGGATGATCGCTGGTCGGTGGGCCGAAGGACCTGTTTCCGCACTGCATCTCTAAGGTATAGGTCTTGAGTGGTAACAGCCCTACAGTCTGAAAAATAACCTTCCACCATCACTCTCTGCTTCCTACCATCATGCTAATTTTGTATCCAGGATTTTATATTATTATCGATGAGCACCATTGTTTGCAGAGTTCAACATTTTATTTTGCCCCAAAAGCACTGATGCCCTGCAATTAATTGCTATTAAAATATCAATTTTTTGTAACTAACTTTTCTGCATTACCAATAAACCGCAATATGCTTGTAGAATTGAGAAAGTCAAAGAGCATCTGTGGAAATAGATGTTAACGATTGTTGTGCTTTCTGTGCCCACTTTTGCTGTTGTCCTTCATGTGTACCAGCATTTTCTGGTTTTATTTCACATGTGTCATTGTGTGTTGCGTTAATTACCTTAGTGCAACAATTTGTTTTCCGTTGCAGCTTTAGTCATTATTGCTTGACATTTTATGCACAATTTCCTCTCTTCACAGCTCCAACTTCTGCTTCTCTTCACAGCTTCTGCGTTTTTCTGCCTGCAGTATCTACCCAAAATATCACCCATTGTCTGATGAAGGGTCTCGACCTGAAACATCACCCATTCCTTCTTTCCAGAGATGCAACCTGTCTCGCTGAGTTCCTCCAGCATTTTGTGTCTTCCTTTTAATGGTTTTTGTTTCTCAGTAACCCTGGCGAGATTGCATCAATAAAAGATTTTGTAGATGCAAAGATGATATAAATCAGCATAGAGCCCATGACTACAGGCCTGTCGCACTGACCTCCCTAATCATGAAAACCCTTGAAAGACTTGTCCTGCCCACCTGAAAAATATCACTGCTGGACCTATAGTTGCCAACTGTCCATTATTAACCGGGCCATCCCATATATTGGGCTAAATTGGTTTGTCCCATATGGGACCGCCCTTGTCCCGTATTTGAATACTGCTACTCGGATTGCCGTGTCCGGCCCCGCCTCACCCATCCCGACGTAGTGCAGCCCATGGAGGGCAGCAGCAGCGCATCGCCCGTGGCCCCGTCGGTCGGAAGCTCGGCCAGCTGTCCGACCTTCGGACCTTCGCTTACCGCTGACACCACCACCCTTCCTTCTGAAGGCCAATCATTGGTTCATGAGTTGGATGGGGAGGCGGACTTCACAAGTGATGTTGTGCGCAAAGTCCAGTGCCCGGGCCAAAGCTCCTCAGCTGGCCCGCCGGCTGGGCCTTGTGTGCAGTTCAGCACCCGGGCCAACTCATCATTCACCCAGTCACGGCCGAGTTCAATCAACGAATTGCTGTCGAGAATTTGACCCTTATTTTGACCTTTTGTTCCTTATTTGTGAGTGAGAAAGTTGGCAACCCTAGCTGGACCCCCTGCAGTTTGCAAACCGGGCCAATAGATCAGTGGATGACACAGTCAACCGAGGCCTGCACTTCATCCTCCAGCACCTAGACCACCAAGGGACCTATGCAAGGATTTTTGTTGTGGATTTTAGATCTGCATTCAACAACATTGTGCCAGAGCTACTACACTCCAAACTTTCCCAGTTGACTGTGCCTGAACCCTCTGTCAGTGGATCACCAACTTCCTGACAGACAGGAAGCAGCATAGGCTGGGAAAGCATATCTTGGACCTGCTGACCCAAGAACCCTTGTTTCGTCCTGAAACGTTGCCTATCTCTTTCGCTCCTTAGATGCTGCTGCACCTGCTGAGTTTCTCCAGCCTTTTGTGTACCCTCGATTTTCCAGCAGCTGCAGTTCCTTCTTTAACAGCTGGAGTAACAACGCGGGCCAGGTAACATCTCTGGAGAATGTGGATAGGTGACGTTTCGGATAAGGGCTCGTCTTCTGAAGAAGGAGCTCGACCCGAAAAGTCACCTATTCCTTCTCTCCAGAGTTGCTGCCTGACCCGCCAAGTTACTCCAGCATTTTGTGTTGGGCATCAAACAAACCCTCCTCCTGTACTGACTAACCTATTTATTTTAAATGCAACATATTTCCTACTGCTTCCCCTAATTCCCATTCCTCGAGAAAGGGTTGAAGCATTAACTTATCACAAAAGGTCACAAAATGTTGGAATAACTCTGGGGATCAGGCAGCATCTCTGGAGAAAATGGATAGTTGACGTTTCGGGTCGGGACTCTTCTTCAGGGCCTTTTGTTTAGTTTAGATACAATGTGGAAACAGGCCCTTCGGCCCACCGAGCCCATGCTGACCATAATCACCGGACACTAGTTCCATCTCACACACTGTGGGGCAATTTACAGATGCCAATTAACATACAAACCTACACGTCTTTGGAATGTGGGAGGAAACTGGAGCACCCGGAAAAAGTCTACGTGGTCACTGGGAGAACGTGCAAACTCCGTACGGACAGCACCAGTCGTCAGGATTGAACTCGGGTCTCTGGCGCTGTGAGGCAGCAACTCTACTGCGCCGCCAATGTGACATTCCAAGTTTTAGAATGAAGTTAGCCGCTTACAAATCCCATTCTCTGCCCAGCATGGAGAATCATGAATTGCCAAGACACAAGGCACTGTAGATGTTGGTTCCTTTAAAAAAAAATCACAAATTCAAAGTTATCTATTCAAGAATAATGTAGTGTGGTTCGTTGGATTCGTCCATACTTAACTTAAAATTGTCCATAATCTAGAACTTAAAGTTTTTTTAAAGCATTTAGTGAAATGCTAACCCCCCCCCCCCCCCCACCTTTCCCTCCCAAGTCCAGTTCCGTCCCGACCCCCTGAGAAACAGAGGGAGCGACAATCAACTGCCACGGATACAAATAATGTCCTACACAAGAAAGGGCAGATGCTGGTTGACAAAAAGTGAACACATGGGGCTGGAGAAATTTGGAAAAGTCATCCCGTCACCCATTCCTTCTCTCCAAAGATGCTGTCTGCCCGTTGAGTTAAAGAGTTCCCATGGTAGACTCACGAATCACTAAGGTAAACGCATGTGCCACTACGTTATTACAACGAGTTTAAATGTTTCAATTTTTAACTTGAACAGTAAATTTGACTCGTGGAAAACCTCAAACATGTTTGATTTTTTTCACGAGTTAACAAGTTTCACGGGTAACCTGCCGTTAGCACCACGAGTCGCTAAGTTGCTCGTGCGCGTTCCGACGTTCCCACTACATTGATTGTACGGGATTATTGCGAGTGAAAACTCGGGGTACCTCGTGGGACAACTCGCACTGTGAGACAGGCCTTTAAGGGCAAGTTCTTCGCACAGAGGGTAGTCCATATCTGGAATGAGCTCCCAGAAAATGCTATAGAAGCGGGTTACTATTGTGTCTTTAAAAGATATTTGGATATTTGGGTTTAAAAGGCTATGTGCCAAACGTTGGCAAGTGGGTCCAGCCCAGTGTGCCAACTTGATCTGTATGGACAAGGTGGGCTGAATGGTCTGTTTCCGCGCTGTGTGTGTCCATGCTCGCCCACAGTCCGGTTTGAAAACATAAGTGCTGAATTTCACTTTTTTTTTTCACGTTACACGTCCTCAGAAATATTGTGTTTCGTTCCAGCATCCCCCCAGGTTATCAGGTGGTACAACAGTGGTCAGATGACTTTTTTCTATAAAGGGTGTGAACGGTTGCAGGCTGCATTTGATGCTGTCGGCCGCTTGAGGGTGAGTATTCTTGCTTTGCTTGAAGCTCCGCGGTTGTTTCTTCGCCGCTGTGCCCATTGCAACTGCAGCAGCGTCTGCTGAGCGAGGAGTCCCGGGACGTGGCTTCGACACTTTAGTAGGAATATTCCGTACTTTTACAGAGGGGTCGATGACTGTTGAGATACGGGCTGTTTGTTCCAGAGGTTTTAGCACCATGTTGGTCCGTTCAATCTCCAAACTATCTGAATCAAGTTTCATTAATGTTTTATCTAATCTTCTCGCCACGTAACTGGACGGCCTGGTGGAAACTATACAAATATGTCCGTGCATTTAGAACATTTGAGAAATGTATTCACAGCCCAAAGCAAATGAGTACGAGTTTATTGGCAGCAGTCCACAGAGCTCTGACGTTTAGACTGACTTCTCATTCGCTCTGCGAGCAAATAATTCCTGAACTTCGTTTTTCTTGTTGCTTTTGTTTTATCTGCACTTTCTCTGGAGCTGTAAAATAATCCACTCTTTGTTTAATTTATTTTTTGCTCTTCCTGATGTGCTCGTGCATGGTGTGATCTGCCTGGACAGTTCTTTCTTACACATTTCGTCTGCTCCACAGCGAAATCTCCTCAAATAATTCAATGCCGACACCAGTACACAGGGAGAAACAAAGAACGACAGATACTATTAATCCAAAGTTAGACACGCATTGCCGAAGCATCACTTACTCCCTTTTCTCCAGAGTTGCTGCCTGACCCAGAGCTACTCGGAGAGTTTGTGTCTATCCCCAGTATACAGGCCCCTGCTGGGCGTGGTTCATTATGTGTCACTGACACTTCTTGTTCGCTTGGCTCGGGGACACTTTCTGGAGATTAGAGCAGCTAAATGTAGACTGGGATCCCACTGCACGACTTAATGGCTCATATCATTGGACTCGGGAGGAGATTTTTTTTTGAATGAAGCGTTGAGGCCCTGTCTTCAGTCTGGATGAAAGAAATCCCACAGTCGTGGTTCAAAATATAAAAGGTATAAAATTCTTCCCAGATTCCGGGCAAATCTTCATCATTTGCTCAACGTTATCAGATTATTTTAGTTTTAGTTTAAGAGATACAGCGTGGAAACAGGCCCTTGGGGTAGCAATGTTACAAAATTTTGAGATTTTAAAAATCAAGTCTGCAATTTATCCCATCAGATAAAGCATAAAAAGAAGTTTAATTTGACACATAATTCACTTTCATATCTTCAGTATTAAAAAAGTTATGGCCATTTTCATACTCAAACAGTAGCATCTTGTTCCCTATTGCTTTTCCATTGCCTTAACACAAACGTTGTGATTGAGGACAGTCAAAAGCCCATAACTTTATTAAAAATTAAGAGAACGGAAAGAAATCTTCAGTTATTATAGATTGAAGCATTTTGAAACAAATATGAAACAATCTTACTTGGATGACCTGAAATTAAAGCATATAATTAGTTTGTTACCCAATTGTAGCTAATTACAAAATTCAATTACTAGATCTAAACATCTATCAATTTCTTAAGAAAATATGAACATTTTTAAATAGTCTAAGTGTCCAAATAACATTCACACAAGAATTCACAATATAACATAGGCCAAATTGAAGGAATTTAGTGTTGAATTCCTGTAAATTAATGGACATTTAAATAATCTTGCAAGTGGGATTTTATGGAACGCGATCGATTGGAACGTTGCGGTGAATTTAAACCCCACATCGGCAGGAAATGGGCAGGATATTCGTATGGGGAATAAATCACCATTTCGCAACATGAAATTTGGATTAAGGTCATCTTTACAAGCACGTTTATATGTAAAATAAACTGCTTTCCTTTACATGTCCCCAATGTGAAATCCGTCCCCGTTGTCGGCGTTCACGGCAATAGAAGCTAATTTTAATTTTACTCCAGCGCTGAAATTATCGGGCGATTTAAAAAATATATATATATATATTTTTTTTTAATTCACAGACCGGCAGTCGGAACGAATCTTCAGCAAAAGCTCGCATCCCGAGAAAATAAAACTCCGGAAGGCAGGGGAAAACCGCATTTTAACCCCCCTCCCCCCCCCCCCCCTCAAAGGCGCCAAAGTCGCGCACACAGCCAGTGACAGAACTGCAGCACCGCAGAAGGTAAGTTTTGTAACATAGCTACTTGGGGCCACTGAGTCCGCGCCGATCAGCGATCCGCGCACATACACACACCAGGGAATATTTCACATTCATACCAAGCCAAATTTACAATTTATACCAAGCCAATTAACCTGCGCAACTACACAAAGATCTCGGCGTAAACCCACACGGTAACGGAGAAGGTAAAAACTCTGTACAGTTAACACCCGCAGTCGGGTTCGGTCCCGGGTCTGTAAGACAGCAACTGTACCGCTGCGCCACCCACTGGGTTATTATCTCATTGCTGCTTCTGCGAGATTGCTGAGTACAAATATCCAACACAGCAGCAATGGCTACACTTAAAAAGGATTTCGTTTTCTTTAAACCACTGATATATTCTGTAAAATACTATAAATGTAAGCTTTTTATAAATGATTTTATGAAACTCTTGACTTTATGTGTTAGAGGAAAGGTGGCAAGAAGAATTTTAAATTGTAGTTTAGACTAGACTAAGTGGGACCCTTTGGGCCCAGCTTCACACGGGAGGGCTGGTCCCACACACAGACTGACACAGACACACACACACACACACACACCCTCCCTCCCTCCCTCATGGTAGGCTGATTAAGATGTACAGGATTCACAGTGACGTGGTTGTATCAATTTATTTATGGAAGTGGTTGTTGTGGTGGAAGGAAGATATTCTGGCTGGAGGTTTGTGAGCAATGGAGTTCTGCAGGATTTGTGCTGGGACCTCTGCTGTTTGTGATATATATAAATGACTTGGATATAAATGTAGATGGGTTTTGGTGAGAAAGTTTGCTGATGACACCAAAATTAGACGAGTTGCAGACAGTGAGGAAGGCTGTCAGTAGATACAACGGGATACAGTGCATTCTGAAAGTATTCAGACCCCTTCACTTTCTCCACATTTTGTTATGTTACAGCCTTATTTTGAAATTGATTTAATTCACTTTTTTTTCATCATCAATCTACACACAATACCCCAGAACGAAGAAGCAAAAACAGGTGCTTAGAAATGTTTGCAAAGTAATTAAAAATAATTAACTGAAATATCACATTTGCATAAGTATTCAGACCCTTTGCTATGACACTCAAAATTGAGCTTAGGTTCATCCTGTTTCCATTGATTATCTGGGAAGGGTATAAAACAATTTCTGCAGCATTGCAGGTCCTGAAGAGCACAGTGGCTTCCGTCATTCTTAAATGGAAGAACTTTGGAACCACCAGGACTCTTTATAGAGCTGGCCGCCTGGCCAAACTGAGCAATCGGGGGAGAAGGGCCTTGGTCAGGGAGGTGATCAAGAACCCGATGGTCACACTTACAGAGCTCCAGAGTTCCTCTGGGAGATGGGAGAACCTTCCAGAAGCACAAGTGTATCTGCAACACTCCACCAATCAGGCCTTTATCAGGCCTTTATGGTTGAGTGGCCAGACGGAAGCCACTCCTCAGTAAAAGGCACATGACAGCCCGCTTGGAGTTTGCCAAAAGGCATAAGAAACCATGATTGAATTCTTTGGCCTGAATGCCAAGAGTCACGCCTGGAGGAAACCAGGCACCGCTCATCACCTTCCCATCTCCTCCCCGGAAGGCAGACGGGGGAGAGATGGGAAGATGTGGTGAGTGGAGGGGTCACGTTGGAGGTGGCGAAACTGGCGGAGGACTATGTGTTGTATGTGCCGGCTGGTGGGGTGGGTCCAGGGTCTCCTCGATACCCCGCAACACTGCCCTCTCTCCCCATTCCCCCACTCACAACAAGGGCAGAGTCCCCCTGGTCCTCACCTTTACCAGGGTCTCCTCCATACCCCGTAACACTGCCCTCTCTCCCCATTCCCCCACTCACAACAAGGGCAGAGTCCCCCTGGTCCTCACCTTTCACCCCACCAGCCGGCACATACAACGCATAGCCCTCCACTCGCCACATCTTCCCATCTCCCCCCATCTGCCTTCCGCAAAGACCGCTCCCTCCGCAACTCCCTTGTCAATTCTTCCCTTCCCTCCTGCTCCACCCCTTCCCCGGGCACTTTCCCTTGCAACCGCAAGAGATGCTACACTTGTCCCTTCACCTCCTCCACTCCTTTCAGGGACCCAAGCAGTCCTTTCAGGTCCGACAGAGGTTCACCTGCACTTCCTCCAACCTCATCTACTGCATACGTTGCTCCAGATGCCAGCTGATCTATATCGCTGAGACCAAGCGGAGGCTTGTCGCTTGTTTCGCCGAACACCTCCGCTCGGTCCGCAATAACCAACCTGACCTCCCAGTGGCTCAGCACTTCAACTCCCCCTCCCATTCCATATTCGACCTCTTGGTCTTGGGCCTCCTCCACGGCCAGAGTGAGCAACACCGCAAGTTCGAGGAACAGCACCTCATATTCCGCTTGGGGAGTCTGCATCCTCTGGGCTTAAACATTGAATTTTCTCAATTCTGTTAACCCTTGCTGTCTCCTCCTCTTCCCACCTCTCCTTCAGCCCTCGGGGCCCTGGCATTCCCTCTCTCTCTATCTCTCCCCCACCCAAGCCGCACTAGCTTCTCATTTTCACACTACAAACAGCTTACAATGGCCTGTTTTCTTTATCATTGATTTTTGCATATCTTTCATTCATTGTTCTTTATCTCCCCACACCACCATCTATATCTCCCGTTTCCCTGATCCCTAACCAGTCTAAAGAAGGGTCTCGACCCGAAACATCGCCTATCTCCTTCGCTCCTTAGATGCTGCTGCACCCGCTGAGTTTCTCCAGCCTTTTGTGTACCCCCAGCACACAATAGAGTTCACCATAAACATTCACTGCACCATTCCTCACTTTGGTGGAAGGCAATAAAGTTCAGCCAGTCCTCCTCCCCCGTTCATCCATGATCGGGGCCATAAACCCTCTGTAGTCACCGCAATGGACAACCGGATGTACAGGCCCTCTCGTCGGGATCATGAAAACTCCACGGCTTGGAGCGCCCGAATCGGCCACTTTCCTACTGGAGACGGCGGCTTCAGGATGTTATAGGCTGCAGGCCATTGGTTGGAGCTCTTCTCCGGCGATCCCTGGCGAGGGATCCTAGATTCCGGATGGTCACCCAGCTATAGGAAGGATGTCCTTAAGTTTGAAAGGGTGCAGAAGAGATTCACCAAGATGTTACCTGGGCTTGTAGACTTGAATTATAGGGAGTGGTTGGATATGCTGGGACGTTTTAGATTGTAGGAGGCTGACGGGTGACATTATTGAGGTGTACAAGATCATGTGGAACATGGATAGAGTGAAGGCTCTTAGTTGTTGTCTCAAGATAGAGGATTCTAAAAGTAGAGGATACAGGCTGAAGTTGAGAGAGAGATTTAAGAAGGACCACGGCGTTACCATTTTTGCTCAGAGCAATCGGTATCTGGAATGCGCGGCCACAGAGCTGACAAGTAGTAGGGACTTTCCGTATTTTGTACGGAAATACGATAGGAATACGGATTTGCTTTGTAAAATACGGATTTTTAAAAAAAAATCGGCCCAACTTCCTGTATCGTCTTGCTGCTTAAAAAATGCAAGGATATAAAAAGTTATACTGTAACTATAAAAATTATAGCAGATTAAATCTATTAAAATTTTAAATTTCAAGATCTGGATGATTATATTTGTAAGCTTTGATCTGTCTGTCCCGCTACAGGTTTAAAGCGCTGGCAGTTTAACACGAGGGAATTTAAACAGCGCTGTGGGTTCGAAAAATAGTGCTACCAGCTGGAGCGTTATTGCTTTTACACATAGCGCGATGGGCTTTATACATAGTGCAATGGCCACAGCGCTATGGATCACAGATTGTTTGGGGAGGGTGAAGGAGAGGGGAAGTGAGAGGCAGGGAGGGAATAAGAGAGGGAGGGAGAAAAGAATGGGAGGGAGGGAAAGAGTGAAAGGAGAGAGAGAGAGAGAGAGAGAGGGAGGCTTCCAAAATGGCTTCTACATCATCATCTGGTGCTAAAAGCAGGAAGCAGCCGTTCAAACAGAAGTATACAAAGAGATGGCAATGAATGCACTGTCAAGTAAGGTGCGTAGAAGACATGTCAATTTCTAGAAAAGTTATGCATTCTTGTACTCTTACATGGGTATGACCACACATAAAAACATTTTTTCCAGCAAAATGGCACTGTAAAAATACTGATTTCCTCAGCAAAATACTGATTTTCAGGTACTAGAATACTGAAATGCTCTGGCAAAACTTGGCAGCGCTGCTGCCAGGTGAACCGATGGAAATGAATACAATTACTACTTTTAGAAGACATTTGGACAGATATAAACATTTGGTAAGAGGAGTTTACTAGTTTTTGGGCCAAATGCAGGAAATGGGAAAAGGCGGGCCCGAGGGTCTGTTTCCATGCTGTATAGCTGTATTCTACTGTGATTCTATTTCTCCAATACTATTTTGCTGTTCTTTCCCAGGGTCAACCAACCATATATCATGGCAGCTTATCAGATAAGTCAGTGTCGACAATCTGTAACTGACCAATTGGCTGACGGTAAGTGCCAGGAAGTAATATCTATCGAAAGTTTATTTCTTTAAAACATTTTTTTATGAACACTGGCTGTAGGTACACTCATTGGACCATATTAGTGGACTTGCTGCTAGTGAGAAACGGGTCCTTGTAGATTGGACTGGGAGAATGCTTCTGTCCCACTGATTACACTGTGCCACTGTAATACACAAGTAAAGCAAGCAGGACACGTACTCAGTGGATGTGAGCTGTGCTGGAAGAATGTTTTACATTCTTGGCCTCTGCCGCCCACAGCTGCTCCCCAAACGCATCTACTTTCACCATTACCATCACCACCATGAGTTTCCCAGTGTCAAGATGGTCAGAAACTTTTCCTCAGAGCTGCTTTCTCTGGACAAACGACAAGGAGGGGTTAGTTGTGCAGTGGAGTCATCAAGCTTGATGATGCACAAAGATTAATGGGAGTTTGAGCTCAACATGAGGCACTGTGTATATCTACTTGTCCAGGAGGCCACTGGGCAAGTGTTGACCAGGCCCTCTGACACTGTTGCTTCAGGGAAATGCCTGTCGGGGGCAATCATTGTCCTGCAGTCATTCAGTGCAGAGCCAGTATTGGATCTCAGTAAGGAACATATTGGATCTTAGCATTTTTCCTGATTGCAGAGTCATTGATACTACCGTCTTCTTGCCCCTGTCAATATTCAAAAACAGTTTCTGATAAACTACATATGGAACATGAAAAGTGTTTTCCTGAAGAGGTCTTGGTTGAACAGATGAGCAAACTCCATGCACAATGAGTTTTTTTCCTCTTCTGTTCTAGATCTAATCCGTTTGGATCCTCTGGTTACTGCAAATATACAGTTTGCTCTTGATCTGTTCAAGCACTTGGATGAAAAGAACAGAGTTGGCAACATCTTTGTGTCTCCCTTTAGTATATCAGTTGCACTGGCCTTGGTGTATCTAGGTGCAAAAGAGAAGACAGCCACTCAGATGGCTCAGGTAGGTGTGGCCTTATGTTAGCTTCAGAAGGTGTGTCCTGTTTTTGAACAAACTGGAGCATGTTTGGTGATGTAAAGGTTTAGGGTGGGGAGAATCGACAGGGTTTGGTTTGTTGGATTGGAGCTGGACTAGTTTGTTATTTGCATGTTTGCATTCCTCACAGTAATCAGCCATGCTACTTGAACCACAGGAGGCTATTGACATGAATAAGCCTTCTATTGTCACTGCAACTATATCCTATTAAGCAATGTAATATGCAGTCTTTAGAGTCTGAACCTGTATCCCCGAGCTCCATTTCCACCATTGACACTATTGTCTTAATAGTGTGGTATTGCCTTTATGGGGTTATATTTTCTATAACACAAGATTTCTTAGGAATGTATTCAGCTTTATCGTAGAACTGAGTGCATACTGATTTAATGAAATAAAATAGAGAAAATGCTGGAAACATTCAGCATGTCAGGCTGCATCTATGGAAATGTTTCAGATTGAAGATCCTTTTTCAGACTTGAAAATTGAGAAATGAAATTAGTTTGAAATAGCAGAGATTCTGGCAGGAATGTGTCAGCACAAAGGAAATCTCTCTGACAGAGATGGGCCAAAGTAATCAATGGGATAAACTGTAGATGGGTGACGTCATCTGCAGTTTATCCCCATGGCAATTGTGGCTGAAGAGAATACACATTATCCACAATTCTTATTATCCTCATTATTCACAAGACCAAATAAAAGCATGAGAAAATAGAAGCAAAAGGCAAATAGGTCCTTCAGGCCTATCCCACCATTCAATGTAATCATGGCTATTCTACACTGCCCCAAACTCCTCTTTTGGCCAGTTCCAATAACCCTCATATCACACCACAGTTGTAAATGACATTGGTGAAGCCACAGTTCACTTTTAGTTACCATATTTCGCGGCAATGAAAACGCTATTATTTACACTCAAATAAGGCCAGAAAATCTATCTGTGTTGGAGGCCGAAGGTTAGATTTATAGCTAAGAAAGATAGACTTGGCTATCGCTCAGTACAGCGTCTGTAAAAGGACAGCACGGCGGGGCGGCCGACTTCCTTCCACAGCGTGTAGGGAGTCTGGCCCGGGTCAGCACGGTTAGGCCGCCAAGGATAAAGTTGCGGGAAGTGCAGGAACATTGAGAAGGAAGGGGGCCGTGGATAATGCCAGCAACTC
Source organism: Raja brachyura (assembly GCA_963514005.1). The sequence continues at coordinate 52,530,979 of OY740782.1, forward strand.
ACTCAGTAGCTCGGGTGGCTGCGAGCGGCCGACAGCGGAACTGCAGCTGGTCCCAGGGCTCGCAGGCAACCTGTGAACTACAGCTAGTCCCAGGGACGCGAGGGATCTGGGAACTGCAGCCTGTCGCAAGGCACACATGCGATCTGGAAACTGCAGAAAACCAATTAGAAAAACGCGTGCCCCCATGCAAAAAAGGTTGCCGACCCCTGGACTAAACCAAAGCCTTGATCCTGTCCCGCCAGACTTTTTTCAAAACTTAGCAACTCAAAATGGGGTAGGGTCTTCGACGCAGGTGCGTCTTCATTGCCGGGAAATAGGGTACCCTGTTAGAGGAAAGAGCTGGAAAGAGTGCAGAGAGGATTTACGAGGATATTGCCAGGGCTTGAGCAGGCTGAGCTATGTGGAGAAGTTTAGTTGGCCAAGTGGCTAATTGGAGCACTGGAGGTGTGTAAAATCATGAGTGGTATAGGTAGGGTGAATGCACAGCATCTTTAACCCAGGATAGGAGAATTAAAAATAAAGGACGTATGTTTAAAGTTAGAGGAGTAAGATACCTGAGGGGCAACTTTTTTACTTGGTATATTAAATGAACTGCCAGAGGAGGTAGTTAAGGCAGATACTACAACAGGATTTAAAAGACACTTGTGCAGATTTATGGATAGGAAAGGTTTACTAGTGGGCCAAATGTGGTGGCAAATTGCAGTAGCTTAGAAGGAGCGCCTTGGTTGGCAGGGACGAGTTGGATGAAGGGCCTGTTTTAACGCGGAATAACTCCATGGCTCTAAAGTCCGATGTTCCATATTCTCATAAAACTAATGAAAAAGTAATAATGGTGAATTTGCAGATTTTAACAATAAATTGACTATGTTCAATTCTGAAAAGCACTGATGTGTTTTCCACAGTATGGAACTGGAATAATAAATACACTTCACTTCTTTTGATGAATGTTAACTTTTTCTCTTAGATGCTTGGTTTTGATGAAGTCAAAGACGTCCACTCGGAATTTCAGAAAATGCAAACTGAATTAATCAACCCAAATGCAAAGTATTCCTTGAAGTTAGCCAATCGCCTCTACGGGGAGAAGACCTACAAGTTCCTTCCAGTTAGGTTTGGTTTTGGAGGCTAAGCTGCTTAATCTGTGTTTGTTAACCTGATCAAACACATCGGTGTTAACACAAGCTCGATCCTCTTGAGATTTGGAAGGAATGTTCCTGCTTGGTTCAATGTGGTGATGTCTTGAGAATGGTGTTTGATACTAATTGGAATATCTACCCCAAAAGAGAGTCTATTGTTGAATAGCCCATTGCATCTAAGAATATCGTCCTTGCAAATCTTATTACAAGATTTTATCAGTTTTATCCTTATTTTCAACATAGATGAATGTCATACAGCACACTGCTCACCCCACACCTTCAGCTTTCGGCCTCACGCATCAGATGCAGGTCCCACTCCGGCTTCACTCTGTGGCTTCCAGTTCAACTCACCAGCGTTGTGCTGGTCGCCGCAGCAGCAGTCCGCGAGCCACTGAACACACTGCAGCCCTTCAGCTTTTTAAACGCCTCACCGCGTTATTGACAGCGGGTTACGGAAGGGGTGATTTTTAAACCTTCATATCTTTTGTAGTATTTCACTGATCAGAACAAAACTTATTTGACTTGCAGCAGAGGAGAATGGTGAGTAAAGTGGCGAGAAATCATAGCAGTATAGGGTAGCGTTTTTGCGAAAATATATTTATAATGTTGACCCGAAGTGGTCAAGATGAGAGTTTTAGGAATAGTATAGATGTCAGAAGTCCAAAGACTGCTTGATGTCTAAAGGTTTGATCTTAGATCATATTTGGATAGATCCACAAATCATGAATGGACCTATTTTGACATTTCGGAAAATAAGCCATAATGTTTTAAATTGGAATTTTAAGGAAGTTACCAAAACATCAGGATTTTATTAAATGCGAAAATTGATATCCATAGATCTCAAATACAATAACCATCTTTGCGTACCTTGGAATTTTTGTGGAAACAATCTAATCCTCTAACACTAATCGTGTATCTCTGCTGGAGAGGGAGATAGATCAAGCGTCTCAGAGTTCAGCATGGATTTCATGTTGGAAGCAGAGTAAAACTTGCAACAAGGACAGCAAGCTTATTTGGTGGTCTTCCTGAGATGGGATCTGCTCAGCTAAATGGGATGGACTCTTTGTGTGTTCTAGAGAAAATTAGTTTGATGTCGTGCTGACCGTCATTGTTTTTTCTCTGAGGGGAAAGATCATCTGCAAAGGGAACGTCCAATAAAACTGCAATTCAAGTGACAAGTTTTAACTTGCTTGCAATTGATTTTCTGAGAGAAGAAGGAATGGGCACTAGAATTCATTAATGTTGCCTGGCTATCTCATACTAAACATAAATAAAATCTGTTTATTTCAGAATTATCCCCAGACGACCCACTCAGAATATTTTTTCGTAACATAATTCCAATTTAGAAATCTTTAAATTAACAGAGAGAACATTTTAATAGATTTTCTATCAGCAAATGAGCTGAATGCAATGCAACTGTTAAGTAAATTTAAAGAATCAAGGAGAATGAGGAAATCAAAAAATTTAAGCAAAAAAATTTAATTCAGTAACTGGAGGTTATTTAAACACGATTCTTTTGCAGTAATTCAATCTCCTCTCACTGCTGGACATTAGGTCAAATGAGTGTGGTTATCAAATTATCGTAATGTCTTGGAGTAACATCATGAATAATGTAGCCATTTTTTAAACCAATCTGATTATTTTAATCTCATCCCACTGATTTAAAAAAAAAAATCTGTTCTCTGCAATCCTTCAGGATTTCCTTGCAGCTTCTCTGAAACATTATCAAGCAGGCCTGGGAGCTGTTGACTTTATTGAAGCAGCAGAGGCGGCTCGACAAGAGATCAACAGTTGGACTGAAGAACAGACTGCAGGTGAGTAGTGCTGAACAATTCTTTCCAGGGTTTACACAGAAAACTTTCAGCTCAACGTATTCAACCTTCTGAATGAGTTACATTTCCCAAAAGTGATAGGCACGCCAATCAGAGCATTAAGTGTGATACTGTTAGTCATTCGTCCCTTCTGAAGTATCATTGAGTTGTAGAGTCACAGAGTTCTACCCTCGGAGTGAAAACTTTGTCTCTGAGATGTCTCATGCATCTCTCCTACCTTAAGCCTATGCTCTCTAGTTTTTTAATCCTCTACCCTGGGGAAAAATACTGAGTATTCACTTTATCTGGTACCGAAAGGTCACTGCTCGGCCTTCTTTATTTGCTGAGCAGTGACCTTTGAAATCCAAACATTTCCCTATAACTTAAGTCTGCAAGCACTCCAAGAAATAAGTCCTAGCCTGCTCAGCCTTTCCCTTCAGCTCAGGCCCAGTCCTGGCAACCGTAAATCTTCTCTGCACTCTTTCCATCTTGACAACATATTTCCCATAACATGATGCCCAAAACTGAGCGCAATACTCTAAACGTGGCTTCACTGATGTCTTGCACAACTGTGATGTGACCACGCAACTTCTACACTCAGTTTGTTGTGTCTTGTTTAGTGTTAAGTATTGTATTGACCATATAAAGATTTCTTATGTATCGGTTAAACAACTGACTCGTGATTTTGTTGTGGCTGTTGCCATTCATTGGCTATTTCATTTTTTATTTAATCCATGGTCTATATGTGAGCATGTCATTTGTTTTCAGGGAAAATCCAAAATTTATTGGAGAAAGGTACTATTGACTCTGACACAAGGCTTGTCCTTGTGAATGCCATTTATTTTAAGGCAAAATGGAAAGATACATTTAAGAAACAAAATTCTTTCACTGGACAATTCAAGCTAAACCAGGTAAAGAAGGTGGCGTTAAAAATATCAAAAATTATGAATAATAATAATATCAATTGCTTGATTCACTATTTCATCAAGACAGATTTGAAAGTGCAACAGAATGGCACTCTCCTGCTAAATATATGGTATAAATTACTGCCTTTTGGAATTATTGCTACTCTGTGTGGAAAAATGTTTCCCCTCAGGTTCCTATTAAATCTTTCCCCTCTCATCTTAAACCCATGTCCTCTGGTTCTTGATTCCCTTACGCTGGGAAAAGGATTGTGCATTTACCCGATCTCTTCCCCTCATCCTCTGCACTCCAAAATAATAAAGTCCTACCTTGCTCAAACTCTCCCTGTAGTTCGATCCCTGGCAACATCCTCTTAAATCTTCTCTACACTCTCTACACCGTAACATCTTTTTTGCACTAGAGTGACCAAAACTGAACACAATACTCTAAAAATGTCCTCACCAACTTGTACAACTGTTCAACATTAAGAAATGTAAATTATGAAGCGTTTGATCTCTTTGATATTTTCTCTCAATTCAAGTGAATGGGGTTGTTACGCTAGATGTACCTTGGCCCAGGATTTTTGGACTGGTGCAGGAGTAGGCCATTCGACCCTTCGAGACAGCAACGCCAATCAATATGATCATGGCTTATCATCGAAAATCAGTACCCCATTCCTGCTTTTACCCCACATCTCTTAGATTCCTTTAGACCGAAGGGCTAAACCTAACTCTTTGGAAAACATCCAGTGAAATTTTAAAACCCATGTTTTCTTTTAATATATAAAAGTGGTTGAGAGTTGCTTTCAGGTCCAGCATTCACATAGCTTCAAATCATACCATGACTCCACTGTCTTCAGTGGCAGAGAAGTCCACAGATTCACAGCTCTGGGTGAAGAAGGTTTTCCTCATCTCAGTCCTAAATGGCCTACCCCTTGTTCTTTAACTGTGACCCCTGGTTCTGGACTCTACCAACATGGGGGAGATTTTTCATGCATCTAGCCTGTCAATCCTTTAAGAATTTTATGTTCTATAAGATCCCCTTTCATCCTTCTAAATTCCAGTGAAATCAAGCCCAGTCGACCCATTCTTGCATCATATGTCAGTCTCGCCATCCCGGGAATTAACCTGGCAAACCTACGCTGCACTCCCTAAATAGCAATAATGTTCTTTCTCAAATTAGGAGACCAAAATTGCACACAATAATCCTGGTTCGGTCTCACCAGGGCCCTATACAACTGCAGTAGTACTTCCTTGCTCGTAAACTCAAATCCTCTTGCAATGAAGGCCAACATGCCATTAGCTTTCTTCACTGCCTGTTGTACCTGCATGCTTACTTTCAGCGATTGATGTACAAGCACACCCACACCTTGTTGCACCTCCCCTTCTCCTAATCTGACACCATTCAGATAATAATCTGCCTTCCTGTTCTTGCCATCAAAGTGGATAACCTCACATTTATATACTTCATCTGCCATGCATCTGCCCACTCACCCAACCTATCCAAGTCATCCTGCAGCCTCATAGCATCCTCATCGCAGCTCACTGATTGTTGGGCAGGTTTCCCAGATTCCTGCCTCTACGAACCTACTTTTGAATAGCATTATCTTGGTCTCAGTGCCAATTCCATCAAGGTCGTGGCTGGATGATGCTGTTGAGGAATGATGCTGTTGAGGAATGAAATTAATTCTTACAAAATGCTGAAAATGTTGACATTTGGCGAAAGCCTGTAAAGCAATGCTTCTAAACATCCCTGACATTCTGAAACATTCAAAATGTATCTTAAAAAGGAACCGAACATCAATATTTTACATTGAAATAAAAATAAGCATTTCAATAATTTAAGAACTGTAAATTATGTAACGTTTGATCTCTCCGATCTTTCTCTCAATTCAAGTGAATGGAATTGTTACACTAGATTTACCTTGGCCCAGGATTGTTGGGCAGGTTTCCCAGATTCCTGCCCTCTCACTGTATTTAGCATGGAGATTTCAAACATAAATCATCAGCAATTCTGCAACTCCTGTCAGGAGGACCCGTTCATATGTGCACACGTGCAGAAGGCCCACTGGTTCCGGATGTGTGTGGGGGAAGTGCTTGTATTACTTGTTTACCTGGCTACTGGTGCTCCACAAATTTCTAATGGTCTGTAACTTTATTTGTAGAGTGTAACCAAAGATTTAGAAATGATGCAGCAAACTGGAGGTTTTCTTTATTTTCACAATCGTGAATTTGCGTTCAAGATCATTGAACTCCCATATGTTCAGGATGAACTCAGTATGATCATCTTACTGCCAGATGATGACAATGGACTTGAAACTGTGAGTGTGATGTTATAACATTAACTATTGTTTCAGGGTAGTTGTTCAAAAAAAATGATTTTCCCATTCTTCCAAAAATTAATTCACACAATTGACTTCAATGTTATTACATTTTCAGCTGAGTTACTTGAAAATATAAATTTGCTTCTGCCATAACAAACTCCATCAGACAGGTAAAAAGTTTGTGCCTGGAAATGATACTTGCCAATAACCACTGCTCTCAATTGACCTATTTAGCTCCTGCCTGTTGACATTGTAATCTGCCTTGCTTCAATTAAGTAGCTTGCCCCAACATCCAAACCTGTCTCTATTCAAAATAATCTTAACATTTATGGAGTTGTGGTCACAATCCTCAAATTATTTTTCCACTGCAACTCCAGTCACCTGGCCAGCACATTTTCCAAAGCTCATGGTTGCGCCATCTGCTGGTGATATATAGACTTACTTAGTTCCTCCCACACTGCTGAGTGCATTGCACAGCAAGCTTTCGCCATTCTGTTCGGTAATGTGCGATATCTTCCACCCTCGATAGGGTAGTGTCCCGGGCTTTCAAATCCTTCTGGAATGTTCGCCTCCATGTGAGCTTTGGTCGGCCTCTTTTCCTTCTTCCGTCAGGTTGCCATGTCATTGCTATCTTAGGTGCATGTTCTGGTGACATTCTGAGTGCATGTCCTGCAAATTTCATCATGCGTACCTCTATGTCCTGGCTGATATATAGACAAGCAAATTATCCATAAAGCGTCGGGGAACTAATTGGATGTAAACTGCAACATTCAGTTTATTAATGTCCGTTAATTTTTAGATGTTTTTGCTTTTTCAGTTGCTTTGTGGTGGTACTTTGAGTTAAATATGTCTTAGAGTATCAGGTCATTGATAACAGAGACACTTAGAACATCTTATTTCTGTATCATTTGATATTGCCTTGATTTACATTTTCTGAAGTAAGTTTGGTGGCTAGATTATTGAATGTTCTGCTTTATCTCATGTTTAGCTTCAGAGGAGTTTCACTCTTAATCGTCTGAGAAGTTGGACCAACCCAAAGAACATGTCCAGGACATCTGTTCGAGTCACTCTCCCCAAATTCAAGCTGGAAGAGAAATATGATCTTTCATCAATCCTCCCCAATTTGGGGATGGTGGATGCTTTCAATAGGATGAAAGCCAACTTCTCTGGAATGAGTGAGGGGAAAAATCTGTTTGTGTCAAAAGTCATTCATCAGTCCTTTGTTGAAGTTAATGAGGAAGGCACTGAAGCAGCTGCTGCAACAGCAGTCACCATGGAACTAAGATCTGCAATGATAAATGTCGAAGAATTTAAGGCTGATCATCCATTCCTGTTTTTCATCCGCCACGCAAAGACACAGAGCATTTTATTTTATGGAAGGCTAACCTCTCCTTAAATGCAGTGCCTTGTTAGTCAATTACTTTCATAGCAATTTTGTCAATGTCTACAATTGTAAGTTTGATAGTATGGTCATTGGAACTTTTTTATAATCTGAATGATTTCCAAGGAATTTACTTGGAAATTAAAATGTTCATGGTGGTTGAGAGGTGGGGTAGAATTTAGTCAAATTTACAGATTAATTTTTATCTTATTAACCGTAATTATAATTTTATTATTGTGCTCTTAACTGGTGCAGGAACGGTAATTATAGACAATAGGTGCAGGAGTAGGCCATTCAGCCCTTCGAGCCAGCACCACCATTCATTGTAATCATGGCTGATCATCCCCAATCAGTACCACGTTCTTGCCTTCTCCCCATATCCTTTGACTCTTATCTTTAAGAGCTCTATCTAACTCTCTCATGAAAGCATCCAGAGAATTGGCTTCCACTGCCTTCTGAGGCAGAGAATTCAATACATACACAACTCTCTGGGTGAAAAGATTTTTCCTCGTCTCCATTCTAAATGGCCTACCCCTTATTGCGTACTGTGGCCCCTGGTTCTGGACTCCTCCAACATCGGGAACATGGTTTCTGCCCCTAGCATGTCCAATCCCTTAATAATCTTATATGTTTCAATAAGATCCCCTGTCATCCATCAAGTCCTTTTGTAAAATGAAGGGCCTATTGAAAAGAGAGGACCTTGTCTCATGCTAAAAATGTGTAATCCATTAGTCTAGGCCTTGAAAGTTACAAATTTGTTATCACCAACGTGCGATAGAAGTGGACAAATGATTGTAGAACTTTGAACCACATCCCACCTCGTTTATCAGTACTCTTGCCAAAACATCTTAATTTGTCCACTTGGAGACACAGACAGGCACAGATCCCTACCTCCATTAAATAATTATGCTGTCTTGTTGCCATTTTCATTTGTGAATCTGAACAGCTTTGTCTCAGAATTTAAACAACTGGTAAATAACTTGTTGATTTCAATCTGATTTTTTTTTTTAAAAACCAGTTTAGATCCATTTCCATCATCCTGGTAATCTTAAGTGGTCTTCTAAGTTGATATGTTGTTCTCTTATCTATCTGGCCGGCTTTTGGGACACTTTGTTTCCAAGTTAAAATAAAATCATTAATGCAAAGCGTGTGATGTGTAGTAACACAAATTCAATAAATAACCTCCAGGAATGGGCATTGGGAGTAGAGGATTTAGCCGAGGAGACAACTTTAATGCCAAAGATTTTGATAAATCTCTGTTGGAAGCTGTAATTTTCATTTTCTACAATTACATACTTTAGCTTGATAATGAAGTAATTGTTCTCAAGTTTGTCATATTTGCCTTTCCAACAATTGTCAAAACAATGCTATCAGCCACATTTATGGCATGTTTGCTGCAAAAATAAAAGTTCAGAGCAATGCGTTTATTCACTGTGGATGTTGTAAGCTTCTTTCAAACCAGGTGAGTGCATTGGTTGCCTTTTCAAACAAAAGGCTCTCCTATCACAATCTAGAGAGAATGTAATACCACTGGCTGAAGACAACAAAAACATTTGATGAGGAACTTGGATATGTTAGAGCTACTTTACAATACCAGTACTAAGCCTTTACAAAGTTTTGTGGAAGAGTAAGAGAGATGAGACGCCAATGAACATTAAATTGGAACAAGAATGTGACTGGGAAATTGGATACCGATACGATTCAGCTTTTCCAGAGATCTTCAGCAGAAAGTGAAGTGACTTTGAGAATAAGGAAAGTTCATGCAATATTGGAATTCAAACCAAGGGTCAAGGAAACAAGAGATTGGGTACAGAGAAAGATCAAAGGTCAATATGATTGTGGAAGCTAAACCTACAGGGCAACGCATGCAAACTGCTTCTTAACGCCATCAATGTTCCATTGATGACATGGAGATAATTTTTAGAAGCAGCAAACTCAGTTCTAATTCTTATGTTTAACACTATCCAGAATCAATTTATTTTAGGCAGCCGTTAATGGTGGGATCAATTTAACACTTTGGCCACATATTGGACAGATGGAGTCAGGATTGATTTCAGAGCTGTATGTATTACTGTAAATTATCTACAGCATGCCCATGTAACACATAAAGCCACATAACAGGAATTTATCATAATTATTGCATTCATTTTTGATTAACTAAAAGTTCCACATCTGGATTTAATTTTACAAATTGCTCCATCCCCTTTGACTCTCATGTGCCCTTTATTCCATCTGTCCATCTCCACTCATGACTTCCTTTTCTTGAAACTTCTTAAGCAAAAAATTACAATTACATGACAACCAATTATTAATGGTAAATGCAGATTTTCTAAAGCTATGTTAACATTATCACTCATCTGTCTTTTTGGAAATTCAACATTTGTCACAACACAAGTAGTTCACTACCTTGGTACATGTAACAATAAACTAAACTGAATAGCTATGTTATTCTATAGCTATGAATCACTCAAGGTCAATGACAATTATATATATTTTTCCTTGGGTCAGTGGAGCTGCAACAAATTTGTATCTGATAGCCTGTGAAGCTTTTACGTGATCAGTAACGGTGACTCTGAACTAGTCCCGAAGAGGCATTCCATTCTATTCATTTTTCTCTCATGGTGGCTGATAAACTCCATCCCTCCACATCCACCTGTATTCCTTCTCCTGGCCTCACACTTCGCAACTCATCTGTCCTCATCTCATAACTTTTGTCTTTTTATCTCTGGCCTTTATCCAACCATCTGCCTATCAACCCTTTCCCCTCACCTGTATCCATTACCACAGAAGAACGATCTCCAGACATCTCCTGCTGAGTTACACCAGCCTTTTGTGTCGACCTTCACTATCACTTGTCAGGCTTTGACCTACCCCTCCTCTCTTTCAGCTTTAAACCCCCACCCCACCCCCACCACAATCAGTCTGAAGAGGGGTCTTGACCCAAAACGTCATCTATCCATATTCTCCAGAGATAGTATCTGGCCCGCTGAGTTACTGCAACACTTTGCGTCAAATTGAGTGTTTTGAGGCTGCAGGCTCCTTTTGGGAAAAATACAATCACTTGTTGCACCAAGGGATGCCACTGCAATAGAAGTAATTACTTTCTCAAAGAGTTCTCTCCAATAGTTTTCCTACCACTGACATGATGCCGATCATCCTATAATTTACTGGATCCTCTCTACTTTCCTTCTTAACCAAAGAAACAACACAGGCCAAATCTGCAGCCCTCCGAGACATTGCCTGTGGCTAGAGCAGAAACAAAGATCCTCATCAAGATCTACCAAATCTCCTCCCTTGCCTCCATCATAGAATCATAGAAAATAGGTGCAGGAGTAGGCCATTCGGCCCTTCGAGCCTGCACCGCCATTCAATATGATCATGGCTGATCATCCAACTAAGTATCCTGTACCTGCCTTCTCTCCATACCCCCTGATCCCTTTAGCAACATCTTACTCCTTCTTAAATATAGCCGATGAACTGGCCTCAACTACCTTCTGTGGCAGACTCTCCACTCTCTGTGTGAGAAATGATCTTCTCATCTCGGTCCTAAAGGAATTCCCCCTTATCCTTAAATATCCATTAGCATGGCTTCCCTCTTATCCTAAGAATATCCCTCAATAACCTGGGATAGATCCCATCAGCCCCTGCTTATCCACCCTAATGTTCTTCAAGAAGCTCAGCACCACCTCCTATTTGATCTCAAACTGCCTCAGCATATTTGTATTGTCAACACCAGTCTTACTGTTCCCCAAGTCCTTCTCCTTAATAAATACAGATGCAAAGTACTCGTTTAGCACCTCACCTACATCCTCCTCCAGAAAATATATATATATTAAAAAATTGTAACAAAGCAAGAGGATTTCTGAAGTTGTTAATACCCAATTGGATCCAGACTCAAAACTAATAATATTAGGAATATCAGAACAAAGCCTAAAACCTACAACAAGCCAAAGAAACGTCCTTGATTATAGTATAATAACTGGGAAAAAATTGATATTAAAATTATGGAAAAGTCCAACAACCCCCACAATTAAAATGTGGATTATGGAGATGTCGGAGACCTTACATTTGGAAAGAACTAGACTTGTCTTAATTGACAAACAAGAATTATTTGCTAGAACATGGTCTCCATTTATTGACTTTTTGAAAGGGTAAGTTGGTCCGGCACGGAAGTCTGACTGAAGCTTGAACCCAGGTGAATTGTTATGTTTGATAATCTACGGACTTATCTCCAAAGTTGTATTATTGGTAATTTATTCTATTTTTTTTTAACGTGTTTTTTTTTCTCTTCTTTCTCACTATCTATAAAAAATAAATAAATAAATAGCAGAGTTAATATATAATTGATAAATGAGGATCCCTAATACTCTGATAGCTGGAATCCCATCTATTAACAATATGTAATTGATATACTAAATGTGTTTTGATTATGATATGTACATGCTTCTAATAAAAATATTATTAAAAAAAACAAGGCAAGAGGAGTCAGACTTCCATCACTGTTCTGCACAAATAAATTAATCAACCTTATCCTTTGACTATAGAAATAAAACAAAAATAATGCTGCATATTCAATCAAGTATATGGTCCAATTAAATTAAGATATATGTAAAACATATATATGGAAACAGGCCTTTTGTCCCACCGTCCACACTGACCAGCAATCTACCATACACGAGTTCTATCCGACACACCAGGGACAATTTACAGAAGCCAATTATGCCTGCACTTCTTTCGGATGTGGGAGATACCGGAATATCCGGAGAAAACCCATGTAGTCATAGGGAGACTGTACAAATTCTGTACAGACAGCACCCGTAGTCAGGATCAAATCTGGGTCTGTGGTGCTGTAAGGCGGCAACTCTACCTTGCCACCCCCATTAAATTATTTTTTCTATAATATATTTATTATGGTGTTACGTCAATAAAGATGAACACATGATTCTCATTTCTGCCCTTAGTTGGATAACATACATCGATATGGCTGGTTTTCAACCTCTTCAGTCTGAAGATCTCAACCCGAAACATTACCCACTCTTTCTCTCCAGAGATGCTGCCTGTCCCGCTGAGTTATTCCAGCTTTTTGTGTCTATCTTCAGTTTAAACCAGCACCTGCAGTTCCTTCCTACACTCTTTGTTAAGCGAAAGAGGTTCTATTCTCATAATATTATTCACCTCAACTAAGTCTTTTCTTCACCTCCGTTGCTGCAGAGAATACAATCCCAGTTATCAAATCTTTCTTCAAAGTGAAAAATAAAATCCAGCCATGCCAACATCTTCATAAATCGCCCTTGGATCTCCAGAGCAATTGCACCCTTTCTACAATGTGGCATAGTCTTAGAGCATGGAAACAAGCCCTTCATACCAACTTGTCCATGCAGATCAGGATGGCTTGTCTAAACTAGTCCCATTTATCCGCATGTAGCCCATATCTATTTAAACCTTTCCTGTCCAAATGCCTTTTAAATGCTGTCATTCCCCTACTTCCCCAGGCAGCTCGTTCCACATACCCACCATCCTCTGCGTGAAATTGATGTCCCGCAGGTTCCTATTAAATCGTTCCTCTCTCACATGAAACCAGGGGTGTCAAACTCATTTTAGGTTATGGGCTGGATTGGGCAAAATGCGTCTTCATGCGGGCTGGATCAGTTGTGCACGCGCGAACGCAACCTTTCCATTAATAAACTATTTGAAATCGAACATTAGCCGACACAAATGAGGGCCTAACAAAACAAATTGTACATGTAGGCTACACAACTGCACCTAATTTTTATTAGACTGTTTCCAGCAATCAAACTTAGACAATGAACAGAGTTAGCCTCGATTTTTTATTGGTGATTGAGGTGTGAATGTGTGAGAGTATGTGTGTCAGTGTTGATGAGGGTGTGTGTAAGGGTGTGCCAGTATGTGTGAGAGTGTGCGCGAGGGTGTGTGTCAGTGTGTGTGGATCAGTGTGTGTAAGGGTGTGTCAGTGTGTATGAGAGTGTATATCAGTATGTGTGTGGATCAGTGGGTGGGGGGGGGGTGGGGGTGTGGGGGGGGGGTGTGGGTGAGGGTGTGTGGGTGAGGGTGTGTGGGTGAGGGTGTGTGTGTAGGGGGGGTGTGGATGAGGGTGTGTGGGTGAGGGTGTGTGGGTGAGGGTGTGAGTGAGGGGGTGAGGGTGTGTGTGTGGGTGTGTGTGGGGGTGAGGGGGTGAGGGGGTGTGGGTGGGTGGGGGTGTGTGGGTGTGTGTGGGTGAGGGGGTGTGTGTGGGTGAGGGGGTGTGTGTGGGTGAGGGTGTGTGTGTGGGTGAGGGGGTGTGTGTGGGTGAGGGGGTGGGGGTGTGTGGATGGGTGGGGGTGTGTGGATGGGTGGGGGTGAGTGGGTGGGTGGGTGAGGGTGGGTGCGTGAGGGAGGGAGGGAGGGTGCGTGCATGCGGGAGGGAGGGAGCGTGCGTGAGGGTGGGTGCGGGGGTGCGCGCGGGGGTGGGCGCGGGGGTGGGCGCGGGGGTGGGTGCAGGGGTGCGCGCGGGGGTATTCAGGATGTTATAGTCCAATTCAGGAAGTTAATAGTCCTCTGGCCAGCGATCGGAGCAATTCTTCTGGCGACCCCCGGCTCCGCGATCTGAGCTACAGTAAGAGATCGGGCAGGCTACACGACAGGAAGTAATAATTTTTTTCTACCTTTCGTCGTTAGTGGGGAACTGAAGAAAGACAGGATGGGTTGCTTACATTGGCGATTCGAGCACTTTATAGTAGAACAGCACGCTACGCTTGTAGATGAGGACGCCATGACAGAAGCCGATTTTTAAAAAATTAAAAAATAAAAATAAAAATAAATCATATATTTGATTCCCAAAATGGCGCAAAGAAAATTACCCATGACGCCCATGGCCAACTACGTCTTTTTCGCCTAGTGGTCTATCTTGCTCCTGTAGTATCTTTGCTATACACTGAAGTGATTGTTACAGGTATTCAGGTGGGTGGCGAACATGCATCTAGACTTACAAAATATCTTTCTTGCTGTGCTTGAGGCAAAGGTGTCGTTTGCACCAGAACACTTGGAGCTGCCAGGAGTGAAACACAGAAAAACAGCCAAACTTTGGGATAAAGGAATGAATAGTGTGATAAGGTGTGTCCAACATAACTACAATCATAAGCAATTGACAAAGTTATCTGCATGTGTGCAGCACCCAACAATGAATAAATCCCAGTATTTTCTGGTGCCAATTTACATCAAAGAGCACTTTCCATCAAGTCATAAACTATGAGTTCTGTGATGTTGAAATTTTATAAAATGTCTGTAGGGGAGGCATGGGAGAGGTAGAGGTGAGCTCACTGTTTCATCATTAGTACCTCCTCATTCCTGTCAGTGCAGTGGATAAGAGGGCAATTATCTGCTGCACCCAAGAGAAAAGCGAAGAGAAGCTGTCAACAGGTAGCAACTGATGCATTGACAATTTGCACCTGGAAGCAATGCTGAAAGGAATTCCTTAACCAAACAAGTTAAGGGCCTGTCCCACCAGCATGCGACTCCATACGGTGAGCGCGACCTAACGTGGTCGCTTGAGCCGTCCGGCCTCACGGGGCCGGTCCCACTTCGATTGCCGGAGCCGTATAGAGTTGTGCGGAGCTGGTCTCGACATCGCTCGGGGCTCCGAAAAACTGACCGTGTTGAAAAATTCCGCGCGGCAACAGCCTGTCGCCAGCAGCCGCCTCGAGGGAAAGTGCACGCTGCCTCGACGTTGTGCCTCCGTGTCCCTCTCTGTGTGCCTCCGTGACGCTCTCTCTGAGTGCCTCCTTGATCCTCTCTCTGTGTGCCTCCTTGATCCTCTCTCTATATGTGCCTCCGTGACCCTCTCTATATGTGCCTCCGTGACCCTCTGTATATGTGCCTCCATGGCCCTCACTCTGTGTGCCTCCGTGCCCCTCTCTGTGTGCCACTCTCTGTGTGCCCCTCTCTGGTGCCCCTCTCTGTCCTTGCAAACTTACCACGAAAGTCGCTCCAACTTCGCGCCGCATCGCACCACTCACCCGACCTCCGCGCAGCCCGCATGCAGGCGCATGTTGGTGGGACTGGCCCTTTACGGGGAGCACCTGACCTCCGCGCAGCCCCTGCTTCCAGTTTGGTCGCGCTCACCCCATGGAGTCGCATGCTGGTGGGACAGGCCCTTTGAGATTAAGTGAATGTTTGGACGTGAATTATCCTTTAATTGCTGCTTTCAGTCCCAACAGTCCTCAGTCAACTGTCCCTCGGGCTTTCTCTCTTGTACCCCCTCTATTTCGCTGTCACAAAGAGGTCGGCAACTAGCACACAGGCAACAAGATACAGAAATCAACGCACTGAAAGTTTTAGCTATTTAAAAATAGGTTTTACTTTTGATTTCCAGGCTAAATATACACCGTGCGTACAACACATTAACACTATCCTATACCACAAGGTACAATTTTTACATTGATCAAGCCAGTTATCCTACATAGCTGTACGTCTTTGGAGTTTGGGAGGGAAACGAAGATCTTGAAGAAAACCCACGCAGGTCACGGGGAGAACGTACAACTCATTACAACCGTAGTCAGGATCGAACACGGGTTTCCAGCGCTCGATTCACTGTTAGGCTCCAACTCTACCACTGTACCACCGTGCAACTGTGTGAGGGCCTCATCTCTGGTGGAAGAGGGGAACCTATTCCCTAAAGAATGAGGACATCTCAGATGTTCTGGTACGGAAAACAAGATGCGGCATAGACAGAGGAATTGGGAGCAGGGTATAGAGTCTTTGCAGGAAGCAGAGTGGGAAGAAGTGTTGTCTAGATAGTTGTGGCAGTCTGTAGGTTTATAATAGATGTCAGTCGACAGTGTATCTCCTGTGATGGAGACAGTGAGATCAAGAAAGGGAAGGCAGGTGTTTGAGATGGACCATCGGGATTTGAGTGCAGGATGACAATTGGTGGTGATGTTAATAAAGTCCATGAGTTCTGCATGGGTGCAGGAGGTAACACCAATGCAGTTGTCAATGTACCAGAGATAGAGTTTTGGGGATAGGGCCAGTGTGTGCATGGAACAGGGAATGACATCCTCTCTCTGTATCTCCCCCTCCACTGACTCTCAGTCTGAAGAAAGGTCTCAATTCGGAAAGACACCCATTCCTTCTATCCAGAGATGCCCAGAACTGAACACAATACTCTAAATGCAGCCTCACCAATGTCTTATACAACTGCCACATGACCTCCCAACTTCTATACTCAGTACTCTGGCTGATGACGGTAAATGTGCCAAAAGCCTGTATGTCCACCCGATCTACCTGCGACTCCACCTTCAGGGAGCTATGCACCCGCACTCCTAGATCCCTCAACTCTACAACACTATTCCGAGTCTTCCCATTGGCTCCGTAGGTGCTGTGCTGCCCATGTTAGACTTCCCAAAATGCAACATTACACATTTTTCTGCACTAAATTCCATCCACCATTCCTCAGCCCACTTGGCGAATTAATCAAGTTCCTGCTGCAATTTTTCACAACCATCTTCATTATCTGCAAAACTACCCACTTTTGTATCATCAGCAAACTTGCTAATCTTGCCATGTATGTTCTCATCCAAATCATTGATATAACGCTTCCATCAGACGTGGTCTGCATTTATAGAATTACTACAAAGGGTGCAGGAGTACCTCGGGCCTTGGTAGGGGGGATGCAAAACTATCAAGTTGGTGGATTCCTTTTGCGTGATATATATAACATAACAGGCTTTTTTCTTTTTTTTTTCTTTTTCCTTTTCTTTTTTTAGGGTCTATCTTTTAACCCCCTTTTCTAATTCTCTGACCAAGGGTTTCTTCTCCCCTTTGGCACGCTCTTTCACTATCACAACTCTTTTCACATTTCACTCTCTTTCTCTCTATTCTTTTTCTTTAAAAACCATAAAATTATGGAGTACAATGATTGTAACAGTATATATGTGTACATTGATTAGCAATGTTACAAAATTTTGAGATTTTAAAAATCAAGTCTGCAATTTATCCCATCAGATAAAGCATTAAAAGAAGTTTAATTTGACACCTAATTCACTTTCATATCTTCAGTATTAAGAAAGTTATGGCCATTTTCATACTATTAGCATCTTGTTCCCCATTGCCTTTCAATTGACTTAACTCAAAAGCTGTGATCTGGAACAGTTAAAAGCCTATAACTTTCTTAAAAATTAAGAGAACTCAATGAAATTTTCAGTTATTATAGATTGAAGCATTCTGAAACAAATATGAAACAATCTTACTTGGATGACCTGAAATTAAAGCATATAATCAGTTAGTTATCTAATTGTAGCTAATTACAAAATTCAATGAGTAGATCTAAACATCTA
Source organism: Raja brachyura (assembly GCA_963514005.1). The sequence continues at coordinate 52,548,861 of OY740782.1, forward strand.
TCCATTTCTTAAGAAAATATAAACTTTTTTAAAATTGCGTAAGTGTCCAAATAACATTCACACAATAATCCACAATATAACATAATTTTTAAATCTAATTTTCATGAATTTCTGGGCCAAATGGAAGGAATTTAGTGTTTGATTCCTGTAAATTAATGGCCATTTAAATCAACTTGCGAGTGGGTTTTAGTGGAATGCGGTGGATTAGAACGTTGCGGTTAGCGGTGAAGTCGGTATGAAAAATACTGTTTGTTCATACATTTTTTTGGACCCCATTTCGCAACATGAAAATATTATTAAAGCCTCCCGAAAAACCAACTTTTAATATAAAAATAAACTATTTACCTTTTTTTTTCCCCTACGTAAAATCCTTCCGGTTGTCGGTTCTCACGGCTTTTGAAGGTGATTTTTAAATTACTCTAGTTAATAAATAATTTAGAGTAATTTAAAAATACCTTCATTCATGAAATGTCGGAGCGATTTTTCTTCCGCAACGAAATCGCCCGATATTCATCGATTATCCCAGTCTGTCGAAAAACAGCACTTTAAGCCCGCCCCCCTCTGAAAGGCGCCAAAGTCGCGCACACGGGGAGCGGCAGAACTGCAGCGCTGCTCAAGATAAGTTTTGGGAACATCTACTCAAACATTGCTGTTTTGTTCACCAACACAGCCTATCCCATGGACTGATCGCAGGTGCGAGGAGATAAACTTGTTTTCGTAGACTCCTTGCTGCTAACTTCGCTGATAGCCATTCACCATTTTAGCTGAAATTGTCAGTTTAACCCTTGCACTGCAGGAATTATACACTTGTACTCCTAGATCCCTCTGCTCAATAACATCCTTTAAACCCCATCGCTCATCTGGTTTGACTTCCCAATGTCACGCTCACTCACTCCTACTTCCTAAAGAATTAAGATCCTGATGTAATTATTGATAAGCAACGTCACTGTCTATGACAGCACCAGTTTTGGAGTCAGCTACAAACTTACTAACCATGCCTTGTACATGCTCAGCCAAATTGTTGATGTATGTACAGTATATATATATATATATATATATATATATATATATACATACATAGATACATAGACAATAGGTGCAGGAATAGGCCATTCGGCCCTTTGAGCCAGCACCGCTATTCAATGTGATTATGACTGATCTTCCACAATCAGTAGCCCGTTTCTGCCTTCTCCCCATATCCCTGAGAACTCTATCTAACTCTTTTAAATACATTCAGTGAATCAGCCTCCACTGCCTGTGGCAGAGAATTCCACAAATTCACAACTCACTGTGCAAACGTTTTTCCTCATCTCCGTTCTAAATAGCCTACCATTTATTCTTAAACTGTGGCCCCTGGTTCTGGACACCCCCAACATCGGGAACATGTTTCCTGCATCTAGCATGTCCAATCCCTTAATAATTTTATATGTTTGAATAAGATCCCCTCTTATCCTTCTCAATTTCAGTGAATACAAGCCCAGTCGCTCCATTCTTTCATCATATGACAATCCCGCCATCCTGGGAATTAACCTGGTGAACCTATGCTGCGCTCCCTCAATAACAAGAATGTCCATCCTCAAATTTGGAGACCAAAACTGCACATAATACTCCATGTGTGGTCTCACTAGGGCTCTGTACAACTGCAGAAGGACCCCTTTGCTCCTATACTCAACTCCTCTTGTTATGAAGGCCAGCATGCCATTCGCTTTCTTCACTGCCTGCTATAACTGCATGCTTACTTTCAGTGACTGATGAACAAGGACCCCCAGATCCCGTTGTACTTCCTCTTTTCCCAACTTGACACCATTTAGATAATAATCTGCCTTCCTTTTTTTGCCAACAAATGGATAACCTCACATTTATACACATGGAACTGCACCTGCCATGCATCTGCCCACTCACCCAACCTGTCCAAGTCACCTTGCATCCTCTTCACAGTTCACACTGCCACCCAGCTTTGTGTTATCTGCAAATTTGCTAATGTTACTTTTAATCCCTTCATCTAAATCATTAATGTATATTGTAAATAGCAGCGGTCCCAGCACATAACCTTGTGGTACCCCACTATTCGCTGCCTGCCATTCTGAAAGGGACCCGTTAATCCCTACTCTTTGTTTCCTGTCTGCCAAGCAATTTTCTAACCATGTCAATACCCTACCCCCAATACCATATGCTCTAATTTTGCCCACTAATCTCCTGTGTGGGACCTTATCAAAGGCTTTCTGTCCGTCAAGGTACGCTACATCCACTGGCTCTCTCTTGTCCATTTTACTTGTTACACCCTTAGATAATTCCAGAAGATTTATCAAGCATGATTTCCCCTTCGTAAATCCATGTTGACTTGGACCGATCCTGTTACTGCTATACAAATGTGCCGCTATTACAACTTTAATAATCAACTCCAGCATCTTCCCCACCAACGATGTCAGGCTAACTGGTCTATAATTCCGTACTTTCTCTCCCCCTCCTTTCTTGAAAAGTGGGATAACCCTCCAATCCACAGGAACTGATCCAGAATTTATAGAACATTGGAAAATGATCACCACCTCATTGAGTACTCTGGGATGCAGACCATCAGGCCCTGGGGATTTTTCAGCCTTCAGTCCCATCTATCTACCAAACACCATTTCCTGACTAATGTGAATTTTCTGCAGTTCCTCCATCACCCTAGGTACTCTGTCCTCTAGTGCGTCTGGGAGATTGGTTCTGTCTTCCTTTGTGAAGAGAGAACCAAAGTACCTGTTCAACTCATCTGCCATTTCCTTGTTCCACACAATAAATTCACCTGTTTCTGTCTTCAAGGGACGCACATTTGTCTTAACTAATGTTTTCCTCTTTACATACATAAAGAAGCTTTTACTATCCTCCTTTATATTCTTGGCTAACTCACCTTCGTACTTCATCTTTTTTCCCCAAATTGCCTTTTTAATTACCTTCTGTTGAAGTTCCCCAATCCTCTGGTTTCCTGCTCATCTTTGCAATGTTATATGTCTTCTCTTTTATTTTTATACTGTCCTTAACTTCCCTTGTCAGCCACGGTCACCTCTTACTCCCTTTTCTTCCACTTTGGAATGAAACGATCCTGCATCTACTGGATTATTCCCAGAAATACCTGCCATCGCTTTCCTCCGTCATCCCTGCTAGGGTCCCTTTCCAGTGAACTTTGGCCAGCTCCTCTCATGCCACCATGGTCCCTTTTGTTCAACTGCAATACAGACCCTTCTGATTTTACCTTCTCCCTCTCAAATTGCAGATTAAAACGTATCATATTATGGTCACTAACTCCTAATGGTTCCATTACCTTGTGTTCCCTTATCAAATCCGGTTCATTACACAACACTAAATCCCGAATTGCCTTCTCCCTGATCGGCTCCAGTACAACCTGCTCTAAAAATCCATTTCAGCGGGACTCTGCAAATTCCCTTTCTTGGGGGCCAATCCCAACATGATTTTCCCAGTCCACCTGCATGTTGAAATCTCCCACAACCACCGTAGCCTTACCTTTGTTACATGCTAATTTTAACTCCTGGTGCAATTTACACTCTATCTCCAGGCTACTGTTTGGGGGCCTGTAGATAACTCCTATCAGGGTATTTTTATCCTTACAATTTCTCAGTTCTATCCACAATGACTCTACATCTTCTGATTCTAGTTAGGGATTGCACCCCTCGCAAGGGATTGAATTTCATTCCTTACCAACAGAGCCATCCCACACCCTCTGCCCATCTGTCTTTCCGATAGGATGTATATCCCTGAATATTCAGTTCCCAGCTCTGATCCTCTTGCAGCCATGTTTCTGTATTTCCCACAACAACTTCTTCTTCTTAGGCCCCCTTTGGTTGTGGCTGACCATGGGTGTCTCCATGGTGCTAATCCTTATATGAAGGACGCCTGTGCGTGACTTTGTTTAATGTGGGGAGACTGGTGCACAGACGGACCTTGACAGATCTGCGTCGGGATCCAGTGGCATGGAGTCCAAACGACTGGAGACCCTTTTCTGTTGCAGCCTTCATCTGCCTTCCCAGCCGTTGTGATGCTCCACTAAGGTCAGCCATTATCCTCCATCGGTTCCACTGTTGAGGTCTTAGTTGGATTGTTCTTTGTCACAGACCTCCCCCTCGACCTTACCACCATGGGCGGCCCTACCAGGAGCATAGCTCCAGACGGCATCGCTCTCAGGATCTCAGATCCACACAAGCTTCTCCACAATGACAAGGTGACAATACACAGAGAACACCCACAACATCATACTTACCAATTTCTAACTGAGCTTCAAGCTCATCCACTTTATTTGTTATACTTTGCGCATTCATGTATTACACTTTTAATTCGGTATTCACCTCCCATCTCACACCAGTTCTTATTTCACCTGACCTTACTCTCTTATCCCTTCTTGAACTTTTCGTGTCATTAATTCGGATGTCTGTAACTTTTCCTCTACTCTCTTCCCATTTAACTCCATCCTTATACTCCCAATTTGTCAACCCCCCCCCACCCCCCCCCCCCCACTATTTAGTTTAAACCCACCCGTATAGCACTAGCAAACCTGCCTGCCAGATGGTTGGTCCCCCTCCAGTTAAGGTGTATTCTCTGGGGTGAATTCTCTGGGGTGGAATTCTCTGAGGTGGAACCCTCTCCAAGACAGACGTGAAGCTCACCGTTTGAGCTGTTTTTACAAGATATTAAATGGCCAGCTCGACATAGATTACAAGATCTACACCAAACCCAAACCAATTAGGAGCAGACGAGGGCATTCGATCCAATTTATGATTCCAGCCACCAAGACAGATATGTGCAGAAATTCGTTCACCCCCCGCACAATTAAAGCATGGAATAATCTCCACCCTACTATAGTTACCCAACCAGATTAAACTAAATTTTAGGTAGCTCTTTCTTCCCAAAAACCCTTTCTGGCTTAAGTCCTCCCTCTACCAACTCCAGTTTAAATTCCATTTGGAATATTTTGGAGGACCAAGAAACCAAGAACCAAGTGTAACCCATCCCTTTTGCACAGGTCATCCTTACCCCATAAGAGATCCCAGTGGTCTATGAATCTAAATCCCAGCATCTCAGTCACACATTCAGATCCCCTATCTCCTGCCCTCACCAGCTCGAGGTACTGAAAGCAATCCAGAGATAACCACCCAAGAAGTCCTGCTTTTCAGCCTTCTTCCTAACTCTAAACTTACGTTGCAGAACCCTCTTCTTCCTGACGTCGTTTGTGCCCACATGCTCAACCACTTCCAGCTGCTCACCTTACTTCTCGAAGATGTTCTGAAGTCGGTCCGAGACATCTTGAATCTTGGCACCAGGGAGGCAACACACCATCCTCGAGTCACACCTGCCGCCACAGAATCTCCTGTCTGCACCTCGGACTATGGAGTCACCCACCACTATGGCTCTGCCCGATGTCGTTCTCACTGGTCGAGTCTCATTGCTGGGATTGGATCCACCGACCTGTCCGCCGCTCGGTCTGAAAGCGTCGACTGCCCTGACAGCTCCCAAGAGGGTGTTCCTGTTTTCATTAGGTACAGCCACCAGGATCTCCTGCACTACATGTTTACTCCTCTTTCTCATAGTCACCCATCTTCGCTCTTCCAGTATCCTTGGTGTGACAACCTCACTGTAGGTTCTGTCCAGGAAACTTCAGTTTTCCCGAATGGCCCTGAGGTCATCCAGCTGCTGTTCCAGTTCCCCAAAACATTCATTCAGGAGCTGCACCAGCGGTGTCCCTGACTTCCCACATCCTGCAGGAAACAAACTGTACCAACTTGCCTGCCATTTCTTCAATGGACAAAAAAATCACAAATTTTGAATCAAGTGTAGCCTCCTTGCCTCAGCCTCCTCGCCGAAGATTCTTGAGCCAAAGACTCACACTTTACTCACCAAGGCATTTCACTTCAACAAGGCTGCTCCCCCGAGAGTAAGCCCTGCTTTTATTAAATTAACTAATCAGCTAATTTACAAATTTGGTTACCGATTTTTAAATGATCTGCTCTAGAAAAGCTCACCAAGGCTTTCACTTCTGCATCCAATCCCCACACTCTCTCCTTCACCTGACGCTCCTCTGCCGACCTTGAAGGTATGTGATGCAGGCTGGTCCCGACCGGTTTTTAATAATATATGACAATAAAAACAACGGGACCACTGAGGTGCATCACTAGGCCTGTCCCACTTAGGTGACTTTTTAGGCGAGTGCAGGAGACTCTGTGCTTGTCTCATGATCGCCACATGGTCGCCACATGTTTGCTGGTGGTCTCTGGTGAGTCTCCTTCATGGTCGCGAGGAGTTCCTGTATTCTGGGAACTACTCACGGCCTCAGCATGGTCGCTGGAAATATTTCATCAAGTTGAATTATTTTCTGCGACCAAAAATTGGTCACCATGGAGAAAATCAATAATCCTGTAGTCGTACATGCAGCTGAAGTGGGGTCGCCGTGTAGTTATACATAGTTGAGGTAGCTGTAGGTAGTTTTAGTTAATCATCTTTGGTGACCGGGCATTTTCATTGCTTCATTGGGGGGAAATAAAACGTAAGCACGAGTTTTCAGAACCAAGGATAACCCTTCTCCCCCCCTTCCCCCCCTCCCCGCCTCTTTTAAAGGATTTACCATACACTGTGCTAGCCGTCTTAACGTTCCTGTTCATCGTGGTGCGTGTCTGTATCACCTTGGCTTTGCACCGTGTGAGTTTCAGACAGTGCTCCCCCGCATTCCCGTGTGTCTGTCTGTGTGTCTGTCTGTGTGTCTGTCGCCGTTCCAGTGTGTGTGAGTCTGCGTGTTCGCGTTCCACTCTGAGAGTTCCAGTTCCCGGTTTTTGAGGCGAGTGCTGCGAACTTGACAGTCGCTGGCAGTACGCTGAAAATTTCCCTAAGTGGGACAGGCCCTTAATGGTGGGCACGGTGGTGCAGCGGTAAAGTTGCTGCCTTATAGCGCCAGAGATCTGGGTTTGATCCTGACTAGGGGTGCTGTCTGTATGGAATTTGTACATTCTCCCTGTGACTGCGTGGGTTTTCTCCGGGTGTTCCGATTGCTTCCACATTTCAAAGATATGCAGATTTTTAGGTTAATTGGCTTCAGTAAAATTGTCCCTAGTGTGTAGAATAGTGTTAGTAAAAGGGATGATCGCTGGTCGGTGGGCCGAAGGACCTGTTTCCGCACTGCATCTCTAAGGTATAGGTCTTGAGTGGTAACAGCCCTACAGTCTGAAAAATAACCTTCCACCATCACTCTCTGCTTCCTACCATCATGCTAATTTTGTATCCAGGATTTTATATTATTATCGATGAGCACCATTGTTTGCAGAGTTCAACATTTTATTTTGCCCCAAAAGCACTGATGCCCTGCAATTAATTGCTATTAAAATATCAATTTTTTGTAACTAACTTTTCTGCATTACCAATAAACCGCAATATGCTTGTAGAATTGAGAAAGTCAAAGAGCATCTGTGGAAATAGATGTTAACGATTGTTGTGCTTTCTGTGCCCACTTTTGCTGTTGACCTTCATGTGTACCAGCATTTTCTGGTTTTATTTCACATGTGTCATTGTGTGTTGCGTTAATTACCTTAGTGCAACAATTTGTTTTCCGTTGCAGCTTTAGTCATTATTGCTTGACATTTTATGCACAATTTCCTCTCTTCACAGCTCCAACTTCTGCTTCTCTTCACAGCTTCTGCGTTTTTCTGCCTGCAGTATCTACCCAAAATATCACCCATTGTCTGATGAAGGGTCTCGACCCGAAACATCACCCATTCCTTCTTTCCAGAGATGCAACCTGTCTCGCTGAGTTCCTCCAGCATTTTGTGTCTTCCTTTTAATGGTTTTTGTTTCTCAGTAACCCTGGCGAGATTGCATCAATAAAAGATTTTGTAGATGCAAAGATGATATAAATCAGCATAGAGCCCATGACTACAGGCCTGTCGCACTGACCTCCCTAATCATGAAAACCCTTGAAAGACTTGTCCTGCCCACCTGAAAAATATCACTGCTGGACCTATAGTTGCCAACTGTCCATTATTAACCGGGCCATCCCATATATTGGGCTAAATTGGTTTGTCCCATATGGGACCGCCCTTGTCCCGTATTTGAATACTGCTACTCGGATTGCCGTGTCCGGCCCCGCCTCACCCATCCCGACGTAGTGCAGCCCATGGAGGGCAGCAGCAGCGCATCGCCCGTGGCCCCGTCGGTCGGAAGCTCGGCCAGCTGTCCGACCTTCGGACCTTCGCTTACCGCTGACACCACCACCCTTCCTTCTGAAGGCCAATCATTGGTTCATGAGTTGGATGGGGAGGCGGACTTCACAAGTGATGTTGTGCGCAAAGTCCAGTGCCCGGGCCAAAGCTCCTCAGCTGGCCCGCCGGCTGGGCCTTGTGTGCAGTTCAGCACCCGGGCCAACTCATCATTCACCCAGTCACGGCCGAGTTCAATCAACGAATTGCTGTCGAGAATTTGACCCTTATTTTGACCTTTTGTTCCTTATTTGTGAGTGAGAAAGTTGGCAACCCTAGCTGGACCCCCTGCAGTTTGCAAACCGGGCCAATAGATCAGTGGATGACACAGTCAACCGAGGCCTGCACTTCATCCTCCAGCACCTAGACCACCAAGGGACCTATGCAAGGATTTTTGTTGTGGATTTTAGATCTGCATTCAACAACATTGTGCCAGAGCTACTACACTCCAAACTTTCCCAGTTGACTGTGCCTGAACCCTCTGTCAGTGGATCACCAACTTCCTGACAGACAGGAAGCAGCATAGGCTGGGAAAGCATATCTTGGACCTGCTGACCCAAGAACCCTTGTTTCGTCCTGAAACGTTGCCTATCTCTTTCGCTCCTTAGATGCTGCTGCACCTGCTGAGTTTCTCCAGCCTTTTGTGTACCCTCGATTTTCCAGCAGCTGCAGTTCCTTCTTTAACAGCTGGAGTAACAACGCGGGCCAGGTAACATCTCTGGAGAATGTGGATAGGTGACGTTTCGGATAAGGGCTCGTCTTCTGAAGAAGGAGCTCGACCCGAAAAGTCACCTATTCCTTCTCTCCAGAGTTGCTGCCTGACCCGCCAAGTTACTCCAGCATTTTGTGTTGGGCATCAAACAAACCCTCCTCCTGTACTGACTAACCTATTTATTTTAAATGCAACATATTTCCTACTGCTTCCCCTAATTCCCATTCCTCGAGAAAGGGTTGAAGCATTAACTTATCACAAAAGGTCACAAAATGTTGGAATAACTCTGGGGATCAGGCAGCATCTCTGGAGAAAATGGATAGTTGACGTTTCGGGTCGGGACTCTTCTTCAGGGCCTTTTGTTTAGTTTAGATACAATGTGGAAACAGGCCCTTCGGCCCACCGAGCCCATGCTGACCATAATCACCGGACACTAGTTCCATCTCACACACTGTGGGGCAATTTACAGATGCCAATTAACATACAAACCTACACGTCTTTGGAATGTGGGAGGAAACTGGAGCACCCGGAAAAAGTCTACGTGGTCACTGGGAGAACGTGCAAACTCCGTACGGACAGCACCAGTCGTCAGGATTGAACTCGGGTCTCTGGCGCTGTGAGGCAGCAACTCTACTGCGCCGCCAATGTGACATTCCAAGTTTTAGAATGAAGTTAGCCGCTTACAAATCCCATTCTCTGCCCAGCATGGAGAATCATGAATTGCCAAGACACAAGGCACTGTAGATGTTGGTTCCTTTAAAAAAAAATCACAAATTCAAAGTTATCTATTCAAGAATAATGTAGTGTGGTTCGTTGGATTCGTCCATACTTAACTTAAAATTGTCCATAATCTAGAACTTAAAGTTTTTTTAAAGCATTTAGTGAAATGCTAACCCCCCCCCCCCCCCACCTTTCCCTCCCAAGTCCAGTTCCGTCCCGACCCCCTGAGAAACAGAGGGAGCGACAATCAACTGCCACGGATACAAATAATGTCCTACACAAGAAAGGGCAGATGCTGGTTGACAAAAAGTGAACACATGGGGCTGGAGAAATTTGGAAAAGTCATCCCGTCACCCATTCCTTCTCTCCAAAGATGCTGTCTGCCCGTTGAGTTAAAGAGTTCCCATGGTAGACTCACGAATCACTAAGGTAAACGCATGTGCCACTACGTTATTACAACGAGTTTAAATGTTTCAATTTTTAACTTGAACAGTAAATTTGACTCGTGGAAAACCTCAAACATGTTTGATTTTTTTCACGAGTTAACAAGTTTCACGGGTAACCTGCCGTTAGCACCACGAGTCGCTAAGTTGCTCGTGCGCGTTCCGACGTTCCCACTACATTGATTGTACGGGATTACTGCGAGTGAAAACTCGGGGTACCTCGTGGGACAACTCGCACTGTGAGACAGGCCTTTAAGGGCAAGTTCTTCGCACAGAGGGTAGTCCATATCTGGAATGAGCTCCCAGAAAATGCTATAGAAGCGGGTTACTATTGTGTCTTTAAAAGATATTTGGATATTTGGGTTTAAAAGGCTATGTGCCAAACGTTGGCAAGTGGGTCCAGCCCAGTGTGCCAACTTGATCTGTATGGACAAGGTGGGCTGAATGGTCTGTTTCCGCGCTGTGTGTGTCCATGCTCGCCCACAGTCCGGTTTGAAAACATAAGTGCTGAATTTCACTTTTTTTTTTCACGTTACACGTCCTCAGAAATATTGTGTTTCGTTCCAGCATCCCCCCAGGTTATCAGGTGGTACAACAGTGGTCAGATGACTTTTTTCTATAAAGGGTGTGAACGGTTGCAGGCTGCATCTGATGCTGTCGGCCGCTTGAGGGTGAGTATTCTTGCTTTGCTTGAAGCTCCGCGGTTGTTTCTTCGCCGCTGTGCCCATTGCAACTGCAGCAGCGTCTGCTGAGCGAGGAGTCCCGGGACGTGGCTTCGACACTTTAGTAGGAATATTCCGTACTTTTACAGAGGGGTCGATGACTGTTGAGATACGGGCTGTTTGTTCCAGAGGTTTTAGCACCATGTTGGTCCGTTCAATCTCCAAACTATCTGAATCAAGTTTCATTAATGTTTTATCTAATCTTCTCGCCACGTAACTGGACGGCCTGGTGGAAACTATACAAATATGTCCGTGCATTTAGAACATTTGAGAAATGTATTCACAGCCCAAAGCAAATGAGTACGAGTTTATTGGCAGCAGTCCACAGAGCTCTGACGTTTAGACTGACTTCTCATTCGCTCTGCGAGCAAATAATTCCTGAACTTCGTTTTTCTTGTTGCTTTTGTTTTATCTGCACTTTCTCTGGAGCTGTAAAATAATCCACTCTTTGTTTAATTTATTTTTTGCTCTTCCTGATGTGCTCGTGCATGGTGTGATCTGCCTGGACAGTTCTTTTTTATACATTTCGTCTGCTCCACAGCGAAATCTCCTCAAATAATTCAATGCCGACACCAGTACACAGGGAGAAACAAAGAACGACAGATACTATTAATCCAAAGTTAGACACGCATTGCCGAAGCATCACTTACTCCCTTTTCTCCAGAGTTGCTGCCTGACCCAGAGCTACTCGGAGAGTTTGTGTCTATCCCCAGTATACAGGCCCCTGCTGGGCGTGGTTCATTATGTGTCACTGACACTTCTTGTTCGCTTGGCTCGGGGACACTTTCTGGAGATTAGAGCAGCTAAATGTAGACTGGGATCCCACTGCACGACTTAATGGCTCATATCATTGGACTCGGGAGGAGATTTTTTTTTGAATGAAGCGTTGAGGCCCTGTCTTCAGTCTGGATGAAAGAAATCCCACAGTCGTGGTTCAAAATATAAAAGGTATAAAATTCTTCCCAGATTCCGGGCAAATCTTCATCATTTGCTCAACGTTATCAGATTATTTTAGTTTTAGTTTAAGAGATACAGCGTGGAAACAGGCCCTTGGGGCCACTGAGTCCGCGCCGATCAGCGATCCGCGCACATACACACACCAGGGAATATTTCACATTCATACCAAGCCAAATTTACAATTTATACCAAGCCAACTACACAAAGATCTCGGCGTAAACCCACACGGTAACGGAGAAGGTAAAAACTCTGTACAGTTAACACCCGCAGTCGGGTTCGGTCCCGGGTCTGTAAGACAGCAACTGTACCGCTGCGCCACCCACTGGGTTATTATCTCATTGCTACTTCTGCGAGATTGCTGAGTACAAATATCCAACACAGCAGCAATGGCTACACTTAAAAAGGATTTCGTTTTCTTTAAACCACTGATATATTCTGTAAAATACTATAAATGTAAGCTTTTTAAAAATGATTTTATGAAACTCTTGACTTTATGTGTTAGAGTGAAGGTGCCAAGTAGGATTTTTAAGTCTAGTTTATACTAGACTATGTGAGACCCATTGGGTCCAGCTTCACACGGGAGGGCTGGTCCCCCAACGCAAAATTCCACCTCTCCACCAATTCCAATATACTCTCTCACGCACTCTCTCACACACGCACTCTCACACACACACTCCACTGATAAAGTCCCTCATGGTAGGCTGATTAAGATGCACAGGATTCACAGTGACGTGGTTGTATGAATTTATTTATGGAAGTGGTTGTTGTGGTGGAAGTAAGATATTTTGGTTGGAGGTCTGTGACCAATGGAGTTCTGCAGGATTTATGCTGGGACCTCTGCTGTTTGTGATACATATAAATGACTTGGATATAAATGTAGATGGGTTTTGGTGAGAAAGTTTGCTGATGACACCAAAATTAGATGAGTTGCAGATAGTGAGGAAGGCTGTCAGTAGATATAGCGGGATACAGTGCATTCTGAAAGTATTCAGACCCCTTCACTTTTTCCACATTTTGTTATGTTACAGCCTTATTTTGAAATTGATTAAGTTCATTTTTTTAATCATCAATCTACACACAATACCCCAGAACGAAGAAGTGAAAACAGGTGCTTGGAAATGTTTGCAAAGTAATTAAAAAGAAAAACTGAAATATCACATTTCCATAAGTATTCAGACCCTTTGCTATGACACTCAAAATCGAGCTTAGGTTCATCTTGTTTCCATTGATTTCCAAATGTATGCTCAGGACCTTGTGGGAAGCTAGAGAGATCATTGCGGAGGCCCTTTCAGAAATATCTGCATCACCTTTAGCCACAGGTGAGGTTTGGAAGACTGGAGGGTGGATAATGTTGCAGTGTTGTTTAAGATGGATAGTGAAGATAAACCACGACACTACGGGCGACTGAGCCTGACGTCAGTGGTGGAAACATTATTGGTGGGGATTCTTGGGGACAGGATCTACCAGGATTTGGATCAGCACCGGCTGATTAGTGATGGTCTGCATAGTTATGTGGAGGCCACGAAGTGATGAGGGCAGAGCAGTGGAAATTGTATAGATTTCCACAGTCTTGCATGGTGGTTAATCTGTATCATTAGACAAAGTCAAAGTCAAATATATTTGTCACGTGCATCAACGAAGGCACAGTGAAATTAACTTGCCATGCAGCGATACACTTAACAAAAGAACACACAGCACACAATAGAGTTCAACACAAACATTCACTGCACCATTCCTCACTGTGGTGGAAGGCAATAAAGTTCAGCCAGTCCTCCTCCCCCGTTCATCCGTGGTCGGGGCCATAAACCCTCCGTAGTGCCCACAATGGACAGCCGGATGTACAGGCCTTCTCGTCGGGATCATGAAAACTCCGCGGCTTGGAGCGCCTGAATCGGCCACTTTCCTAGTGGAGACAGCGGCTTCAGGATATTATAGGCTCCAGGCCATCGGTCGGAGCTCTTCGCCGGCGATCCCCGACAGGGGATCCTGGACTCCGGATGGTAAGTCCACACCACGCACATGGCTAGAAGTTCCGCAGACCACGTACACATGATGCCAAAGGCAGCAGGCCAGCGATCGGAGCACTCCTTTCTGATGAACCCCGACAAGGGTTCGCTCCGCTCCGCGATGGAAAAGTCCACACTGTGCCCGCTGCTGAAGCTCTGGGCCCGACTCCGGGAAAGGCCGCTCCAATCCAAGCTGTTATTCCCATGAGGGAGGTGGGGAGGCGACATGAAAGAAAGTAGCCTCTCCGTTGAGGAAGTGACTGAAGAACAGTTTCCCCCCTTTCCCCCCCCTTCCCCCCCCCCCCCCCCCCCCCACACACACAAGACATACCTAGTGACAGCATGATATCTGAGGTAAGCTAGCCTATTGGATTCAAAGTTGGCTTGGAGAAAAGTGCTAAAGGGTGTTCGTGGAGGATGATGTTTCCACACTTGTGAGACCACACTTGGAGGAGGACTATGTTCAGTTCTGGTCACCCAGCTTTAGGAAGGATGTCCTTAAGTTTGAAAGGGTGCAGAAGAGATTTCCCATGATTCACCAAGATGTTACCTGGGCTTGTAGACTTGAATTATAGGGAGAGGTTGGATACGCTGGGACGTTTTAGATTGTAGGAGGCTGACGGGTGACATTATTGAGGTGTACAAGATCATGTGGAACATGGATATAGTGAAGGCTCTTAGTTGTTGTCTCAAGATAGAGGATTTTAAAAGTAGAGGATACAGGTTGAAGTTGAGAGAGAGATTTAAGAAGGACCTCGGGGTCGCCTTTTTGCTTGGAGCAGTCAGTATCTGGAATGCGCGGCCACAGAGCTGCCAAGTAGAACAGATTTTCCGTATTTTGTACGGAATTGCGATAAGAAAACAGATGTACAGATTTGCTTTGTAAAATACGGATTTTTTAAAAATTGACCCGACTTCCTGTTTCATCTTGCTTAAAAAATGCAAGGACATAAAAAGTTATACTGTAACTATAAAAATTATAGCAGATTAAATCTATTAATGTTTTAAATTTCAAGATCTGGATGATTATATTTGTAAGCTTTGATCTGTCTGTCCCGCTACAGGTTTAAAGCGCTGGCAGTTTAACACGTGGGAATTTAAACAGCGCTGTGGGTTCGAAAAATAGTGCTACCAGCTGGAGCGCTATTGCTTTTACACATAGCGCGATGGGCTTTATACATAGCGCAATGGCCACAGCGCTATGGGTCACAGATTGTTTGGGGAGGGTGAAGGAGAGGGGGAGTGAGAGGCAGGGAGGGAATAAGAGAGGGAGGGAGAAAAGAATGGGAGGGAGGGAAAGAGTGAAAGGAGGGAGAGAGTGGGAGGCTTCCAAATTGAATTGAATGCCTTTATTGTCATTCAGACCTTTCGGTCTGAACAAAATTTCGTGCCTGCAGTCATACATATATAAAAATAACAATACCATACAATAAACACAAAATTAACATCCACCACAGTGAGTTCACCAAACACCTCCTCACTGTGGTGGAAGGCAAAAGTCTTAGGGTCTCTGTCTTTCTCCCCTCCTTATTCTCCCTCTGCGCTGAGGGGATCCAGGCCGCTGCCACCGCTGACGCCGGAGCACCGCCACAGGGCCCGCCGCCGGAACGTCGCCGGAGCACCGCAGCTCCCGAAACCCAGGTCGCCGCTGGAGCACCGCAGCTCCCGAAACCTAGGTCGCCGCTGGAGCACCGCAGCTCAGATGGAGCCAGGCCGCCGCTGGAGCACCGCAGCTCAGAGGGAGCCAGGTCGCCGCTGGAGCACCGCAGCTCCCGAAACCCAGGCCGCCGCTGGAGCACCGCAGCTCAGAGGGAGCCAGGCCGCCGCTGGAGCACCGCAGCTCAGAGGGAGCCAGGTCGCCGCTGGAGCACCGCAGCTCCCGAAACCCAGGCCGCCGCTGGAGCACCGCAGCTCAGAGGGAGCCAGGCCGCCGCTGGAGCACCGCAGCTCCCGAAACCCAGGCCGCCGCTGGAGCACCGCAGCTCAGAGGGAGCCAGGCCGCCGCTGGAGCACCGCAGATCAGAGGGAGCCAGGCCGCCGCTGGAGCACCGCAGCTCAGAGGGAGCCAGGCCGCCGCTGGAGCACCGCAGCTCCCGAAACCCAGGCCGCCGCTGGAGCACCGCAGCTCCCGAAAACCAGGTCGCCGCCGGAAGCCAGGTCGCCGCTGAAGCTCTGAAGGCCGTGCCGCCGCCGCTGGAAGCTGGAAGGCCGTCACCAGGGCCTCAGCACAGACGGAGACGGTGTCGGGGGACACGACAGGAAAAGTCGCATCCCCCCGAAGGGAGAGACTAAAACCCTGTTTCTCCCACCCTCCCCCCCCCCCCCCTCCCACACACATACACAACCCAACAAACCAAAAATAAACACCAAAAACAGGGACGAGGACAAAAATAAAATAAAAGACAGACGGACTGCAGGTGAGCCGCAGCTGACAAGCAGCGCCGCCACTCCGAACATGGCTTCTACATCATCATCTGGTGCTAAAAGCAGGAAGCAGCCGTTCAAACAGAAGTATATAAAGAGATGGCAATGAATGCACTGTCAAGTAAGGTGCGTAGAAGACATGTCAATTTCTAGAAAAGTTATGCATTCTTGTACTCTTACATGGGTATGACCACACATAAAAACATTTTTTTCAACAAAATGGCACTGTGTAAAAATACTGATTCCCTCAGCAAAATACTGATTTTCAGGTACTAGAATACTGAAATGCTCTGGCAAAACTTGGCAGCGCTGCTGCCAGGTGAACCGAAGGAAATGAATACAATTACAACTTTTAGAAGCCATTTGGACAGATATAAACATTTGGTAAGAGGAGTTTACTAGTTTTTGGGCCAAATGCAGGAAATGGGAAAAGGCGGGCCCGAGGGTCTGTTTCCATGCTGTATAGCTGTATTCTACTGTGATTCTATTTCTCCAATACTATTTTGCTGTTCTTTCCCAGGGTCAACCAACCATCCATCATGGCAGCTTATCAGATAAGTCAGTGTCGACAATCTGTAACTGACCAATTGGCTGACGGTAAGTGCCAGGAAGTAATATCTATCCAAAGTGTATTTCTTTAAAACATTTATGGCTGTGGGTACCCTCATTGGACCATATTAGTGGACTTGCTGCTAGTGAGAAACAGGTCCTTGTAGATTGGACTGGGAGAATGCTTCTGTCCCCACTGATTACACTCTGCCACTGTAATACACAAGTAAAGCAAGCAGGACACTTACTCAGTGGATGTGAGCTGTGCTGGAAGAATGTTTTACATTCTTGGCCTCTGCCGCCCATAGCTGCTCCCCAAACACACCTACTTTCATCATTACCATCACCACCATGAGCTCCCCAGTTCCCAGTGTCAAGATGGTCAGGGACTTTTCCTCAGAGCTGCTTTCTCTGGACAAACGACAAGGAGGGATTAGTTGTGCAGTGGAGTCATCAAGCTTGATGATGCACAAAGATTAATGGGAGTTTGAGCTCAACATGAGGCACTGTGTATATCTACTTGTCCAGGAGGCCACTGGGAGGTGTTGACCAGGCCCTCTGATATTGTTGCTTCAGGGAAATGTCTGTCAGGGACAATCATTGTCCTGCAGTCATTTAGTGCAGAGCCAGTATTGGATCTTAGTAAGGAATGAAACATAGAAACATAGAAAACAGGTGCAGGAGGAGGCCATTCGGCCCTTCGAGCCAGCACCGCCATTCATTGTGATCATAGCTGATCCTCCGCTATCAATAACCCGTGCCTGCCTTCTCCCCATATCCCTTGACTCCACTAGCCCCTAGAGCTCTATCCAACTCTCTCTTAAATCCATCCAGTGATTTGGCCTCCACTGCTCTCTGTGGCAGGGAATTCCATAAATTCACAACTCTCTGGGTAAAAAAGTTTTAAATGACCTCCCCATTTATTCTAAGACAGTGGCCCCTGGTTCTGGACTCGCCCAACATTGGGAACATATTTTGTGCATCTAGCTTGTCCAGTCCTTTTATAATTTTATATGTTTCCATAAGATTCCCCCTCATCCTTCTAAACTCCAGTGAATACAAGCCTAGTCTTTTCAATCTTTCCTCATATGACAGTCCCGCCATCCCAGGGATCAATCTCGTGAACCTACGCTGCACTGCCTCAAGCACAAGGATGTCCTTCCTCAAATTAGGAGACCAAAACTGTACACAATACTCCAGATGTGGTCTCACCAGAACCCTATACAAGTGCAGAAGAACCTCTCTACTCCTGTACTGAAATCCTCTTGTTATGAAGGCCAACATTCCATTAGCTTTCTTCACTGCCTGCTGTACCTGCACGCCAACTTTCAGTGACCGGTGTACAAGGACACCCAGGTCTCGCTGTACCTCCCCCTTACCTAACCTAACCCCATTGAGATATTAATCTGCCCCATTGTTTTTGCCGCCAAAGTGGATAACTTCACATTTATCTATATTATACTGCATCTGCCACACATCTGCCCACTCACTCAACCTGTCCAGGTCCCCCTGCAACCTCCTAACATCCTCTTCACTGTGCCACCCAGCTTTGTGTCAGCCGCAAACTTGCTAGTGTTGCTCCTAATTCCCTCTTCTAAATCATTAATATATATGGTAAACAGTTACGGCCCCAACACCGAGCCTTGCAGCACTCCACTCGCCACTGCCTGCCAGTGTGAAAAGGACCCGTTCACTCGTACTCTTTGCTTCTGGTCTGCCAACCAATTTTCTATCTATGTCAACACCCTACCCCCAGTACCATATGCTCTAATGTTAGTCACCAGACTCCCGTGCGGGACCTTATCAAAGGCTTTCTGAAAGACTAGATACACTGCACCCACTGGCTCCCCTTCATCCATTTTACGTCACATCCTCAAAATATTCCAGAAGATTAGTCAAGCATGATTTCCCTTTCATAAATCCATGTTGACTTGGACTTATCCTTTTACTGTTATCCCAATGCCCCATTATTACCTCTTAAAAATTAACTCCAGCATCTTTCCCACCACCGGTCAGGCTAACTGGTCTGTAGTTCCCCGTTTTCACTCTTGCTCCTTTCTTGAAAAGTGGGATAACTTTAGCTATCCTCCAATCCACAGGAACTGATCCTGAATCTATTGAACATTGGAAAATGATCACCAATGCGTCCACTATTTCTAGAGCCACTTCCCTGAGGACCCTGGGATGCAGACCATCAGGCCCAGGGGATTTATCATCCTTCAGTCCAATTGGATCTGTATTGGATCTGTATTGAATGTATTAGATCTTAGTATTTTTCCTGATTGCAGAGTAATTGATACTACCGTCTCCTTGCCACTGTCAAAGATTCAAACACAGTTTCTGATAAACTACGTATGGAACGTCAAAAAGTGTTTTCCTGAAGAGGTCTTGGTTGAACAGATGAGCAAACTCCATGCATAATGAGTTTTTTCCTCTTCTGTTCTAGATCTAATCCGTTTGGATCCTCTGGTTACTGCAAATATACAGTTTGCTCTTGATCTGTTCAAGCACTTGGATGAAAAGAACAGAGTTGGCAACATCTTTGTGTCTCCCTTTAGTATATCAGTTGCACTGGGCTTGGTGTATCTAGGTGCGAAAGAGAAGACAGCCACTCAGATGGCTCAGGTAGGTGTGGCCTTATGTTAGCTTCAGAAGGTGTGTCCTGTTTTTGAACAAACTGGAGCATGTTTGGTGATGTAAAGGTTTAGGGTGGGGAGAATCGACAGGGTTTGGTTTGTTGGATTGGAGCTGGAATAGTTTGTTATTTGCATGTTTGCATTCCTCGCAGTAATCAGCCATGCTACTTGAACCACAGGAGGCTATTGACATGAATAAGCCTTCTATTGTCACTGCAACTATATCCTATTAATCAATGTAATATGCAGTCTTTAGAGTCTGAACCTCTGTATCCCCGAGCTCCATTTCCACCATTGACACTATTGTCTTAATAGTGTGGTATTGCCTTTATGGGGTTATATTTTCTATAACGCAAGATTTCTTAGGAATGTATTCAGCTTTATCGTAGAACTGAGTGCATACTGATTTAATGAAATAAAATAGAGAAAATGCTGGAAACATTCAGCATGTCGGGCTGCATCTATGGAAATGTTTCAGATTGAAGATCCTTTTTCAGACTTGGAAATTGAGAAATGAAGTTAGTTTGAAATAGCAGAGATTCTGGCAGGAATGTGTCAGCACAAAGGAAATCTCTCTGACAGAGATGGGCCAAAGTAATCAATGGGATAAACTGTAGATGGGTGACGTCATCTGCAGCTTCTCCCCATGGCAATTGTGGCTGAAGAGAATACACGTTATCCACAATTCTTATTATCCTCATTATTCACAAGACCAAATAAAAGCATGAGAAAATAGAAGCAAAAGGCAAATAGGCCCTTCAGGCCTATCCCACCATTCAATGTAATCATGGCTATTCTACACTGCCCCAAACTCCTCTTTTGGCCAGTTCCAATAACCCTCATATCACACCACAGTTGTAAATGACATTGGTGAAGCCACAGTTCACTTTTAGTTACCGTATTTCTCGGCAATGAAGGCACTATTATTTACACTCCAATAAGGCCCGAAAATCTATCTGCGTCTTGGAAGCCGAAGGTTAGATTTATAGCTAAGAAAGATAGACTTGGCTATCATGTTAAAGAAGGAACTGCAGATGCTGGAGAATCGAGGGTTACACAAAAAGCTGGAGAAACTCAGCGGGTGCAGCAGCATCTAAGGAGCGAAGGAGATGGGCGACGTTTCGGGTCGAGACCCTTCTTCAGACTGGTCAGGGATCAGGGAAACAAGAGATATAGACAGTGATGTGGAGAGATAAAGAACAATGAATGAATGATATGCAAAAAAGTATTGATGATAAGGGAAACAGGCCATTGTAAGCTGTTTGTGGTTGGAAAATGAGAAGCTAGTGCGACTGGGGTGGTGGGGGAGGGATATGGAGAAGGAATGTTAGGGCCCGAGGGCTGAGGGACAGGTGGGGAGGGGGAGGGGGCAGTCTGGGTTAACAGAATTGAGAAAATTCAATGTTTAAGCCCAGAGGATGCAGACTCCCCAAGCGGAATATGAGGTGCTGTTCCTCCAACTTGCGGTGTTGCTTATTCTGGCCGTGGAGGAGGCCCAGGACCGAGAGGTTGGATATGGAATGGGAGGGGGAGTTGAAGTGCTGAGCCACCGGGAGGTCGGGTTGGTTATTGCGGACCGAGCGGAGGTGTACGGCGAAACGATCGCCTAGCCTCCGCTTGGTCTCACCGATGTAGATCAGCTGGCATCTGGAACAACGGATGCAGCAGATGAGGTTGGAGGAGGTGCAGGTGAACCTCTGTCGGACTTGGAATGACTGCTTGGGTCCCTGAAAGGAGTGGATGGGGGAGGTGAAGGGACAAGTGTAGCATGTAGACTTGGCTATCGCTCAGTACAGCGTCTGTAAACGGACAGCACGGTGGGGCGGGAGAGTTCCTTCCACAGCGTGTAGGAAGTCTGGCCCGGGTCAGCACGGTTAGGCCGCCAGGGATAATGTTGCGGGAAGGGCAGGAACGTTGAGAAGGAAGGGGGCCGGGGATCATGCCAGCAACTCACTCAGTAGCTCGGGTGGCTGCGAGTGGCCGACAGCGGAACTGCAGCTGGTCCCGGGGTTCGCAGACGACCTGGGAACTGCAGCTAGTCCCAGGGCTCGCAGGCAACCTGGGAACTGCAGAAAACCAATTAGAAAAACACGTGCCTCTATGCATAAAAGGTTGCCGACCCCTGGACTAAACCAAAGCCTTGATCCTGTCCCGCCAGACTTTTTTCAAAACTTAGCAACTCAAAATGGGGTAGGGTCTTCGGCGCAGGTGCGTCTTCATTGCCGGGAAATAGGGTACCCTGTTAGAGGAAAGATTTAATTAAGCTGCAGAGAGGATTTACGAGGATATTGCCAGGGCTTGAGGGGCTGAGCTATGTGGAGACGTTTAGTTGGCCAAGTGGCTAATTGAAGCACTGGAGGTGTGTAAAATCATGAGTGGAATAGGTAGGGTGAATGCACAGCATCTTTAACCCAGGATAGGAGAATTAAAAATAAAGGACGTATGTTTAAAGTTAGAGGAGTAAGATACCTGAGGGGCAACTTTTTTTACTTGGTATATTAAATGAACTGCCAGAGGAGATAGTTAAGGCAGATACTACACCAGGATTTAAAAGACACTTGTGCAGATTTATGGATAGGAAAGGTTTACTAGTGGGCCAAATGTGGTGCAAATTGCACTAGCTTAGAAGGAGCGCCTTGGTTGGCAGGGACAAGTTGGATGAAGGGCCTGTTATAATGCGGAATAACTCCATGGCTCTAAAGTCTGATGTTCCATAATCTCATAAAACTAATGAAAAAGTAAGAATAGTGAATTTGCAGATTTTAACGATAAATTGACTATATACAATTCTGAAAAGCACTGATGTGTTTTCCACAGTTTAGAACTGGAATAATAAATACACTTCACTTCTTTTGATGAATGTTAACTTTTTCTCTTAGATGCTTGGTTTTGATGAAGTCAAAGACGTCCACTCGGAATTTCAGAAACTGCAAACTGAATTAATCAACCCAAATGCAAAGTATTCCTTGAAGTTAGCCAATCGCCTCTACGGGGAGAAGACCTACAAGTTCCTTCCAGTTAGGTTTGGGTTTGGAGGCTAAGCTGCTTAATCTGTGTTTGTTAACCTGATCAAACACATTGGTGTTAACACAAGCTCGATCCTCTTGAGATTTGGAAGGAATGTTCCTGCTTGGTTCAATATGGTGATGTCTTGAGAATGGCGTTTGATACTAATTGGAATATCTACCCCAAAACTGTCTCTAATTGTTCAATAGCCCATTGCATCTAAGAATATTATCCTTGTAATAAGGTTTTTTTATCAGTTTTATCCTGATTTTCAACATAGATGAAGGTCATTCAGCCCATTAGATTCATCCCAGCACCCGGCATAGTGATCTTGTCAATCCCATTTCCTTCTTACTGACTGGTAGGGGAGGTTAGTGACTGGCAGGGGAGGTTAGCAGCGGGGGGGGGGAGCGGGTAGTAGCGGGGGGAGGGCAATGGTGTGGGAAGGCGGGGGGCTCACACTCTGCTCACACCGCACCTTCCTCGCAGCAGATCCTGATCTCACTCCGGTTTCACTCAGTGGCTTCCGGTTCAACTCACCAGCTTCCGGCACAGCAGAAGCCGCTGACACTCGCGCGAGCCACTGAACCCACTGCACCCCTTCAGCTTTTTATTCTCTTCGCCGCATAATTGACAGCGGGTTATGGAAGGGCCGATTTTTAAACCTTCATAACTTTTGTACTATTTCACCGATCAGAACAAAACATATTTGACTTGCAGCAGAGGAGAATGGTGAGTAAAGGGGCTGTCCCACTGCGGTGACCTAATAGGCGAGTTTGAAAAAATGTCATGTTGAAGACCTCCTTCAACTATGTAGAAGACCAGCTTTGACTAGCTTCGGGAAAATTGGACACCGAAGAGTGGAGAGTGAAGTCGATCTCCTACGACCTCCCTTCGACTATGTTGAAGACTATCTACGACTACCTTTGGTTACCTTTGACTGCCCTCGATTAACTACGAATACCATGCCGACCTTCAATGACCTACTTCGACTAAACCTACAAGTAAAAAAAGTATACATTTTTTCCATGGCGACCTATTTTTACTCGCGGGCATTTTTCAACATGCCCGCGACCTAGTTGAGGCCTTGAGTATGCGGGCATGTTGAAAAATGAGTTACAAAGACCTCTTAGGACCTCATGTTGACCATGCTGTGCGTATGAGTCGGGGGCAAACTCGCCAGATTTCGCTGATTAGGTCGCCGCAGTGGGACAGCCCCTTAAAGTGGCGAAAAATCATAGCGATATATGGTAGCGTTTTTGCGAAAATGTATTTACAACGTAGGCCTGAAGTGGTCAAGATGAGAGTTTAAGTAATAGTATAGATGTCAGAAGTCCAAAGACCGCCTGATTTGTGAAGGTTTGATCTTAGATCATATTTTACTGAAATTTGGATAAATCCACAAATCATGAATGGACCTATTTTTAAATTTCTGAAAATAAGCCATAATGTTTTAAATTGGAATTTTAAGGAAGTTACCAAAACATCAGGATTTTATTAAATGCCATTGTTGATATCCATAGATCTCAAATACAATAACCACCTTTGCATACCTTGGAATTTTTGTGGAAACAATCTAATCCTCTAAACACTAATCATGTATCCCTGCTGGAGGGAGATAGATCAAGCGTCTCAGAGTTCAGCACGGATTTCATGTTGGAAGCAGAGTAAAGCTTGCAACAAGGACAGCAAGCTTATTTGGTGGTCTTCCTGAGATGGGATCTGCTCAGCTAAATGGGATGGACTCGTGTGTTCTAGAGAAAATTAGTTTGATGTCATGCTGACCATCATTGTATTTTCAGAATTATCCCCAGACAACCCGCCCAGAATATTTTTACGTAACATCATTCCAATTTAGAAATCTTTAAACTAACAGAGCGAACATTTTAATAGATTTTCTATCAGCAAATGATCTGAATGCAATGCAACTGTTAAGTAAATTTAAAGAATCAAGGATAGTGAGGAAATCAAAAAAATTTAAGCTAATTTTTTTAATTCAGTAACTGGAGGTTATTTAAACACGATTCTTTTGCAGTAATTCAATCTCCTCTCACTGCTGGACATTAGGTCAAATGAGTGTGGTTATCAAATTATCGTATTGTCTTGGAGTAACATCATGAATAATGTAGCCATTTTTAAAACCAATCTGATTATTTTAATCTCATCCCACTGATTTAAAAAAATCTGTTCTCTGCAATCCTTCAGGATTTCCTTGCAGCTTCTCTGAAACATTATCAAGCAGGCCTGGGAGCTGTTGACTTTCTTGAAGCAGCAGAGGCGGCTCGACAAGAGATCAACAGTTGGACTGAAGAACAGACTGCAGGTGAGTAGTGCTGAACAATTCTTTCCAGGATTTACACAGAAAGCTTTCAGCTCGATGTATTCAACCTTCTGTATGAGGGACATTTCCCAAATGTGATAGGCACGGCAATCAGAGCATTAAGTGTGATACTGATTAGTCATTCGTCCTTTCTGAAGTATCCTTGAGTTGCAGAATCATAGAGCTCTAGAGTATAGAAACAAATTCTTCAGGCCACTGCGTCCATGATGTTTACGTTGGCGTACTGGGCTGGTCCTATTTGCCCGCATTTGGTCGATAGCCCTCTAAATCCTTCCTATCCATGTAACTGACCAAATGTCTTTTAAAAGTTGTAATTTTATTCATTTCTGTAGTTTCCTTGGCAAATCATTCCAGATATTGACTACCCTCGGAGTGAAAACAATGTCCCTGAGATGTCTCATGCATCTCTCCTACCTTAAGCCTATGCTCTCTAGTTTTTAAATCCTCAACCCTGGGGAAAAATACTTCTCGGCCTTCTTTATTTGCTGAGCCTATCCAAACGTTTCCCTATAACTTAAGTCTGCAAGCACTCCAAGAAATAAAGTCCTAGCCTGCTCAACCTTTCCCTTCAGCTCAGGCCCAGTCCTGGCAACCGTAAATCTTCTCTGCACTCTTTCCATCTTGACAACATATTTCCCATAACATGATGCCCAAAACTGAGCGCAATACTCTAAACGTGGCTTCACTGATGTCTTGCACAACTGTGATGTGACCACGCAACTTCTACACTCAGTTTGTTGTGTCTTGTTTAGTGTTAAGTATTGTATTGACCATATAAAGATTTCTTATGTATCGGTTAAACAACCGACTCGTGATTCTGTTGTGGCTGTTGCCATTCATTGGCTATTTCATTTTTTATTTAATCCATGGTCTATATGTGAGCATGTCATTTGTTTTCAGGAAAAATCCAAAATTTATTGGAGAAAGGTACTGTTGGCTCTGACACAAGGCTTGTCCTTGTGAATGCCATTTATTTTAAGGCGAAATGGAAAGATACATTTAAGAAACACAATTCTTTCACTGGACAATTCAAGCTAAACCAGGTAAAGAAGGTGGCGTTAAAAATATCAAAAATTGTGAATAATAAGATCAATTGCTTGATTCACTTGATTGACAGACTTGAAAGTGCAACAGGCACTCTCCTGATAAATACATGGTATAAATTACTGCCTTTTGGAATTATTCCTACTCTGTGTGGATAAATGTTCCCCCTCAGGTTCCTATTAAATCTTTCCCCTCTCTACTTTAGAAAGTAGAACATGTCCTCTGGTTCTACTTTCCCTTACTCTGGATAAAAGACTCGATGCATTTACCCGATCTCTTCCCCTCATCCTTCTGCACTCCAAAATAATAAAGTCCTACCTTGCTCAAACTCTCCCTGTAGTTCAATCCCTGGCAACACTCTCTTAAATCTTCTCTACACACTCTACACCGTAACATCTTTTTTGCACTAGAATGACCAAAACTGAACACAATACTCCAAATACGACCTCACCAACTTGTACAACTGTTCAACATTAAGAAATATGAATTATGAAGCGTTTGATCTCTTTGATATTTTCTCTCAATTCAAGTGAATGGGGTTGTCACACTAGATGTACCTTGGCCCAGGATTTTTGGACTGGTGCAGGAGTAGGCCATTTGTCCCTTCCAGACAGCACCACCATTCAATATGATCATGGCTGATCATCGAAAATCAGTACCCCGTTCCTGCTTTTCCCCCATATCCCTTAAGCCCAAAGAGGTAAATCTCTTGAAAATATCAAGTGGATTGGCCTCCACTCCCTTCTGTGGCAGAGAATTCCACAGATTCACAACTCTCTGGGTGAAGACGTTTTTCCTCATCTCAGTCCTAAATGGCCTACCACATATACTTAAACTGTGACCCCCTGGTTCTGGACTCTCCCAACATCGGGAACATTTTTCCTGCATCTAGCCTGTCCAATATTTTTTTTAATGTTGTATCTATCTATCTATCATATCTATCTACTTTTAAAACTCTGTGTGTGGGTGTGTGTCATTTTGAAACGTATTTTCTCGAAAACGTTGCGGCTGCTGCGGACGTCACAATGCCCTTGCTTGCGGCAACCCCCCACTCGTTTTTTCACCTCCCGGTGTAGTGCGGACCAAAGACCCAGAGGGAGTAATGGCTGCCAGGGCCACCTTCTCATCGCGTGCCCCGCGCGACGATAACGGCTGCTGCCGCCCAGCACTCCTCCACTGCCCCCCCCCCCCCACCCCCCCTCGGACAAGCCCGGCTCTGTCACGCTGGCGGAAGCCATGATCGGCTGCCCCCCCTCGCTGCTTTTCACTGTCCTCAGAACGACGTGTTCGGGAATCGGTCCTCTGTGATGCCCCGGAAATAACCGCTGGCTCCGGGGGTGCAGAATGGATGCGCCGAGGATGCGCATCCCCCCCTCTCCCCCCCCCTCTCCCCCCCCCTCTCCCCCCCCCTCTCCCCCCCCTCCCCCCCTCCTCCCCCCCCCTCCTCCCCCCCCTCCTCCCCCCCCCTCCTCTCCCCCCCCTCCCCCCCACCCCCCCCTCCCCTCCCCCCTTCTCCCCTCCCCCCATTCTCCCCTCCCCCTTTCTCCCCCCCCCCTTCCCCCCCCCCCCCCTTTCACCCCCCCCCCCCTTCTCCCCCCCCCCTTCTCCCCCCCCCCCAACTCCCCCCCCCCCCTAACTCCCCCCCCCACCCCCCCATTCACCCCCCCCCCCTTCACCCCCCCCCCCTTTCACCCCCCCCCCCCTTCACCCCCCCCCCTTTCTCACCCCCCCCCCTTTCTCCCCCCCCCCCAACTCCCCCCCCCTTTCTCCCCCCCCCCTTTCTCCCCCCCCCCCCTTTCTCCCCCCCCCCTTCTCCCCCCCCCCTTTCTCCCCCCCCCCTTTCACCCCCCCCCCATTCTCCCCCCCCCCCTTTCACCCCCCCCCCTTTCTCCCCCCCCCCTTTCTCCCCCCCCCCTTTCTCCCCCCCCCCTTTCTCCCCCCCCCCTTTCTCCCCCCCCCCTTTCTCCCCCCCCCCTTTCTCCCCCCCCCCTTTCTCCCCCCCCCCTTTCTCCCCCCCCCCTTTCTCCCCCCCCCCTTTCTCCCCCCCCCCTTTCTCCCCCCCCCCTTTCTCCCCCCCCCCTTTCTCCCCCCCCCCTTTCTCCCCCCCCCCTTTCTCCCCCCCCCCTTTCTCCCCCCCCCCTTTCTCCCCCCCCCATTTCTCCCCCCCCCTTTCTCCCCCCCCCCTTTCTCCCCCCCCCCTTTCTCCCCCCCCCCTTTCTCCCCCCCCCCTTTCTCCCCCCCCCCTTTCTCCCCCCCCCCTTTCTCCCCCCCCCCTTTCTCCCCCCCCCTTTCTCCCCCCCCCCTTTCTCCCCCCCCCTTTCTCCCCCCCCCCTTTCTCCCCCCCCCCTTTCTCCCCCCCCCCTTTCTCCCCCCCCCCTTTCTCCCCCCCCCCTTTCTCCCCCCCCCCTTTCTCCCCCCCCCCTTTCTCCCCCCCCCCTTTCTCCCCCCCCCCTTTCTCCCCCCCCCTTTCTCCCCCCCCCCTTTCTCCCCCCCCCCTTTCTCCCCCCCCCCTTTCTCCCCCCCCCCTTTCTCCCCCCCCCTTTCTCCCCCCCCCCTTTCTCCCCCCCCCTTTCTCCCCCCCCCCTTTCTCCCCCCCCCTTTCTCCCCCCCCCCTTTCTCCCCCCCCCCTTTCTCCCCCCCCCCTTTCTCCCCCCCCCCTTTCTCCCCCCCCCCTTTCTCCCCCCCCCCTTTCTCCCCCCCCCCTTTCTCCCCCCCCCCTTTCTCCCCCCCCCTTTCTCCCCCCCCCCTTTCTCCCCCCCCCTTTCTCCCCCCCCCTTTCTCCCCCCCCCTTTCTCCCCCCCCCTTTCTCCCCCCCCCTTTCTCCCCCCCCCTTTCTCCCCCCCCCCTTTCTCCCCCCCCCCCTTTCTCCCCCCCCCCCTTTCTCCCCCCCCCCTTTCTCCCCCCCCCCTTTCTCCCCCCCCCCTTTCTCCCCCCCCCCTTTCTCCCCCCCCCCTTTCTCCCCCCCCCCTTTCTCCCCCCCCCCTTTCTCCCCCCCCCCTTTCTCCCCCCCCCCTTTCTCCCCCCCCCCCTTTCTCCCCCCCCCCTTTCTCCCCCCCCCCTTTCTCCCCCCCCCCTTTCTCCCCCCCCCCTTTCTCCCCCCCCCCTTTCTCCCCCCCCCCTTTCTCCCCCCCCCTTTCTCCCCCCCCCTTTCTCCCCCCCCCTTTCTCCCCCCCCCTTTCTCCCCCCCCCTTTCTCCCCCCCCCTTTCTCCCCCCCCCTTTCTCCCCCCCCCTTTCTCCCCCCCCCCTTTCTCCCCCCCCCCTTTCTCCCCCCCCCCTTTCTCCCCCCCCCCTTTCTCCCCCCCCCCTTTCTCCCCCCCCCCTTTCTCCCCCCCCCCTTTCTCCCCCCCCCCTTTCTCCCCCCCCCCTTTCTCCCCTCCCCCTTTCTCCCCTCCCCCTTTCTCCCCTCCCCCTTTCTCCCCTCCCCCTTTCTCCCCTCCCCCTTTCTCCCCTCCCCCTTTCTCCCCTCCCCCTCTCTCAGACCCAGCATGTGTGTGTGTGTGTGTTTGAAACGTATCTCCTTGAAAACCAGATGACTCCACAAACGCGGAGATGTTTACAATTTCGGTAGGGATCAAACTGGATAACCTCATGTTGATCCACATTATATACTTATCTGCCATGCATCTGCTCACTCACCCAACCTATCCAAATCAACCTGCAGCCTCGTAGCATCCTGATCGCAGCTCACACTGATTGTTGGGCAGGTTTCCCAGATTCCTGCCTCTGCTAATCTACTTTTGAATAGCAATATGTTGGTCTGTGCCAATTCCATCAACTTTGTGGCTGGGTGATGCTATTGATGAATAAAATTCATTCTTACAAAATGCTGAAAATGTTGACATTTGGCTAAAGCCTGTAAAGCAATGCTTCTAAACATCCCTGACATTCTGAAACATTCAAAATGTATCTTAAAAAAGAACCGAATATCAATATTTTACATTGAAATAAAAATAAACAGTTCTACAAATTAGGAACTGTAAATTATGTAACGTTTAATCTCTCTGATCTTTTCTCTCAATTCAAGTGAATGGAATTGTTACACTAGATTTACCTTGGCCCAAGATTGTTGGGCAGTTTTCCCAAATTCCTGCTCTCTCACTGTACTTAGCATGGAGTCGGCATGTCAAAGAGGACTCTCTCAAACTTCTACAGGTGCACAGTAGAGAGCATGCTGATTGGTTGCATTGTGGCTTGGTTCAGCAACCTGAAGTACAGGAGCGGAAAAGGATGCAGAAAGTTGTAACCACTGAATAGTCCATCATCGGCTCTGACCTCCCCACCATCGAACTGATCTACCGCAGTTGCTGCCTCAAAGGCAGCCAACATCATCAAGGACCCACACCACCCTGGCCACGCACTCATCTCTCCGCTACCATCGGGCAGAAGGTACAGGAGCCTGAAATCTGTTACATCCAGGTTCAGGAACAGCTTCTTCCCCACAGCCATCAGGCTATTAAACTCACCAACAAACAGACTCTGAACTGTCACAACCTATTGCGCTTTATCTGCTTATTTATGTGTCTATTGAACTGAACTGTTCTGTATATTTGCCTACAATATTCTGTTGTGCTGCAGCAAGCAAAAATTTCATTGTCCTATCTGGGACACATGACAATAAACTCTCTTGACTCTTGAAACATAGATCATCAGCAATTCTGCAACTCCTGTCAGGAGGACCCATTCATATGTACACACGTGCAGAAGGCCCACGGGTTCCGGATATGTGTGTGGGGGAAGTGCGTTCTGTATTACTTGTTTACCTGGCTACTGGTGCTCCACAAATTTCCTAATGGTCTGTAACTTTATTTGTAGAGTACAACCAAAGATTTGGAAATGATGCAGCAAACTGGAGGTTTTCTTTACTTTCACAATCGTGAATTTGCGTTCAAGATCATTGAACTCCCATATGTACAGGATGAACTCAGTATGATCATCTTACTGCCAGATGACAACAATGGACTTGAAACTGTGAGTGTGATGTTATAACATGAATGATTGTTTCAGGGTAGCTGTTTAAAAAATATATAAAAATGAATTCAACATTCTTCCAAAAATAAATTCACACAATAAGTGAGTTCAGTATTCTGAAAAACGCAAGGAATCATGGGATTTGTCAAAGGTCGAACGATATAAATACAGATCGAGCAAAGTGCTGTAGATTCAGTGAGTATAGTGAGTGGCGTCCGGTCGGATGGGACACCGGCCCCCAGGCCCGCCGCCAACCCCAGCTCACTTCTGCCTCTCCCACCGGGCCAACCGACAGCCCCGTCCGACAACACCAGCGGCCCCAGGCCCACAGCCAGTGCAGAGAACCCACAGACCCACAGCCATGTCATTGCTATCTTAGGTGCACGTTCTGGTGACATTCTGAGTACATGTCCTGCAAATTTCATCATACGTGCCTCTGTCCTGGCTGATATATAGACAAGCAAATTATCCATAAATGTCAGGGAACTAATTGGACGTAAACTGCAGCATTCGGTTTATTAATGTCCATTAATTTTTAGATGTTTTTGCTTTTTCAGTTGCTTTGTGATGGTATTTGAGTTAAATATATCTTAAAGTATCAGGTCATTGATAACAGAGACACATAGAATATCCTGAATCTGTATCATTTGATATTGCCTTGATTTACATTTTCTGAAGTAAGTTTGGTGGCTACATGATTTAATGTTCTGCTTTTTCTTATGTTTAGCTTCAGAGGAGTTTCACTCTTAATCGTCTGAGAAGTTGGACCAACCCAAAGAACATGTCCTGGACATCTGTTCAAGTCACTCTCCCCAAATTCAAGCTGGAAGAGAAATATGATCTTTCATCAATCCTCCCCAATTTGGGGATGGTGGATGCTTTCAATAGGATGAAAGCCAATTTCTCTGGAATGAGTGAGGGAAAAGATCTGTCAGTGTCAAAAGTCATTCATCAGTCCTTTGTTGAAGTTAATGAGGAAGGCACTGAAGCAGCTGCTGCAACAGCAGTCACCATGGTTCTGACATCTGCAATGTTGTCCCCCGAAGAATTTAAGGCTGATCATCCATTCCTCAGAGCATTTTATTTTATGGAAGGCTAACCTCTCCTTAAATTCAATGCCTTGTCAGTCAATTACTTTCATAGCAATGTTGTCAATGTCTACAATTGTAAGTTTGATAGTATGGTCATTGGAACTTTTTTATAATCTGGTGGTTA
The DNA here is from genome assembly GCA_963514005.1 of Raja brachyura. The sequence goes on from OY740782.1 coordinate 52,580,836, forward strand.
AGAGGTGGGGTAGAATTTAGTTAAATTTACGTATTGAGTTTTATCATATTAACATTTATTATAATTTTATCATTGAGCTCTTAACTGGTGAGGCAATGTAAATTATATTACATTAAGTTATTTTGTAAAATTAGGGGCCTATTGAAAAGAGAGGAGCTTGTCTCATACTAACCATTTGTAATCCATTAGTCTAGTCCATAAAAGTTCCAAATTTGTTATCACCAAAGTGCGATACAAGTGGACAATGGGCTGAAGAACTTTGAACACCATCCCACCTTGTTTATCAGTAATCTTGCCAAAACATCTTAATTTATCCACTTGGAGCCACAGACCTCTCCACTATCCCCATTAAATCATTATGCTGTCTTGTTGGAAATTTCATTCGTGAATCTGAAGGATTTTGTCTCCGAATTTAAACTGGTAAATAACTTGTTGATTTCAATCTTTTTTTTTTAACCAGTTTAGATCCATTTCCATCATCCTGGTAATCTTAAGTGGTCTTCTAAGTTGATATGTTGTTCTCTTATCAATCTGGCTGGCTTTTGGGACACTTTGTTTCCTAGTTAAAATAAAATCATTAATGCAAAGCGTGTGATGTGTAGTAACACAAATTCAATAAATAAACTCCAGGATTGGGCATTGGGAGTAGAGGATTTAGCCGAGGAGACAACTTTAATGCCAACTTTAATACCAACATAACTTTAATACCAACAATGATAAATCTATGTTGGAAGCTGTAATTTTCATTTTCTACAATTACATACTTTAGCTTGATAATGAAGTAATTGTTCCCAAGTTTGTCATATTTGCCTTTCTAACAATTGTCAAAACAATGCTATCAGCCACATTTATGCCGTGTTTGCTGCAAAAATAAAAGTTCAGAGCAATGTGTTTATTCACTGTGGATGTTGTAAGCTTCTTTCAAACCAGGTGAGTGCATTGGTTGTCTTTTCAAACAAAAGGCTCTCCTATCACAATCTAGAGAGAATGTAATACCACTGGCTTAAGAGAACAAAAACATTTGATGAGGAACTTCGATATGTTAGAGCTACTTTACAATACCAGTAGTATGCCTTTACAAAGTTTTGTGGAAGAGAAGGAGAGATGAGACACCAATGAACATTAAATTGGAACAAGAACGTGACTGGGAAATTGGATAGCGATATGATTCAGCTTTTCCAGAGATCTTCAGCAGAGTGGAGTGACTTTGAGAATAGGGAAAGTTCATGTAATATTGGAATTCAAACCAAGGGTCAAGGAAACAACAGATCAGGTACAGAGAAAGTCAATATGATTGTGGAAGCTAAACCTACAGGGCAACGCATGCAAACTGCTTCCAAACTTTATCAGTTCCATTGATGACATGGAGATAATTTTTAGAAGCAGAGAACCAGGTTCTAATTGTTATGTCTAACACTATCCAGAATTAATTTATATTAGGCAGCCGTTAATGGTGGGATCAAATTAACATTTTGGCCACATCTTGGACAGGTGGAGCCAGGATTGATTTCAGAGCTGTATGTATTACTGTAAATTATCTATAGCATGCCCATGTAACACAAACCCACACAACAGGAATTTATCATATTTATTGCATTCATTTTTAATTGACTAAAAGTTCCACATCTGAATTTAATTTTACAAATTGCTCCATCCCCTTTTTTGACTCTCCTATGCCCTTTATTCCATTTGTCCATCTCCACTCATGACTTCCTTTTCTTGAAACTTCTTTAACAAAAAATAATCAGATATACCAACCAATTATTAATGGCAAATGCAGATTTTTTTGAAGCCTTGACAACATTATCACTTGTCTGCTTTTTTGGAAATTCAACATTTGGCACAACAAAAGCTTTTCACTTTACCTTGTACAAGCATATGGACTCTCGGCTTGTACTTTTTAAAAGGGTCAAGAGCTCCAAATTCCTGTGCGTGCATATCTCTGATGATCTTTCCTGGTCCGAGAACACTGATGCTATTATTAAGAAAGCACATCAGCGCCTCTACTTCCTAAGAAGATTCCGTAGAGTCGGTTTGTCAAGGAGAACTCTCTCCAACTTCTACAGGTGCACAGTAGAGAGCATGCTGACCGGTTGCATCGTGGCTTGGTTCGGCAACTTGAGCGTCTTGACTACAAAGAGTAGTAAACACTGCCCAGTTCATCATCGGCTCTGACCTCCCTTCCATCGAGGGGATCTATCGCAGTTGCTGACTCGCATCCACTTCTACCCTTCACCCCTCCCCATCCACCTGTGTTCCTTCAAGCCTCACATTTTGCACCTCTTTTATCCTTATCTCATACTTTTGTCTCCATCCCTCGCCTTTATCCAACCTTCTGCCTATCAAGCCCACCCCTCCCTCACCTGTATCCACTATCACTCGTCAGGATTTGTTCTGCTCTCCTCTCTTCCAGCTTTCTCTCCTCCACCCCCACGTCTGAAAAAGGGTCCTGACCCAAAACGTCATCTATCTCTTGCATGGTGGCGAAGCGTTAGAGTGCTGCCTTGTCTTGTGTTCATCACTCCAGAAGAATCCACCAGGGACTATACTGGAAGTATCCTGCACCAACTAGGGACAATTATTACATTTACCAAGCCAATTTACCTACCAACCTGTACGTCTTTGGAGTGTGGGAGGAAACCGAAGATCTCGGAGAATATCCGCACAGATCACGGGGAGAACGTACAAACTCCAGACAGACAGCACCCGTAGTTGGGATCAAATCCAGGTCTCTGGCAATCCATTCGCTGTAAGGCAGCAACTCTACTGCTGCACCACCATGATGGCCTTATAGCGTCAGAGGTTCGATCCCGAGTATGGAGTTTACGTTCTCCCCATGGTGCGTGGGTTTTCTCCAAGATCCTTCTTCAGCTTCCTCCCAAAGTCCAAAGACATACAGGTTTCAAAGCTAATTGGCTTGGGTTTGTCTAGTTCATATAAGTGTAAATTGTGCCGGCTTGTGCTTAATACGCAGGGATCACTGGTTGGTGCAGACTAAACTAAAATACCCATGTTCTCTAGAGATGGCGCCTGACACGCTAAGTTACTACAACGCTTTGCATCAAAAGAAAGTGGTGCGTTTAGAGGCTGCAGGCATATTTAGGGAAAATTACATTCACTCATCATACTGAAGGGAGGCCTCTACAACACAGGAGGAAGTTGTGTCCACGCCGACTACAAACCGACCATCTCACCAGCCCCATTCACCAATTCTCCCTACAACATGTTCTCCATCATATCTGTGGGGGTTGGAGGAGATATTTCATGGTGAATTGGTCAGAACTGGCTACGATGACTATTGATTCAGAACTGGCTTACTGGTAGAAGGTAGAGAGTTGTGGTGCAAGGCCGATATGATAATGACATTTGAATGGGCACATGGATATACATGGAAGGATATGGATTATGTAGAGGCATTAAGAGTTGATCTTGGTATTGTGTACGGCAAAGGCAATGTGGACTTGTACAACAACTCCTTGTAGCTGAAACACTCTAATCCAGACAGCAATCTGGTAAACTTCCTCTGCACCCTTTCCAAAGCTTCCACATCCTTCCTATAATGGGGCAACCGGAACTGCATGTAATATTCCAAATATGGCCTTCAGAAAGCCGACAGTCATGACTTTCCTGGCTCTTACAATCAATGTCCCAAGCAATGAAGGCAAGTATACCATAAAACATCCTTATCATCCTGTCAACTTGTGCCACCACCTTTAATGAACTTGATCTGCACATCCCCTCACATTCATTTTCCCAATTTGCTATACTTCACACTTGCTTGGACCATTGCACACTTACTCCATCTGCCATTTCTCTGGCCATCATCTGCATTTATGCCCAAAATCAAATTAGTAAGATACGACCTGCCATATACCATGCAATGCTAGATATATCTAATTAGCTCGATGGGAGTAATTACCTTCTCAAATAATTATCTCCAATAGTTTTCCTACCACTGATGTGACGCTGACCATCCTATAATTTACTGGATCCTCTCCCCTCCTTAATCAGAGCAACACAGGCCAATCCTCTGGGACATTGCCTCTGGCTAGAGAAGAAACAAAGATCCTCATCAAGACCCTCCAGCCCTCTGTTTCTTCTCTAGCCAGAGGCAATGTCCCAGAGGGCTGGAGGGTGTTGATGAGGATCCTTGTTTCTTCTCTAGCCAGAGGCAATGTCCCAAAGATCCTCATCAACACCCTCCAAATCTCCTCTCTTGCCTCCCTCAATAACCTGGGATAGATCACATCAGGCCATGGGAACTTATCCACCTTAATATTATTCAAGAGGCTCAACTGCCTCAGCATATTTTTATTCTTAACTTCAATCTTGCTGTCCTTCAAGATCTTCGCATTGGTAAATATAGATGCAAAATACCTCACCTACATCCTCCGCCTCCAAACATAAATACCCTCCTTTATCTTTGAGCATTCGTACCTTCTACCTGCGACCCTCTTGCTTTTAACAGATTGTATAAAAAGCCTTAGGATTTTCCTTATCCCAACTCGCCAATGACATTTCATGAGTTCTTCCCTCCTCGCTTTATATTCCTCATAAGCCCTGCCTGAATTAGTTTAGTTTAGAGATACAGTGCGGAAACAGACCCTTCAGCCCACCGGGTCCGCGCCGACCAGCGATCTCCGCATATTAACACTATCCTACACACAGTAGAGAGATTCTTTTTACATTTACCAGGCCAATTAGCCGACAAACCTGTATATCTTTGGAGTGTGGGAGGAAACTGAAGATCTCGGAGAAAACCCACGCAGGTCACGGGGAGAACGTAAAACTCTGTACAGACAGCACCCATAGTCAGGATCGAACCCTGATCTCCGGGGCTGCATTCGCTGTAAGGCAGCAACTCTACCGCTGCGCCACCGTGCCGCCTGAAACATCCACATTGGAACATGCTGATACCACCTTCTTAAACCTGACATGTTTCCTCTTCTTCCTGACCAAGTTTAAAACCTCCTGTTCCTTGTCATCCTTACCCTTATCCTTCCTCCTCACTGAAACATGCTGATCCTGCACCTTAATCAGCTGGCCTTTAAACAATTCATGTGATCGGTGCAGAATTAGGCTATTCGGCCCACCATTCAATCGTGGCTGATCTATCTCTCCGCCTCAACCCTAACGCCATATCCCCATAACCCCTGACATCCATACTAATCAAGAATCTATCTATCTCCGCCTTAAAAATAGCCATTGATTTGGTCTCCAAAGCCTTCTGTGGCAACGAATGCTACAGCTTCACTGCCCTCTGACTAAAGAAATTCCTCCTCATCTCCTTCTTAAAGGAATGTCCTTTTATTCTGAGACTATGACCTCTGGTCATAAACTCTCCCACTAGTGGAAACATCCTCTCCACATCCACTCTCTTCAATCCTTTGACTATTCGGTAAGTTTCAATGAAGTTCCCCCTCATCCTTCTAAACTCCAGCAAGTAGAGGCCCAGTGTGGTCAAACGCTCATCATATGTTAACTCACTAATTTGTGAGATGATTCCTTTAAACCTCCACTGGACACTCTCCAGTGCAAGCACACCCTTCCTCAGATATGTGACCCAAAATTACTCACAATACTCCAAATGTGATCTAACCAGCGCCTTATAAAGCCTCAGCATTACATCCCTGTTTTTGTATTCTAGTCCTCAGCTCTACCCACAAGGTCTCTAAATCTTCTCCAATATCACTCCTTGATAAGGACCGAATTTCACGCCTTACCAACAGAGCGACCCCACCCCCTCTGTCCACCTATCTGCCTTTCTGATAGGGCGTGTAACCTTTAATATTCAGCCACCAGCTCTGATCCTCTTGCAGCTACGTCTCTGTAATACCCACAGCATTGAACCTACCAATTTCTAACTGTGCTACAAGCTCATTCACTTTGTTTCTTATACTACATGCATTCAAATATAACATCTTTAATTTGGCATTCCTCTCACATCGGTCCTGATTTTACCCAACCTTACCCTCTTATCCCTATCCCACAACACTATGGGATTGCTGTCATGAAAAGAATAACAGCAACAGTTGAAGAAGTTGACTAGGCACCAAATTCATGAGGGCATTTTGGATTAGACAATAGATGCCGGCTATACCACAGATAAATAAACGGAAATGCATTGCAAATTTGGGGCTGAGGCATTTAAATAGTTCAAGCATGAGTAAAAAATTATGAATACACCAGTGATTGAACGGGATGATGAAACAGACCTGAAAGGTTCAATGACTGACTGACTTTCCTGGCACGGTCCGAGTTATCTTATTCTATAGCTTTCCAGAGAGGTCGGTGCCAGTTGGGAGGTTGTGAATGTATTGCAGGAAGGAGGAGCAAATAATTGGACAAGACTCAGTCAAGTGTACGTTTTACTATTTACGTTATTGCTCCTTGCAGATTTTCATTGATAACTGTGCATAAAATAAACCCCGTAAATCTATTTGTATTGGAAGATATTTTTCTATTTAGCAACATGTTATTAGACAGAATCAATGGAGGCCTAAAGAGGTGGGTTTAAAACTGAAATACTCCTTCTTGGTTTACTATTTAAAAAAAAATTATTTCAAGCTGTTGTTCCAGTTTGGCGGGAAGTTGCCAGCAATTCACTCGCTAAGTGCTACCCAAGGTTGGGTGGGGTGGAAGTGTGATGGTAAGGATGTGTCTGGGCAGTGGTCCAAATTAAATATGATTCAGCCCAATATTTGCTTTCCCAACGGTTTAGCAGTTTACCTGAGCTCATATAGTATATTGACCTAATGAACCCTTTGGCAAGGTGTGCCTTGATTCAGAGGTCTTTGTTTAATGAAAACCATCAACAAAACTGCTTCACTGTACTGGTTAATGGAATCAAATTTATTCTCAAGGCATGTCAAATATAACAACTTGCCACTTCAGAGAAAAACATAAATTAATCAATGTAGACAGCACTTGATTTATGAAGCTTCATTTATTTGGTTGCTGTACCTTGTCATATCAAAGTCATTCTAATTATCTGAATAGTATATTTTTCTTGTAGTTTGAAACACTGGAGGAATGGAACAAAGCTGATCACCATTTCATCCTTGACATATTCAGAGAACTGACTGAAAGAAATCAAGCGGGCAATGTCTTTTTTCTCCATTCAGCATTTTCACTGCAATGGCTATGGTTTATCTTGATGGAAACAAATAACACTGCCTTCCAAATTACAAACGAACACGCGATCACCATCTGATGTGGATGCAAACCTGTTTTATTGGGCAGCCGTGCTGGACTGGGCCCTGTTGCCGGCCGGGCGGCATAGGGTGCCAAGAACAAAGAGGGACGTGGACGGGGGAAAAAGGAAGGGGGACTACATTGAATACTCTTGTAATTTTGTTGCCGACCTTTACGTGGCGACTCTTGCATGCTTGTACTGTATGTAAACAAAGTACTCCGTATACGCGGCAATAAAGTATCAATCGATCAATTGTTTTTTCTCAGAGGGCGGTGGAGGCCAGTTCTCTGGATACTTTCAAGAGAGAGCTAGATAGGGCTCTTAAAGATAACGGAGTCAGGGGATATGGGGAGAAAGCAGGAATGGGGTACTGATTGGGGAGATCAGCCATGATCATATTGAATGGCGGTGCTGGCGCGAAGGACCGAATTGCCTACTCCTGCACCTATTGTCTATTCTCATTGCCCGATTCGGATACCAATATCATTTACCAGGTTGGAGATCTAGTATCTGCTTTCAAGAAAATGCAATTGGACGTTAAAAAAAACAGATGCGTAAAATGGTTAATGTACGGTGAAGAGACTTATAATTTTCTCAAGGTATGTTATGCCTGAAGTGCATTTCTCTGACTCCTTCAGTGTTCGGTGGGTTTTGTAGTCCCAAATAAAGTTAGTGACAATAGAGTCAATTAAAAAAAGTGTCTGAGGAAACATGTATAAATGTTGTAAATTAGTAATGGATTTTAATATTCCCATTATAGACTGGGGCTGCCTTAGTGACAAGGGCTTATTCAGGGTGCAATTTGTAAGAGGTGTTTTGCAAGGTTTCCTTATCCAATATACGAAGGAGAGGTCGAGGCTTGACCTACTGTTGCAAAATCAGCAAGGGTGATCTTTCCGTTATCAGACATCTGCAGTCTTCCCACAAGCTAGGGTGTAGTCCCAATCTTCCATTTCTCTGGCACCGTAATGCTACAAACTGTAATCATCAGTCTGGTATTTTCCTCTTGGCTCTATCCGACATTCTTGTGCATGCCTTGAAGTCATGTGAATTGAATTCTTTAATCTCACATGTGACAAGGGCAGCACAGTGGCTCAGTGGTGGAGATGCTGCCTTACAGTGAATGCAACGCCGGAGACCCGGGTTCGATCTCGATACAGGTGCTTGTTTGTACAGAGTTTGTATGTTCTCCCCTTGACCTGCATGGGTTTTCTCCGAGATCTTCGGTTTCCTCCCACGCTCCAAAGACGTACAGGTTTGTAGAGTAATTGTCTTGGTATAGATGTAAATTGTCCCCAGTGGGTGTAGGATAGTGTTGATCCACAATAGCAGGGATCGCTGGTTGGCGCAGACCTGGTGGGCTGAAGGGCCTGTTTCCGCGCTGTATCTCTAAACTAAACTAAGACACAGTGCAATTCTTTGTTTGCATACTTTGCTGGGTCCTCTCTGGATGCCTCCGTGGCGTCGACCCAGGCCCCGCCGCACGGCTGTGTCAACCCGTGAGGTTGCGGCCCAAGTGACCAGGCTGCGACCCGTGAGGCCCTTCACCAGACTCAAGAGGGTTTTCCTTTTGGTTGTAGGGATAAAGGCAGAGATTATTGTCTAAATGGGGAGAAAATCCAGAAATCAGAGGTGGAAAGGGCCCTTCGAGTGCTGGTGCAGGATTTTATGTAATATTTTTTTATTTGAAGTAATCAGTTTACAATGTATAGTATACTTTATAAACTAACACCTTAATTCAATATTACTACAAATAACATATCAATACTTAATATCTTCTATTTTTTGGAAATAAAGAAAAAGATATATAAAAGAGAAAAAAAATAAAAGAGAAAAAAAAGGGAATTAAAAAAAAAAGAAAAAATTTCCCACATACTTCAATCATAAAAAAAAAAGAAAATTTAAAAAACAAAAATATTACATATATATAAACAAAACTAAATACATTATACGAAATACTATTTCATACAATAATATCTATAATAAATGCGCAATAATATCAAATGTAAGTAAGTTATTCGCATCGGATTCCGTAGGGTGCCCGTCGAGCCGTGATTCCAAGAATAGCTACTTCTCTAAGTACTGTATATATGGAGACCATATCGATTCAAAAGAATTATACCTGTCCAAAAGGACAAATCTAATTCTTTCCAAATTCAATGTCTCCAACATCTCTGCTTTCCACATTTTAATTGTTGGGGATAATGTTCCCTTCCAAAATTTAAGTATCATTTTTTTCCCTATTATTAAACAGTAATCAAAAAAATTTCTTTGATTTACTGTGAGTACCAAATTTGGCTCCGGGATTCCAAATATTATTAATTTTGGGTCTGGGTCGAGTTCAACCTTAAGAACTTCCGAAATAACTTTAAAAATTTCAATCCAATAATAATTCAACCGTGGGCACGTTACAAAACTATGTATTAAATTTGCTTCAAGATTCTTATATTTATCACAAATAGAGGAGAGACTAGGAAAGCTACTTTTTAATTTGGTTTTCGAGTAGTGTAATCTATATATAACTTTAAATTGTATCAATGTGTGTCTGGCATTCAAAGAACACCAATGTATTCTTTGTAAGCTTTCTTCCCAAGTTTCTTTTATTATAGGTAATCCAATTTCATTTTCCCATGCTTGGCGATATGTTTCAGTTGTTGGGTTCTCTTTATCTAAAATAATATTGTATATATAAGCTATAAGCTTATCCGTATTTGGATGTAAATTAAACAGCTCATCTAATAAGCCTGATTCTTCATTTTTATAGTCTTGTGTGTTGCATTTAATAAAATCTCTAATTTGTAAATACCTAAAATGGTGTTGTGAAGGTAGTCCAAAAATATCTTGTAACTCTTCAAATAATAAAAATTTTCCATTTCTATAAAGGTGTCCTATCCTTTTAATTCCTGAATCCTCCCACAGTCTAAACCCCGCATCTAAGATTGAGGGTTTAAACAGTGGGTTATTCCTAATTGGTAACCTAAAAGAAAGATTATCCAGGTGCAGGATTTACTAAAAGTTTATCTGCAAGTCGAATCACTAGTAAAGAAAACAAATGCCATGCTAGCATTTATTTTGAGAGGTTTTGCAATACAAAAAAAGGTGATGTAACACAGAGGCTCTGGAATATTAAGAGCAATTCTGGGCACCATACCCAAGGAAGGATGTTCTGGCTCTGGAGAGGGTCCAGAGGAGGTTTACATAAATGATCCCAGGAATGAGTAGGTTAACATATGATGAGCATTTGTCGGCACTATACTCGCTGAAGTTTAGAAGAATGAGAAGGGAACCACATTGAAATGGACAGAATAGTGAAAGGCTTGGATAGAGTGGATGTGGAGAGGATGTTTCCACTAGTGGGAGAATCTAGGACCAGAAGTCATAGCCTCAGAATTAAAATACATTATTTTAGGAAGACGATGAGGTTGCATTTTTTCCAATGAGAGGGTAGTGAATCTGTGGAATTATTTGCCACAGAAGGCTGTGGAGGCCATCAGTGGATATATTTAAGGCAGAGATAGATAGATTCTTGATTAGTTAGGTGTCAGAGGTGAATCTTGTGTGCCAGATACACGGCCATGGATTTTCATGTTACTGTAACTAATGTTCTATTATTATTTCTGTCCAAGATCATATGGATGTACGCATTAAATGTTAATTCCAAACAATGTAAAGAAAAAATTGAATCAAAAAAAGTGTAAAGATCCCATTCATATTCACAATTATTCTTGGAGCTCAATGTAAACATTTTTTATTGTAGTAGATAAAACATTAACCACATTATTATGCTTTATCTCAGTCTTGAATATTAAAACAAATATTTTGAGTATTTCCATATTCCTTGCAAAAAATTCTCAATACATTCCACTGCATATCAAATCATTTCTTATGTAGCATGGTGAACCTGGAACATTAGCCAGATAAGCAGTGTTAACTCAGGACACCAACATAAATTGAACTGAAAGCAGGCCAAGGAGCTAAGGGGCCATGGTGGCCAAAGGAAATAATTCTGGACAAAGTTAGGAAGTTATACAAGCTGTTCAAAAGTTGATGTATTGTTTTTCGGTAATTGTGCAATGCAACATGTCACTGCCCTGCAGATGATTTTTTTTAATGTTGCAAGTTGAATTAGGCGGTGGGGTAGGTGGTGTATTAAGCCAGATAGTGCACCTCATTTAACAAGAATGTGAGCAATGACAAGGCATATTTTTGAAGCATTTGATAATTATCCAAATTCACTCAGCAATCCCTTAACAATTAGAAGCAAATTTCAAGCTGAAGTTTTCCCACTCAATCTCTGGCCATCATAACAGTTTATCATAGCAGAATTCCTCAGTTTGCTAAAATGTTATTTACTCCTCCTTGAAGTCTACTTGTGTTGACATCAGGCAATGATTGGTAATGTGGAGTGGGGCAAGGGAGAAGGGTTGAAATTCTGCAGCCAAATTGCACTGTGTTTTAAGGAGAGGAGAACCTTCCAAAGAATAATATGTTGCGCGTTTTGTTGTGCCGGATGAAGAACAGGAATGGATGATCAGCCACAAACATGTTTCTTATCATTACACATCGCATCATCATAATTCCAGCTGTTGCAGCAGCTGCTTCTGTGCCTTCCTCATTAACTTCCACAAAGGATTTATGGACAACTTTTGACAAAAATAGATCATTTCTACTAGTCATTCCAGAGAAGTTGGCTTGCATGGTGCTAAAAGCATCCACCATCCCCATTCGGGAGAGGATCGATTCAAGATCATATTTCTCTTCCAGCTTGAATTTAGGCAACACAACTTCAATCTCCACCTGCTTCATTGTGGCTGGGTTGGTCCAATTCATCAGATGATCAAAAGTGATATGGTTCTGAAGCTTAAAACACAAATACGTTTTTTTTAAAGTTCTAGATGGAGTTTAGTTTAGATACAGCATAGAAACAGGCCCTTCGGCTCACCAGTCCATGCCGACAATTGAGGCAAGGATGAAGTCAAGGTAGCAAGTGATAGGTGGGTACAGCTGAGGAGGGGTGTTAGGTAGATGGAGGTGGTGATAAAGGTTAGAAATGAAATGGAAATAAAAGGGTGTCAGATGAGAAAGGAAATGGTGGGAGGGAATGGGACACAGGAAGGGGAAGGAGATTCAGTAGTGAAAATAGGAGATCGACACATGTACTGAGATTAAAAGCTTTTTGGTTGCGTGCTATCCAGTCAGCAGAAGACTAAGCATGATTACTATCAAGTCATCCAGTGTACAGATATAGGCAAAAGGGGAATAACTAAAGGGGACTTTAGTGCAAGATAAAGTCCAGTAAAGTCCGTTAAAAGATAGTCCAAATGTTTCGAATGAGGTAGGTGGGAGCTCAGAACCGCTCTCTAGTTGGTGATAAATTGATTCAATTGCCTGATAACAGCTGGGGGAAAATTCTCCGCGAATCAGGAGGTATGTATTTTTGCACTTCGCTGTATCTTGCCTGATGGGAGAGGGGAGAAAAGGGAATGACCAGGGTGGAGCTGAACCTTGATTATGATGGTGGTCTCACCGAGGCAGCATAAAGAGTAGATGGCGTCAATGGAGGGGAGGTTGGTTTGTGTGATGGCCTGGGCTACGTCCATAACTCTCTTAAAGATGGAGCTTTGCCCAAACCATGCTGTGATGCATCCAAATAACATGCTTTCTCCAGAACATTTCTGAAAGTTGGTGAGGGGAGTTCTAAGGATTTGGTGCACTTTGTTTGCCTTCGCTTTGATGGACAGGCCCTTCAGCTCACCAGTCCATGCCTGGTCTGCATTGTATTGTTGCAAGTAAAACTTTGATTTTAATAAACGGCAAAGCTATCTTGAGGCATTAAATAGCCTTGTCTCTAATATTGTGTGTTTGCAATTTATATATGCAAATATACCAGACACATTATCTCAACAACATCAATTGCTAATCAGGTTTTTTAAATCACAAACATATTTAGGGTTAATCACAAGTCATTTCTATAAACTAGCATGACCAAGTCTCATTTGTCAATTACTCTGGGTTTTTTCCCTCCTGCTTGTCAGGAAGGTGGAATCTAATTTTTGTTTCTTTGAAAAATTCAAATTATAAACATATAATATATAACAATTACAGCACGGAAACAGACCTTCTTGGCCCTTCCAGTCCGTGCCGACCATTTATTTTCCCCTAATCCCATCTACCAGCACTCAGACCATACCCCTCCATTCCCTTCCCGTCCATATACCTATCCACTTTACTTTTAAATGTTAAAATCGATCCTGCCTCCACTAATTCTGCTGGAAGATCATTCCACACAGCCACCACTCTCTGAGTAAAGAAGTTTTCCCTCATGTTACCCCTAAACTTCTGTCCCTTAATTCTCATGTCATATCCTCTTGTTTGAATCTTCCCTACCCTCAATGGGAAAAGCTTATCCACGTCAACTCTGTCTATCCTTTTCATCATTTTAAAGACCTCAATCAAGTCCCCCCTTAACCTTCTGCGCTCCAAAGAATAAAAACCTAACTTGTTCAACCTTTCTCTGTAACTTAGTTGCTGGAACCCAGGCAACATTTTAGTAAATCTCCTCTGTACTCTCTCTATTTTGTTGACATCCTTCCTATAATTAGGTGACCAAAACTGTACACCATACTCCAGAATTGGTCTTACCAATGCCTTGGTCTCAACCAAATTGGTCTCACCAAATTGTTTCATATCAAAGCTTCCCACTTACTTTTTCGAGCTGACTGAAATCCTCATTTATATCTGGTAACAGGATGACCATACTGAGCTCACTGCCCACATAGGGAAGCTCGAGGATCTGGGTTGAAAATTCCCGGATATAATTGAATGGAAATTTGCTTTTCTGCTGCATCATTTGAACAGGTTTTGTGTCATGCTGCAAGCAAAACAAAAGAAAAATGAGCAAAGTTGTAAACTCATTTAACCCAGGAAAAGGGGAAATAATTTAAAGAGATGAATGAGAAATGCAAAACAGAGCTTTATTCAACAATTCCTGACATTTTATTTTGCAAACTCAAGGACATCATTACTCTTTTACATCATTGAATTGAATACCTTTTTCTTCCAGGAATGACAATCTTGAAGTTTACATGGTTGACCCAAACTCATTTCCACAGTCAAAATTCTCCTTTGCAAAGACCTCTTGCTCCAACTTTACTCACATTATTTCAACCCATCAGATAAATTCCTTTGTTCCAACCAATGTTCTCCTCCACCATCTCAGCTACCAAGACCACACTCGTTTCTCTTTCTCAGTTCCGACAGATGTTTTATGCCCAAAACATTAACCATTTCTTTCCACAGATGCTGACTGGCCGGCTGAGATTTTCCAGCATTTTCTTGCAGATTTACAGTATCTGCATGTTTTACATTTTATTTATAAATACAGGCTAGCTCCCCAAAAACCTGCAAATGTAATGTGATCAGTCATTGCATCCATAAAGTAACCAGTCGACAACTTCCTGGCTTCATTCTATATTCTTAAAGAAGACATGCACACAAAACATTTTGGAAAGTAGTGTTTTTCATCAAAACTTAGGGTAGAAGACTTTGTTGTCGCCTTCAATTTCGATAATTTCTTCCATTACATTTTGGAAACACCCTATTCAATATTACTTTTTGCCAGGTAGCACAGTGGTAGAGCTGCTGCTTTACATCACCAGGGACCCAGGTTCAATTCTGACTTAAGGTGCTGTCTGTCTGAGCAGAGTTTCCATGTTCTTCCTGTGACCGCGTGGGTTTTCTCTGGGTGCACCGGGTTCCTCCTACATTTCAAAGACGTAGAGGTTTATAGGCTAATTGGCTTCTGTAGATTATCCCTAGTATGTCACATAGAATGAGTGTGTGGGCGATCATTGATCGGCTTGGACTTGGTAGGCTGAAGCATTTCACGCTGTATCTCTTAACTGAACTAACCTTCTGAAACAAAATAATTATTTGTTATCAGTTATTTACCTTCTAAGGAACCCATGTTAAACTGGATTATTTTCCCCTCGATCTTTCCTCAATAAATATACTGAACCAACACACCATTCTTGCTTCAAGAAGTTTATCCGTCACCTCGGGGGACTTACTCTGGTCCATAACATGTCACTCTCTTGGAGTTCCATGTGTTCCCCAGAGCAAATGATTTACAATAGGCATAGTACAAGTGTATCAGCAGCAGCAAGCAGAAGCAATTTGGCACGCTCTGTTGGTCCTCCAATCATATCATGACACAGTACGTGTTTAAAGGCAAAGGTCAGGTTCCTCAAGACAATTGACTCACAAGCGCATTATCTCATTATCACCAATAATCAGGTTAAATGACTCAAACAATTGACTCAAAATGAGTGACTAACTTCGTCATCACAGCTGCAACAGAACCAAGCATTTTTCCACTCAACGCTGTAATTTCCCCACTAACTTACACAGCAAAAACCAAACTCGTCACCCACATTACTCAAGGCCTATCTCAAATCCAAAATGAAAAAAAGAAATTTCTTGAGCTACTTTTCCTATCTGTTCAATAGCAAAAGAAAACATTTGTGGATGAGCAAGAATGATGTCAGCAAAATCATGTGGAATGAGCAGAGTTCAAATTTCTAACCCATTATCTTACTCAAGTAAACAGGAACCTGATAACCAGTTATGGTGGGCAATATATCCAACGTTTTATTGTACAAAAAAGCAGGAATTTATTCTGGACATTTCACAACATCCTGTTAGATTTCACCACTTTGTTGATCGACTACCAAATGGAGTTCAATATTCATCAACATTTTTTGATTTTTCTCACTCGCACATTACCTGGTTTACTCTGAATTGTCCGCCTTCTGTATTTTCACTCTCAAATTTCTTGTTCCAGTTTCCCTTAAAATATATGGCATTTACAAGAACAAGTTTTGTGAGTCCATCAACAGTGCCTTCAGCTAGTAAATTCTTGATCTTGCCTAGGGAGTGGGTGCAGTGGGGTGGGGGAAGAGGGGTGATAGTATGCACGTTATTGATAGGTAATCAAAACAAACAACATAGCAAAGACACCAAACCAAAGAATGACCTGCCACATTATTGCAGAGTATAAAGATTCATGACTTGCAGGTAATGATGATTCTCCCACCTGTGCCTTCTTTAATCAGGAAGATCAAGGAGTAGGTACATGGAAACAAGTGTGTTTGCAGATTCCAGTTAACACACCAGCCCAACAAGGAAATGTATAGAACAGTACAGCACTGGAAGAGGCCCTGAACTGACATTCCAGAGAAAACAATGCAGGTTTGTCCATCCTCTCCTTAAACCCGATATCCTCTAATCCAGACAGTATTCTGGTAAACCACCTGCACCCTCTCCAAAGCCTCCACATCCCTCCTGTAGTGGGATGATCAGAACTGAACACAATACTCCAAATGTGGCCTGACCAAATGCCTATAAAGCTACAATATGACAGTGGGACGGTGCCAGAGCTGCTGCCTTGCAGTGCTAGAGAGTGGGGTTTGATCCCGACTACGTGCTGTCTGTACAAAGTTTGTACATCCGCCCTATGACCGCATGGGTTTTCTCCGGGTGCTCTCTTTCCTCTCACATCCCAAAGCCGTGCAGGTTTGTAGGTTAAATAGCTTCTGTAAATTGCCCTTAGTGTGTAGGATACAACCAATGTACAAGTGACTGCCGGTCGGCATAGACTTGGCAAGTTTGTTTCTTCGGTGTATCTCTAAACTAAACTAAACTCCACTGGTCACAAATCTGCAGCTAGAATAACTACCTCCCACCACAACCCCCTGTCTTCTGTGAGTAAGACAGTTCTGAAATCAAATATCAAACACACAAGGGTTCCTTCACTATCACTGGGCCACTGAATTCAGATATGGAGCTCGATGGAAGTATACCTTCATCCCAGAACAATTATAATAGTTCAAGATAGTTTGATCATCACTTGCACAGGGTTGATGCAGGCTGCCCTCATGCCATGAATGAAAAATTCTCTGTACAGTCTTGGGAAACATTCCTTACTCTGATTATTATAGGCAGCAGAGGACATGTATTGTCACATGTATTCTCCAGCATCACTTGCCTGCAGTTTGCTCTTCTGTCCAGTTGTTGATTTCTGGTCTGACCTTTTCTGCTGCATTAGCAAAGTCAACTGAAGCAAGCTGTGCCTGATAGTATTTCAGTGTGGCAGCAAGAAAATCCTAAAAGATAACAGATCAAAATAACCCTCACTATTCCAATTTGTACCATTTTATTGTTAATCTATGCTATTACTAAAAACTCTCACCTTGACCTCTTCCGGTTTGCTTTAAAAAAAAGTTTTAATTTGCGCAAACTGTACCCTTTATCGATAGGATTTTTCACCATCTTACTTAACACTCTCCTCTAGTCCAATCCACCAACTTTTGTTCCGATCGATGGAATTTTACAAAAGTTATGAAGGTTTAAAGAATTGTAAGATCAGCAGATTGGTCTTCTTGCCCATCAGTGATGAAGGTAACACCTCTTCCAGCACCCTCTGGAGAATAAAGTCCCGGAGGCGGGGCCGAGTCCGCAAGTAGTCCTGATTGAGTCCGCAAGAGTGGAGTCAGGAAAACCGGCCGTGTGCGGTCAGGAGAGCCGGCCGTGCGTGGTCGGGAAAGCCACGGTGTGGGGTCGGGAGGTGCTGTGTGGTGCCGCAGCCAGTGGCCGCTGAGTGGAGTCGTTCCATCCCCCTCCTCACCACACCCTCCCCTTCCCGCCACACACCCTTCCTCCCCTCCACACACCCACACCCCCCTTTACCCCTCCCTTGTTCCTCCCCCTTCCCCCCCCACACTACCTCACCTCCACACACCACCCCCTCCCACATTATCTCACCCCCCACACCACCACCCCCCCTCTCTCCCACACCCCTCCCCCACACCACCCCCCCTCTCTCCCACACCCCCCTCCCTCTCTCCCACACCCCCCTCCCTCTCTCCCACAACCCCCCCCCTCTCTCCCACAACCCCCCCCTCTCTCCCACAACCCCCCCCCTCTCTCCCACAACCCCCCCCCCCTCTCTCCCCCCCCCCCCCCTCTCTCCCACACCATGGTGGAATATTGCATTGGGAAATGGGTTGCATTGGGGGACCAGGCCTCCCGTGTGACTGGGACCCAATGGGTCCCACTTAGACCAATGATTGGAAACATTCATACATACTACAAATAAGTAATGCATTGCTCAAGACCAAGCTTTCTTACAAAAAGAAGTATCGCCTCACTAATTGTATTTATCCAGTACAGACCTTCACAAACTAAACTCCACATTCAGTTCATTCAATATTCCTGCATCAATATATCAAAAACAAATTGGGCAATTTAGCCTCCAATACTCTAACCAGAAGATAATCTTACTGCTAGGAAGTTGTAGGTCTGCTCCCCGTAGAGGCGATTGGCGAGCTTCAACACATGCTCTGCTTTAGGGTTGATTAATTCAGTTTGAAGTTTCTGATATTCAGCATGGATGTCTTTGATTCCATCAAAACCAAGCACCTAAGAAATGAAGTTAACATACATTAATAAAGAAAAATTCAGTTTAGTTTAGTGATACAGCATGAAATTAGGCCCTTTGGCCCACCATTGATCACCCATTCACACTAGCTCTGTGTTATCCCACTTTTGTATCCACTCCTTACACAGTAGGGCGATGTACAGAGGCCAATTAAACTACAAACTCACATACATTTGGGATGTGGGAGGAAACCAACGCAGTCGCAGGGAGAACATGCAAAGTCCACACAGATGGATAAGGCCTGGATCAAACCTAGTCTCTGGCACAGGTTAAGCAGCAGCTCTACCAGCTGCGCCACTATGCTGCTCAGTTCTGAATGAAGGAAACAAGACTAGTGTTTTAGGGACTTGTATAAAGATATTAACCAAAATCCCATTAGTCAATTTCCCATTCCATCTACAAGAGAACATCCAGTCATCAAGTCAGAGGGCAACAAACTCATGAATGTTATTAATAAGCTGATGAACCAAAGCTATTAAACATTATGACAGCATTCCTAGTATAGGAAAATATGGTGTTAGAGTTCATTTTAGGGTTAAATGGAATAAGATAAGCTAAACAATAATCCTGACAGTGAATTGTGGTGCAAATAAGTTCCTTGCACCAGTATTGTGGCTGAGAAATTCATGTTCTCTCAAAGCCACCTGCTGTTACTTTGCCATCAGTACACTGTAAATAACAGTGCATTTCTAGAACCATTTTCAGTTTTAATGGAAGATCATTGACCCATTTGCTCTCAGCAGGAAGCTGCCCAAACAACTGAGCATTTCCATTTAAAAAAAAGTTTCACAACTTGAAGTTTTATTTCCACTGCAAATTCACATCCCAAGGGACAGAGAGCAGCAAACAATTTTTCACTACAACTATAAAAAAAAGACACCAGAGTTCCCCCTCCCCCCCAAAATGTCCTTTTATAGAAGGAATGTGTTATTTTTATCTTGTCTAGACCAGAGTGTCTCCATATTCAGAACATCTCTTAACTGATACAACCAAGTTATCAACTGCATTTCACAAAGTATTGGGTGGGTTATTAAGTCTCTGCAAAGTACTTGCATTTGTGGAAAGTCTCCAAACTCTTTCAGCAAGAATATCAGAATTAGAGAGTTAGAGTCACATAGAAACACACCCTTCAGCGCAACCTGTCCATGCTGACCAAGATGTGCCATCTACAATAGTCCCACCTACTCACATCTCTCTCTAAATCTTTCCTATCCATGTATCTATCCAGATGTCTTTTAAATGTAAAGGTTCATTGGAATTGTGGAATACTGAAATATTGCTCAGATAAGTCAGCCCCACTGATTGAGATAGACATAAAATGCTGCAGTGGCTCAGCAGGTCAAGCAGCATCTCTAGAGAGAAGGAATGGGTGACGTTTCAGGTCGAGACCCTTTTTCAGACCGATTGAGATGGGCCAGATAACTTCCTGTTCTTTTCAGTGTCAAGATTCACAGCACAAAATGTAATTTGGGGGCTTTATGGTCACGTAATGAAGAACTGAGTATTGCGTGATTGCACCTCAATGGAGAAGATTTAAGATTTTAATGGAAAAGAAAATGGAGAATTTACAAATAGCAACACCAACAGGAGCAGAGCTAGATGCACTTAGGCCAACTGGAAACAAGGTTGTATTAATCTACTATACTATTGTGTCTGTAATAAATTCATTCTGGACAACGCACTCAACCTGGAAACAACTGGAAAATAGAAATATATAGCTGTTAAACAGCATCTGTAAAACCAGCTGTGTTTTTCAGCACTGGAGCCAAACCCAAACTTTTGATTGTAAAGTTGTTTCTGCAGAAAATTTTATTCCTCAACATGCATAACATCTTACAGCACAGAAATAGGCCCTTCAATCCATTGCCCATGCTCTTGTACCTATCCCATTTACTTCATTAGGTTGGTGATTCAAGGCATGTCCAGATGCTTCTTAAATATCATGAGTGCATCTACGTCCATCACCTCTTTATTCCAGACTCCACCAACTTTTGGAATAATTATTCCTCCGATCCCCTCCAAACCTCTACCTTCCCCCTTAACCCCAAGTCCTCGTCTTGGACATGTCCATGAGAGGATACAGATTTGTTTAATGTCTACTCCATCTATCTCCCTTAATTGTATCCACCTCTATTAGATCACCTCTCAGCCTGTCCATTCCAGGGAAAACAAACAGCCTATACAGTCTCACCTGACAACAAATGCTCTCAACCTAAGCAACATCCTGCTGAATATTCACCACACCCTTACCAGCATAATCATATCCCTCCTGTACTCTGTGACCAGAACTGCACATAACAGGCCAGGTTTGGCTTAACCAATTAATATAGCTGCAATACAGCAGCCCAGCTTTTATATTCATTTTGTATTTTACATCCATTTTACATACCAAAAAAATCTAGTTAATAGTAATTATTGTTAATTCAACCAAAACAATCAAATTGCCACAATAAAGTAAACCTTCGTTTTTATAAACCTCTTTATAATGCATTTCATTATAGCAGACATACCTATAGACCTTCACCACCAGGCTGGACTGCCGACACCTGCACCATCCCCCACCACTTTCCCAGCCCATATGGGCCATGTGAGCCATAATCTACGACTACGCCAATCCTTGTCTCTCCCTCAGCCGCCAGCAGGCCGGGGCCACCGACTTACCTTGATTCCAACCCAGGTCCAGAGAGAGTCCACAAAAGGGTCCCAACCCAAAACGTCACCTATCCATATTCTCCAGAGATGCTGCCCAACCTGTTGAATTACTCCAGGACTTTACCTTTTGATGTATTAACCAGCATCTGCAGTTGTTTGTTTCTACCATTTACACAATGATAATCACCAACTCATTTATAGCAAACAATCGGTAAAACCTGATAGCATTCCAGACCAAAAAAGTCACCTATACATGTTCTCCAGAGATGCTGCTTGACCCGCTGAGTTACTCAGGCACTTTGTGTTTTTTTTCTGATTTAAATAAATGTGGTTACTAAAACAAGACACTCCTTCTAAATTTCAAGCCATACCCACCTTGGCCATCTGAGTTGCTGTATTTCCTTTAGCACCAAGATACACCATGGCCAGAGCAGTTGATATACTAAAGGGGGATACAAAGATATTGCCCACTTTGTCATCTTTATCCAACTGTTTGAAGAGATCAACAGCAAACTTGACATTTGCATCAGCCAAAAGATCCATTGTTAAAGTCTCTGGAGGAGGAAGGTGGGAAAATAAAGTTTAATTTATTAACTTTATCATTGATAAACTAGAACAGCCTTTTATGGCAGCAGCTAATATTTTATCATAAATCTTTGCCTCTTTTTAAATATTTATTTCCACAGAGATTCTTTTCACTTACAGTGGTAACTATATTCGGATTATTTAAGTTAACAGCCCTTTTATACTTTGTTTTTGGGTTTTGTCTGTGTTGAAACAGCTACCACAGAATCTTACACAACCAGAGAACAGATGGAAGTATTGTTCTTCTAAAACCTGATACATTAATATCTTTGTTGAGGAGTTCAACATAATACTCCCACAGAAAACCACTTGCAGTATCAGCCAAGATTTTTGTGCAGACACGTTTAGAGGGATGCAGAATCTGAAACTGTGTTGCTGCAAAGAAAATGATTTATCACAGAATTACAGTGAATGTCTCACTCAATATTATAGAGTTCTCCAAAAATATGTTCGTGCTTTTTAGAAATACTGACTAGTTTAGATCAGATGATACATCAAATAGATACGGGCTTAACTGAAACATCCAAATCATCAGAAAATTAAGTAACAGCTCAATTGGAAAATGGAAATTGGCACTACTGTGGCAAGTTCAAATCATCTTTCAATTAAAGAGTGTAATGGCCAGCATTAATCTCCAATATGCTGACCAATACTACCTCACTATAAAAAGAAACAAGGGCTTTCTAAATCCCTTGTGAATAAAAAATGAATAGCAAATAATAAGACTATTCATGCATTATGTGTACAATTACTACCCCACCCATTACTAATCAAAAATTCTGGCAAATTGCTCACAGTTCTCATTGCTTTTGCATTTCTGAATGGGGAAACTAAATTAATCAGGCTTAAAAATTTTATATCTTTTGGATTTGAAGCCAGCTTATTAACGTTTTTAAAAAAAATCAGACCTGATAATTTTCAGAAACTTGAAAGTTGTAAGATGGCACTAGGATGTGGCAACTTCTTGCACATTGTCCCATAGGAGGTTCTACTATTATCCACTAATCTGTTCACTCTTTTAATCGAGTTGAATTGTATTCTTGTATGATATGATATGATTTATTTCCCATTTATGTTTTATTGGGATTTTGGAGAAGGGGAGGACAGGGATTCATATTTCCTTAAATATACACGTATAAAAGATTTTGCAGACAACGGAA
Organism: Raja brachyura; assembly: GCA_963514005.1. The sequence continues at coordinate 52,603,925 of OY740782.1, forward strand.
GTGATCACTGAATCTCCAACAGACTGCAACTGGGTGCTAATTATGAAGGGAAAAAAGTCAATTAGTACAATAAAATGTTTGGGTTTAGTCATCCAGCTACAGGAAAGCTGCCATTAAGCTGGAAAGACTGCAGAGAAGATTTACAAGGCTGTCATTAGGACGATGGCCTGAGCTGTAAGGAGAGGTTGGGCAGGATAGACTATATTTCTTGGAGCACAGGAGATTGAGGTATGATGTTATAGAGGTGTATAAAATCATGAGCGGAATTGATAGGGGAAATCAAGGACTGTTAATGGGAGAGAAGAAAGATTTAATAAGAATTAAGAGTTTTCACACAGAGGGTAGTGGGTATATGGAACAAGCTGCTGGGGAAATAGTTGAGACAGATACAATAACAACATTTGAGACACATTTGGATAGGAACGGTTCAGAGGGATATGGGCCAAATGCCTGAAGAAGGGTTTCGGCCCCAAACGTTGCCTATTTCCTTCGCTCCATAGATGTTCCCACACCCGCTGAGTTTCTCCAGCATTTTTGTCTACCTTCGATGTTCCAGCATCTGTAGTTATTTCTTAAACGCAAGCAAATGATACTAGTTTAGGTGTAGCATCGGGAGACCCAACCTCCCTGCGGTTTTCCCCTTGCCATTCGGAGCTTTATTTTCTTGGAGTGCAAGCTATCTTTGGAGATTCGTTCCGCTTGCCGGTAAGTCTGTTTTTTAAAATAAAAAGCCCGACTATTTCATCGCTGCAGTAAAATAAAAATTAGCTCCTAATGCCGTGAACGCCGACAACGGGGACGGATTTAACGTAGGGGACAGGTAAGTGAAAGCTGTTTATTTTTACATATAAACTTGCTTTTTTAGGGGACTTTAATCAATATTTCATGTTGCGAAACGGTGATTTAGCCCCCATATGAACTGGCAGAATTTTTCCTGACGATATGGGGTTTAAACCCCATAAAAATTGACGTTCTAATCCATCGCGTTCCAGAAAATCCCACTCGCAAGCTGTTTAAAATGCCCATTAATTTACAGGCATTAAACACTGAACTCCTTCAATTTGGCCCATAAATTAATGCCAATTAGATTAAGAAATCATGTTATACTGCGAATTATAGTGTGACTGTTAATTGGACACAGGCTTTAAATTTTTTTTAAATTTTTTCTTAAGAAATTGATAAATGTTTCGATCTAGTAATTGAATTTTGTAATTGGCTATAATTGGGTAACTAACTAATTAGATGCTTTAATTTCAGGTCATCCAAGTAAGATTGTTTCATATTTGTTTCAGAATACTTCAATCCAAAGATTATAGCAAGATGCGCCGCGCAGTGGAAATCCAATGGACTGGTGTGTAGTACGGAACGGAACGTCACGGCCGCCATTTTGGCGGACTACCTCCCCATGTGTAATTCGCTACAGAGCAGTTGTAAACAAAGATTATCGAGGAGCAAGATGCATTAGAAAGTTATTAGATTTATTTGTAATAGATCTTTACTTACCTCTCGATCCCTCTCTATTCCCTCTCTTCTCTCGATCCCTCTCTATCCCCTCTCTTCTCTTGATCCCTCTCTCTCCCCCTCTCGATCTTTCTCTCCCCTCTCTTTTCTCGATCTTTCTCTCTCTCTCTCTCCTCTCTTCTCTCGATCTTTCCCTCCCTCTTTCAATCTCTCTCTCCCTCTCTTTCAATCTCTCTCCCCTCGATCCCTCTCTCCCCTCTTTTCGCGATCTCTCTCTCTCCTCTCTTTTCTCGATCTCTCTCTCTCTTCTCTCTCCTCTCCTCTCTCGATCCCTCTCTCTCCCCCCTCTGTTCTCTCGATCCCTCTCCTCTCGATCTCTCTTCCCTCTCGATCTCTCTCCTTCCCTCTCTCCCTTCCCTCTCCCCCTCCCTTTCCCCCTGTTCCCTCGCATCTTTCCTCCCCAGCCCCCACCTTTGCATAGTTTCCTTGCATTGCATAGTACAGCTTCCCTTGTATTGCTTTAACACACAGTGCACAAAATTACAGGCACACACAAACACACATTAATATAAATATATGGTGGGACAGATAGAAGAGCTTATTAAAATCTTCTTACAAAGACCATTATGTAATTTATTTCTATCCTCTTTTGGGCCTAAGGCATAGCAGGGCTGCCAACTCTCACACAGAGGGAAGGGAGGGAGAGAGGGAAATTGAGAAGAGAGGGGAGAGAGATAGATCGAGAGGGGAGAGAGATAGATCGAGAGGGGAGAGAGAGAGTGATCGAGAGGGGAGAGAGAGAGTGATCGAGAGGGGAGAGAGAGAGTGATCGAGAGGGGAGAGAGAGAGTGATCGAGAGGGGAGAGAGAGAGTGATCGAGAGGGGAGAGAGAGAGTGATCGAGAGGGGAGAGAGAGAGTGATCGAGAGGGGAGAGAGAGAGTGATCGAGAGGGGAGAGAGAGAGTGATCGAGAGGGGAGAGAGAGAGTGATCGAGAGGGGAGAGAGAGAGTGATCGAGAGGGGAGAGAGAGTGATCGAGAGGGGAGAGAGAGAGTGATCGAGAGGGGAGAGAGAGAGTGATCGAGAGGGGAGAGAGAGAGTGATCGAGAGGGGAGAGAGAGAGTGATCGAGAGGGGAGAGAGAGAGTGATCGAGAGGGGAGAGAGAGAGTGATCGAGAGGGGAGAGAGAGAGTGATCGAGAGGGGAGAGAGAGAGTGATCGAGAGGGGAGAGAGAGAGTGATCGAGAGGGGAGAGAGAGAGTGATCGAGAGGGGAGAGAGAGAGTGATCGAGAGGGGAGAGAGAGAGTGATCGAGAGGGGAGAGAGAGAGTGATCGAGAGGGGAGAGAGAGAGTGATCGAGAGGGGAGAGAGAGAGTGATCGAGAGGGGAGAGAGAGAGTGATCGAGAGGGGAGAGAGAGAGTGATCGAGAGGGGAGAGAGAGAGTGATCGAGAGGGGAGAGAGAGAGTGATCGAGAGGGGAGAGAGAGAGTGATCGAGAGGGGAGAGAGAGAGTGATCGAGAGGGGAGAGAGAGAGTGATCGAGAGGGGAGAGAGAGAGTGATCGAGAGGGGAGAGAGAGAGTGATCGAGAGGGGAGAGAGAGAGTGATCGAGAGGGGAGAGAGAGAGTGATCGAGAGGGGAGAGAGAGAGTGATCGAGAGGGGAGAGAGAGAGTGATCGAGAGGGGAGAGAGAGAGTGATCGAGAGGGGAGAGAGAGAGTGATCGAGAGGGGAGAGAGAGAGTGATCGAGAGGGGAGAGAGAGAGTGATCGAGAGGGGAGAGAGAGAGTGATCGAGAGGGGAGAGAGAGAGTGATCGAGAGGGGAGAGAGAGAGTGATCGAGAGGGGAGAGAGAGAGTGATCGAGAGGGGAGAGAGAGAGTGATCGAGAGGGGAGAGAGAGAGTGATCGAGAGGGGAGAGAGAGAGTGATCGAGAGGGGAGAGAGAGAGTGATCGAGAGGGGAGAGAGAGAGTGATCGAGAGGGGAGAGAGAGTGATCGAGAGGGGAGAGAGAGTGATCGAGAGGGGAGAGAGAGTGATCGAGAGGGGAGAGAGAGTGATCGAGAGGGGAGAGAGAGTGATCGAGAGGGGAGAGAGAGTGATCGAGAGGGGAGAGAGAGTGATCGAGAGGGGAGAGAGAGTGATCGAGAGGGGAGAGAGAGTGATCGAGAGGGGAGAGAGAGTGATCGAGAGGGGAGAGAGAGTGATCGAGAGGGGAGAGAGAGTGATCGAGAGGGGAGAGAGAGTGATCGAGAGGGGAGAGAGAGTGATCGAGAGGGGAGAGAGAGTGATCGAGAGGGGAGAGAGAGTGATCGAGAGGGGAGAGAGAGTGATCGAGAGGGGAGAGAGAGTGATCGAGAGGGGAGAGAGAGTGATCGAGAGGGGAGAGAGAGTGATCGAGAGGGGAGAGAGAGTGATCGAGAGGGGAGAGAGAGTGATCGAGAGGGGAGAGAGAGTGATCGAGAGGGGAGAGAGAGTGATCGAGAGGGGAGAGAGAGTGATCGAGAGGGGAGAGAGAGTGATCGAGAGGGGAGAGAGAGTGATCGAGAGGGGAGAGAGCGTGATCGAGAGGGGAGAGAGAGTGATCGAGAGGGGAGAGAGAGTGATCGAGAGGGGAGAGAGAGTGATCGAGAGGGGAGAGAGAGTGATCGAGAGGGGAGAGAGAGTGATCGAGAGGGGAGAGAGAGTGATCGAGAGGGGAGAGAGAGTGATCGAGAGGGGAGAGAGAGTGATCGAGAGGGGAGAGAGAGTGATCGAGAGGGGAGAGAGAGTGATCGAGAGGGGAGAGAGAGTGATCGAGAGGGGAGAGAGAGTGATCGAGAGGGGAGAGAGAGTGATCGAGAGGGGAGAGAGAGTGATCGAGAGGGGAGAGAGAGTGATCGAGAGGGGAGAGAGAGTGATCGAGAGGGGAGAGAGAGTGATCGAGAGGGGAGAGAGTGATCGAGAGGGGAGAGAGAGTGATCGAGAGGGGAGAGAGAGTGATCGAGAGGGGAGAGAGAGTGATCGAGAGGGGAGAGAGGGCGATAGAGAAGAGAGGGAGATAGCGAGAAGAGAGGGGATAGAGAGGGATCGAGAGGTAAGTAAAGATCTATTACAAATAAATCTAATA